>JAVLSZ010000026.1:48752966-49334719 GCA_032313775.1 Urocyon cinereoargenteus | reverse complement strand
GGAGGAAGGGGGGAGGAGGGGAGGGAGTGCAGAGGGAGGGGAAGAGAGGAGGGGGAGGGGAGGGGAGGGGAGGGGAGGGGAGGGGAGGGGAGGAAGGGGGAGGGGAGGGAGGGGGGAGGAGGGAAGGGAGGGGAAGAGAGGAGGGGAGGGGAGGGGAGGAAGGGGGAGGGGAGGGAGGGGACAAGAGGGACAGGAGGGGAGGGGACTGGAGGGGAGGACAGGAGGGGAGAGGAGGAAGGGGGAGGGGAGGAGGGGGAGAGGAGGAAGAGGAGGGGAGGGAGGGGAGGAGGGGAGGGAGGGGGAGGGGAAGGAGAGGAGGGGAGGGAGGGGGAGAAGAGGGGAGGGAGGGGGCAGGGAGGGGAAGGAGGGAGTGGAGGGGAGGGGAGGAGAGGGAGGAGGATAGGGAGGGAAGGGGACAAGGAGACAAGACAGAGAGGAGGGAAGGGGAGAGGGGAGGGAGGGGAGGAGAGAGGAGGGGAAAAGGGGAGGGAGGGGGAGGGGAGGGAAGGAAGGGGTGGGGCGGCGGGTGGGAGGGCGGCTCAGCGGCTGCAGGCACTGGCCACCCAGGTCCCCCCACTCACTCGGGTGCCCTGGTCACCCCAGGTCAGACAGGCACACCGCCACACCGCCACAGCAGCCCCGGCCCTCCCTTGGACCCTGGAGCCCTGCCAGCGCCTGGACCTCAGCAGCTGGACTCCTGGGGGGACACCTGGGAGCAGGACGGAGGGCGGCTGGGCCCTTGCTAGACCCTCCTTGAGGGCCCAGCCCACCGGGACCCAGCACTCTTGGCCTCCGGGCGGGCCTAGACCCAGGTCCCCTGAGTGCAGAGGGAGGCATCTGGGGAGACTTCCTAAGAGGTGGCCAGAGCTGGACCTTGGAGAGGGAGGCCAGGAAAGGGAGGGTTTGCAGAGGCCCCTGCGGCAGGGAGAGGGGCACAGGTGGTCAGAGAGGTGAGACCTGGGAGGCTGACCCCAAGGGGCCTGGACTTCCTAATGCAGACCCCAGAAAGGACCTGTGGCGGGGGATTGGCGGTGGGCTGTAGGACGAGACAGAGGCCTGAGGCCAGTGGGGACACCGGTGCCATCGTCCAGGACAAAGGAGGGCAGGCTCTGGACACAGGGGCAGGGTGTCCTCTTGAGGGGCAATGGACAGAGGTTGCCTCCCCCAGCCCGGGAGCCGTGGTTGGGGGGCGGGGGGTCATTCGGGCACCTGCTTCTAGGAAGCCAAACCCCTTCCTCAACCCCTGAGAGGCCCCTGTGCACGCCACCAACCCTCCTCCCCCACTCACGGAAGCCTCCCTCTGCACACCTGAGATGATGCCAGCTGCAGGTGCCGCCCTGACTACATCCGGCACCTTCCCGCATCTGCCCAGTACTGCGGGGTCCACTGAGGCAGGCCCTGGCCAGCAGCTGGCACCGCCCTCAGCAGTAACGTGGCTCATAAGACATTACTGTGCGTGGCACCGGATCAGCCGTGCCGCTTGCGTGGCACCGGATCAGCCGTGCCGCTTGCCCTTTCCGTTCCAAGCTGGAGGCCGAGGCCTTTTTTCCACATTCAGCAGGAAACAGATGGTGGATGCAGGCCAGTGATCATTTGTAAGTCATCTAGAATGTTGGGGATGGCGTGCCCCACGTGGCCTGTGCACACAGGTGCGTCCAGGGGCCACCCTCTTGACCCCCACCTCCCTTGCTTCTGTGCCCGGTGCATTCAGCCAGTGTGCCCCAAGGCCTGCAGCTCCCCTGAGCGTGTGCACCCCGCTGAGCCCGGGCTGAGGAGGGGAAGCCCATCGGGTCAGGTCAATGGGCGGGGAATGACCACCCACGTTGCAAAAAGAGAGAGGCTGCCCATGCTGGCTGCCTCTGCTCCTCGGCCTCTGAGCAGCCCTCGCCCCCCTCATCCTGTCAGGAGGGAGCCCCAGACTCTGCGGTGCCACCTAGGCTGAGCTTGCTCCTCCCGAGGGAGCCTCTTCTCGGGGCTCCACGTGATTGTGCAGTGGGCTCGGGGGGAGGGTGGGTTCACAGAGGAAGGAGGACCGACTCCCAGGTATCATGTTTGACAAACATATGAGCCACAGAGATGGGAGCAGAGCCCAAGCTCCCTGGCGTCCGGGACATTAGGGGAGACCTGTTGCCTTCGCGGTGTCCTGGAGGAGGCCCCTCCAGCGGGAGCACTGCCCGCCGGGCCGGAGGGGAGCCTGGTCGGATGTGCCTCCCCGAGCCCCTGCTCCCTTGTCTGGAGCACTTGGCCCCCGCAGCTGTGTCACGTCTCCCAGAGGCTTTGGCAGACGAATCCCCTACCGAGGCTCGGAATCTTTGTTGCCTCTGTTTAGGGTGTCCTCTCAGTAGCTGCCTCTTTGAACACGTATGTTTTCCATTTTGTGCCACGCACACCTCGTCAGGATGTCAGCAACCTGGTCACCAGTTGCCCTCCACCCCTGCAAGCCAAGGAAGCCGCAGTTCGTTGCAAATGCTCGGTTGGGGGAATTCATGCAAGAGACAGGAATTTCATTTATTTAAAAATAGATGGGAAAGCTTTCAGGCTCAAGCCATCTTTGCCAAGACTGCACTGATGGGATCCGGAAGAGAAGAGTGGAAAAATCCAGATGCACACAACACCCAGCTCCAGCCTGGAGAGAACCTGCGCGTGGCCGCGGCTGGGTGCTGTCCCTTCAGCACCCGGGCCCCGCTTGCTCGTGTCCCCAGAAGCTGCAGGCCCGCGCCTGCGCCCAACTCTGCCGCCCTCCCCGGGCCCTCCCCGCCCGCCCACGTGCTCGCTCGCAGCGACCATTGAGCTGAGAAATCCAGCGGGGCGCTGCTGCCCATTCACGAAGGCAACCTCAGAGCCCTCAGCCCCCCTCCTGCCCCCAAAGTGCTCCTGCATGATGCCTCCCCATCAGGAGCCCAGCACATGGGGCTGGAGCCCACTTCCCGGCCTGGCTCCCCCGCCGCTGTTGTGTCCCCCAGAGCCTGGCAGGAGGTCCACAGCGTGTGGTCCGAAGTGTCACAGCTGCTTGGGGGGGGGCAAATTGAGTCCCTCTTTGGGGAAACCACAGGGTGACGCTCCACAGGGAGTGGGCCAGGCACCTCCTGGAATGCAGCCCTGCGGGTCACGACGCTTAGGAGGAGCTGAGCGGCTGCCAGTCCTGGGGGGGCGGTCACCGTGAAGTTGGCCGGAGGTTCCGGGTCGGGCGGGGGGCATTCCCGACACCCTGCTCCGGGAGTGGGAGCCGGAGCCCCTGGTGCGGCCCCAGCCTGATGCTCTGTTGACATCCTGTGGTCACACAGATGTGTACGTCCGGGGCTCCAGCCACAGGCGAGCTCCTGGGCCAGTGACCAGGGGGACACTGGGGACAGATGCTGAAAGCAAACTTTCCGCTTTACACCACCCACTCCTCCCTGTAGCAAGGAGCCAGCTCCTTCCCAAGCGCGGAGCCCTCAGGAAAACAGATGATCCTGGCAGAGGCCCAGAGGCGGCGGCACCGCACCAGGCCGGGAACAAGACTTAATTTGGGGAAATGAGAAGAGACAGGCTCTCAACCTGGGTCAGGGCTGTTCTTGTTAATTTTGTCATTTGGACAACAGGAAGCGCCTACCCAGACAGAGAGCCCCAGCCTCCCCTCCAGAGAATTTTCCATTATTAGGAGGAGGAAGCCTGAATTTATCCAGTTCATGGGGGAGCAGGGCAGTAAGGACAAGATTTAATATGAAAGCATTGATTTTTTAAAAAACATCTTATACCAACGTCAATAAAAATTTAATTTATAGGTTTTTTTTTTTCAGGGATCAGAGCTCTCAACAAGCTTCCCCGGCCCCTGGCAAACCAGCTAATCACATGAGGGAGCCGATTCAGATTTATCAGCCACAGATACTGCTTGGCACCAGGAATCCAGGTTGCCCATGACGGTGGAGACGGCCGGGCAGCGAAGGTGCTCCTGGACGCATCCCGACGCGCGGCGGAAACCACCACCCACGGTCGGGGCCTTCGAGCTCCCTGCTCAGCCGCCGCCACCCCCCGCCCCGGGGCCCCTGCCCTCCGCTGCCCTGCGTCCACAAACAGGCTGGTGTTTGCGAGGTCGTGCCCGTTGTCGTCTGGGCTCCACGTAGACGGCACCCCGACCGCCCTTCCCACACCTCCGGGCAAATGAAAAACCTAGGACAACCGTCCAGGTGTGTAGCGGCTAAAATACCAGGCCCACGCTCCACGGTGACGGCAGGGTGACCAGGCCCCTCGAGCATCTCTACCTGGCAGGCTCCCATGGCTCCCACAGCACGTCGACAAGGTCCCATGGGTTCCTCAGCCCTGGAATCCAGCCCTGCCCTGCAGCTCTCAGACTACCCCCTGCACCCCCCTACCTCCACTGCTCCCCTCCCATCCCCCCACCCCGTCCCAGGCACACAGCACTGACCCTCAGGCCCGTGCAGGATCCTCTGTATGGGATCCCCGTGTCCTGGGCCAGGAATTCTGCTCCCCCATCTCCTCGGGGGTGGGCCCTGCTTACAGGTCTCCCCAAAGTCCACACTGCCCTCCTCAGTCCCAGCTCCTCGTCATAATCTGAAGTTGTTACTGATTTGCTTGCATTTGCTTGCCTCCTGTTCATCTTCCCACTGGACACAGGCGGTGCACACACTCCCAGCCCCACGCACACACGCACATCCTGGTGCACGCACAGCCTGGCCCGGCCCACAGGGCTGCTCTTCAGCATTCCTTGAATGCCAGCCGCTTTGTTCTAGGACTAGGTGCTTCTTCAGCCTCCAGGCAGGACGTGCCCTCGCTGACCGCCTGGGCTCGCGTGGCTCGGGGGCTGCAGGGTAGTCCACGGGGGACGCGGGCAGCTGGAGCTCAGCGCCATGGAGACCGGCTCCCTGCCAGCAGAGCGGTCAGCTGCCTGCCCACTCACAGGCTGTCAGCGTCTGGGCCCTGGCTGCCCGCCCACGGCCGGCCCAGGCCCATCTGAGTCCTTGCTTGCTCGGCCAGATGTCCAGTAGGCTTTGGACGGAGTTGTCCGACCCGGGGCAGGGCCCAGCGGCTGTCAGAGTCCCCCACGCACCCCCTCACCCAATACAAGGTCACCACCTGCTAAGCTGGGGGCTGGGATAGAAAGGCTGGACTCTGGCCAGCAGGCCCGGGGCCCACCGGCCCGCCCAGAGCTGGGGTCCTCGGCCAGCACCAAGGGCTGTGCTGGGATGGCCCCGCTGAACCACCCCGCCAGCATCCCTGAGGGCAGGCCCTGTAGTGCGGAGGAAAGCCCTCCCACTCCCACGGCAGAGAAGTACCGATCCCCGGACGTCAGTGGTGGTGCGGTTACACCGGGACTTAGGTTGACAAGGTCTTCTCCTAAAATGCAAATGTTCCTGGTAAGTCAGCCCTCCGCACTTGCTGGTGAAACAGTGCAAATACAGGGATTTTTCTCCCTAAAGCTCCTAACAATACCCAAGCCAAGGGGTGAGCATTCCTATGGGAAAGGAAGCAGGAACCTCGGATAGTGGGAAGGAGGGCAACCGTCCCCCTGCCGAGCGCCTTGGGCCGACAGCGTCTGCGTGAAGGGCCAGGCTCCCCCAGCGGCCCAGGGCAGGCGCGTCAGCAGCACGTGATCAGAGCTGACCGCACGGCCGGCCCCTTCCACGCTCAGGCTCTGGCTTGCTGACAACCACTTCCACCCCGTTCTAGAACAACGGAGCCCTGGCTGTGTTTCACGGTTTACAGGCTTCACTTACACGCGCGGCTCTGGGCAGGCGCCGTCCCCCTGCCGAGCCTGGGAGCGGGGAATAAGAGCAGGGACACCCCAGGGCCGTTGGGACAGCGCAGCGCCCCGCGAGCCCTGCGAGCCCGGGAGCCAACGCCTAGCAGGAAGCGCCTTATATAAGCAGCACAGCCACATCCGTGACTCCGCGGGGCTGGCTCTGATCGCGCCGCGCACTGCGTCCTCCACCACGACCACGATGAGGAGCCTGCGCGCTGGGAGGCTAAGGCAGGGGCGGGGAGCCCGGCGGCAGCCAGCGCCCCAGGAGCGCCCCAGCCCCGCAGGGGAGCCCGCAGGCCCTGCCCACTCACAGACCAGGAGGTGAAACCGGAAACGCTTCCACTCCCCGCCCTGGGCCCCTTCACCCCCGCCCTCCTCCTGTGTCCTCCCCGCTCGCCGGCTGGTTCAGGGGCACCCCCTTCCGCACCCCCTTCCCCCCCCCCCCCCCCCCCCCCGCAGCCCAGCCCTGGAAGCCGGGCCCGCCCCGCTCAACCCACCGCATGGCCTCAACGGCAGCTGGCGGTCACCAGGCCCCGGCAGGCCGGTCGGGCGCTCGGGGCTGGCCCTCCCAAGGAGCCTGCGGGCGCCGAGCTCCCTTCCTGCCCAGGGCGCCCACCTCCACTTCACCTGGGACCCTCGGAGAGACAGCCCAGAGAGGACGGCCCCACTGACCGCTCCAGGCCCACCCACTCTGCCCACCCCTGCCTCGGGCCCCACTCAGCCTCCAGTCCGGGCCCAGCGTGCCGTGATGAGGCCGACTGGGCCCCCATGGGCAGTCACGGCGCGGGACTCCCAGCCCCTGAGCCCGCGTCTCAGTTCCTCTTGACTCGCGGTCGGCCCCAACCCTGACCCTCCTGCACGGCCTCCCCCGATGACCCCACAGCACAGCGACACACCAGGAGCCGGAGGCCAAGCCAGCAAAGGAACCAGCACCCGCATCTCTTACTGACACCATTCTCTGCCCCCCACTGACTCACCCGGCAGGGTCGGGAGCGACCCGGAGACCAAACCCCTGACCGTCCGGCTGCCCCGGGACCGAGAAAGTGCGCAGCGCAGCCTGGACCCAGCCCGTGACAGGTGCCTCTCAGGGGCCAGGCTCTGCGCTAGACAGCCGGCGGCAGGGCCGGTGATTGTGTCCACGCACTCACACTCCTGCACATATATGCGTGCGCATGTGCTCTCTCCTGAGCCGGGGGCCCTCCTCGGGTCCACTGGGCAGGTGCACACACGCGCGCACACCTACAGGCCCTCGTATACACACGGGCACATGCACGCATTCACCGCACCGGCTCCCAAGCCCCGGGAACCACCCAGATACACTCACGCAGGCACGCGGGTCTATACTGGGTGCACACCAGGGGCACACGCTTCATGGCACGTCACTCGTGGTCCCACTGAGCCCCCAGGGCTACTCACAACAACCGATGCTCCCTTGTGGGAAACCCCAAGATCCTGTTGCGGAGGCTCCGAAGCCACCGGCCAGACACAGAACCGTCACTGCCAGGGCCACCCTGGGCCCCGGGGGAGGGTGACAAGATGTCTTCCACTCTGCGGGGAGGGCGCCGGGAGCCCTGGGCAGACAAGGGCAGGAGACGGAGCAGATCTGGCCCGCGCGGCAGGACCCCACAGGCTCGAGGACTCATGAATTTTTCAGAGACACCCGAAGCGAAGACTGAAGCTGCCCATCAGGTCCTGGTGGGTCCTGCCCTAAATTATTCACAGCCCAGCAGAGTGGTAGCTCCCGGCCGGAGGCCCTTTGGGTGCCAGCTCCCCGAGCCTGGGCCTGAGCTGACCCTGTGGCCACCAGGCAGGGCACCTCTCTGGGCCCCCACGTTCTCCTCCACAGCCCAGGCGCGCGAAGCCTTTGGGAACGCCCACCTGTGTCCCCAGCGTGAGCCTGCAGCCCCGAGGTTGGGCCTCCGCACCCAGGGGCACCGTCGAGCTGTGCCACCGTCACCCACCACAGCCCTGTCCGGCTGCCACAGGGCTCCCCAAGGTGACACACTGCCCCCCAAGCCCAGTGGACCCTGCCTCCTACCCTGCACGGCAGCCCCTGCCTGAGTGGGAAAGGGCCACCCCCCACTGGACCAAGGGCCACCCCCCAGGTCCCCCCGTGCCCCAAGCTTGCACCTCCGTCTTACCCCTGCGGCCACTCAGAGCTGGGCAGCGGCAGAGGTAGGAGGGGGGTCAGCGGGCCGCACTGTGAGCGCTGTTTGGTGCGGCTCCTTTCACCACCTGCCTGTCCTTGATGCCTTGCCCCCTGCACTGCTGCTGAGATCTGCTGCTCTGAGAGTTCAGTCCAGGAACCTTAGGTCCTAAGAACCTTCTAGAAGGCCCTGGAGGTCAAAGCTGTTTCCACAGTAATACCAAGGTCACACGAGGGGCTGTGCTGGTTCCCCGCAGCCCCCTCTGCGGTAGGTGCCCCCCCCGTCCCGCCCACCCTGTGGGTGTGGGCAGCTCCGTGAACAGCCCGGGTTCACCCCCCCACCCGGCCCAGTGCTGGATGCAGGGGGAACAGCCTGGGGGGGAGTGCTGCCCCCACGGGGGCCCAGAGCTGCTGCACCCCCACCAGGCTGAGGCCCCGGGTCCCCTGGCCTTCCCATGGGCCCCACTCTGAGGTTGGCATGGGGGGGGCGCGAGGCCCAGAACCCTGCTGGGCTTCAGATACGAGCGCCTGGACATTCCTGGGCACGCCCTCCTCACCTTCACCCTGAAAGGAGGCCCAAAGCGCTGATACCCTCCCCAGAAACCAGAAACCCCACACTGCACCACGGGCAGGACCCTCGTCTGCCTCAGACTCTGGTGGGAACAAGCGAGTGCTCCCACCTCTGCCTCCACACCCTCCCGTGTGCCCTGGCGGAGTCCGTGCCCCTGGTGGGATCTGTGACCCCATCTCAGGAACACACCCCCTGGAGGGTCCGCAGCGGGGCCCTGCATCTGGGTGGGGAGCCAGAGCTGCCAAGAACGGGGACGGAGGGTGAGGGGCTCACTGTGGACCTTCCTCCCCAGTGGGGGCTTATCTCACTCCTACGCTGCCCCAGGCTGAGAGTTTTCTCCTATGGGGGCCCAATCCTAACTGGGCCAAGCCTGTAAGGACAACTTCCTGGGGCAGAGAGTAGGGACGCCAGGTCCCCCCTGGCAGTGACAGTAGCGGGGGAAGGGGGGTGCACAAAGCACCTGGTCTCCTAAGGTAGGGTCGCAGACAAGGTATACGGTCAAGTTCAAATCTCAAAGAACAAATATTTCTCAGTGTGAATACTGTATGCAGTGTGTTTATATTAAAAAACTATCGACTGTTTATCTGAAATCCCAGTTAGCCGGCGCTTCCCGTGTCTGTGTTCGCCTGCTCGCCACCCCCTCCCTGGAGGCCCCTGTGGGTCCATCCAGACCATTCCCGTGTGGGTCGGTGTGGCTCTTCCTTCTTGTCCCACTTTTCCCGCACCCTCCTGGGAGCCAGGCCCACCTTGGGACAGGTGGGGGGACGCCGGCAGCCTCAGCCAGTGGCCTGGATGTGCCCCTGCGGAGTTTGGGCCCCAACCCCTGGAACCCCGCCCAGATGTGGCCTGTGTGGTGGGCCGGGCTCTGCAGAAGCAACTCGAATGTGGATCTCAAGATGAGATTACTCTGGGTTATCACGGAGGCCATCACATGCCAGGGAGGGTGACACACGGAGAAGCCATGTGACCCGGGGGCAGCCACCAGAAGCTGCAGGAGGCGCGGAATGGACCCTCCTTAGAGCCTCTGGGGGGAGCGCGGCCCTAACCAAAGCCTGAATTTTGTCCCCCTAGTGGTGACTTTGGCCAAGGAGAGAGGCCGCTGCTGTGGTTTTAAGCCACGGTTGGAGGCCATTTGTTGCGGCAGCCCAGGGACACGGGCCGGTGGTCCCCGGCGCCTGAGGGGAAGCCCCCGCCCCGCCCGCCCCAGGCTGGGGGCTGCTTTCCTGGAGCAGCGGTGGCGGGCAGGGGGTGGTCCTTGCCGACCAAGCCAGGGCTCTCTCCGGGGTTCGGGGAATGGGGTGCCCAGGGCCCCGCTGGGGAGCAGGGTGCTAGGGCCAGGGCCGGAGCCGGAGCCGGAGCCGGGAGGGCGAGACCCAGGACGGGAGTGACCGCCAGGGGTGGGGAGGAGGGAGAGGGAGCCCTCAGCCCCCTCTGTGGACTCGGAGTGACCCATGTGACCGCTTCTTCGTCCCAGACGCCCCCAGGGGGGCATTTCCAACCCCCAGCCCCAGCCCCTGCAAGCCAGACCAGCTGGACTGGGATGCGCCCCGGGCCAGGCCCGCGGGGAGCGGGGGCAGACGCAGGTGGGACCCCGGGCAGGGAAGGGGCGTGGGGAGCGCAGCGCGGCCCCCCGCCCCCCAGAGGCAGGCGCACACGGGTCTGGGGTCGCTCAGTTTATTGGTAAAACGGGCACTGAGCGCGCGGAGGCAGGGCGCGGAAGCGGGGGCGGCGGGGGCGCTTTTCCTCTTAAAGAACTTCCACTGGACCTTGATGGCGAGCATCCAGTCGCTGACCGAGAGCTTCTTACAAGCGGAGGTGCAGACATGCGCCTGGCGGGGGGGCGGGGCGCCGGGCCGGGGGCGGGGCCGGGGGCGGGGCCGGGGGCGGGGCCGGGGCGCGGCGCCGCCGGGGAGAGTCGCGCCGCGGGCGCCCGCGCTTCACTTGCCCGCCTTCTGCGCCTTCTGCGCCGACTTGGTGACCTTCCCGGCGCCGCCGCTCTTCTTCTCCACGTTCTTGATGACGCCCACGGCCACCGTCTGCCGCATGTCGCGCACCGCGAAGCGGCCTGCGGGGAGGGGCCGTGAGGGCGAGCGGCCCGGTCCCCCCCCTTCCCGGCCGGGATGCAGAGCGCAGGCGCACTCGCGTCGAGCATCCTGCCCCCGCCCTCCCCCGCCCGCGCTTCGCGCCTCCCGCTTCCCGGGCGCGGCTGGGCTGGGCTCCCCCGCCCGCCCGGGGAGTGTGACCCGCTAAAGCGAGGTGGCAGGGAGGACCGAGGGACGCGGCCCAGGCGTGGTGGGCGCCCGGTGACCCTTCGCCTGTGCCTGTCGTCCTAGGGGCGTCTGACCTCCGCAGACCGTGCGCGCCTGGGGCCTTGTCTGCAGGGGACACCACCCAGGCCTGGCCAGCAGGGCCACCTGCGCTCCACGGGAGGGAGGCCGCCTGTCTCCCGCGAAACCCTAAGCACAGCCAAGGGCAGGACTCCCTGGGCCGCGCCCCGCCCGGGCCACCCGGCCGCACCTCCCCGGACGCCCGCCCAGCTCACCGAGAGGCGGGTACTGAGAGAAGCTCTCCACACACATGGGCTTCCCAGGCACCATCTCCACAATGGCCGCATCGCCGGACTTCAGGGCTTTGGGGTTGTCCTCCAGCTTCTTGCCCGAGCGCCGGTCGATTTTCTCCTTCAGCTCGGCAAACTTGCAGGCGATGTGCGCCGTGTGGCAGTCGATGACCGGGGAGTACCCGGCGCTGATCTGCCCTGGGTGGTTCAGGATGATGACCTGGGAGAGCAGGGGCGAGGAGGGCTTCAGGCCGAGGGAGGCTTTACTGCCCGGGCCTGGGTGCTGGCCATGAGGGCCGGTCAGGCCACGGGGGACCCCCACCCCTGACATAGGCGCCAGGGTCCTCATGAAGCCTTTGGCAAGCCAAGGAGACAGGGGTGCCGTGAAGGGCGAGGGGCCCGGGCTCGCGCAGTCTGCAGAGGCCGGAGCTGCGACGGGGGAGGAGAAACTGGACCTGGAGCACTACACCTCGGAGGTCACACAGGGTGCAGTGAAAACGTAGAGAATCCAGTTTACAGAAATATCTCTGGCCTTACATAAAACCACTCTCAGGAGGCCTGGCCCCCAGCCCTGACGCAAGCCCCCGGGCCTCAGTGGCCTGGTTGGAAGGCCAGGGTCCGGGTCCTCCCAAGCACCAGGCCAAGGGGCTGTCAAGGACTCTGCTAATGCCAGGCAGCCACGTCACGGGGGACAGCCCTGCTCCCGCCCTTGAGGGAAGGGCCGCCCACCTGGGAGGTGAACTGGGCAGCCTCCTGGGGTGGGTCGGACTTGCTGTCCCCACACACGTTGCCTCGACGGATGTCCTTGACCGACACGTTCTTCACATTGAAGCCGACGTTGTCACCAGGCAGGGCCTCGCTCAGAGCCTCGTGGTGCATCTCCACCGACTTCACCTCCGTGGTGATGTTTACAGGAGCGAAGGTCACCACCATGCCCGGCCGAAGGATGCCCGTCTCCACCCGGCCCACGGGCACGGTGCCAATGCCTGGAGAGGAAGGGGGCGGTGAGGGGCCGGTGAGGTGTAGCCCCAGAGATGGAGGGAGGGGATGGGGAGACCCCGCAAGGCAGACACAGGTTAAGACACAAGTGGAGGCTCCCCTGGCCCTGTCAGGAACAGAAGAGACTGAACAAGAGAGAATGCCCAGGAATGCCTGGGCAGGAGCAACAGGAGGGCGACATGGGCAAAGAGAGGCCCCTCTGGACCTGGAGTCCTACCCCTGCCCCAGGCGGCAGCTGTCCCCTGGAGGGGCACTGTAGGGACCCCTCCCTCCTTGGACTCCCCTCCTGGGGAGGCGGCAGCAGCAGAGTGGGCGGAAGAACAGCCCACCCGGGACTCCGGGCCTGGCTTTGCTGTTGCTGGTGTCGGGGGCCACCCCCAAAGGGGCGGGTGCTCCACCCCTAGTCATGGACCTGCTGCACTCACGTGGCTGCCCAGTGGGTGTCTGGTTCCCCGCCCCACCCCCCATGTGTGTGTGGGAGGCTCCACCCCCACATCCCTGGCTGTGATGCGACAGAGACTGAGGCTGGTGGCTGTTCTGTGTGCCGGGTGTGTGGGTCACCCCTGCCCTGCCCTGCCCGTAGCCCCCGGACTGGGAGTCTCCAGCAGTGCCCCTCAGGGCCTCGTGCTTGTTTATGCTTGCCCTGTCATCTAATGAATAGACTTTCTCCTGCCTGGAGCTGGACTAGATCGTGTCTCCCACAAGCCTGGGACTGTCATGGGGGGGAGGGGACATGTGAGTTGCCCTTGTGCCACCCACTCCTGCCACAGGTCTGAGTGCTTATCTGAAGGGGAGAATACCCTGAACAGATGATGGGTGGATGGGTGGGGGTGGATGGATGTGTGAATGGATGATATGCATGTGGATGAGTGGGTAGGCAGGTGGATGAACAGATGGATTGTGAGGGTAGACAGCTGTGTGAATCCACAGGTGGATGGATGTTTGGATGGATGCATGGACAGGTAGATGAATGGATGGGTGAATGGACAGATGAATGTGTGGGAGTAAATAGCTATCTGGACGGAGAGATGGATGGAGGGATGGATGGAGGAATGGATGGAGGGATGGATGGAGGGATGGATGGATGGATGGATGGGGGATGGATGGATGGATGGATGGGGGATGGATGGAGGATGGATGGATGGATGGGGGATGGATGGAGGAATGGATGGATGGATGGATGGATGGAAGGATGGAGGGAGGGATGGATGGAGGGAGGGATGGGGGATGGATGGATAGAGGGAGGGATAGATGGGGGATGGAGGGAGGGAGGGATGGATGGGAGATGGACGGATGGATGGATGGTCCCCAGAGTGTACAGCACTGGGGAAGAGGCAGATAACTTGGCCTCAGAAGCTCCTGTCAGGGGCCCTGGGCTCAGGAGCGGGGTGGGTGGGCCAGGTGCCCACAGTGGAGCAGCAGGTGTCCAACACCGAACCCTCACTCACCACCAATCTTGTACACGTCCTGCAGCGGCAGACGCAGGGGCTTATCTGTGGGGCGTGTAGGGGGCAGGATTGTGTCCAGGGCCTCCAGCAGGGACACGCCGCTGGCGTTCCCCTCCTTACGCTCCACTTTCCAGCCCTTGAACCACGGCATCTGGATGGGAAGAAGAAGGTATCCATTGGAGGGAGAGACCTCCTGCATCCTCGCTGCCCTATGCCATAGCCCCACGGCCTCCCGGGACCCTCCAGGAATCCCGGTGGAGGTACCTGACCTGAGGGGGGCCTGGGGAGCAGGGGAGCACAGACCCACCCTCTCCACTGCCCGATGGCCAGCTGTTTGCCCACATCCATCAAGATGCTGCACGGCTGGCCCCTGCACCCTCCTCACCCCCCAACATCACAGAAGCCTTGGAAGAGGTCGGGGAAAAGATGTGGAGCCCAGCCCCACTTAGTCCCCCTTTCCTGCAGCCCTCGGACCCCCCGGGCAGGGCTGGCACCGGCGCGGGAAGGGCTGGAGGCTGGCCAGCGGCCAGGCCAGAGGCAGAGAGTCCATGCGGCCCCCAGCCACTGTGCCAACCGTCTCTGGGCCTGGCTGGCCCTTCCCTGCCCAGGGCTTCCTGGCAGCAGACCCAGCGCCCTCCTGGCATGGAGCCCCCCGGCCCGCTGGCCACGGGCAGGCAGAGGCGAGGGGCCGGCAGCGCCGCCCAGTCCGCCCCGTGGGACTGGGTCCTGTGGAGGGCACAGATCAGCAGGCAGCTCCCCGAGCAGCAGCTCAGGAACGGGACACTCTAGGGTAGGGCGCCCTGTCCGCCTCCCGGGAGGGTGGGGAGTGCAGTCCACTCACCCATCGCCACACGACAGCCGTGTGGGACCCCCACCAGGCAAACACGCAGCCCAGCGAGCCAGGGGCGGGGTCCCCAGCCTCGTCCCCTGACCACAGGGCTCCAGGACAGTCCCCCTGGCTCTTCAAGGGCCCCTCCCCACCCGCAGCACCGGCCAGAGCAGACGGCCGCCCTCCTGGGCCAGGGGCGTCCTCTGGCCCCACTGTCCAGGCACCTGGTCTCAGGCTCCGAGAACTCCTCACCTCCCGAGACCCCGCGCCGCAGGCTGCCCGAGCCACAGGCTTCCCACCCGGCGGTGGAGAGCGAGCCCTCGGCCCCTCCCAGAGCCTAAGCTGCCCGCGCCCGCAGGGAGGCTCCTGGCAAGGTGAGGACGGGCCCGGGCAGAGCCCCCAGACACCGAGCACCGGGCCTCGGACCCGGCGGCACTGCTCCCGCGCTGCCCGCCCGGAGGGAGCACCCTGGCCAGGGAAGGGGCCTGTGCCGGCCTCGCGGGTCGTGGATGCCCAGGGGAGCCCGTGTCCTGCCCGCGCCTGATCCGCGCCCACCCACCCGCCCGCCCGCGGGCACTCACGTTGGGCGAGGGCTCCAGCATGTTGTCCCCGTGCCAGCCCGAGATGGGCACGAACGGCACGGTGGCCGGGTTGTAGCCGATCTTCTTGATGTAGGCGCTGACCTCCTTGACTATCTCGTCGTAGCGCTTCTCGCTGTAGGCCGGCTCCGTGGAGTCCATCTTGTTGACCCCCACGATGAGCTGCTTCACGCCCAGCGTGTAGGCCAGCAGCGCGTGCTCGCGGGTCTGTCCGTTCTTGGAGATGCCCGCCTCGAACTCGCCCACGCCCGCCGCCACGATCAGCACCGCGCAGTCCGCCTGCCCGCAGGTCGCCGTGAGCCCCGGGCCCCTCCAGGCGGTCGCCCGGGGCTGGGCCCCAGGGGTCTCGACCAGGGGCGGCAGCAGGGCCTTGTCCATCCGCGTGGACGGCCGTCTATCTGGGTCCGTGTGTCTGTCTGCAACGGCGGCCCTGACCCACGGTCCCTCCCGGCCCCTCTGCCTGGCTGAGGTGACGGGCACCTAATCATTCTCTGGGGGCGGCTCTGTAGCCGGTGGGGCGGGGGGTGCCTGCCCTGGCAAGGAAGCGGAGGGAGCCCAGCCCCCCCTCCAGGACCCCAGGGCCCTGGCCCCTCGGGTCCCCTTGGCCCCCCACAGCCCCGCCCACCTGGGATGTGCCGGTGATCATGTTCTTGATGAAGTCACGGTGGCCGGGGGCGTCGATGATGGTGATGTAGTACTTGGTGGTCTCGAACTTCCAGAGGGAGATGTCGATGGTGATGCCACGCTCCCGCTCCGCCTTCAGTTTGTCCAGCACCCAGGCATACTTGAAGGAGCCCTTCCCCATCTGCACAGGTGGGCCATGGCTTAAGGAGGGACCCGGGACTCAGCCCGCTGGCCACGGGCCCCCTGGGCCACGGGAGCATTCGCAGCAGAGAGGCCTGGGTGCCAGGCTCCCTCACTCCCCACGGGGCCCTAGGGCTCTGATCGTCTGTGGAATGAGGGAGCCAGGAGCAAGGACCCTGAGGGGCACCCAGACCTCAGTCCCCGGCTCCCGCCCTAGATGGGTGCCATTCGGACGTCCTCCAGGAGGTGGCGCAAGGGCCTGGGAGCCAGGCTTGGAGAGAAGCCACCAGGCCTTTAAACCCCTCCCCTGGCTGAGGGCTCCCCTTTTTCCGCGCTGGCCACCCCCAGCCCCGGAGATCCCTGCATCAACCGGAGGCCCACAACGCCACCGTCAAGGTGTCAAGCCCAAAACACAAAACAAAACCCTCTATGACGATTTTTTTTAAGGGAAAAAAAGGAAATTGGATGAGGTTGCATGGAAGGGCCTGGCTTTCCAGCTCTTTCTACAGACAGCCAAGGCTTCCAAGTAGCTCTAAGGCTCCACCTGCAGACACCTGTGCCCAGCCCGGAGGAGACCCCCACGCCCTGGGCCAGAGCTGAGGCTGCTGCCCAGCTGGACAAAACCCCCGGCAGGGCTGTGCATGGACAGGGCTCTGGCCTCCAGGGAGGCTGCCCAGCCAGGAGGGCCACCCAGACAGGACCCAGAGGGGACCCAGCGAGACCTGAGCCAGGCATCCTGCAAACCCCCACAGCCTCCCCCAGTGCCAACCCCGCATGGAAGGAGGGAGTGACGCAGCTTTTGGGCTCAGGCGCGGAGGGAGGCCGCCCAGCGCAACACCCACACACTCACTCTGAGCAGGGTCAGCCCAGGCCGGCAACCGAGGCCTCCTGGGCCCAGGCCCCAGCCCCTGTCATCCAGGAAAGCACCCTCACAGCCACCCAGACGGGGCCTCTCCCGGAGCCCGGGGGTGGGGGTAGAGGCCGCAAAGGGCAGACACCCACTCCGTGGTCACTTCCCACCCACCGGCTCGGCCACTTAAGAGAAAGGAGGTCAGTCAACGGGGCCCCCATCATCGTCACGAGGCACACGAGGCAACCAGGACCCCCCCAAAAGAGCTCCACCCTGGACGAGCAGCCCTCCCCAGCCCAGCCTGAGAAAATGGAGCTGATGGGCTGGGTGCCCATCAATCAGCTATTAATAGCCGCCCTGAGTCCTGGCCCAGCCCTGGGACAAGTGAGGGCATCACCCCCTCAGCCCCGGAGACACAGGAACCCCACGCGGGTTCCAGGGTGCTCCACCCCAACTCGCCAGAGGTTTCCAGAGCCAGAAAGGCCGCCCCCAGGGCACCTCCCTGACCCGGGGGGCCCCTCCAGCCGGCTGTCCCTGCCCTACTCCAAGCACATCCCCGGGGAGGCTGCCCCCAGGGCCCCCATCCCTCAGGTACTGGCCCCCAGGCAGGTCCTTTAGGGCTCGTGCCCCCTCATGCCCCCTCGCCCTGGGGGAGGTCAGTGGAGCCTCATGCCCCAGAGTCACTGAGCGCCAGCCCAGCCACCACGTGGGGCCGACCTCTTAGTGGGTGGGGGAGGGGACAGGCTCACCTCGGCGGCTTCCTTCTCGAACTTCTCAATGGTCCTCTTGTCGATGCCTCCGCACTTGTAGATGAGGTGGCCCGTGGTGGTGGACTTGCCCGAGTCCACGTGGCCAATGACCACGATGTTGATGTGGGTCTTCTCCTTGCCCATGCTGCCCGGGGGGGTGGGGAGGGGCTGGGACGGCCTGGAGCGCTGTGGCTGGGATTCTGGGATTCTGTGGGGTGGGGCGGGGGACAGGTGATGGGGGGCCTCAGAGAGAACCCGCAGACGCTGCCCAGCACACCCCTGCCTGCAGAAGGGGCGACGTTCCCACATCTGGTGGGGTGGGAAGCCCCCTCAGCCCCCCTCAGCCTGGGCCTGGCCCGTTTGGGTCAGCCGGCAAGCCCCCACGGTCCAGTGTCCTCTAAATATCCACCCAAATATCCACCCAAATGTCCACCCAATATCTGGGTGTCATGCCCACAGGGCCCCCCGAAGCAGGTGAGCCCCCCTCTGGAGAGATGGAGAGACACCAGGCTGGGCGAGCCCCATGACCAGTCAGGAGCCTGGTGATGAGTCACCCTGCCCTG
The DNA here is from genome assembly GCA_032313775.1 of Urocyon cinereoargenteus. Classification (NCBI taxonomy): domain Eukaryota; kingdom Metazoa; phylum Chordata; class Mammalia; order Carnivora; family Canidae; genus Urocyon; species Urocyon cinereoargenteus. Next base: position 49,316,864 of record JAVLSZ010000026.1, on the reverse strand, counting down.
CTCTCCAGCACTCGGCCCTGCCGCCTGCTGCCCCACCAGGAGTCCTGGGCCCTGCGCTGCCCCCTGCCCCACCAGCAGGTGGCCAGTGCCCCCCTGCCCCTCTGTCGTCCCCTCACCCCTGCGGCGGCCCCGGGGACCAGCTGGGCCCCAGCTCCCGCAGGGCGGCTTGCACAGCTCAGGCGCTCCCCATCGGATGGGCCGGGGGCGGCTGGGGGCGGCCGGGGGCAGGGAGGTGGGGTCCCTGCTCCTGAGAGCGGGGAGGAATGTGGCCCCAGCAGCCAAGCTCAGCGAGCGCCAGACGGAGATGCCTGCAGCCTGCTGGGGGAGGGGGCGCCTCCGCTTTTCCCTCTGGTCGCCCCGGGGTCACAGCCCCTGCGCCGTCCTGGAGCTCAGGGCAGAAACCTGGGCAGCCCACGAGGGGACAGGTGGCTGGGCAAGGGGAAGCAGGTGCCCACAGCGCACCGTGGGGAGCCGACACCGAGCCCGGGCTCCTGGGCCCGCCGGGGTGGGGCCGGTGCCACTGCCCCCCAGGTCTCGCCGCCTCCCCGGCCTCGGGATCCCCAGCTGCTCCCAGCACTGACCACCCTGCCCCAGGCCGCGGGCCCCGGCGGGTCCCAAGGTCACGGCGGCAGGGCGCTCGCCGCCACCCAGAAGACGGTCCGGCCACCAGTGCATAAACAAGCGCCGCCGCGATGCCCCCACCCCACCCCGACCGCCCGCAGGGCCGACCCGGTGCCCGGTGCCCGGTGCCTGGTGCTCGGTGCCTGTGCCCGGTGCCCGGTGCCCGGTGCGGGGAGCCGCTGGCCGAAGCCGGAGCGAGCAGCGCAGCGTCGCCAGGTGCCCGCCGCCTCCCTGGGCCGGCCGCGGGGACAGAGGAAGCCTCGGGAGCGCTGGGGGCGGAGGCGGAGCCCGAGGCCGAGCGTCCTTACCCGGAGCCGAGGTCTCAGCCAGAGGGACTGGCGGCGCGGCGCCGGCGGTTTTATCTCTCCAGGAGGGGGTCCACCTATTGACGGAGCGGGCGCAATGCACTGCGCCCCTGCAGTACGGCAATGCGGTACCGGCGGGGGCGGGGCGGGCGGGGCGCCGGGAGCCCAGGGATGCGGGGATACGGCGGCGACAGGATGCGGCGAGGGAGCGAGCGCCCGGCGCGGCGCCAGACCCGGAGGGAGTGCAGGCAGGGAGAGAAAGCGGGTCGGGGCTCGCCGGGCGGGGGCGGGGGTGCAGGGGGGCGGGACGGCCGAGCCCGAGCGAGGGGGCCGGGGAGAGCCACGCAAGAGATGGAGGCCGAGCGGGCGCCAGGCTCAGGCCCTCCTGGACGCGGAAGGGGTGGGGACGGCAAGGCCGAAGGCAGTGCAGACCTGAAAGGGGGTCCTTGGGGACAGGAAACCGAGGTGGGGACGTGGTAGGAGCAGGTCAGGCCTGTGCCAGGAGGGGGGGCTGAGCCCGGGCTCTGGGCCCTGGGCCTGGGGGGCTTGCCCCCGCCCTCCATGCGCTTGGTGCCTGGTGAGCAAATGAAGCTCCGTTGTGCCTCCCAGCGAGGCCCCGGAGCCCTGGGGCCTTCCTCCTTTGGGACCCTGCAATTGCTTGTTTTCAGGGCCCCTGTCCCCGTGCGCCGGGCACATGGGTCACCCGGGCATGCCCCCAGCCCGGCCCCACGGCACGGCCCAAGAACGGTGTCTCCAGGGTCCCCTCAGCTGGCCAAGTGGCTCGAGGCTCTGTGGGAGATCCACCTCAACCTCCCACCCTGCTGTCCACCCTGGGCCTCTGTCCACGCAAGTCTGTTCCCAGAGCCCACCGACACCCTCCAGGCTGCTCTGGTGCGCGCGAGCGGGGAGGGGTCCCGGGCAGGCAGAGTCCAGGCTCTGGCCTCACTCCTGGCCCCCGTGTGACCAGAGTGCGAAGCCACGGATGGGCCAATTCTGTAGAAAGTATGTTGGGGGCAGGGGGTCTTGGAGGGTCCAGGGCAGCCCAGGGCAATGGCCAACATGGGTTCTAAGGCGGGAACCGGGCAGGCCTGTGCTGTGTGAAAGCCCGGGGCGCAGGCCTCTTGCCCCCCCCCCCCCCCCGCACCTCTCCCTCTGGCTCCATCAATCCGAGACCACTCCCATTCCTGTCTTATTCATCTTTGTAATTGTGAGGTCTGGGAGAAGGTCAAGCAAGGTGAGTGGGTGACAGCAGAGGCCCAGTGCCTAGCACCCTCCCCTGGGGCAATGCCTCACAGAGCCCCCGCAGCACGGCAGGAAGTAAAGGGGCCCAGGGCAATGGTTGGGGGCCAAGCAGGTCTCCCCAGCCCATGGGGGGCCTCTTGGGGAGGGGACAGGCCCTCCCACCAGGCCCTGCCCCACAGGACCCACATCTGCAGCCACAGACAGACGCACTCCTAACCCTTCCGGGCAGGGAGGGGCCCTCAGATGACTCGGGGCACTTCCAAGTGCTGCTGATACCATCAAACAGGAGCCAGGATTAAAAATAAACTGGCAAGCAGTGGAGACCCACCCCACCCCCGCCCAGCTGCCCTCTATATTTGACGTGTCCCTCCTGCCTGAAGGTTAGCAGGGATTTGGAAGACACTGGGATTGGCTGAAGCTGGGATGGGCCAAACCATGACTGCAGAGACCCAGTCCCTGGGGATGTGCACCCCAACTGCCCCAGAGGAACCACCAGCACCCAGGACCCTGGGCTGCCTGCAGACCAGCCCCCCAACAGGTCTGAGCTGCGCCCCTCCACTCCTGGCTCACCCACTGCGGTCAGCCTAGTGGCGACCAAATCACACCGGGGCTGGCCTGTGCCAGGAGGCCACGCTGCCCGGGGCGGCGGCCACTGCTGGTGGAATGCAGCAGCCTCCCCGAAGGTGCTGCGCGCAGCCCCCCCAAGGGGTCTCGGTGGGTTCTCCCGAGTGCCTGTGTCCCCAGGCTGTGCCCCATCCGCCCGGGGTGGGCTGCCTGCCGGGGAGCCTGGACCCCACGGCGGCCGGCAGACCCGCAAGCTCACTGGACCGCGCGTAAACAAGGTACGGTGCTGAATAATGACACGCCTGCCGCCTGCCGCCTGCGCCCGCCCGGTGACTCCTGGCCCGAGAGGTCTGCTGAATACCAAATACTATGCAGCTGGTCGCCAAGCCCCGCGGCTCACCAAGTGCTGGGCGGGGCCACCGGCCACCGAGCACCCACTGGGCGTGGACCGCGGACCACAGTGCCCAAGGTCACACAGCAAGGAGGGCAGAGCGTGCAGGCTGCAGCCGAGCCAGGCCCGTGTTACATCAGGACAGACGCCAACTGGGTCCCACCTGCACTCCTCTCCTCCCCCGGGGCGGGCTCGCTACACCTCCCCCTCCCCTCCTTCTACTTCTCCCAAATCTGAGCCACCTGTCACGATGGCCCCCATAGCAACCACGGGTAGGGTGGGGGGCACGAGCCAAGAAGGGGCCGGCCAGCCTGGTGCAGGGGGGCGGGCAGGAGGGGGGTGCAGGTCCGCCCCTCAGGCCCCTCTGGCCGCAGGTGCCCCCAGCCATGAGCGGCCTGGGGAGATGCAGGCAGCCCCCTCTTTGGCTGGCTGAGGCTTCATGAGCCTGGAGAAAGAAGATCCAGCTAAAATTAACCGTTATCAAGCTGTCAGCCTGGAAATAAACGCTGCTCCGATTGGCTGCCGGTGATGTCACCACCCGGTTAATAATAACCGCGAATGCACACTGACCACCTGTGCATGTGCTGCCCTGTGGGGGCCAGGGCCACCGGTCACCCTGCTAGCTGCTGCCCAGGCGTGGGGGCAGGGTGGGGGCAGGGCTCGGGCGCCCCGCCGCCTTGGGTGTCTCTGAATGACCTCAGCTCGCAGCCTGGGGTGACAGGACGTCAGTGCTCAGCCTCCCTGCGGGGCCAGTGACATCCAGTGTCCAGCCGTCCTGGGCAGCACGACCCTGGACGGCCTCGGGGACACTTGCTCCCGCCCCCAGCTCCCCGGGGAACCGAGCAGCCCCTGGGGCTGCAAATCGAGTGGCCTCCACGGCCAGGAGCTTCCGCCAGAGAAGCAAGATCGAGGCCCCAGATCCGAGAAATTGGCGCTCCCAGGGGGCGGGCCCGGGCTGGAGGGGCGCAACCGGCACCCCGACCCCCCAGCGGCCAGCCCTGTGCTCGCCCCGGGGCGCTGGTGACCCTGGACAGTCCAGGCCACCGCGGGAAGCCAGCGGGGTAGGGGCCCGGGAGAAGGAGCACCGGCCTGGGCGGGCCCAGGAGCTGCGGTACCTGCACCCCGGCTGTTGCCATGGTGACGGAGCCGCACCACCGCCGGGAGGAGCCTGGTGGCGGTCACCTGGGCTGGGGGAGGTCCGCCAACACTGGAGCTCCACCCCTGCCCAGCATCCCCCTGCTTCCAGGGAAGGGGCGTGGCGGGCTTGGCCCCCCCAGCTCCCCAAGAGGCCAGGGCTGCGGCGCCCTCCCGGCAGGTCCATGTGGCTGGGGGCCACCAGAGAGTCCCGGGGGAGGGGGGGACGGTCTGCGGGCCCACTGCCCACCTGCAGGTGGAGGGAGAGGGACGGGCTCAGGGAGGAGCGGCTCCAGCTGGGAGGCCCTGGCGGAGCCAAGCTCCTTAGCAACGGAGCCCAGGTGTTCACCTGGGGAATCTCCGCCTCCAGAGCAGCGGCCCCAGGGCCTCGGGCTGACTGCTGCGCAGGCTGCGGTGGCGTCACTGTCCCCGTGGGTGGTGGGGGGCCAGGAAAGACCCCCTGCACGGCGGCCGGGCTGAGGAGGCCAGCCCTCACCTGGGGAGGAGGCGGGGACGGGCGCTGCCCTTGAAAATACTTAGGAGTGCAGGGTCCCCATGTCCCTGACCCGCCCCAAGAAAGAGAACACCCCCTCCTGCCCTCGAAGGTCACCGCGGTCCCGACTGCAGACCCCAGATCACACTGTCTGCTGGCAAACTTGCCCTGCGTGGTCTTCTGTGTGGCTCCTGCCACCGCCACCTGTTGTCATGCGTCCGAGCCGTTGTGTTTGGTGGTTGGTCCTCCTCACTGCCCCGCGACAGACTGTTTCCGAATTGGAACGACCGCCAAGCCGCCCGCGCGTCCTGTGGGTGCCGTGTGCCACTCTGCCCGCGGACTGCCCCTCGGCTCTAGGTCACACTTCAGCACCTGCTCTGTGACGATGGGCAGAGCTGAGCGTTTCCGCTTCGGGTGAGCAGATCCATCCCGTAGGGCAGGCGGTGAAGGACGGACTTACAGCTGAGAGCAGAGGAGCTGCGCCGCGGCCTTTCCCTCTGGCGATGAGGACATTTACCTATTGCTTTGCACATCGAGTAATTTGGGGCTGGAAGTTGAACACTCTGGGGAGACGGGTTCCGTGGTCTTCGCGTGAGGCCTGCTGGTTCTTGTCTTGCAGCCATTTGACCTCGGCTGCAGGCCTGCGGGGCTCCTTGCGGCCGGTCTACGCGTAAAACCGGTGGCGCGTCTTCCGAGCCGCGGGGCTGGTTAGATTCGACTTTCAATCTTGGTCCCCCGCTCTCCACGGGGCTCGGCTCTGACTCTTCTTAGATGGTCCTAGAGTAGACATGACCGTGGGTTGTCGTCTTTCCTCTCTGGTATTTAAGTGTTTATTTATTTAAGTCATCTCTACACTCAACATGGGGCTTGAACTCAAGACCCTGAGATCAAGAGCTGCACCTTGATGGGCGACTTTTGTGTTAAAAAATATAAGTCTGGGGGCACCTGGGTGGCTCAGAGGTTGAGAGTTGCCTTCAGCCCAGGGCGTGACCCCGGGGTCCCGGGATCGAGTCCCACACCGGGCTCCCTGCATGGAGCCTGCTTCTCCCTCTGCCTGTCTCTCTCTCTCTCTCTCTCTCTCTCTCATGAATAAATAAATAAAGTATTAAAAAAAAAAGACTCTCTCTTGGCAGACAGACCTGAGCAAGGGATTCTCCTGCCAGCCTTGAAGAGGTGAGCTCCCAGGAGATGAGAAGGCCGATGAGGGCCGATGGCAGGAGACCGTGGGCAGCTCCTCCGCGCAGAGCAGGCCTCCAGCTGTGCATCAGACAAAGGGGGCCTCGGTCCTACAGCCCCGTGACCTTAGAAGACGACCCCAAGCCTCGAGTCTGACCGCCCACTTTTGAAACCCTGAGCAGAGGACGCAGATCAGCGGTTCCTGGACCTGACCACAGAGCCAGGTACGTACAATAAACGCATGTTTTTAATTTTTTTTAAAGATCTTTATTTATTCATTTGAGAGAAAGAAAGAGACAGAGATAGTGACCGAGAGAATGAGCAGGGATGAGGGAGAAGCAGACTCTCCACTGAGCAAGGAGCCCGACTCACAGCTTGATCCCAGAACCCCGAGATCGTGACCTGAGCCAAAGGCAGGCACTTCACCGACTGAGCCGCCCACGTGCCCCTAAACGCATGATTTTTAAAGTCGCTGAATCTGTGGGAGGCTGTTGTGCAGCAGTCGATGCCAGTACTCGGGGCACGGTACCGCCCGCCCCTGGGACGCCTCTGCTGGCCTCCCCGGCCCCGGCCCTGGCCACAGGCGGGAGCCTCGCGCCCGAGCTTCCCCACACGTCAGCGGCCTGCGCACCAGCCCGGAGCCCCCGTGGGCGGCCCAGCGAGTGTGGGTCGGCGGAGCTCATGTCCCTCCAGCCGCTGCCCGCCTCGCGTGGAGCTCCAGTCGCTCGTGGAGGCGGGGCTGGCCTGCGACCTGCCGCTTCTCTGTGCTCGGAAGTGGACGTAGGATCCACACGCATCCATTTTTTTATCTTGAAAAAATTTCACACTTGGAGAAAAGTTGCCAGAGTCAGTGTCCCAGGCATTGCCTGTGGCCTTTCGTCCACACCCACCGGTCGTCAGCGTCCACCCGTCCGTGATCGTTCTCTCCGTGTCTATGCTGATCCACGTGTGAAAGGGCTTCGTGAGTCACGGCCTCTACTCCCCAGTACCCGAATGGGTATTCCCTGGGCTGCCCGGTGCCCCATCGCCCCATCCCCCTGGGCTGCCCGGCGCCCCATCCCCCCCAAGGCTACCCGTCCCCCCGGGGCTGCCTGGCACCCTGTCCTCCCATTTCAGGACCACACGTGCTAGAAACAGTTCCCTGTCGTGTGTCTTCTATGACTCTGGGATGTTTTAGAGCTCAGGCCAGCTGTTTTTTTGTTTTAAGATTTATTTATATATTTATTCATGATAGACATAGAGAGAGAGAGAGGCAGAGACACAGGAGGAGGGAGAAACAGGCTCCATGCCGTGAGCCTGACGTGGGACTCGATCCCGGGACTCCAGGATCGTGCCCTGGGCCAAAGGCAGTTGCTAAACCGCTGCGCCACCCAGGGATCCCCTCAGGCCAGCTGTTTTGAAGATGACCCTCTTTTGACTTTCCTGATGTTTCTGCATGAAGAAACTCAAGTGTTGTTTTGTACCGGGAGCACCAGCAGAGCGACATGAGTCCTCGCAGCCCGTCGGAAGGGAAGCTGCCTGACACAGTGTGCTCCTTAGCGGTCCCCCGGTTGAGGTGGTGGCCACTAGCTTCTTCCATTGTAAAGTTACATTTTTCCCTTTGTAATCAATAGCTAATTAATGAAGAGGTGCCTTGGGATCTATAAACATCCCATTCCTCATGGAAATCCCTCTCGCAGCCTAGCACTCAGTGATGCTTCTCACCTGAATCAATTTTTACTATGATGGTTGTGCTTTAAAATTATCATTATTGGGATCCCTGGGTAGCGCAGCGGTTTGGCACCTGCCTTTGGCCCAGGGCGCGATCCTAGAGACCCGGGATCGAATCCCACGTCGGGCTCCCGGTGCATGGAGCCTGCTTCTCTCTCTGCCTGTGTCTCTGCCTCTCTCTCTCTCTCTGTGTGACTATCATAAATAAATAAAAATTTAAAAAAATAAAAAAAAATAAAATTATCATTATTATTATTTTAAGATTTTATTTATTTATTCCTGAGAGACCCAGAGAGAGAGAAAGAGAGAGGCAGAGACACAGGCAGAGGGAGAAGCAGGCTCCATGCAAGGAGCCCGATGTGAGACTCGATCCCGGGAGCCCAAGGCAGACACTCCACCACTGAGCCCCCCCGGAGTCCCTATTATTTTTTATTTTTATCTTTTTAAATTATCACACAGAGGGATCCCTGGGTGGCGCAGCGGTTTAGTGCCTGCCTTTGGCCCAGGGCACGATCCTGGAGTCCCGGGATCAAGTCCCGCATCGGGCTCCCAGCATGGACCCTGCTTCTCCCTCCTCCTGTGTCTCTGCCTCTCTCTCTCTCTCTCTCTCTCATAAATAAATAAATAAATCTTTAAAAAAATAAAAAATAAAAATAAATAAATAAATCATCACATAGAAACGAGCCCCTGGGAAGTCACACAGTTGCATGAGTGTTAGCGCATGCACGGGTTCCTGACGCTCCGTTGACCGGGACCCGCTGCCGTGCTCCGTCCCCAGACTTCACGCGCTCCCTCTGCTCAGACGGTCCTCCTGCCCCGGCCGCCGTCTGTGCTCTGGGCTCCGTCCTGGCGATGGAAGCACGGGCTTCATCCTTGGGGCCAGGGCTCCTCGCACTCGGCATAGCACCTTAGAGGTTCATCCCAGTTATTCTCTTTTTTTTTTTTTTTTTCAATCCCGGTTATTCTCGACCAGCTGTTCATTCCTTTTATCAATGAATAATGTTCTGTGTGTGGAGCGACCACAGTTTACTTATCCACTCATCCCCAAATGCCATTGGGGTTGTTTCCAGTTTGGGCGGTTGTGAAGAAAGCTGCCGTCAACGTTTGTACCTGAGTTTTTGTATGAACACGTTTAGGGTTCTCTTGGAAAATTCCAGGAGTGGGACTGCTGGGTCGCGTGACATGTGAGTGTTCAACCTTGTAAGAAACTGCCAAACTTGGGCAGCCCCGGTGGCGCAGCGGTTTAGCGCCGCCTGAAGCCTGGGGTGTGATCCTGGAGACCCGGGATCGAGTCCTGCGTCGGGCTTCCTGCATGGGGCCTGCTTCTCCCTCTGCCTGTGTCTCTGCCTTTGTGTGTGTGTGTGTCTCTCATGAATAAATAAATAAAATTCTTAAAAAAAAAAAGAAAAGAAAAGAAAACAAACTGCCAAACCGGTCGCCAGACTCGGGTCCCATCCTGCACGCCCACCGCAGGGCATAGGAGTCCCCGGGGCTCTGCACCCTCCATAGTGCGTGGAATTGTCTGGGTGGAGGGTGCTTTCTGCTGCTCTCGTGGGTGTGTGATGCCATCCCGTTGTGGTTCTAGCCTGCATTTCTTTAATGGCTGATGACGTTGAATAACTTCCTGTCTGCTGATGGGCGCATCTGCTTTCATGAAGTTCTGTTTTGGTCTTTTATCTGAAAGAAGGAAGGAAGGAAGGAAGGAAGGAAGGAAGGAAGGAAGGAAGGAAGGAAGGAAGGAAGGAAGAAGGAGGGAGGGAGGGAGGGAGGGAGGGAGGGAGGGAGGGAGGGAGGGAAGGAAGGAAAGAGGGAAGGAAGGAGGGAAGGGAGAGCTTTATCAAGGTGTCACTTACATACCACAAAGTACATCCATTTAAAGTGGATAATCCAGTGGCTTTAAGTGTATTTGGAGTGTGGGACCGTCACCGTCAGCCCGTCCGAGGACATTCCATCACCCCACAAGAAATCTTGTACCATCTGGCCATCACTCCTGCCCCTCCCCTACCTTAAACCAAGCCCAAGGCAACCACCTGACTCTGTGTGTCTGGATTCGCCCGCGCTGGACACTCCGTAGGGATGGAGTCGGGGCATGTGGTCGTTTACGACCGGCCTCTTTGCGTGTTTCCAAGGCTCATCCCGGTTGCGGTCGTATCGTTACCTCCTCCCCTTTCTCAATCGCCGGATAATACCTTGCTGGTTCCTTAGACCACGTCTTGTTCATCATTCATCAGCCGATGGACATTTGGGAGCTGCTGTGAACACCCGGGTCCGAACTTTCTCTGTGGATGCGTGTTTCCAGCTCTCTGGGGTAGATATCTAGGAGCAAAACCGCTGTGCTGGGCGAGCATTAGCCTTTCAAGGAACTGCCCGACTGTCTTCCACAGCAGCTGCACCATTTTGCATCCCCGCCAGCAACACGGGAGGGCTCCAGCTTCTCCTCATCCTCACCAGCACTGGTTACTATTTTTCTTTTTTAAAGATTTTTTGGGGAAAGAGTCTCAATCAGACTCCTTGCTGAGCAGAGACCCCGATGTGGGGCTCGATCCCAGGACCCCGAGATTGTGACCTGAGCCAAAGACAGATACTTCACCGATGGAGCCCCCACATCCCCCTTCCAATCCATGTTTAGATACATAACCCATTTTGGGGTTTTTTTTTCTCATTTGCTTTTATTAGAATTTGATTTGCCAACATATAGTATCACACCTAGTGTTCATCCCGTCAAGTGCCCCCCTCAGTGTCCGTCACCCAGTCACCCCAACCCCCACCACCTCTGCTTCCACTTGTTTGTTTCCCAAAGTTAGGAGTCTCTCATGGTTTGTCTCCCTCTCTGATATTTCCCACTCAGTTCCCCTCTTTTCCCTTATAATCCCTTTCACTATTTCTTATATTCCCCGTAGGAGTGAGACCATGTGATGATTGTCCTTCTCCAACTGACTTACTTCACTGAGCATCATACCCTCCAGGTCCATCCACGTCGAAGCAAATGGTGGGTGTTCGTCCTTTCTGAGGGCCGAGGGATATCCCACTGTGTACAGAGCCCACAGCTTCTTCACTCATCATCTGTCGATGGACACCGAGGCTCCTCCCACAGTGTGGCTATTGTGGACACTGCTGCTGTGAACACTGGGGTGCAGGGGTCCTGTTTCACCGCATCTGTATCTTTGGGGTAAATCCCCAGCAGTGCACTTGCTGGTCGTAGGGCAGATCTCTTCGTAACTCCCTGGGGAGCCTCTGCACTGTTCTCCAGGGCGGCTGCACCAGCCCGCGGTCCCGCCCACGGTAGCACAGACCTTTTCACAATATCGATCCTTCCAATCCATGAGCATGGAATACTTTTCCATCTCTCTGTGTCTTCCTCAATGTCCTTCAGAAGTGTTCTGTAGTTTTTAGGGTACAGATCCTCTACCTCTTTGGTTAGGCTTATTCCTAGGAATCGTATGCTTTCGGGTGTGATTGTAAATGGGGTTGACTCCTTAATTTCTCTTTCTTCAGTCTCATTGTCAGTGCGTAGAAAGGCCACTGATTTCGGGGCATTGATTTTGTCTCCTGCCACACTGCCGAAAGGCTGGATGACTTCTAGCAATCTTGGGGTGGAGTCTCTTCCATTTTCTATGTACAGTATCATGTCATCTGCGAAGAGGGAGAGTTTGACTTGTTCTTTGCCAATTTGAATGCCTTTTATTTCTTTTCGTTGTCTGACTGCTGAGGCGAGGACTTCTAGGACTACGTTGAATAGCAGTGGTGAGTGTGGACATCCCTGTCGTGGTCCTGATCTTAGGGGAAAGGCTCCCAGTGCTTCCCCATTAAGAATGATATGTGTGGGGATCCCTGGGTGGCTCAGCGGTTGAGCATCTTCCTTCGGCCCAGGGTGTGACCCTGGAGTCCTGGGATCAAATCCTGCATCGGGCTCCCTGCAGGAAGCCTGCTTCTCCCTCTGCCTGTGTCTCTGCCTCTCTCTGTGTGTCTCTCATGAGTAAAAAAAAAAAAAAAAGAATATTCGCTGTGGGGTTTTCATAGATGGCTTCTAAGATGCTTAGGACTGTTCCCTCTGTCCCTACACGCTGAAGAGTGTTGATCAGGAACGGATGCTGTATTTTGTCAAATGCTTTCTCCGCATCTATTGAGAGCATCATATGGACCTTGTTTTTCTCTTGTTGATGTGATGCATAACCCATTTTGAATTAGTTTTTGAATAAGATGTGAGATTTAGGTCAAGTTTTACTTTCCTTGCATAAAGATGTCCAATTCTCCCAGCGCCGCTTATTGAAAAGATTCCACTTTCTCTGTTGAATTGCTCTTGCATCTTCTCAAAACGCAGTTGGACATATGCTGGGAGGGCTTCTGGACACTGCTCTGTCACATTGATTTATGTCTGCATCTCTTTACCAAGACCAACCTGACCTGATTATTGTAGTTTTATAACAATTGCTAAACGTAGACAGTGTGGAAAGAACAGCCTCTAGAGCGATGGTGCGGCAATAGCTGGTAGACACGTGAGGGAGACTGAATCCAGGCCCCCGCCTTCTGCCAAGTGCAAAAATCAATTCAAAATGGATCAAAGGCCCAATAAAACTATAAAACTGTTAGAAGGAAACATGGGTGTAAATCTTCATGACCTTGGATTCGGCAGTGGTTTCTTAGATGTGGCACCAAGTCCGTGAACAACAGAATAAAACGTAAGCGAATGGGACTTCATCAACATTTTAAAGTCTTGTACTTCCTGGAGACCCGGGATCGAATCCCATGTCAGGCTCCCGGCGCATGGAGACTGCTTCTCCCTCTGCCTGTGTCTCTGCCTCTCTCTCTCTCTGTGACTATCATAAATAAATAAAAATTAAAAAAAAAAAGTTTAAAAAAAAATAAAGTCTTGCACTAAAAAGGACACAGTCAAGAAAGTGGAGACACAGCCTACAGGATGGGAGGGAACATTTACAAACCACGCTGGACCGGGGTCTAGTATCCCGAATGTATGAGGAACTATCAGGACGGCATGACACACGGGCCACAAGTCAATTTAAAAACGGGCAAAGAAAATAAATAAATAAAATAAAATAAAATAAAATAAAATAAAATAAAATAAATAAAATAAAATAAATAAAATAAAATAAAATAAAATAAATAAAATAAAATAAAATAAAATAAAATAAAATAAAATAAAATAAAATAAAATAAAATAAAAACGGGCAAAGGATCTGAATAAACACTTATCCAAAAGAAGACCTGCAGATGGTCGAGAGGCACGGGAAAAGATAGTCAACGTCATTCTCGCTGTGCGTGGTGACGGGTCAGCGAGATGCAGACACAAACCCACAGACGTTTCTGCAGCGACAGTCGGAGATGTCAGTCCCGCCCCGACGACGAGCGGGCCACCCGGACGGACGGACAGAAGCGAAGGAGGGAAGCCGAGGACTTCACACCGTGGACCAGGCAGGTGGAAGGCGCATGCGGGACCTGCCACCCAGCAGCACCTGCCAGACACCCGCGTGGGCCTCCCGCCGGGACCGGATGTCGGGCACAGACCGGGTCTCGGAGGGTGTTGAAAGCTATTCGCGTGAAGTCACCTCTGGACTCACAAGAGGCTGAAGGTGGGCGCCCGAAACAGGTCACGCAGGAGCACCTGCGGGTCTGCGGAAACCGGACGACACGGCTCGGAGAGGGGACGGCGGCGATCTCAGAAGACCTGGCGGAAGGCGGGGAAGGAGGACGGCGTCCGCGGCGTAGGCCACGCACCAAAAATGGGGCCGAGGAGGATGTTTATCGCGACAAACGTCCGTGAAAGCACAAGAAAGGTCTCCTGTCAACAACGTGACCTTCAGACGAGGACGAGCTCAACCCCGAGGGCGAGAGTGGAGTCAAAGACAGCGGCGGTGGCGCTGCACCCGCAGGAGGTGGCAGGGACAACGTCGGGGGACGCAGGGGCGCCGGGGCTGTTAATGGGGACAGAGTCCCAGTTCCACGGGATGAAAGGGCCGGGAGCAGGTGGCAGTGAGTGCTCTCCCAACGCCACCGGGCCACACGCTGAGCAACGGTCAGGGGCGTCGATTCTGTGGCGTGTCCTTTACCCCAACGGCGATCTTTCTGGAAAAGAAGACGTCGGGAGCCACGCTGCAGTGTGCGTGAGCCCCATCGCCCGGCAGAGGGAAGGAAGCCGGACGCAGGAGCCCCCACGCGGACCGAGCCCACGGACGCAGAAGGCAGACTCCCGGCCGCGGGGCGAGGAGGTGCCCAGGGAGGCACCACTGCGTGGGCACAGGGCCTCCTGGGGGCGGCGGCCAACGCGTTGGACCGGGGGCCACGGTGGCACGACGCCGGCTCCTCTGTTACGGGCATGTCACCCCAATTTGGGGCCTGCGATTTCTGCACATTCTTCTTTTCCAAAAACGTCTTAGTGCTGATGGCTCGTGTGTCTGTCACATAGCTCGGGGACTGCTCGTCTCTCCTCTGAAACCTTGCTGCCGTCGTCGCTGGCCCGCGCCGGGCCCGCGCATCGGGCCGCAGGGCTGGACGTGTGTGCTGGGCTCAGCCTCTGTTTCCCTCATCTTCCTTGGCTTCTGTCGTTGGCATTTTATGTTTGGCACCTATGTTTTGCCAGGTTTAAACCTAAGTGTCTCACGGCCGGGACGCACCTTATAGATGGCGGTGTCTACGCGTCTGCTTCCAGTCGTCAGCGGCCCGTGGAAGGGGACTAACGCCGCCTCCTGCTCACCACGCTTGTTCACTCAGCTTTTTTGTGGGGTCCTTGATGACAGGCCGCCGTGCCACCAGTGGACAGGGATGCTTTCACTCCTCGTGGCCGGTCCGTGTGTCTTTTGTTTCTCTTTCTGGCCTTGTGCCGGCTGACGCGTCCAGCAGGTGCAGGATACCGGCGGCGGCGGCAGTGGACAGTCCCCGGTCCCGGGGCAAAGACGCGGTCCCTCTCCGTCACGCACAAGGCTGGCCGCGCCGGCCCTAAGTTCTCCATCGCTGCTCCACGATCCATCGCACACCCTCTCCTCTATTCCCCATTTGCTGGGTAGTTGCCGTGAGCGGATGCTGGGTTTTGCCAAAGCTCGTTCCCCACCACTCGATACGGGTGCTCACGAGTGCCTGTGGGTCCGATCCTGCGACAGCTGCCCTACGGCCTTTGTCACATCGTCCAGCATCTCGATGTCTCCGCGTCTCGGGGTTTGCTGTGGTTTCCCGCACCAACTGCGCTTTTCCTGGTGCTTTTATGCTGAGTAATTTTGCATTTTATCCTAAAGTTCGGTATTTTTGATGAATGAACCCTTTCCAGTTTGTTGTGTGCCTTGGGTGGAATTTCAGAACACTGAAATGGTTGTTTCTGGGATCCCTGGGTGGCGCAGTGGTTTGGCGCCTGCCTTTGGCCCAGGGCGCGATCCTGGAGACCCGGGATCGAATCCCACATCGGGCTCCCGGTGCATGGAGCCTGCTTCTCCCTCTGCTTGTGTCTCTGCCTCTCTCTCTCTCTCTCTGTGACTATCATAAATAAATAAAAATTTAAAAACAAAAAATAAATAAAATTAAATTAAATTAAATTAAAAAAATGGTTGTTTCTGACATTTTTTTTTCCAGGTTTACATTTGCGTTTTGGGGAGAATGTTTGCTGACCTCCTCACTCCTTCATCTGTAATATCTTTTATTACTCAATTCACCCTTTCATCAAATATATTTATTAAATGTTTTAAAGGTTTTATTTATTTATTCATGAGAGACACAGAGACAGAGAGAGAGGCAGAGACACAGGCAGAGGGAGAAGCAGGCTCCATGCAGGGAGTCCAACGTGGGACTCGATCCTGGGACCCCGGGGTGACACCCTGAGCCAAAGGCAGACGCTCAACCACTAAGCGCCGCCCCCCCCCGGCGCCCCCCTCCTGCAGATTTTACTTAACCACCTAGTAAGCAAATTAGGTTAATTTCCAGCAGTGAAAAGCGCTATTAATAAAGCTCATGCCTTTCGCTGAGCACCTGCTACGTGCTCGGTACCGGTCTAAGCATTTACATGAAGCATCTTTAACCTCAAAATAAGCCCGTGAGTCGGGCTCTTTCCATTCCACAGGTAAAATGATGGGAACGGCGGCTGCGGTCCTGCCCCCAGGGCATCATCGGGCCGCAGGAAGTGCCCCCCATAGTCCGGAGCGTTACCTCCTCCTGCGGAGGGTGACATCACCTACAGAGGCACCAGCTCCTGCTAGGGAAGCCCGCAGAGCTGCGGTCTGGGGAAGGAGACCTCTGACCCGAAGGTGGGGCACAGGGCTGGGCTGCTGTGGTCCCGGGGTCCTCCTCCAGGAGTAGCCAGAGCCCCGAGAGCCCCAGCTCTGCTCTTCCCTTATCCCAAACACCTGCGGCCAGAGTGACAACCCAGGCCCTCTAGCAGCAACTTTTGATTTATTTTTTATTTTTTTAAATATTTTATTTATTTATTCATGAGACACACAGAGACACAGGCAGAGAGAGAAGCAGGCTCCCTGCAGGGAGCCCGACATGGGACTCGATCCCGGGACCCCGTGGTCACGGCCTGGGCCGAAGGCAGATGTGCAGCCACTGAGCCACCCGGGGGCCCCCTTGTTTACAGTTTCAAGGAAAACCGCCGCTTTCGGATTTTCTGTTCCTGAGGGCGCCAGTGAGGTTGAGGAGGCGGTGGGTTGTGGCAGGCAGCCTGTAGGCGGCCCGAGGGTGGCCTGCGGGGACGGGCATCGGAGTCCTCCAGGGAAGGCCCCTGCCTGGGGGTGGTCAGCGCACAGCCCCCGCCGCCAGCCCCTGGGCCTCGGGACCCGGTCCCCCGGCAGCCAAGTGCGCTGGGGGCAAAGGCCCTGCCAACCAGCCACCCCTCACGGAACCTGTCACTCCAGTGCCGGACAGGCCCCACTGCTCCACCCCCCAGCCCCCGCCCCAGCACGCACCCCGCGACTCCAGCCCCCACTCGCAAGGACCTGGCCTGTGACACCTCGACGGGAGGCAACCCCATGGGGAGGTGACCGCGGCCAGGTTGAGGCCACGTGCCCTGCCTGCCCAGGCTCTCCGACCCGGCCTACAGCAGGGTGACCCTTCCACGTCACCGAGGGGAGCAGGTGCGGGCTGCGGCAGCGTCAGGGCCTCCCGGGGGCAGGGCCCAGGCTGCAGGGCCAGCGGAGCGGGTACCCTGCCAGTGGGCCCATCTCGCCCGCTGCTCCCCAGGGCTCCTGGGGCCTGGGCCTGTGCGCCTCCCGCCCTGGGGCTGCCACAGCATCTTCACCCTCTGGCACAGCCCGCGGAGGGCAGGAGCTTCCTCACCCATCCCGACGCACAGGCCTGGCAGTGTTGTGCCCCTTGCGTGTGCGAGCCGGCTGACCCCCTATGTGACAGCCCCTGGACCTGTCCTCTTCCCCGTGGGCCAGCAGGGGACTGGCAGCAGGGGACCGGTCCACGGGGAAGAGATGAAGGAGGTGGAGAAGCAGTGAGCCTTACCCAGCCTGCAGCTCCCCTCACGGTGCCCTGGGCCACGCTGCTGCCCAAGCCGGGGCACGGTCGGAAAGTCTGCAGCCGTGACCCCCACCCAGCCAGACAGGGGGTCCTCTCCAGCGGCTGCCAGGCCCCTCCCTCCTGAGGCCTCGACTTCCTGTCTGAGTGAGGCCCAGGAATCCTGCAGGGGTCCTGGGGGGGTTGAAGATGTGGCGGGCCCAGCGGAAAGGGTCATGAGATCTTCCTCGGGGCTGTTCCCTGAAGCCCCACGCACTCCTCCAGAGCCTGCCGGGCCAGGGCCAGGAATGCCGAGCGCAGAACTTGGCCCCCTGCACAGAGGGAGGCCGGGGCGGGGGCTGGGGAGGGCTGAATGTCCGCAACAGGAGAGGCAGTCGTCCTCCTGACACAGCAGGGTGTGCTGAGGCCCCCTCACTGCAGGGGAACATTCTGGGCTTGCCCCAAGCAGGGGGCCTGTGCTTTCAGCTAGGGGAGGCATCCCCACATGGCCTCCGTGCACACAAGCCTCCCTGCCCCTGCGGCCCTCCACTCCCACCCTCTCCTGCACCCTGTGCCTTGTGGGAAGGCTGACGCTGTGCCGGCCGACGGGGAGTCAGCTCCCGAGACACCCGCACGGGGACGGGCACCTACTTTGATGTCCTGAAGGGCTGTGCCCACCACAGGTCCAGCTGCAGGGCCTGACACACACAGTACACAGTACCCCTGGGGAGCACCCGGTGCCCAGGACTGCGGGGAGGCTATGCTGCTGGGACCTGCTCAGAGGGCTGAGCATGCAGAGCCACGCCGCAGTCTGGCCCGAAGGAGACTGGGATGGGCCCCATCCCCAGAGAAGGCCCGATGAGAGGAGGCCACGGTCCCGCGCCCCCACCACCTCCAAAGGGTGGGAGAGGTGGGGACAGGTTGGACCACCTGGGGTCCCGGATCCCAGAGGACTGCTAGGGCTCAGGAAGGTGGACAAGCCCTGCTGTGGGATGCGGGAGAGGCCTCCTTTAGGGCAGGAGAGCTCCGCTCCAGGACCGGGTAGGAGGGTCATTTAACCACCCTAATCCCAGGCCAGGCCTCCCCAGGGACAGAGCCTTGGGGCTGGACTTCCCCCAGAGCCAGCGGGCTGGGACCCAGCCTCGCAAGGAGGGGCTCCGCCGGGGCGGGGCCTCGAAAGGGGCGGAGCTCAGGGACGGGGCGGGGCCTCGGGGATGGGCGGGGCTCACGGACGGGGGCGGGGCACACGGGGCGGGGCGTCGTAAAGGGGCGTGGCTCACGGACGGGGCGGGGCCTCGGAGAGGGGCGGGGCTCGCGGACGGGGGCGGGGCTTAGGAAAGGGCGGGGCTCACGGACAGGACGGAGTTCACGGACGGGGCGGGGCCTCGGAGAGGGGCGGGGCTCGCCGACGGAGGCGGGGCCTCGTGGGACGGGGCGGGGCTCACGGACGGAGGCGCGGGGGCCTCGCCGGTCGGGGGCGGGGCTCCCCTCCGTCCCGGGCGCGAGCCCAGCGGGTGCGCCCGCGCATGCGCAGGCGGCGCGTCGGTGGCGGCGCGGGCCTCGCGGTCTCCGGTGCCCGCGGCGTCCGAGGCCCGGCGCCCCCGTCCCCGCCGCCTGTGCCCGCGCGCCGAGGTCCGCCGAGGTGGGGGCCCGGCATGGCGGCCATCCCGTCCGGCGGCTCGCTCGTGGCCACGCACGACTACTACCGGCGTGAGTACGGCCTCGCCCCCGCCGTGCGGCCCGGAGCGGCCCGGAGCGGCGCGGCGCAGGCTGACCCGGCCCCCCCCGCAGGCCGCCTGGGCTCCGCGTCCGGTAGCAGCGCGTGCGGCGGCGGGGACTGCGCGGGGGAGGCCGCCCCGCAGCGCGCCGGCGAGTGCAGGCCCCGACGGCCCGCGGCGCCCCCGCGGCCCCCCGCGGCCGAGCCGGGCCCCTGGTGGGCGAGCTTCTTCGGGAGGGCCCCGCCCGCGCCCGCGCCCGCGGCCCCCGGGCTGGAGTCGCCGGGGCGGTGAGTGCTCGCCGGGGGCGGGGCGGGCGGGGCGGGCGGGCGCGCGGGCGCCTCTGAGCGCAGGCTCTCCCCCAGCCCGCAGCCTTCCCGGGCCTCCGGCGGCGCCGGCCCCGGCGACTCGGCCCTGGAAGCCGTGAGGAAGCAGCCCGGGCGCCAGCCTGGCCAAGCCGACCCCGGGCCGCCGTCCTGAGCGCCGGCACCGGCTTCGTGCCCCGCGCGCCCCTCCCCTCCCTCCGTCCCCCGCCCGCCCCTCCCTCCCCCGCCCGCCCCTCCCTCCCCCGCCCGCCCCTCCCCCCCTCCGTCCCCCGCCCCTCCCCTCCCCTCCCCTCCCTCCCTCTCTCTCCTATAGACTAGGCGGCCTGCAGCGAGCACAAGCTGTTGGGGTCTTTTGTATCAAAATAGCAAAACACCAAAAAGGAAGTCGAGAGAATCCCACTCTCTACTGTCCAAGCCACAGCAAGCCTTCCCGACACCCTGGAACTGTGTGCCTTGCACCAAGTGGAAAATAAACTCCAAGCAGCCAGTGGCCCTGGTGGTGTGCGTGAGCTGTGTGCCCCGGGGCCTAGGGTCGGGGTCGAAGTCACCAGACCCTTCTCAGCCTCACTTCCTGGCGGGGGGCGGCGAGGAGCTGGCTTTGCTCCCTGGGCTCTCCCGGGGCCCCTCGCTGGGGAGCCCCCTGCCAGGTCGGGCCCAGGCTCAGGCAGGCAAGCTGCTTCCACAAGTGTGGGGCCTTGGCAGCTGAGAGGGGGTGGGAGCCTGGGAGGGCAGGCTCGGGAGTTGGACAGGGAGCCTCCCCTCAGGGCCCTGGGCCAGAGGGGGCTGGTGCCCCTGCCCCCCACTCGTGACTGCAGGGAGGGAACAGGGCCAGACGGTCTCCAGGAGCCTTCCTATAACCGTGGTGCCTCTTCTAGGCCGTTGCGGGACACGTCCTGGGTACAGGGAGCCAAAACTAACGCTGAGTGGCAAGGGGGTAAGGGGGTGCCCCATTTCTCACAGGTGACCCAGCTGTGGACCAGCGACCTGGGGAGCCTGTGCTCATGCCCTCCTGGGCGGGCGAGCCAGTGCACGAGCAGTGCCCACACACCGCGGCGGCCAGCACAGATTGGCCCGGCTGTGCTGGTCAGGAGAGGGCAGCCTCGGGAGGGAGGTCAGGGGCTCTGCTGGCTGCACTCCTGCCCTCTTCCCTGGAGTGGGCTATAAATAGCTGCACACCAGCAATCGCAGGTGTGGGCAGAGCCTGCGGTTCCCTGGGGCTGTATCCCCGTCCTGTCTGCTCTGTCCAGGCAGGAGGCTGGCTAGGGAGGCCATCCCCACTTCATCAGGTGGACCCAGGGTGGGGTAGGGGCCCCAGAGGGTTGCCTGAGGGCTGCCCGGGCTGTGTCCAGATGAGGCCCTCCAGCTGCTGATTGCCGTGGCAGGAAGGCAGGGACGGTGCCCAGCCCCGGCTGGCAGACAGCAGAGCCCCATGAGCCAACAGTCCGTCCTGGGAAGTCTCTGCCCCCCGCCCCCCCCGCCAGTCAGGAGGAGGCTTGGGCCACATGGCACAGGGTGAGCCCTGGGCCCTTTAGGAAGGAGGGTAACCAGGCACTGGAGGATTCTGGAGTTGGCATTGGCTGTGGAGGGCTGCAGCACCATCCAGGAGTCTCAGGAGGACAGCAGGGGCCACACCTCCACTGCGCCGGGACAGGGTGGGCCCGTGGCCCGAGGGGCGTGTTAGCACCTTCCTCTGCCCGTACTCCTGATCTGAGGCCCAGGGTGGCACCTGGCCCCTCTCCCCAGGTCCTGGGCCAGCTGCCTCCACGGCCGCAGAAGGAGGGGGTCGTCCAGAGTGGGTCCTCGTACCTGGTGACACTGGAGGGCCTCTCCCGCAGGGCTTTGAAGCAGGGCCTCTGCTCAGGGTCCCCGTGCCAGCACGAGAGCATCAGCTTGTGTGCGGTGGGTGGGCACTCGGGGGCAGGGCACGCGGTAGCCCGAGTCCACCCTCAG
The DNA here is from genome assembly GCA_032313775.1 of Urocyon cinereoargenteus. Lineage (NCBI taxonomy): Eukaryota > Metazoa > Chordata > Mammalia > Carnivora > Canidae > Urocyon > Urocyon cinereoargenteus. The sequence continues at coordinate 49,295,799 of JAVLSZ010000026.1, read as the reverse complement.
GAAGGCCTCGTGGTTGGACATGCCTGTGGGGGGACGGCGAGAGGGGCTGAGGGGGCCGGCAGCTGGCGCCCACCTACCCTCCCCTCCCCCCTAGGAAGCCACACTGCCATCTGCCACCCTGGCGGGAAACCCTGGGCCAAGCTCCCGCCCGCTGCACCCCTGCACACAGTCCTAACAGCCCCGGAGGGCTGGCTGGTGCACGTGCCGGTCCAGGTGATGGCACCCTCCTGCCCCACCCCCCACCCCCGTCAGGGACCCTGTTGGGGGCCCAGTACCCGGATAGGGCACCTGCCCCCTGCTCAGAATCTCGTGGAGGAGAATCCCGAAGGACCAGACGTCAGATGTGATGGAGTAAAGCCCTGGGGAGAGGGCGTCGGGCGGTCCACTTGTAAGGGATGTTGCGGGCCTAGGAGAGGTAGACGTCCTCCTGCAACCGGCACGTGCTGGGCCAGCGCGGCGCTGATGGCGGATCGGGCGCAGGTGCCCCCAGAGGGAGGCGCTTGGACACGGGCCCTGGGGGCGCCGGGAGGCGGGCGAGGTGTTCACACCGCGGGCTCACAGGGCTGCCCCCGGCGGGCTGGGCCCCGGCTGCTGCCGGCCACCGGGTGGCGAGGAGACGGCCTTCGCAGCAGCACCCACTCGCGCCGAGCACGGAGCCGCGGCCCTGGACGCCGGCCGCCAGCGGGGACATCGGAGCTGGGAGCGGCCAGCGCGGGAGGCCGTGGTGACCGCTCGGAGCGGACGCGCGCGTTCGTGGCTTTCAAGGGCTCGGGAACTTGGCTCTGAGCGGCGTGGGCCGGAGGCCCTGTCAGACGCCCGGTGTCGCGGCTGTTTGTAGAGCTGCTGAGTGTGCGCGGGGCTCGGGTCTAAACCGCGTGGAGGGGGTCCGGGATGCCTGGGAGGCCGGGCTGCCCGCGACCCCCCGCCCCCCCGGGCCCGGGCAGCCGGCCTTTCCCCTCGCAGCTTCCTGCGCCCGCGGCCTCCCCGAGGGTGGGCGGCCCCCGCGCCCGACAGCCCGGCTGCAGGCACAGGACGCCCGCCGCAGCCCGCCCTACCTTGGGGAGCCTGGCGCCCGAAGTCCCCGGCTTGCAGACGTGTGGCCCCACGAGGGTGCTCCGGCGGCCAGGTCCCGGTGGCTGTAGTGCTGCAACTGCAGCAGCACGTGCCCTCGGCCACCTGTGACGCGAGGCCCACCAGCTCCGAGAGGGCAGGGCTTCCTCGTGGGCGTCTGCAGGGGCAGGAGCCGCGGTCAGGGGCTCGGGGACCCGGCTGCAGAGGCAGCGGCCTGATGCAAAAATGGGACCAGTGGACCCGTCGCAGCCCTCCTGGAAGCCGGTTCCGGGTCCGGGCGCAGGCGCGGACCGTACACGCCCCGTCGCCATCCCCCCAGTTTCCTTTCCAGGAAGGAAACGGCTTTCCGTTTACATTAAGAATTTAAAATTGCTTTTTTAAATAAGTGCATTTAGGCAATAGCACATACATCGAAATGGCGCCAGAGGACCCCGCCGTGGGTGCTGCACGCAGGCCGTGACACCCGGGCTGGCTGGGCCGCCCGCCCCCTCCGCGAGGCCCCACTCGCCTCGAGCAATCACCTTGATAGCCACGCGGGCCTGGTCTTTCCAGAGCCCCTCGAAGACCTCCCCGGGGTAGCTGGACCCCAGCTTCCTGCAGAGCGTGAACTCCCCCCACAGCCTCTCCCAGCCTTCACGTGGGGCAGGGGCTTGGGCTCGAGCTGGAGGGACAGCAGGGCCACAGGCCAGGGGTGCTCCCCCCAGCCCACCCTCAGGGATGCCCCCCTCTGACCCCAGGACGGGGGCCCCGCTCTGCCCTCAAATGTAGGGCAACACAGGGTCTGGCCTGTGGCCAGGCTTCCCGGGCGCCACAGACACCCTCAGGGCCCCTGTAGGCCAGTGACCTCGGCCGCAGCCACTCACACAAGACTCAGCTAGCCGCCCTGTCCCCAGGCTGCCCCGGCTTGGAGGGACGCAGGACGGGGGACGCGGGGCGGGAGCACAGCCGGCCCCTCCCTGGCCCAGGGGAAGGCACATCCCACCCCCGCAGCCTGCCCCCACGCCCAGCTCTGGGGGACCACGGCCTCCAGGACACACCCGCCCCCGCCTGGGTGACTCCGAGGGCCCTGCATGGGGGTGGGGGGGCAGCGGGCGGCCTACCTTCCGGCAGGGCACGGTCAGCCGCAGGCCGTGGGACAGACTCCAGGTCCGGTGATGCTCCGGGAGCTCGGGCAGCCCGCGGGAGGACGTGGCCGCACGGCCCGCCTGTCCCCCACTGCAGGGGACGGAGGCGCTCGCGTCCGGGGCCCCAGGAACTAGCCGCCCTGGGGGAGTCTGGGCGGACACACAGACCGAGGGGGCGGGGACCCTGAGTCCCACGGGGGGCCACGGGCTGGCGCCAAGGGTCACGGAGACTGTACCCAAGAACGTAGTCGGTGCCCGGCTTTCCGCTCGCCCCGACCAGGGAGGCGCCCGGGGTGTCCTCGGCCTGCAGCCGGTGCGGCACTTGGGAGCACGAGATGCGGCCGAGCCACCTGGGGCGGGGTGGTCCGGGGCCGCTGACCCCACGTCCTCCCAGCTGCACCCCGACTCCCCGACCCACAGCCCCCATGATCCCGTCCCTGCCCAACGGCCACTTCTCTGCCCTTCGGAGACCCCGGATGTGCCACAGGGCCGGGCTGGACCCCAGGAAAGGCCGCAGCGACCCAGAAGGGCTGCAGACACCGCTGCCCCCTGCCCAGGGCCCAGGGTGTGCCACCTGTGGGGTCAGAGCCACTCCCATCCCATGGACATGAGTGGGACCCCGGGGTCTGGGCTTCGGCAGCCGCGTGGCCAGGCTCAGCGGGTGCTCACACGCACACGGGCCCACAGGTGCCCACACGTGCTGGCACGGGGCAGGACCAGCCCTGGACCACGGGGCGCGGCTGCCCAGCTCTGCCCTTGGTGCCTGTTCCTTCAGGCGTCGTGAGCAGGAGCCCCCACCCGGGGCCCCGGGCCCCACGCCCGCCCTGATCGTTAGCGCACCCTGAATCTCATTTGCTCACCCTCCCGACCACCCTGCCTCCTTCCTGCTTTTCAAATGCACTAGGTTGTGGGGACCTCAGGGCCTTTGCACCAGCCGTGGCCAGCTCTGCCCTGTCGCTGTCACGGGACCCTGCCTCGTGAGAGTGTGCTGTGTCCGATGGCACTGCCGGTCTCCCTGCAGGAGGAGGACCCCCCCGCCCGGGCCCCAGGAGCTCCCGGGTCACAGGAGGCAGGCACAGAGCCCCTCAGGCCGGCCCTCAGCCCTGAGCTCAGGGGAGCAGTGTGGGGTGCCGTGCACACGGCCCTGCCAGGCTGCCCGGGGTGGCCCGCGCTCCCTGTGCTCCCACGGGCGGTGGGGCAACCACCACGTCCGGGAGCCCCTGCACCCAGACGGGCCTGTCCCATCAGCCGTCCTGCTCCAAGTAGGTCACGCATCTGGTTTTGGCTGTTTGGAAGGTGAGTGAAGCTTCGCTCCCCAAAAGGCCTAGTCCCTGCCCCGGACCCCTATGCAGACCCCAGCCCTCGGCTGGCCATCCGGGAGCCCATGGTGGACCCCCTGTGTCCTCTCTGGGTCCTGGCACCATGAAGTGACTGTGGGGGAGCCCAGAGGAGGGGCCGCATGCCCCTGCAGCCCCCTGTCCCCAGATGTCACATGGCCAAACCTACTCAGCCCTCCCGGGACCAGGCGGGGGCGTCCAGCCCAACAGGGGGCACAGGAGGTGGAGTCGCGTGTCCCCCAGGAGCAGCCCCGCACCTCAGCCCTCTCCAGGACCCAGCCACTGGGCAACACATACTGTCCTGAGGGCCGCGGGAGGGGGGCCCCTTGGGGTGACCCAGCAGGGCCACGGGGACACTCACGGCTCAGACTCTACCGTCCCTTTCTCGGCCAGGTAGCTGTGGGGCACATAGCCCTGGCCCAGGCCCCCGCCAGCCGCATCCAGCAGCACGGCCCCCCCCAGTCCTCCTCCTTCCACGCGGAGCAGGTCCCCCGCCCAGAAACTCAGCTCCTCGTCCATGCGGGGCCTGGAAGTCCCAGAGGCCCACGTACTGGGGCCCCGAGTGGGCCTGGCCCGGGATCCCATGGCCAGGGCAGCAGTAGCACTGGCCTCCTGGCCTCGCCGCCGTGCCTGGGCCGCGGCCGTCCCCTCCCAGCCCGGGCACCGGCCTGCTCCCCTGTGCGGAGGCGGCCACACCTGCAGCCACCAGGTGGCCTCTCCCTGGGCTCCCCGGCACCCAGGGCTGCCCCCCGCCGGCCCAGCAGCTCCCGCCTGCACCACCCCCCCCTCGCTGAGGCCAGGTCCGCCTGGACAACCATCATGCCCACCTGCTCCGGGAAGCATGTCCACCACGTGGCCACGCAGCCAGGCCTGAGCCGCTTGGGCCCTTCCGGGGTCCCGGCTAGCTGTGGGGGCTCAGGTGGGAGTGAGGTGGGAGGCGGAGGGGAAGGACACGGCCTGTGGGAGGTCACCCCGGCCCAACCTGCAGGGGCTCGGGACCAGCGGGGCCGGAGGGACGGCGAGCTCTCTGCTGCCTGAGGCCCAGGTGGGTGCTGCCATCCGCTCCCTGCCCTGGGGGCTCCCGGCCACCACCACCCACCACCCACCAAGGGGGCTGGGGCGGCCGGGGCGGCCGGGGCGCCCTGGGGTCGGCGCGAAGATGGCTGAGGCCCAGGGCCGGGGAGGCGCAGAAGGTGATGCCCGCCCGACGCGGTCCTGGGAGCGGAGTCACCACGGCTCAGTCCGGTTGCGGATCAAGAGGAACGTGTATTGCTCGGGAAATTCAGCAGCAGGCGGCGCGGGGGGGGGGGCACCCCCTCTGCACGTCCACCCCCAATCCTGGGCACTGCTCCGGTCCCCTGTGCCCTGGGGACCCGTCCCGGCACCTCGGTGAGTCGCTCGGCGCACACCTCCCGGGATCTCCGTGGGTGACCCCGGGAAGCAGGAGGGTACTGAGGACAGAGGGCCCCCCGCCCAGGCCAGCCCTAGGCCCCGGAGCACCGAACCCGTTTGGCTTGTGGCTGGTGACACGCCAGGAATGCACCGCGACCCCCATGCACGGCTCCGAGCCCAGCTCGTTCCTTCCCTCAGAGGCCACTGCCCGGCCGGCTCCACCCGCACCGGCTCCTTTGTCTCACCCGGAGGCCCCCCACCCTCCAGCGCAGGATCCAGGCCAAACCCTCCCGAGGTGGGGGGTGCTGGCCCCAGCCTGGCCGGCCAGTGCCTGCCCCCTTCCTCCGTGCTGCCCTGGCCTGCGGTGACCTCGGCACCCTCCCCAGCCCTGCGAGGCGTCTGTGCCTGCTCTGGGGTCCTGGTGACCCTATGCCTGCCCTCGGGCAGGGCCTGTGATGGGGGGAGGGTACAGAGCTGGCCCGAACTGCACAGAGGGCCAAGAAGCAGGGGCGGCTTTGCCTGCCTCTCTCCTCCCGTCCCCCGGGCCCTCTGCGGGTGCAGCTGCTGTCACGGGGGTCGCGGGGGGAGGACCTGGACACCATCTCATGGTGACTGGAGCGGGCGGGGGAGTCAGAAGCAGCATCACGTGTGTCACCCGGACGTCCACACCGGCGGGAGATCAGCCCAGGTGGGACAGGCCCGCCCCGGACACCCGCTGCTGCCTGAACCCCACAGCATCCAGCCGCGCCCCCGCCCGACCCTGCACAGCCAGGCCGGCTCCCAGCGCCCCCAGCACCGAGGCGGACACCCTGCCTGCCTGACCTTTGCCCCATCCAAGGGTCTCCCACCCGGGGCAGCCACCCGGCCTGACGTCCCAGCCTCAGGGAGTCTCAGGCCTTCCAGGGGGCCAGCACCCTGGGAACAGGGTCTCCTGATCCGGGCGCCAGGATGCCCTGGGCCACGGGGTGGGCTGTCCTGCTGTGACCAACCAGCTCCCACTCCTGCTGTGGTTCTGGGGGCCGCGGCCCACACGGAATGCGTGTCTGTGCGTGTGTCTGAGTCCACGTATGTTTACAGAGTGCTGCCTTGAGCACCGGTCTGTGCCCGGGGGGCCAGTGTGCCCTGTGCCCGGGGTCTGCCTGGGAGCCCAGCATGGGCCACAGGGGGACTCTGCCGAAAGTCGGGAAGAGGGCACGAAGGGTCCAGGAGCAGGGCTCCTCTGTGGGCCAGAACCAGCCCGGCAGCCCCTGGACGCCCACGCGGGGACCTTCCCTCACCAGGGACACCAGGTCACGCCGGCCGAGGACCTCAGCCCCTCCTGTGTGAGCGGGCGTCTGCCTTCCTCGTGCACACGCGTGCACGCCAGGGCGTATCAGGGTGCAAGGCCCAGGGCCAGGGGCGGTTCAGCCAATACTGTCCGCGGGCACAGGCCACGCAGGGAGGCCCGGCCCCAGCCCCATGCCCAGCGCCGCGGGTCACGTGTGAGCAGGGCGGAGGCGCCCGTGGGCCGCGCTCAGCCTGTCCTGCAGCGTGGCGAAGGCCGGCCGTTGCGCGGGGCTGCCCTTCCAGCACTCCAGCATGAGCGTGTAGACCTCGGCCGGGCAGGCGGCGGGCCGCGGCAGCCGGTAGCCTCGAGTCACCTGCTGCAGGGCCTCGTGGTTGCTCAGCCCTGCGGAGGCGGTGACCGGGGCTGGCGGGCGGCCTCTCCTCCCCCGGGGTCGCCGTGGACGCCGCCCGGCTCTCCAGATCCCGCCCCGGAGGCTTGGCGCCCTTCCACGCCAGTGGCCGCCAGGGCAGGGGCGCCTCCTCCCTCAGACCCCCTCGCAGCCCACCTTCGTAGGGACACTGGCCGTGGGTGAAGACCTCGTAGAGCAGGACCCCGAAGGACCAGACGTCCGACTTCGGGGAGTAGATGCGATAGTTGGCGGCCTCGGGCGCCGTCCACTTGACAGGGATCTTGCAGCCACTGCTTGGGGAGTAGATGTCCTCCTGGGCGAGGGGACACGAGCGGTGGGTGGGCGGCGGAGCGGCGCCCTCCCCCCAGCCACGGCGGGGTCGGTGGTCCCAACCTGGACTGACCTTGAGCAGCCGGGCCAGGCCGAAGTCGGCCACCTTGCAGGCCAGGTCGTCGCCCACAAGCACGTTCCTGGCCGCCAGGTCCCGGTGCACGATGCGCCGCTCCTCCAGGTAGCTCATGCCCTCAGCCACGTGGCACGCAAAGCTCAGCAGGACGGGCAGGCCCAGGGCCCGTCCCTCGGGGCCTGCGAGCAAGGCCGCCGTCAGGGGCCGGGTGTGCACACCATGTCTCTCTCTATGCCTCGGGTCTCCGCCCCTAAGGGGGGACAGCAGGCACCGTGCTGCACGGTGACCCCCGGGGGCTGCTCCCTGGCGACCTGGCCTGCGCCCCCAGGAGCAACCAGACACCAGGGAGCCGCACGGGGCTGCGCTCAGCTCAGCCTGGGCCCGCCGTGCACTGACGGCGCCCCCACCAGGCACAGGACTGGCCCGGGGCCCGAACCCACCACTGGCCGGAGCCCGCCACTCCTCGGCCTCGGACGGCCGTGCCGGGAAGGGGCCCGGCGGTCAGGGCTGCGCGTGGACGCCCGGGTCCCCCGAGGCTGCTGGCGGGTGGGCCGGGGCACCACTCACCGCCCAGGAAGGCCTGCAGGTTGCCCTTGCGCATGAGCTCGGTGACGATGTACACGGGCTCGCCGGCCGAGCACACGGCGTGCAGCCGGATGAGACGCTCGTGCCTCAGGCTCTTGAGTGTCTGGATCTCCTTGCTGAGGTCGGCCAGCTTCATGTAGGCTGCGGGAGGGGCACCGCTGCCGCACCCGCCCACGGCAGCCTGTGGCCGCCCCGGGGCTCGCGGGGGCAGAGGGCCTCACCCACCTGATTTAATGACCTTGACGGCCACCGGCGTGGAGCCAAGCCACAGGCCTTCCCACACCTCCCCGAAGTGGCCTTCTCCCAGCTTCCTCCGCAGGGCAAACTCTGAGCGAGGCCGCTCCCACTCGTCCTGCTGGGGGAGCTTCTGAGGGGGCGGGGGGCACCCCGAGCCTCCGCCTGCCGCTCCCTGGAAACAAGGGACGGTTTCTCCCGGAGCGCCGGGCCCTGACCTGGCCCTCAGTGGCACCCGCTGGAGGTGGACACCCACCCACGGACACTCGTTACCGCCCTGCCAGGCCTGTCATTAGAAACCAGAGGAACGGGATCGCCGCCCGGCCCGGGCACGATGGCTCGTCCGGCGCCGCCGGCGCGCAGCTGCTCCAGCGCAGGGCCCCCGGCGTCCCTCCTACGGCTTCCGGCCGGGCCGCGGCCGCACCCCCTCCCCAGACTTGCCCCAGCCCTCGCGCCCCCTGCACAGCCGGGTGTGGGAGCGGGGCCTCCAGGGCTCCTGCGCCGCAGCCCCGGGAGTCCCCAGAGATGGCGATGCCACGCACGTGGGGCAGAGCCAGCCCAGGCAGGGCCTGGCCGGAGCGTGGAGGCGCAGCCGGGCCCCCGGGGCTCCCAGGCCTTTCCGGCTCCCGGTCCTGCTCGCGGACAGGCCTGGGCCTGTGGCCTTGCTCGCTGCCCTGACGTGGGCCGGGCGCCGGGGCAGGAGGTGCGGGGCACCGGCCCACCTGGGCCACACAGGGCTGCAGCAGCGGGTTCCGGATCAGCTTCCAGTTGGCCGCGTAGTAGGCGAGCAGCTCCTCCAGGCTGGGGAAGAGCCGGCCCTTCTGCAGGTAGAGACCGTCGGCGGCCGTGGAGATGCGGTAGTGGCGAACCTTGGCCTGGGCCCGGACTGCAGTGGGCACAGGTGAAGGCCGTGTGCGGGCCGCCCCACTCCCTCCACCCCGGCCGGGTAGCGGCCCAGCCTTCCCTGCGCCCCGCAGACGCCTGGAGCCTCGCGGAAAAGGAGGGGGCGTGGGCAGCTGCGCACGGGGGCCGCGAGCCCAGGGTGCCCCCCCCCCCGACAGGCAGCGCGTGGATGGAGGCGGGCGGGGTGGGGCGAGCGGGCCTGGCCGGCCGTGGGGCAGCCCGGCCTGGGGACCCCGGGGGCCCGCCGCGTACCTGAGAGCGAGTAGTCCCCGTGGCTGCTCTCGCTGGGCCGAACGAGGAAGGCCCCGGGCGCGTTGGCGGGAGACAGGAGCAGCTGCTGTGCGCGGGCGCGGCTGATGCCGCTGAAGTACCAGCTGCCGGGGCAGAAGGCGTCAGCGCCAGGCCCGGCCCCCGCGGCCCCTGCCCCCACGCCCCTAGGAGCCCGACTGCCGCTGGCTCTCGGGGACGGGCCGGGGGTCCCGGGGCAGGGTCTGCATCGCCCTCCCCGCAGTGCCCGCCTCTGGAGTCACCGGGGAGGGGACGGGAGGACAGTGCGGCCCAACAGACTCCCCGTTAGCCGGGCTCACGGAATGACGGCGGCCCCGGCCGGGGGCTGCCCTGCCGAGCCCCGACTGCCGAGCCCTACTGGGGCCGGGGTCCGCCAGGGCCCGACTGCGGCACGGGGCTCCGAAGCCCCTGGACGGGCATGGCCCGCCTACCCCGCGAGGCCGACAGGTGGGGCCCATAGAAGCTCCCTCCGGAGCTGGAGGTCGGGCGGGAGGCACCCCAGGTCCACCCCTGAGGGTCCCCTGGTGCAGGCCAGCCCCTGCCCTCGGCCCACGCAGACACGCTGGCCCCGTGAAGCCGAGCACGCTGAGGGTGCCCGGGCTTCCCCATCGGACACCCCATCTGGGCTGCAGTCCACCTGAGTCACAGCAGGTGCAGATCCCTGGGTCCTCGTTCTGGGAAGGAAAATGGAAATGCTCCTGCTCCCCCCCCCCATCGCCTGCCCAGCTTCCCATCCTGGGACCTCCTGCTTCAGGGACAGCCGTGAGCACGGCCCTCTTCCACCCTAAAGGGGGACACAGGGTTCTAGGAGCCAGGGGGTGGCTCTGACCCCTCCTTGGGGGTGCAGGATCCAAAGCCTGATGCCTAGTAAGTCGACACAAGCAGGGTGTCCCCTGTGAAGGGACCAAGTGGTCAGTCATGGGCACACCCAGCCCCGTGGGGCCCACCGGCCAGGACGGCTTCCCACCCAGGAAGGGCCGCAGGGACTGCCCGGGACAGCAGGGCCAGGGAGCAGAGGCACGGGTGTCCCCATCCCCAGCTCGCCCCTGGAGCCAAGTCCCCGGGGAGTCTCTGGGGCAGGACAGTGGCTGACAGGAGACTGGTTGAGGGTCCTCCCCCTGCCCAGCCTGCCTGGCCCTGGGGACGGACGACCAGGTGTCTGCAGCGAATGACACCACGAGTGTGGGCAGCCCTTTCATCCTGGGCCCAGGCACAGTCATTACGGCTTCCTCCCGGCACCCACCCCCCAGCCCCGGTGCCCCCCCCCCCCCAGCCCCGCGGCCTCTGCTAAGAGCAGCTCCGCAAGCAGACGGTCTGTGCGCCCCTCCCCATCGGAGGCTCCCAGCAGACGGGCGTGGGGTAGGGACGCCCGGAGCCTCCTCAGAAGGTGCCTCCCTGTGACCCAGGCCTTGCCGTGGCACGTGCAAATCCCCCAGGACACGGTGGGGAGGCCCAGGGCCCCCGGGAAACTGGACGTGGCCTGAGTGAGGCTGAAACCCAACGCTGGTCTGCAGAGGACGTGAGGGGCCCAGGCCAGCCCAGCTGGACACGGACAAGAGGCCAGTGTTGGGGGGAAGTCCGGGCAGCCGAGCCTGGCCCTGCTGGCTGTTCACCAGCTTCTGGTCTTTTCTCACCCGGCCATCACCTCCATGCACCCTGGCATCGCCGGCCCGCTCCCCGGTGCCCCCCAGCGGAGCCTCATCTGTCTAGACAGCAGGTCTCGCCGTGGCCACGACATCCAGGCCGACCCTCTGCACCCAGGGGAGAAGCAGGGAGGGGCACGACGTCCACCCAGCCGGAGCCGGCACGCGGCCATGCCAGGAGCTCCCCGAGCTGCAGGCCCTAAGCCTGGGTCGAAGGTCACGTCCTCCCCAAGCCCGTGGGAGAGCCCCTGCCCTGCACGATTCCCTCCACGATCGCAGACTAGCGAGCCAACAGCCGGGTGTCCGCCAGCCCGCCCCCGCCTGCAGACTTTGCCGGCCCTAGGGCTCCTGGGCGTGCTGGGGGTGGGGGCTCGCCCCCCTGCGTGCCCCCTTCTGGGAGGGCCCTGTCTGCTCCATACCTGGCCCAGCGCAGCAGGGAGAGTCCTGGCACCTGCATTCCAGGGAGGGGGCAGGTGAGCGCACCTCTCAGCTCCGCAGGTCACCCCCACGCCCTCACGGCCTGCAGATGGCCCCCTGCTCACCTAGGTCCTCATTGGGAGCCCCAGGACCACAGGGCCGGCGTGTCACCAGCGTCTCACCCACAGCTGCGTCCAGGACCCTAGCCCCTGCCCTGCTGGCAGCGACACTCGGCCAAAGCGGCATGAGAGGCCCCAGGGTGTGCTCAGGGCCAGCGCTGAATCCCCATGTGACAGCAGGAGGGCCTGGCTGGCCCGTGACCCAGGGTGACCGCCCGCCCCAGTGTCTGGCCCCCGCCCTGCCGGCCCGACCGCTCCTGCTGGAGCCATCGCCGCGTTCCCTCCCGGCGTCCAGGAACCAGGACAACCGCGTGCTTGCTCCGCCAGGTGGGAAGGCCGGAGGGTCCCGGGCACACGGGGGCGGGGCGGGTGGAGGGAAGGAAGGAAGGAAGGAGCGGGATGCTGGCCTCAAGCCCTGCCTCCCCTGCCCCCAGGGCGCGGTGCTACTCACGGGCGGTCCGGCAGCGGCTCCGTCTCCGTCTCCGACTCCGTCTCCGGGGCGGCCCTGGCCAGGTGGCTGAGCGGTACCAGCCCGGTGCTGGGCGGGCCCGAGAGCCTGCGCGCCAAGATGTAGTCGCCGTCCTCCCTGAGGGCGCGCAGCCGGTCCCCGCGGCGCACGCTCAGCTCCCCCGCGCCCCGCGCGCCGAAGTCCGACAGCGCCAGGAACAGCTGCGCGCGCGGGCGGCCGCGGGGCTCGGGCTCAGCCCCCGCCGTGGGCTCGGGGAGCCCGGGGAGCCCGGGGAGGCCGTCGTCCGGCGCCGCCACCGGCCAGATCTTGTCCCAGAAGAAGGACAGGAAGGTCAGCCGCTTCCTGAGGAAGGGCTCCATGTCCCCGGCGTCGCCGCGCCCGGACTTCGGGCCGGATGGGGTCCAGGGCGGCCCTGCAGCCCCCGCACGCGACAGCCGCGCGCCCGACGGCCAGGACGTCTTTGGGGCCCGAGCAGGTGCGGGGGGTGGGGCGGGGCCGCGGGAGGGGGCGGGGCTGCGAGGGGCGGGGCCGCGCCGCGGAGGGGCGGGGCCGCGGGAGGGGCGGGAGCTATGAGGGAGGGGGCGGGGCTATGAGGGGGCGCGGGGCGGGGGCGCGGGAGGGGCGGTGCTATGAGGGCGGGGCCGCGGGAGGGGCGGGCCGCGGGGGCGGGGCTGCGAGGGGCGGGGCCGGCCGCGGGAGGGGCGGGGCTATGGGGGGCCGGGCCGCGGGAGGGGCGGGGCTATGAGGGAGGGGCGGGGCTATGGGCCCCAGGGGCGTCCGCGCAAGCGCACGCGGGCGCCCGCCCTGACCCGAGCCTTGCCCACAGAGACCGGGCTCCCCGACGAGGACGCGGGGCTGCGCGCGTGGCGCCGGCGGCGTGTTCTGTAGGCGTGGGCCGCGCCTCGGCGTAAAGCCCTGTGCAGACCTTCCCTGCCCGCCCGGAGCCGGCGGGGGAGCCCGGGCCCTGGCAAGTGCGGTCAGCGCCCCGCGCCCCGCTGCGCGTTGTGCAGGGGGCATCGGTGTCCCGGGGGGCTCGGGAGCAGCAGGAGCGCTCCACGGGGGCCGCCCGGTGCTGGGCCGTGCACCCGACCCCCGCGGCCCGGACACCCCGACAGCCAGCTGGGGAGGAGCGGGGAAGCCTGGGCCCGGGCGACGCCACCCTCCCGCTGTGCTCCCGGGTCGGTGCCAGGTCAGCCTCCGGTTCTGGGCGGGATGGGAGGGCGGCCCCGGGGGCCCTGGGGCAGGGTCCTTGCGGGGGGCTCCAGCCCAGGCAGCTCAGCCCCTTGGGGCCCCGATGGCCACACCCGGGCGGAGGGAGCCTCAGACCCCTTCCTCGTCCCGCCCCGCATCACGGCTGGATTGAGCCATGTGGTTGCCCCCGGCCCGACGCCACGGCTGTTGGAGCTGCAGCAGGGCACAGCCTGGGGGCTCCCCGGGGCACACGGCCGCCCGAGCTGCCAGTGAGGCTCGCAGACTGTACGGCCCCAGGTCACCGGCCCTCCAGTCTGGCCCTCCCCGGCACCCTGCAGAGGAGCCCCGAAGCAGCTCTCTGGGGTTCAGGCAGCCTGGGGAGGGCGGGCACGACCCTCATCCTGTGGGACGGCAGCTGGAGGGAAGGGCCTGGAACACCTGAAGCTTGGGCACCACCGCCTCTCGGTGACTCTGCCCGCCCTGGCCCTGGGAAACCAGGCTCGGAGCCTCTGACCCCCTGGAATGCAGGGAGGCCTCACCAGGTCCTGGGCCGGCCCTCCGTGTGCTGCCCACGCCCACGCTTGGGGTCAAGCACTGAGCACTGGACGGATGCCTCCTGGACACTCCCAGTGGCTCCAAGCCCCAGAGTCCCAGCTGCTGGGACTCAGCACATTACGTCCAGGAGTCAGAGCAGGTGGGGAGGGGCCCCTCTCGGTCCTCTGGCCTGGCCTCCATGGGGTTCCAGTGGGGACACTTCTTAGCAGGACAGTGTGCTGGGCAGTGGGGACCTGGCTCGCCAAGAATGCCTGGCTCACCTCCCGGTGACGAGGACCGGGGAGGGGGGGCTGAAGAAGGCCCCGTCCCCCAGAGGGAGAGAGGGCAGTGGGCTCACAGGGAGCACCCCACTCTACAACCTCTCTGCCGGCCCTCCCCCATCGCCCCACCCACAAACCCCCAGACCAACTCTCTTCAGCAGCCCCTCCCCTCCAAGCCACCTCCTGCGCTCTCACACACACACACACACACACACACACACACACACCCCCGGGGCCGGGGAGGGGGGCTGGCAGCAAGAGCCACTATGTCCACCTTGTCGTTGGCAGCTCTCGGAGTTCCCTGGCACCCGCTGGCCTAGCTGCTGCCCTCCAACGCCCGGGCTCCAGGGCAGCCACCGGGCACAGCCCTGACTCTGCCGCTGGCCTGCGAGCCTCCCCTCCTCGCTGGCCCTAACCACAGGAATGGTGCTCCGTGGGGGCGACGGGGGACCCCCCCCCCTGACTCGGGAAGGGGTCAGAACACAGGCTTCTTTTAAGATTTTATTTGAGGGAGAGAGAGCACAAGTGGGGAGGGGAGCAGAGGGAGAAGTGGACTCCCCACTGAGCAGGGCGCTGGACCCCAGGACCATGACCTGAGCTGAAGGCGGACGCTTCACCAACGGAGCCCCCGGCGCCCCAGAGGACAGTGCTGCTGTGGCACCCACTAGCCCAGGACGTCGGGGAAGGTGCACGCAGCACGCAGGGCCCGGGTGAGGGCTCCGAGCAGCTCTGCTGGGAGGAGGGGGTTGCTCTCTGGAGGACACGCTGGGGTCTGTGCCCCTGGGGTCCCACCACCCCCAGGCCCCCACCCTCACGGCTCCCCAGCCTAAGGGGAGCCCGGTACTGCCCCCCCTGCCAGGGACGCCGCTCAGCAAGGAGGGAAGTACTTGCAGCCAGAGGCCCCGAAGGTGGGGGCGCTGCGGGATGGGCCAGTCCTGCGTCTCCTCCCATGCACGACCAGGTGTCGTCAAAGATGTTTGCGCTCTGGGAACTGGGCCAGCATCATTCTCTTACAACTGCCTGAGAATCTACAATTCTCTCAAAACCAAGAATTTAAGTTTTCATACTCAAGTAAAAAAAAGGGGGGTGGGGCCAAGGAGAGGGCAGAGGCCCAAGACCTGGCCCAGGAGGGCAGGGGTCTCCGGCTCTCTGGGGTGGGCTGCAGCCTGGGGTGGCTTCCTCCTTGCGCTGCCCGCTTTCCAGCGCCGCCTCCCCCCAGCCCTCACACAGCACCCCCTTTCCAAACACCAAGGGCAAGCATCTACTGAGCGGGGCGGAAATGGCATCCGCATCCCCCCCAGGGCTGACCTCTGCAGCCTCCGTGCCAGGCCTGGACTGCCCCGCCACCGCTCGCCGGGGGTCACCCCAAGGGGACAGTGCAGCTGGGGGAAGGCCCTGCATGCAGAACAGGCTGGCGGGGAGCTCAGAGACAGGTGCCCTATCCTGGGGGGCCGCCAGGGTACCGGGGGGCACGCCCGCCCCCATCCTCCCCAAGGAGACCAATAGCGCCTGGGTGTCCGAGAGGGACCTCTGCGGGGAGGCCCCAGGCCGCTGACACGGCTCAGGGAAGGGGCTCCCTGGACCCCTGGCAGCCCCATGTGTCCAGCCGGATGGGGAGTACCCGCCCAGGCAGTTGTCACCCACCCGCCAGCGCCGCCCCGGCTCTCCCTCTCACCCGTCGCCAGGACAAGGCCGGGCAGACGGACGGCCAGCCTCAGTTTACTCCTCTTCGCGGGAGCCTACTTGGGGCTTGGCTTGCGGGACACCTCGGGCCGGTCGCCCAGTCGGGGCCGCCCCCCTCCCCACACCCCGGCGGCGCCCGCCCCGCCCCGCCCCGCCCCGGCCCGGCGGGCGGAGCGTCACAGAGGCCGTGGTCGCCATGGCAACCCGCAGGACGCGGCGCGGAGCAGGTCCCGGGCGGCTCTCGCTCCCGGATGCAGGGCAAGTGGGCGCGGGCGGGGCGGCGGGGCGACCTGGGGAGGGCACAGCGGGACCCAGGGCGGCCCAGCAGCGGGCACCCCCGGCCCGGCCCGTCCTCGCAGACCCCCTCTCTGGTGCCCAGGGCCTGCTCTGGCTTCTCCGGGGGGAAGGTGAAGGGCTGGCCTCTGGGGAGGGCCCAGACTGGGGTCGGCATCTCCCTGCCACTCGGCGGGGTGCTCTCAGCAAGTCACTCAACCTGCCAACTCTTTTTTTTTTTTTTTTTTTGAAGATTTTATTCATTCATTCATGAGAGACACACAAACAGAGGCAGAGACCCAGGCGGAGCGGAGGGAGAAGCGGGCCCCATGCAGGGAGCCCCATGCGGGACTCGACCCCGGGGCTCCAGGATCAGGCCCTGGGCCAGAGGCAGGCGCTAAACCACTGACCCCCGGGCTCCTGCCAACTTTCTCTGTGATTAATCGAAGCCTTGGGTGGCTGCGGCTGGCCCAGAACCTGGAGCTGTCTCCCCGTCTGAGGGGCGGCTGGGACCCAGGGCAGCCGTCAGACTGCTGGCCCACCTCCCAGGAGCGCAGCCTGCGGGGCGGTCCTGGCACCCCTGGGGCCTGCCCCAGCCAGCTCCCTCCCACCGCCCCCTAGAGCTGGGAGCCGGGGCAGGGGTGGCACGGGAGGAGGGTCAGGCCCTGGAGTTGACGGCTGGCCTCAGATCCTGAACTGAGGAGGAGCTACAAGGCACTTTAGCTTCAGGTACCCCGATTATGAGATGGGGCACCAGGATCTTCCCGCCCCGAGGGGCGTCGAGGCACAGAGTGGGGGCTCAGTAACCAGGAGCTGAGGCCAGGGGCCACCCCGCCGCCTCCACTGGCTCCAGGCACCAGCTGGCCTTGTGTTTGGGTGAGCCTGGCCCCCTGCCCCGGCCTGCAGTGACAGGGAGGGGTAGCAGGCCCGCAGGGTGGTGGTGGCGGCCCCCACGGGGAGTCTGCTGCTGCCCAGACAGGATCACACTGAATCCTCTCAACAGTCCCCAGGGCGCACCCTGAGGCCTCAGGCAGGCCCCACAGGTGCTCGGCGCTGCCCAGAGCCCATTGTCCTCGCCCCTCCCTGTGTCATCACAATGACTCCCCAGCGGAGCGGTTGCCCCCAGCAGGCGGTGTTACCCGGATCTGCAGCCTGGCCACCTGCCTCCGGCAGCGCCTTCCCAGAGAGACGTGCTCCCCCATAAGCTGCTCCTGCGGGGTGGGCCCCGGGGCCCAGGATGGAGGACAGAGGGCCCGGAGCCGCCCCCTCCGCACACAAACACTGACCCGAGTGAGCCCCGGCGGGTGGCGGAGGCCGCGGGCTGTTTCAGCTCACAGCCCCCGCCACCCCCCCAGACAATGAACTTGCAGGTGACAGGCCTGGGCCTGGACAAGATGAAGCTGGACAGTCCTCAGTCCTTCCTGGACCAGGAGGAGGCGGAGGAGGCGGAGGAGCAGCAGCTGCTGGCGCCGGCGGCTTGGCGGACCTACATGGAGCGCCGCGCGGCGCTGCGCGAGTTCCTGACGGCGGAGCTGAGCCCGCAGCTGCTCAAGCGCCACCACGCCCGCATGGAGCTGCTCAGGAAGTGTTCCTACTACATCGAGATCCTGCCCAAGCACCTGGCCCTGGGTGACCAGAACCCCCTGGTGCTGCCCAGCACCATGTTCCAGCTCATCGACCCCTGGAAGTTCCAGCGCATGAAGAAGGTGGGCACCGCCCAGACCAAGATCCAGCTCCTGCTGCTCGGGGACCTGCTGGAGCAGCTGGACCGCGGCCGCGCCGAGCTCGACGCTCTGCTGGAGTCGCCTGACCCGCGGCCCTTTGTGGCCGGCTGGGGCCTGGTGGAGCAGCGGCTGGCCGACCTGTCGGCGGTCATGGACAGCTTCCTGGCCCTGATGGTGCCCGGGCGTCTGCACATCAAGCACCGCCTGGTGTCTGACATCGGCGCCACCAAGATCCCGCACATCAGGCTCATGCTGAGCACCAAGATGCCCGTCATGTTCGATCGAAAGGAGTCGGTGGCCCACCAGGACTGGGTCAGCCTGCGCTGGTTCGTCACCATCCAGCCAGCGGCACCAGAGCAGTTTGAGCTTCGCTTCAAGCTGCTGGACCCACGGACACAGCAGGAGTGCACGCAGTGCGGCATCATCCCCGTGGCCGCCTGCACCTTCGACATCCACAACCTGCTGCCCAACCGCTCCTACAAGTTCACCGTCAAGAGAGCAGAGAGCTACACACTGGTGTACGAGCCCTGGCGGGACAGCCTCACCCTGCACACCAGGCCGGGGCCCCCCGAAGGGCGCGCCCCCAGTCGGCTAGGCAAGCCGGGCCTGCCCCTGCCCACACTTTCTGAGAGATGATTTTCTAATATTTATCCACTAATAAAGACTATAAACACACACACACACACAATTAAAGAAACAAACCTACTTACGTTTTAGAGGCAGCAGCAGCCACGCGAGTGTTTTCTTCGGACTCCGCCCCAGGCGCCCCGGGCTCCCGCCCTCTTTTCCCGGGTGCAGGCCCAGGCTGGACCTTCCAGGGTAGCCGGTCCCGGGAGAAAGAAACCGCAGTCCCGGCGACCTGCGGCCACGAGCAAGCATGAGGGATTCTCCAGGGGCCTCAGCCCCGCGCCCCAGCCCCTCCCGCCTGCCCCAGGCCAGGGTTCCCCACGGGGACCTGTAGCTTCCCAGGGACAGTCCAGGTTAAGGGAAGTCTTTCCCCAGAAGGAGCTAACGCTCATCCGCACGCCTGCCCCGGGGCTGTGAGGGCCGGGCAAGGCAGCCTGGCCGGGGCCTCCCCGAAACACAGGCCAGTGCAGCTGCCGCGTGGCGGCCCTCGGCGCCAGCTGCCACGCCCCGGGTGACCGGCCAGCCCCGCGCTGATGCCGCTACAGCCTGTCCTCGCCCTCCGGCTCGGTCCCGCGACCTCGGGGTGCTCAGCCCGCTTGGCTCCGCGCGCACGTCCTGCTGCCGCGGCTTGCCTGCGTCCAGGTCCAGGAGGACGGCCCTGTGTGCCAGGGCCGCGGGGAGCCACCGTCCGCTGACCGCCCCTCCACTGCCGTGCCCGTCACGGGGGTCGCAAGGGCCCCTGAGAGGAGGAGTGGCAGGAAAAGATGACCAGGAACAGGGACAGTCTCCCCCACTGGCAGAGGAGTGGTTTGGAGAGCGCACAGGTCTCCAACTGTCAGAAATGCCCCGGGACCTGCCCCCCAGCTCTCGACGTGGGGTAGGTTCCCCCTAGGCCTCGCCAGAGGCTGACCCACTGGGCGCTGCTGCATGCCATTCAGGAGGCCAGGCCTCACTGTGGCATTAAGTGGCTGTCGGGTGGACACTCCTGGATGTTCCTCAAGGCCGTCACCCCAAGGCACCCTGGGGAGGGGAGGTGGGTGGAAGCAGGGGTGGGGCAGAGAGCAGAGCCAGAGCCCAGGGATCCCGGTTTGTGCCAGGTCACAGATCGCACCAAGAAGGGGCAGGCCGGCGTTCGGGGTCACCAAGGGAGGCGGGTCCCTGCGGTGAGAGCCCCTCGCCACCAAGCCTGGCACGCCCGCCTCTTCGAGCCTCGCCACTCCGGGCTGATGAGGGCACGACTTCCTGCCGCAGGGCACCTGATGGTCCTCCCTTCAGTACTCCCCAGGTAGCAGGACTTCTCCGTGCCTGTACGGCTGTCCGAGCCCCGCTCCGGGTCGGGCTGGTCTGGCCCCCTCTGCAGCCTCACAGGGGGCTCACAGGCCTTGGGGCAGCACCGCCTGGTGTCTGACATCGGCCTTGACCCTCCACACCCGTCTGATACCCACGCTGGCAATCAGGGAGGCCAGGGCCTGCCGCGCCGGCCTCAGCACAGCTGGTGCTGCTGGAGGCCCCGGGCACTCAGCGTAAACGAGCCAAGCCCTGAGTGGCCCGAGCTGGCCTGGGGGAGGTACGCAGTGTTCAGGCGTCTTTGGGGAGTATTCAGACCCTGGACCTCGCAGGACGCTGTCGGGGCTGGCAGCCTTGGGGACTCTGGACTTGGACTCTGCAACCAGCCCTGCCTGGGGTCAGAGTTCAGTAGGCTGGGCATGCGGTCCTGGACGCAGCTCACCCCCGTGGCCCTTGGTCACCACCACCCAGCTTCCTGTGTTGTGGGGCAGACACTCCTCAGCCTGCCGGCTGCTGTCAGCTGTAATGTGGGGACACCAGCCCCTGAGTCCTTGCTTGTCCAATATCCGGCTATAATGGGCTCTTGGTTCTTGACAGATGCCATAGCCACCCTGCAACCCAAAACAAGAGGACAGGCCACCCTTTCTTGACCCAGTAAACCCCAAATACCCAGAAGTGAGAAAAACATTGAGTGTTATGATAAAATTATTATTGAATTGTATAACAGAAACAAGAAAATATATAAAAATTGGAATGTAGACATTTGATTTGTAGCAAATATCAGAACATCATCATTGTCGTCCCCGCCCCCCCCGCCCCCTGCCCCACCGCTGGCAGAGGGCTCTGCAGCAAGGCCACGGGGAGGGCAGGCCCCTCCTCGTATAAGCAGCTTGTTGGCAGCATCCGTCAGGCCGTGGGGACGGTGGAAGTACAGAGACTCTGGGCCCGAGCTGCCTGGGGGTGGGCTGGGGTGGCCTGAGGTGAGGGCGGATATCAAGGCAGAAGTTTCCAGAGCAGGAAGGACATGAATGCACCCTGAGTGACACTGAAGGTCCTCAACCTTGCAAACACAGG
Source organism: Urocyon cinereoargenteus (assembly GCA_032313775.1). Taxonomy (NCBI): domain Eukaryota; kingdom Metazoa; phylum Chordata; class Mammalia; order Carnivora; family Canidae; genus Urocyon; species Urocyon cinereoargenteus. The sequence continues at coordinate 49,275,461 of JAVLSZ010000026.1, read as the reverse complement.
ACAGGTTGTCCCAAAAGTCCTGACCTGGCAGCAGGCTTGAGGTTGCAAAGGGGAGGCAGAGGTCAGGCTGAAGGCACAAGAAGGCTGCCCATCCAGGGGCACCCCCATCCCAGGCCACCCCGCACACCCACGGTCCAGGTGTGGGCACCGGGTTCTGGTCCGCCCTTCCTCCTGCAAGGGCAGGTGGCTCCCGAAGGACACAGGGCTGGGGTCCCACTTAGGGTGGTGCAGACACAGAACAGGCCCTCTCTTCCAGGGGGCCTCTCTGCCTGTTTGGGCGAAGGAACTTGTTCCAGTAAAAAAAGCCACTGGCTTTTGGCTTATTTAAAAATTTAAAAATAGGGGGGGCCTGGCTGGCTCAGCCGGTACAACATGCAACTCTTAGTCTTAGGGCCAGGAGTTCAAGCCCCACGTTGGGCATGGAGCCTACTTGAAAAAAAAAAAAAAAAAAGTGAAAGAAAGAAGAAAGTAGACTGAGCTCCCCAGCCAGCAGCACCCAGTGGGGTCAGGGATGGCATCCAAGGAGCGAAGAGCAGCCCGGCTGGGACCTCCTTCCCGGCCCCTAACCTTCCGGGCAACGCCAGAAGGCCCAGAGGCCCCCTCCCTGACCCCTGAGACGTTCCCTGTCACCAAATGTCCCAAGGGAGGCAGCTCCCCAGGAGGCCGGCGTTCTTCCCCAGTGTCCGCACCTGCCGGCTGCGCGGGAGAGGCCAAGACTCCAGGAAGGGGTTATTATCGCTCACAAGCCACCAGGTAGGCGGCCAGCAGGGCCGCGGAGGGCCCGGGCTTCGCACAGTGGGTGGCAAGCCAGGCCGCGGGGCAGGGCTCAGGGCTTGGCCTCGCCGCCGGGCAGCCCCGGGCCCGGCCAGGTGGAGCGGCCGCTCCCGGGAGCCACGGCGGGCCTCCTGCGAACCCGCACCTGGCCGGCGGGCACCAGGCTGCGCTGCGCCTCGCAGAAGTCCACGAACCGCCGCCACAGGGGGCAACAGCTCAGGAGGCGGTGGTCTCCTGCGGGGCGAGGGAAGGCCGAGGGCTCCGTGGGGGGCCCAGCGCCGCCCAGTGACCCCCAGGGAGCACCCCCAGGAGGAGCCCCGCCAGCCCCGCCCACCGGGAGCCACACCCAATCAAGGAGCCACACCCTGGGAGCCCCGCCCACCCGGGAGCCACACCCAACCAGGGAGCCACACCCCGGTAGCCCCGCCCACCCAGAAGCCACACCCCGGGGAGCCCCGCCCAGTCAGGGAGCCACACCCCCAGGAGGAGCCCCGCCTGCCAGGGAGGAGCCCCGCCCAGTGACCCCCAGGGAGCACCCCCAGGAGGAGCCCCGCCAGCCCCGCCCACCCGGAGCCACACCCCGGGGAGCCCCGCCCACCCGGGAGCCACACCCCCGGTAGCCCCGCCCAACCGGGAGCCACACCCAACCAGGGAGCCACACCCTGGGAGCCCCGCCCACCCGGGAGCCACACCCAATCAGGGAGCCACACCCCGGTAGCCCCGCCCACCCAGAAGCCACACCCCCAGAAGCCCCGCCTGCCAGGGAGGAGCCCCACCCAGTGCCCCCCCAGGGAGCACCCCCAGGAAGAGCCCCGCCCACCCGGGGAGGGGCCCCGCTCACCGGGAGCCACACCCAATCAGGGAGCCACACCCCGGGAGCCCCGCCCACCGGAGGCCACACCCCGGGGAGCCCCGCCCAGTCAGGGAGCCACACCCCCAGGAGGAGCCCCGCCTGCCAGGGAGGAGCCCCGCCCAGTACCCCCCAGCCAGGGAACCAACCCCCCCAGCCCCACCCGCCCACCCGGGGAGAAGCCCCGCCCACCCACGGAGCCCCGCCCCCGGAGAAGCCCCGCCCACCCCAGGAAGAGCCCCGCCCGCCCAGGGAGCCCCGCCCCACCCCCGGGCAGGCAACCTTACCGACGACGCAGAGCCCCTCTCTGGCCCGGGTGATGGCCACGTTCACTTGGTTGGGGTCCACGACGAAGCCCAGGAACCTCTTGAGCCAGCTCTTCGTTGGCCGCTGGTCCAGGTCACTCTCCTGGCACGTGCGGACCGTGCTCAGCAGCACGTAGCGCCACTCGCTTCCTGCAGTTGGGCCGGCACCATGAGGCCCCGCCCGGGCGCTTCGCCCACCCTGGGACCCGCGTGGCACGCGCCCCCTGCCCCAGGGCCACCCTCACCCTGGCTCTTGGTGATGGAGCACACGGTCACTCCGGAGACGCCCTCTCGCACCAGCCTCTTGCTGATCTCCGCAGCCTGAGCATTGTAGGGAGTGAGGATGGCAACGTCCTTGGGCTCCACCGTCCTGCCCAGAGTCAGCTGCTTGGCAATGCGGACCTGAGGGACCAAGGGGGTGCTGTTGAAGCTGGCCCAGGCGCCTCTCCTGCCCTGGACACCAGGGCCTCGCCCGTTCCCTCAGTTCCTCTGCCTCCTCCTCCAGGAAGCCCTCCCTGACCCTGGGGCACTAGGAAGGTCTCACTGGCACTCACCACCGCGGCCACCTCCTCCAGGTTGGCCTTGGAGTTTTCATTCCCTTCATCTGTGGACACCAGTAGGCTCTGCTCATGGCCCTGCACATGGCCGAAGATGACAGAGCAGCTCTCCTTGCCAACGTGGCCGAGGATGCTGGGCGGCCGCCTCAGGCCCTGCCAGGTCTTCAGCTTCTTCTCATAGAACTCCATGGAGGGGAAGGCACAGATGCCCTCGTGCTGCAAGGCAGGGCATGCGCCAGGGGCATGTCACTGTCTACCTGTCCTAGGGCCCAGAGCTGGGGGGCCTGGGGGCCTCCTGTGGCCCCAGAAAAGGCTGGTGGACACCAGAGGTCAGGGCCTGGGCGGTGACACCTCGGGCCAGAGGCCTAGACACTGGGACCGGCTTACCATGCGGTACTGCGTGTCCAGCATGTGCGCGTCCATGTGGTACCTCTCGAACAGAGACCGATCCAGCCCCAGATTTTGCAGCTGTTCGTTCTTGACCACTGGCCGCAGCTGCTTGTGGTCCCCGAGAAGAACCACCTGGGGGGCAGGCAGGCACAGGCCTAGAGGGACGCAGCTCCGTGGCCATTGCCACCGCACCATGACCGCGATGCCACCCTCCGGGTTGAAGCCCACAGCCCGTGACCCCTGCACGGGGCTCCAGGCACTCACCTTCTCGGCCTTGGAGAAGGCCACCAGAGGGATGAGGGTCTCCGGCTCCGTGGCCATGCCTGCTTCATCGATGAGGATCTGCCGGACGTCCAGCTTCCTGAGGCTGGCTGAGGCCGCACAAGAGCACGTGCACAGGATGACCCTGTGCTGGTTCAGCTCGAACTTCCGTGCTCTCCCCAGGACGGTCTTGTACCTGCACCGGGATGCCATCTGGTCCTACAGCGAGCCCACGGTCCGAGGCCAGAGACAACCCCACGGCCCCGGCTGCTTACCAGCTGAGGTCCTCCTTGGAAAGGATCTCCCCTTTCTGCAGCCGGGCATCAAAGTCCCTGATGTCCGGTGCGTAGGGGTTGGAGGACTGCCGGACCCTGTGGTGCAGGGTGATGCTCCTGGGGTGGGGGACATCCGTGAAGCCGCGTTAGTTCTCGCCCAAGACGGGATTGGGGCCTCCACTCACACACACACAGCTGAGCGACCGCACCTGAGGGTCTGGTTGGGCCTCCCCTCCCGGGGGCTCTTCTTGGGCAGGCCCCGGCTGCCCACACCCGGCACCGGAAATTCTGTGGCCTCGGCCTGCTCACTGTACACTCGCAGCGGCTTCAGCTCCGCTCTCCTGCTCAGGAGCAGCCCTGGTGGCCACGGGGCGTCAGGGACGGTCCCCGGGCCAGAACCCCTGGGCGAAGCCCCCACAGCCGACCCCGCGCACCTGCCAGGACGTCCACCGACTTGTTAGAGGGGCCACAATACAGGATGCAGGGACCCCCCAGCTGCTTCTCCCTGGGGGCGTCACAGGCCCCCGTCTGCTCCTCATTTGACTTGTGAAACCAGAACACGATGTGGAAGGCCACCACCGTCTTCCCGGTCCCTGTGGGCAGAGAACGCGATGAGCAGAGCCGCCGTCCACCCCCCCCTCCACCGGGCGGCCCCAAGCACCCATAGCCCCGGCAGGGGCCCCACCTGGAGGGCCCTGGATCACGGTGAACTGCTTCTTCAGAGCCGCCCTGACAGCCCTGTTCTGGCTGAGGTTCAGCGTGTGGGGGCCGCCAGGGAGGTTGAACGCCTGCTTCTCCAGGAACCTGCTGTATGTCCCTAAGGGAGGGTCAGGCCTGGCTGAGCAGGGTGCGGGGCAGGGCCCAGGCCGGATGAAGGGACTCGGCGGTGGGGCGGGGGCTGGCCGGACCTCCACCTACCTCGGCCGTGGGCCTGCTGGGAAAGAAGCTGGCGGGGCAGCGGGATGGCCCGGCCCAGGGCAATGTTGATGACCAGCGGGGATGCGCACTTCAGCCCGCGCACGGCTTCTTCCTTGCGACTGGGGGCAGGTGGTGGTGAGGGGGACACTGGGCACCCGCAGGACTGGCCCGGGGAGGGGACCCAGGGAGCTGTCGCCCCACCCCGCCCACCAGCCTCTCCCTGGCGTCCCCCCGTGGAGGCCACTCACATGTCCGGAAGCTGCTTGGGCAGCACCTCAATGGTGAATCGGGCGCCGGGCCTCAGCACCTCTTCTGGAACCCTCTCCATGGCCATGTGCTGGATGAAGAAGTGCACCTGCTTGGGGGTCTCCTGCCGGTCGGCCCGGCCCTCCTTCGGGTCCCAGTCTTCTGTCAGCCCGTGGGCCACCCACGTGTACGTGTCGGGGTCGATGCTCAGGAAGGGGCCGGGGCCGCTGGGGCCGCAGGCCGGGGTGGCCGGGGTAGGCTGGCCGGGGCCAGCTGGGGGGAGCAGCTTCTCTGCGGCGGGCACGGCCAGCAGCCCCTCGAGCCGGAGGCAGAGGTAGCAGTGGCCAAAGCTGAGGTCGATGCAGTGCTCGCTGAGGAAGGAGGATTCCAGGCAGAAGGAGCCCCGGAGCCGCCGCTGCGGCATCTGCTTCACATCCCAGGATATGCTCACGTGCTGCAGCGTGATGGAGTCATTCTCCAAGACGGCGCTGGTGGCCGACTCCAAGGAGCAGAAGGGCCCCCACACGCGGGAGTACTCGGCCACGTCGGGACAGCGGTCTCGCACGGCTTGGGGCATCTGGTCCAGGAAGCAGCTGCCCAGCCGCTCCACGTGCTCCAGGCAGAGGGTGAAGCCGGGTGCCACCGTACACAGCTGCAGACTCGGTGCCAGGAAGCCACGCTGCAGGGTGGCACTGAGCTGCACCTGCAGCGTGTCCCCCCCGCCCAGCTCCCGGGCCACCTCCACAAAGTGGCCGCAGGGGCTCTGCCACACCCGGCCCAGCTTGCGCTGCTGGGGCTTCGCCGCGCCCTGCTCCCGCACGAGGGCAGCCAGCTCCGGCCACCGCTGCTCCTGCACCAGCTCCAGCAGCTGCTGCCACAGGCGGGCGTCCACGGGCCTAGTGTGTGGGTCGAGCAGGGCGCCCGGCAGCGGGGAGCGCGGCCCGTCTGCCCACACGGAGTAGATGCGGCGCCGCCACACAAGCCGCAGGCCCGGCCGCCCCTCCAGGTCACCGGGGTGCTCAGCCAGTTGCAAGGAGCGGTAGTGCACGGGGCAGAGGTCGGGCAGGGCCTCGGGGTCGGCGGGGAAGAGCAGCCTGAAGCAGCGGGAGCCGGTCTCCACGCCCACCACGAAGCCCAGCTTGCTCCGCGGCTGGACCTTGAGCTGCGCCGCTAGATGCAGGCTTCGGGCCTGGCGCTGGTAGCTCTGGGCGCGCCCGTGCTGGTAGCTGAATTCCTGGCACAGCCCGTCGATGTCGCGGGCGGAGTAGGCGGGGCCGCCGCGGCCCAGCGCCAGCAGGACCTGCCGCTGCAGCACCACGTCCAGGTACCTGCGGATGGGGGAGGTCGCCCACGTGTACCAGTCCACCTGCAGCGAGTAGTGGCCGGCCGCCTGCCGCTCACCTTGGCAGGAGCGGCCAAACGCGGAGCGGCCCAGAGCCTTGCGGAGGTCCAGGCCCACGGGAGCCAGGGAAGGGTGCAAGTCGTCCGTGGTGATGAGGTCCTCCACGCGGTTCCAGTCCCCGGCGCGGGCTGCGAGCTGGATGTGCTCCCACAGGGAGGCCAGGAGGTAGATGTGGCTGCCGGGGGACCTGCGGCTGGGCAGGTGGTGGCGGAGGTGCAGTGACAGGGCCACCAGCTCTCGGTGCTTGTCACACAGGGCCCCCAGCTGCCGCTCACCGGGCGTGGGCTGCCACCGCAGCGGCGTGACGGTCCGCGTGGGCTCGCTGCTCACCAGGAGCTCGGCCACCAGGCTGTTGAACTGGATCATGTACTCCTTGATCATGACGTGGGCCGCACGGAAGCCCAGCACACAGTCCTCGCTGGGCTGCTCGTAGTGGGAGTCGATCTGCAGGCGGCGCCGGCGCAGCACCCGGGACAAGTGGCACGCGGCCACGACACAGGCGTCCACAGAGTCCAGCTGGGCGGGCAGCTCGCGGCCAGCACCCGGGTGCCTCCGGATCACGGCCTCAGCTTCCTCGTAGGACAGCTGGCGGTCGGAGCAGATCACAGAGGGCGCGAAGTGCAGGCTTTTGAGCTGGTCGCTGCCCTTCTCCACGGTGAGGAAGAGGGAGATGGCCAAGCGGTCCTGGCCAGGCAGGAGGCTGAGCGCGTCACGGCAGAGGCCGGCTGGCAGCATGGGCACCGGCTCCCGGTCAGGGGCATAGAACGTGATGCCCTGCCTGCGGGCCTCCAGGTCCACGGCCCCGTCCCTGGGGAGGGAGCTGGCCACGTCAGCAATGTGCACAGCCACTTGGTACCTGGGGCCCAGATCGCGGACGCTGAGGGCATCGTCCAGGTACTGAGCGCCCTGGGGGTCCACGGTGAAGGTTGGGAAGCCGCGACAGTCCTCCCGGTGGTCGGGGGCCCGGCCAAGCTCCGCCCGGTACTTCTGCAGCACCTTGCAGAGGGCTGCGGGCTCTAGTGAGGGCTTCCTCAAGCCGTGCTCCAGGTCCAGGACGCGGAGGCCCTGCTCCCACGTGGTGGCCTCGGGCAGCACCTCCAGGACGATGCCCAGGGGGTAGTAGAAGCGCTGCCGCCACAGGACGATGCGCACCCAGAAGAGCCGGCTGCCCCGGGCCTCGGCCGTGAGCCGCTCATACCCCACCCGCTGCACGCGGCCCTGCTGGACGCGGTGGATGGGCACCTGCAGCGGGTCCTTCAGCTCGGCCACGAAGATCTTCGTCACAGAGCCATCGACGGGGGTCATGATGCGAGAGTCCCACTCATCCATGCGGCACACAAACACCAGCTCCCGGCGCTTCCTCTTGAGCACGCCCACCACGCAGCCCTGCTGCCTCCCCGGGCAGCCCGTGTCCTGGCCCAGGACCTTCACGAGCACCTCGTCCCCGCTGAAGGCCATCCCACAGTGCAGGCGGCCCCTGATCTGGATGGGGCTGGAAGCCACGTCATCCAGCGGGAGGGCTGTCGCCTGCTCGAAGGTCTCCTGCACGAAGGCACAGTGGCGGTACAGCTCGGGCTCCGAGCAGAGTAGTTTCTGCAGGGTGGCCCGTGGCAGGTGTGTGTACTGCCGGGCCTGGTGCGGGGACTCGGGCCTGGCAATGGTGTCCAGTAGCCCATCTTCCCGGACGGTGACCGTCACGTTCCGGCCTTCATCCAGGAGCTCCTGCAGGATGGAGTCGTCCGCGTTGAGCTCCGTGTCAGAAGGCCAGAAGTCGGACTCAGTGTCCTCAGGGTCCTCGGGGTCCCTGTTCTCTGTGGCCGTCAGCCCTGCCACCGCATTCCTGGAGGTCCCGTCCCCCAACGATGAGGTCCCTGATGGTGCCGATGTTGCGCCTTCCACCTCCGTGGGCACCGTGGCAGGGCCCCCCACCACGGAGCAGCCTCTGGCCTCGGACCTTGAGGCCGCGTCCCCTGCCTCTGCCCGCGGCGTGGCCTTGTCTCCTGCTGCCGAGGTCTTAGACGGGAAGGTCTTCCCCCGAACCGTGGCCCCCGTGGCCGCACGCTCCGGGGCCAGCTCCCCTGCTGCCCCTTCCTCTGGGACGGTGTCCAGGGCTGCCGCTGCCGCAGACCTCCCGGCCTGGAGAGCCCAGCGCTGCTGCTGAAGCACGCCCTGCTCGATGTGCTCCAGGGACAGGCTCTCGGGGCAGACGCTGTGATGCTTCACACACTCGCGGATGAAGCTCTTCCAGAGCTTGCTGCAGGCCCCAGAGGAGCAGAGGGCCAGAGCGTTCCCCACGGCCACCACCTGGGACTGGGCACGGGTCATGATGGTGTTGAGCACGCGGGCATCCGTGAAGAACCCGAGGGAGGCTGTCCCTGAGCTCAGCAGGCTGTGGTGGTTGTGCACGGTGCTCAGCACCACCACCCGGAACTCCCGGCCTGCAAGGGGGCACCGTCAGGCCAGGCCAGGCCAGGAGGGGAGGCCCCCCGCCCCCGCCCCCGGCGCCCACCTGGCAAGATCTCAAAGCTGCCCACGGACACCTGGCCCAGGTTCATCTTCCTCAGCTCCTGCCTCAGCGCAGTCACCTGGAGACACGCGGCCGGCGCAGCGGGTCTGGGTGAGCGCTGGGCATGCGGTGCGGGCCCCCCAAGGGTGGGACTCTGGCCCCCCGCCCAATGCCCCGGAGCCCCCGCCCCGGCTGCAGTCACGGGGCTCAAGCGCAGGTGGGTGCGCTTACCTGGGCGCCGTGCGACACGACGCAGATGTGCCTCTGCTCCCGGGCGCCCCAGCAGGAGGGCCAGCCGTCGTGGAGGTCCCGCACCTGCTCCACGACCTGGGCCACCTCCGCCGCGTTCAGCCAGGACGTGCTGGACAGGTCGCGCTCGGGGTTGCCCGCCACGTGACAGAACATGAGCGGGTGCAGCCTGGGGTGCGGGGGCACGCGGCCGCTGGCGTGGATGGGGCTGCCCTTGGCCACGTAGAAGTGGCGCGAGACGAAGCTGAGGATGGCCTCCGTGGAGCGGTAGTTCTGGTGGAAGATGAGGCGGCTCCGCTGGGCCACCTCGTGCGCCTCCCGCTGGTAGTGCTGGAACAGGCGGTACAGCAGCGTGTGCCCCGCCGCCTGGGCCCTGGGCACGCTGAAGAGCCGGGGCGTGACCTGCATGTGGTCCCCCGCCAGCACCACGCGGGTGCCGGGCGCGGCGTAGCGCAGCGGGGTGAGCGCCTCGCACTCCAGCATCTGCGCGGCCTCGTCGATGAGGACGTGCGAGAAGAAGCCGGCGGGCACCCTGAGCTCGCGGGCCTGCGACGTGGTGGTGACCACGATGCGGTGCTGCTCCAGCTCGGCCCGCGTCGGCGCGCGGAAGGCCCGGCGGTCCTGCGTCAGGCAGCAGTACTGCAGCACCGTGGCGTCCGTCTGGCTGGGCGGGCGGTCCGTGTACATCACCCGGAGCGGGGCGGCCTCGGGGTGGCCGCTGCTGACGTAGCCATGGAAGTGCTCCTCGATGTAGATGTCGGCCGCACTGAGGGCAGAAGGGCACACGGGGCCTCAGCGGCTGTCCATTCAGGCCCCGACTGTGAGCCCGGCCTGGCCTGCAGCGAGGCCTGTCCTGCCCCCACAGAGCTTAAACACCAGCACAGAGGACGGACACACAGACAGAGAAACACGGAAGGTCAGAGCCAGACGAGAACTGGCAACAGCGCAGGTCGGGGAGGCCAGGGAGGGCTCCCTGGAGGAGGTGAAGGAGGGGCCGGCCGTGCAGAGAGGCAGATGGGGGAGCCGCAGGGGGGCCAGGGGCCGGGAGACCTGGCGCCGGCTCTCAGGAGCACTGAGGCCAGCCCCTCACACACCCAGGGCCAGCGCATTCTGGGGCACAAGCCGGGCCCCCGCGGGAGAGACCCCTCCTGAGCAGCAAGTTCTGGGAGCTAAGAAAACCACACTGACCGAGGGGATCGGTTGAGAGGTTGAGGGAAGAGTCTGTGTTCGTCTCGGAGACAAGGCCAGGACCTCGCCCCGGGCCCCTCCCCAAGCAGCACACCCTGACCCCGGGGCGCCCTGCACTGGGCCTGAAGCACAGGTATCCCCTGTGTCTCTTAGCCCAGGACCAGTCAGCTAGGACAGAGGGTCCCTAGGATCAGAGTGACCAGACTCACCCCAGGGGCCACGCTGCTCCCCGCCCCCCAGCGTCCACAGGCAGCCAGAGGATGCGAGCCGAGCCCAGCCCCACTGGGCCGATGACCAGGCAACACGGGCGGTCATGCCCGGGCCTCCAGCGGCCTCCCTTCCTCTCTGGTGGTGACCCCCCAAGCCAGTGGCACACGCTCCCCAGCCCGGGAAGCAGGCGCCGGGCAGGTCCGGGTGGTGGCTCTGCTCACCTGTTGGTGTGTGTGCAGATGAGCACCTTGGTGTGCGGCTGCCGGATGACCTCCAGGGAGGCCATAGCCAGCGTGTAGGTCTTGCCTGTGCCAAAAGGGCCGTAGATGAGCAGCGGGGCAATGGGCCGCCCGCCCCCGGGGCTGCTGCCCGCAATGAAGGCCACAGCCAGCTTCTGCTTGCGGTTGCCGTGCATTGCGGGCGGGATGGGCAGAGGGCGGGGCAGGTTGCAAGTCGGCAGGTCAGGCACCACCAGGCGCTCCTCAGGCAGCGCGTCCACCGCCTGGTGCCAGAAGCGGAAGGTCAGCGGGTCGACCTGGAACTGCACCTCCAAGGTGGGGCTGGTTTCGGGCTGCAGCCCCAGGGCCGAGCAGCAGTGCTTGGGCAGCAGCAGCCACAGTGCCTGCTCGGAGCTGGCCCGGGTCTCCAGCCGCACCTCGTACACGGTGTGGTCAGGCGCGGGGACGGGGGCCACCAGCGCTGTGCTGACCGCCCGGCCCAGCAGGAAGCCCTGGTCCGTGTCTGGCAAGACAGAGGAGGGGCTGGGGACCTCGGCGTACAGGGCTCCTGACGGCGGGAAGAGCATGCCCAGGGCCGGCGTCTGCAGTGACGTCCTCAGGGCCACCGCGCCCCGGAAGTTCAGCCTGCGGGGAGGACAAGGGTCAGCGGACGGGGCCGGCGCTCGCCGTCCACACCCCAGCAGCGGCCGTCCCCCGTCCACCCGCCCTCACTCACTTGGCCACCAGCTGCTGCTGCACGGCTTCCTCCTCATAGAGAAACTGATGCATCCTCTGCCGGTAGTTGGCGCAGGAGATGGGGCCCGAGGCCAGGCCGCCGGGACTGAAGTCCAGGGCCAGGGCGGGCACCTTGTACATCGCCACCAGGGCCTCCTGCTCGGCCGTCCGCACCACACCAGGCACCACGTGGCGGTTGCCGGTGTGCCAGCGCTCCAGCTCCTTGGGGCAGCTGTCCCCCGGCATCCCCCGCAGCCCCGGGCAGGGCACCTGGCCCGCCTGCAGCCTCAGCTTCCGCAGCAGCACTGGCCTGCGGCCGAAGTCCAAGACCAGCCATTGCTCGAAGCAGCCGAAGGAGGCAGTCCGCACGCGCACCTCCACCCGGAACGTGGCTGGCGAGGCACGCGCCTGGAAGCGCTCGCCCTTCGCATAGAGCTGGCCCGACGGGAGGCGGGGGGCCGCCAGCCAGAAGTCTGCGCCCAGCTCCTGCTTCAGCAGGGCCACGTGGAGCAGGGGCTCCTGGGGGCGAGACTGCACAGTCAGGGCGCCCAGCCCCGGCCCACCCGTCAGAGTCCAGGCGACACACCCGGCCCTCCCCACCCTGCTGTCACCCCAGAAGGGCGCTAGGCCAGTCTGAACCTTGGGGTCCCCTCTGCAAAGGGGGCCAGAGGCTGGCTGAGGCTGCCCCGTGGATGCTGAGTGAGGCCACAGTGTAGGGAAGCTCCGGGCACACGCGGTCACTAGCCCGGTCCCCACCCTCTGTCAGACACTGCACAGAATAACCCCACAGCGCTTGACGTGCTCCGGGTCACACGGGCGTGGCCAAGGGGAGGCACAAGGCAGCGGCCGCAGACCCCAAACCCCAGCCAACCCGGGGCCTGCTAACTCCTCACCTTCGAGTTGACGTCAAATATCCAGCTGTGCTGAGTCTTCTTCTCATGGGCCTCATGCACCAGGGGCTGCTTGCATGTGATGGACACGCCTTCGACGGTCTCCGCCAGCTGCGCAGGGAAGCCTGGCTGTCAGCGGGGTGGCTCTGGCCCCAGCGATGCCCTCCCACTCACTTGGTCCCCGCTTACCACCAGAACCTCACTGCTACTCCGCTGGTACTCAGCCAGCAGCCGCGTCTGGTAAGACGCCAGCCCCTCCTGCCAGGCGGACCGCTCCCGCAGCTTCACGGCCTGCACCCGTCGGGTCCACTCTTGCAGCTCCTGCTCTGAATGCGCCTTGGTGCAGATGTCCCCATACTCACAGAGGCTGGGACTGGGAAAGGGGAGGCGAGCAAGCAGAGCAGAGCTTAGCCCTCTCAGCCCCATGCTGGCTTGGGGGGGAGGCGGGGCACATTCCAGGCCCGGGGGCAGGCAGGGTGGGAGCAGGGACCTCCTCCATCCTGTGCCAAGAAGAGGCCTGGCAACAATGGCCTCAATGAACCTCCCTTGACCAGCCCCAGAGGCCAACGTGGGGGCCCGCCCATACCGCGGAGGGGACAGGGAACCCCTGGCTCACCCCCCCACCCCGCTCCCCCACCCCACGGTCCTTACTTTGGGCAGAGCTCAAATGTGGAGAGCCCCGTGGGTGGGCTGCGGTGCTCCCAGCACTCGGCCTGGTCCAAGACCACCATCTGTGCGTGCTCCAGGGACGAGCAATGGTTCTCAAAGGCCTCCTGGGAGTGGCAGGTGACCAGGCAGGCACGGCAGTACAGCTTGACCCTGGGGGCCTGGCCACGGGGGGCTGTGCGCTCCTCCCCGCTGGGGGCAGCGGGCGAGAGCAGGTCGCACCGCTTGAGGCCGTCCAGCTGCTCAGCCTCCCACACGGCCATCTCCACCGCGCTGTGCGCGTACTGGCAGCGGGATGCCCCGTGCCGGCAGGGCCGCCCGCGCCCCACGAACATGCAGTAGGCCAGTGGCTGGCCGTACTGGGGCTGCGGCCGCACCTCCACAACCTGCTGCTTGCGGCGGCCCTCGGTGCTCACGTGGGTCAGGAGCGAGGGGCAGGCTCCATGCTCGGGGCAGCGGCCCCGGGCGTCCACCGGGCAGACGCGGGGAGGACAGCAGCGGAAGCAGTGGGAGCACAGCAGCTGGAAGTGGCCGCCGTACTCGGCACGGATGGCCTCGGCTGGGCTGCGCAGCTCGCCCTGGGCCCCACCGCCCTGCAGCTCGGACTTCAGCCACATGCGCCTGACGTTGTGCTCACGCTCGAAGGTCCAGACCAGGGCCTCCTCCCGGCTTCGGGCAAAGGTGCACTGGTTGCGGTGGCGCTGGCAGCCGAGCCCCGGGCTGTAGTACCAGCAGACCTCATAGCGGGCAGGCCGTGGGAAGCTGGGCCGGCGGTCCACCTTGCGCCAGACCCTGCTCTTGGTGGCTCCTTTGAAGCGGGCCAGCAGGATGGCTTGGGGACAGCTGTGCTCTACCTGGCACAGTAGGTAGGTGCTCTCATTGAGGCGCTGAGTACAGCGGGAGCAGCCTAGTCGCAGGTCCAGCTGGGCACACAGTCTGGCCAGAGGTAGCTCCTTGGTGGCCATGGGGCTGCTGGGCGATGAGTTGGACCCTGGGGACACCATCTCTGGCCTGGCTCTGCGGAGCGGCATCCCAGGCTCCCGGTTCAGCTGGTCCTCTGGGGCTGTTCAGCCATGTGAGAAGTCTGGAAGGAGAGGAGCAAGGTCAGACCCTGAGGCCAGGAGGCCCACATGTACCCCGGGCTGGGGGCTCGGACACATGGGGTGTCCCCATCAGGCTGGGGGCGGCAGAGGTGGAAGCAGAAGCAGGGAGCATTCCGTCCACCAGCCAGGAGAGGTGCTAGGTCTGAGGAGCTGGGCCCCACCGACCCCAACCCAGCTGAGACCCTCCCTCTTCTGAAGGGTCTCTGGGACCTGCTGGAGAGGAGCCTGCTGGAGAGGAGCCTGCGGGGGGGGGGGGGGGGGGGCGGTTGCCCTGGCAACAGGAGCTTACAAATTGGCAGATGCCCTGGGGGCCCAGGGACTCTCTGGGTTCCCGGGAGCCTCCCTCCTGGGTCCTTGTACTGAAGGCCCTTCAAGCACGGACTCCTCTAAACACACAGCACGCGCCCCCCACTGCACCCCCGACCCCCTCCCTGGCTCTGCAAAGTGATGGCTCCTGAGAACCGCGGGGCAGCCGGAGGGGTGGGGGTGGGGGGGCAGCCAGGACTGTGAGCCTCGGAGCTGCAGAAGGAAGGAAACGGGGATGCCCTGGGTCTGAGGGGAACTTTCGGGGAAAACTTTGAGGGCACCGAGAGATGTTTTGGAGGAAACAGCTGCAGCCGCAGCCTCAGCCCCAAGTGGGAAAGCCCACCCCACTCCACAGAGAATCCTGAGTCCACCTGCAGGGGGGCTGGGGGGACCTCAGCTGGCTGGATATTGGTAAACAGGGCAATGCGAAGGGTTCTGGACCTGAGGTGCGGAGACCACGGCCCCCTCCCACCCCCGGGGTGAGGGCAGGATGGCAGCAGGATGGGGGTAGGATGGGGACAGGATGGGGACAGGACGGGGGGCAGGACGAGGGGCAGGACGGGGAGGGCAGGACGGGGAGCAGGATGGGGACAGGACGGGGGGCAGGACAGGGAGGGCAGGACGGGGAGCAGGATGGGGACAGGATGGGGCAGGACGGGGGGCAGGACGGGGGGCAGGATGGGCACAGGACCAGGAGGGCAGGATGGGGAGGGCAGGACGGGGAGCAGGATGGGGACAGGACGGGGGGCAGGACAGGGAGGGCAGGACGGGGAGCAGGATGGGGACAGGATGGGGCAGGACGGGGGGCAGGACGGGGGGCAGGACGGGGGGCAGGATGGGCACAGGACCAGGAGGGCAGGATGGGGAGGGCAGGACGGGGAGCAGGATGGGGACAGGACGGGGGGCAGGACAGGGAGGGCAGGACGGGGAGCAGGATGGGGACAGGACGGGGGGCAGGACAGGGAGGGCAGGACGGGGAGCAGGATGGGGACAGGATGGGGCAGGACGGGGGGCAGGACGGGGGGCAGGATGGGCACAGGACCAGGAGGGCAGGATGGGGAGGGCAGGACGGGGGGCAGGACGGGGAGCAGGACGGGGAGCAGGACTGGGGCAGGCCGGGGGCTTCGGGGCCCAGGGTGCAGGTGGCTTCGGGGCACCCCGGCCCCCCGCCCCCCAGGGGCGACCCCCTCCGCCCCCGGCCGGGCCCCCGGAGCCCCCCAGCCCCGGCCCGCCGGGCGCTTACCCCGCGCACGGAGCCCCCGCCGCCCGGCGCCAGCGATCACTTTCGATTCTGCCCCCGGTGACTCAAGGCGCTGACGCCCGAGCGCGGAAATTACCTCACCGCCCCCCGCCCCGCCCCCAGCCCGCCCCCAGCCCGCCCCCCGCCCCCCGCCTCCCGCCCCCGCCCCCCGCGCCCCCCCGCGGCCCGGGAGGCGCCCCGAGCTGCCCCCAGGTGCCCGCGCGCTCGCCCGCGGGGCGGAGGATCCTCCGCGGTTTGCAGAAGGGGCCCTGCGGGGGCGGGGCGGGGCGGGGCGGGGGAGCCGGAGCCGAGCGAAGGGCAGGTGCCGGGCGGGCGCCCCTGGGCCGCAGAGCCGCTCAGGCGGCGGAGGGGCGCGCGGGGAGGGGCACCGCGGACCCCGCGGGAGGACCGGGAAGGGGAGAGGCTGAGCGCCGGGGGGCGGGGCTTTCGCCACCGGCTCGGTCCAGTCTAGGTCAGAGGGGACCCGCCCTGGTACCTGGGGAGGTTCTCACCTGAGGATGCTCTGCAGCCACATCCAACCCCTTAAAATACACCAAAGCCATCGGTGAACCCTGAACAAGCGAGCCGGAGGGGCCACACCCCTCTCTAGACAGCTGGAGGGGTCAGGAGCATTTTGCAGCTTACTTGTACTGGATTCCCAGCTTTCCTGCACAGGTGTCATCCGTGGTCACCTTTGAGGAAACTGAGGCACTGTGCTCACTGGCTGAGACTCAGCAGGCAGCTAGCTAGCAAAGCAGCCAGTGCCCCCACTGGGACTTGATGGACCCGGAAGGGTCCTTGCTTCCTAGATTCATAACCTTGTAGCGGCCCCTTGAACCACGGAGAGAGCCAACGTGTGGCAGATGTCTGACGACCAAGGCTGGGCCAGAGGACACTGTGCTCGCTCCCGGCGCACAGGCTGACTGTGGGGGGAAGCCAGCCGCCCCCGTGTGAGGGCGCTCCAGCAGCCCTGCTGACAGTCCCATGCCAGAAGGGACAGCAGCCTCCTGCCAAACCCCAGCGCCGATTGTCTGGAATGTATGTGGGTCATTCTGCAAGAGGACCCTCAAGTTCCAGCTAGACTGCAACCTCAAGAGAGACCACAAGCCTGAGTCACCAGCTAAGCCGCTTCCAACTATGAGATAATAAATGTTTAATATTGTTTTAGGCCAACAAGTCTTGGGGTGATTTCTCACACAGCAATAGATGGTCAACACACCAAAACTGCACCTCAATGACGTGAACCTGTATGGAGACAAGCATCACATTGTAAGGGGCAATGATGGGAGCTCCCCAACTAATTCAGGAAATTGTCTGGGTGCATCCTTAGTAATCATACTAGGAGCCTCAAGATACACAAGCATTGGGGAATCCCTGGGTGGCTCAGCGGTTTAGCGCCTGCCTTCGGCCCAGGGTGTGATCCTGAAGTCCCGGGATCGAGTCCCACATCAGGCTCCTTGCATGGGGCCTGCTTCTCCCTCTGCTTGTGTCTCTGCTTCTCTTCCTCTCTCTGTGTCTCTCATGAGTAAATAAATAAAAATCTTAAAAAAAAAAGATACACAAGCATTAAGTTAGAGAACATAACAGAAGAAAGTATTCCATAAATAAGGGCAGCAACACAAGACCTAGGAGTCACCTTAACAAGAAACATGCAAGAACCCTGGAATGTTCCCGAGACACAACAGAATACCACCGAAAATGGAGTGGAGTATAAGGACATTTAACATAAATATATTAACTCGGGATCCCTGATATATTAACTCGGGATCCCTGGGTGGTGCAGCGGTTTAGCGCCTGCCTTTGGCCCAGGGCATGATCCTGGAGACCCGGGATCAAATCCCACCTCAGGCTCCTGGTGCATGGAGCCTGCTTCTCCCTCTGCCTATGTCTCTGCCTCTCTCTCTTTCTCTCTCTCTCTGACTATCATAAATAACTAAAAATTTAAAAAATTAATTAATTAATTAACTCTTCCTAGACTCATCCACGAATTTAATACAATCCCAATAAAATTACTAAGAAGAATTGGATAGACAAGCTGATTTTAAAATTCACTGGGGTGCTTGCTTCGGCAGCATGTATACTAAAATTCACTGGGAAAAGCATTACCCAAGCCAGCAAGAGTGGGCAGGAAAATTATTACGAGGAAGAGTAACAGAAAACAGAAGAAGAGAGATCATTCCCAAACTCCTCGTACAAGCCCAGCATTACCCTGATCCCAAAGCCAGATAAGGACACCACAATAAAAGAAAATTAAAGACCAATAACCCTGCTGAATATAGATGCAAAAATTGTCACTAAAGAATCTACAGATTCAATGCAATCCCAATAAAAATTCCAATGACATTTTCCACAGAAATAGAAAAAAACTATCCTAAAATTCATTTGAAACCACAAAAGACCCCAAATAGCCAAAGTAATGCTGAGAAAAAAGAACAAAGCTGGAGGTGTCACACTTTCTGATTCTAGGTTGTAATACAAAGCTATAGTAACCAACACACTGTGGTCCTGGCATAAATACGGGCACATAGACCAGAGGAATAGAATAGAGAGCCCATGGGCACGTGGGGGGCTCAGTGGTTGAGCGCCTGCCGTCAGCCCAGGCCGTGACCCGGGGGTCTCAGGATCGAGTCCCACATCGGGCCCCCTGCAGGGAGCCTGCTTCTCCCTCTGCCTGTCTCTGCTTCTCTGTCTGTGTCTCTCATGAATAAATAAATAAAATCTAAAAAAAAAAAATAAAAAATGAGCAAAGGACCTGAATAGACACCCTTCCAAAAAAGACATCCAGGTGGCCAACAGACACGTGAAAAGATGCTCCACATCTGTTGGCATCAGGGAAACGGAAATCAAAACCACCAAGAGACGTCAGGAAATGACAGATGTTGGCGAGGACGTGGAGAGAGGGGAGCCCGCTTGCCCCGCTGGTGAGGATGCAGGCTGGTGCAGACGCCTGGAGATCAGCGTGGAGGGTCCCCAAGAAGATAGACACAGAGCTGCCCTAGGACCGGCAATGGCACCGCTGGGTTTGTATCTGGAGGAAGTGAAATGAGCCTCGGAGGCCGCCTGCACCCCCACGGCCAGGACACAGAAACAACCCACGTGTCTGTCACCCGATCAACGGGTAAAGAGGACATCGGTGAGTTAGTTTGAAAAGAGTAACAGGAGAGGAGTTCTGCCAAATATGAAAACATCCTGTAAAGCTGCTAAGAGTGTGGTTCTGGAGCACAAGGGGACAAGCCGCGGGCAGAACAGAAAGTCCAGAAACGGGCGGACTTGCAGAGCTCCCTGTGCAGCGGGAGACCGTGTCGCCGGGAAAAGCTGCTGCCTCCCACGAGCTCTGTTAGGACTGCTGCAGCTCTACGATTCCGCTAGGACAAGGAGTTAGCATCTGGAAACAAAAATAGGGCGGGGGATCCTCTACACAGGACCTCGCACCTCAATAAAATAGCAGACGGATCAAACATTTAAACAGGAGAGAACGCTCCTCCTCGGCGCCGCCCGCGGAGGTGGCAGCCGTCGACCGCCGGGCATCACGGCCACCCTCAGACCGCTGGTGAAGCCCAAGATCGTTAAAAAGAGGACCAAGAAGTTCATCCGGCACCAGTCAGACCGATATGTCAAAATTAAGCGCAACTGGCGGAAACCCACAGGCATTGACAAGAGGGTCGCAGAGGACTCAAGGGCCAGATCTCGATGCCCAACATTGGTTACAGGAGCAACAAGGAAACAAAGCGCGTGCTGCCCAGTGGCTTCCGGAAGTTCCTAGCCCACAGCGTCAAGGAGCTGCAAGTGCTGCTGATGTGCAACAAATCTTACTGTGCAGAGATGGCTCACAATGTATCCTCCAAGAACCGCAAAGCCACTGTGGAAAGAGCGGCCCAGCTGGCATCAGTCACCAATCCCAATGCCAGGCTGCGTAGCGAAGAAAATGAATAGACAGCTTATGTGCGTGTCATATTTGTGTTAATAAAACCATAAAACTAAAATAAATAAATAAATAAACAGGAAAAAACCGCCAGCCGGAAAGGCACAGAAGGAGCCGTTTGTGCGGGGAGGTGCGGGGGCAAGGCCCTGGGCGGGGGCGCTCTCGGGCAGCAGGTGCAGCGGCCGCCCCCATACCCGGCTCCTCAGACGCGCTTCACTGACGTTCAGGTGCTGGTTTGAAATCCGCCGCGGAGAGTGGCGGACGCTGAATCGTGGCTCTCTCTTTCCCCCTCAGAGCGCCGGTAGCCATCTACCAGCACGCCACGAACACATTCAACCACGCAAAAATAAAGCAATTCTTTTTTTTTTAAAGATTTTATTTATTTATTCCTGAGAGACCCAGAGAGGCAGAGACACAGGCAGAGGGAGAAGCAGGCTCCATGCAGGGAGCCCAACGCGGGACTCGATCTGGGACCCCGGGGTCATGCCCTGGGCTGAAGGCAGATGCTCAACCACTGAGCTCCCCAGGTGCCCCTGCACCTTGGGTTTAAAAAAAAAAATGTTAAAGTATATAAAGTTCAGGGGCACCTGAGTTGGGTGAGTAGCTGACCATTGATTTCAGTTCAGCTCCTGGTCTCAGGGTCATGGGATCGAGCCCTGCCCTGCTTAAGACTCTCCCTCTGCCTCACCCACCCTCTTTCCCTCTCTCTCACTTAAAAAAAAAAAAAAAGAGAAAGAAAGAAAGAGCGAGCCCGCGCACGAGCTCAAACTTCAGCTAGAGTCAGAAGAACCAGAAGCCAGCTGCGTGGCCGGGGCGGGAGGAAGGCTTTTCCCTCTCCTTTCTCGTGGCCTGAGTTTATACCAAGGGCTCGCGATCCTCACTGAAATCGGAAGGCGGAGGGCAAAAGGCGCCGTGTGCTGGAGGGTGAACGCGTGCAGAGCGCCGGGTCTCCGCGGTTCTCCGTGGTTCTCCCCCGGCCCGGCCCTCACCTTCTGGCTTTGCAGCTCCTCCCGGCGCTGACGGGGCCCACCCGGTCATCTTGCGCAGGACTCCTCCCAGACGCTCGCACTCGCGCCGTCCTGGCTTCTTCGGCTTCTTCCCGGAACGTCAGGCAGGCACCTCGCTCGATGCTGGGCCCAGACCTTCTCCTCTTGCCGCCCCCAGATGGACAGATGGGCAGCCCATCCTCCGGGGGTCCAGGCGTCCTGGACCCCTCGTGCTTGCCACGGACAAGCGGTCAGACGTCTCCCGGCCTTGGCTCATCACCCCCACAAGGCAGAGCTGGGCGCCTGGAGGACACAGCCCCTCCCTGTATTTCCAGCCCAAAATGCAAAACCTCTTATCAATCACAAGGAAGCGGGCGCCTGGGCGGCTCAGGGTTGAGCGTCTGCCTTGGGCTCAGGGCGTGACCCTGGGGTCCCGGGATGGAGTCCTGTGTCGGGCTCCCCACGTGGAGCCTGCTTCTCCCTCTGCCTGGGTCTCTGCCTCTGTCTCTCTCAGGAATGAATGAATAAAATCTTTAAAAAAAAAATTCACAAGGAACCATCAGAGACTCTACTAAATGACCCCCTCTGCAAAACCGTCCGGGTCATCAAAGACCAGGAGAGGCCGGGGCACCGCAGATTCTCACACTAAAAACCGTACGTGCGTATATATCGAATTAGGAGGCATCGTTAAAGGGGAAACGTGGATGTGAGCAACCGCCCAAGTCTCCTGGTTTAATGAGTGACAAAGTACACCTTCTTAGGAAGCAGACACTACGAAGTCAGGGGTCAAGGGTAAAGGGCCTGACGTCCGCAATGTGCTCCCAGAGGGCTCAGACATAAGTTTATTTATATAATAAACCAAGCGGGACAGATGTCAGAAATTGGTGAATCTAGGGATCCCTGGGTGGCGCAGCGGTTTGGCGCCTGCCTTTGGCCCAGGGCGCGATCCTGGAGACCCGGGATCAAATCCCACGTCGGGCTCCCGGTGCATGGAGCCTGCTTCTCCCTCTGCCTGTGTCTCTGCCTCTCTCTCTCTCTCTATCATAAATAAATAAAAATAAAAAAAAATTGGTGAATCTAGATGGAGGACATAGAAGTGCTTTGCACTATGTTTGCAACTTTAGTCTAAGTTTGTTTGAAATCACATCACGTTAAAAATAAATAAGGCGTCACCCAACACCTCCCCCAGTTAACCAGGCCTTCCCCACGCAGAGGACCTCCTAGTGGATAAAGCTCGGCCCTCGCCGTCCGCGGCCCTCTGCTGTTGCCAGAACTTCGGGAAAGCCCCGGGTGCTCCTACAGACACCACTTGGGCTTGTGGAGGTCCCACTGCGGGGCAGTGGTCCGGGCCAGGCTTCACATTACCCCGTCTGGTCTCAGGTAATCCTTCAGACCCACCTAAAGAGAACTTGAATACCCAGGTACGGCCCCCAGGAACCTCCCAGGGACCCACCCAGCCAGGAGGTCACACCCTGGCCTTTGAGTCTAGGAGTGGGAGGCTCCCAGGGCACAGCCTGGAGGGTCTGTGGAGCGGCCCTCATCCCACCTGACCTGGGGGCAGGGGAGGGGGAGGTCTCATCCCAGGAAAGGCCTACACAGCTCTTGTCACACTGCTCTCCCCGCCCCCACCCGACCGTGCGGCTGCTCTGCGCCACCCTCCGTGCACCCCCACTTCGAGCCCGGAACCCTTCCTGGAGCCCCTGAGAGTGAGCTGTGCAGAGTGACTAGGATGGCCGTGGTGAAGACTGAGGACAGCCCCCAGCCCCCGATGTGGGGAAGGAGCTGGGCAGCCTGGCACAGAGCACACAAGTCAGACTCCTCCCCACCGGTCCTCTAGGGTCACCGGTTGGGGGCAGGGCGCCTCCCCGCAGGTGGAGGGCGAGCCGGCAAGCCCTGCAAAGGGAGGAGCCGCTCCTGTTGGAGGACTGGCCTCTGGGGACGTCACACACCTGCCTTAGATCCCAGCGCCGGACGCCTCCCCTCGGCTGGACACCTGGTGTGCTCCCTCGGTGGCTGTACCTGCCTCCACCTCCTACCCACTGGGGACAGAGCTGAAGCCCCGGCTCAGGATGCGGGTCGGGGGGCCAGAGCCCTGGGTCTCCGCCAGGCCACACACCTGGCCTCTGGGCCTCCCTCTTCAGCCCGCAGCCAACTCGCCCTGTCCCCTCCCAGGCAAAGTCCAGTCCCCAGCCACCCGTTGCCTCCAGGACCTGTCTTGGTCGTGTAAAGAGAAAGTTCAGGACAAGGAAGGCTGATTGCATGGCAGGCGCTGGGCAGGCTGCGGAGCCGCGGGAAGTCGCCCGCCATCCAGAACCATCCAGAACCATGGGATGCTGGCCCGGCCCAGCTGCAAAGGTCAGGAGAGTGCTCAGGCCTGACCCGCAGCCCGTCTTCTCCAACGGCGCCAGGGCAGGGACGGCTCTGCCGAGGACCGAGTGGACCCCAGCCCCCCCTCACACCACACTCCGCGTGGATCACCTCAGTGTCAGGGCCCCACATTAAGGCTTCTACAAGAGAACAGAAGAAATCACCACAGCCTCCGGGTAGGCAAATAGTTCTTTAAAAGAACACGAGAAGTGCTCATATAAAAGAAAAAGTTGGGGCAGCCCGGGTGGCTCAGCGGTTTAGGGCCGTCTTCAGCCCAGGGCGTGATCCTGGTCCTGGGATCGAGTCCCGCATCAGGCTCCCTGCATGGAGCCTGCTTCTCTCTCTCTCTCTCTCTCTCTCTATGTGTGTGTGTGTGTGTCTCACATGAATATATAAAATCTATTAAAAAAAAAATTCCCTTTCAAAAAAAAATTGATAAACTGCATTTCATGAATAATCAAAAATCTCTGTTCTTCAAAGACATCAGTGAGAAACATGAAAAAGCAAGACACGGGCTGAAGGAAAATATTCAAAATACACATACCTGATGAAGAGCTCTATGCAGATTATTTTTCTTAATCTTAAAAACTCAATATTTTTAAATTTTTTTTATTTATTTATGATAGTCACAGAGAGAGAGAGAGAGAGAGAGGCAGAGACATAGGCAGAGGGAGAAGCAGGCTCCATGCACCAGGAGCCCGACGTGGGATTCGATCCCGGGTCTCCAGGATCGCGCCCTGGGCCAAAGGCAGGCGCTAAACCACTGCGCCACCCAGGGATCCCAAAAACTCAGTATTTTTAAAGCATTCTTTTAAAAAATGAACAAATATTTGAACACATGCTTCATACAGGAAAATATGCAAATGACCACAAGCCCGTTAAAAAGGGGCCCAACATGCCTTCAGCTCAGGTCATGGTCCCAGGGTCCTGGGGTGGAGTCCTGGTCGGGCTCCCTGCTCAGTGGGGAGCCTGCTTCTCCCTCTGCCTCTGACCCTCCCCCTGCTGTGCTCTTAATCTCTCTCCAATAAATTAATAAAATCTTTTTTTTAAAAAGTGCCCGACATCACTGGTCACCAGGGAAATGCAGATCAAGTGAGATGCCACTCAGACTTCAGAAGAGCGGCTGACTCTGAGAAGACTTGGAAAACAGTTTGGTGGTTTCTTCTTCTTTTTTTTTTTTAAGATTTTATTCATTTACCCATGAGAGACAGACAGAGAGAGAGAGAGGCAGAGACACAGGCAGAGGGAGAAGCAAGCTCCATGCCGGAAGCCCAATGTGGGACTCGATCCCAAGATCCCAAGATCATGCCCTGGGCCAAAGGAAGGCACTAAACCGCTGCACCACCCAGGGATCCCAGTTTGGTGGTTTCTGATAAAGTTAGATGAGCTCCCAGGTGTCTACTCAAGAGAGAGCAACATGCTGCTCCTGCTCCTTCCCCTGCTCCTTCTTCTTTCAGAGACAGACAGAGAGCGGACAAGTGAGGACAGGCTGAGGGAGAAAATCTCAAGCAGACTCCAAGCCCAGCACGTAGCCTGACCCGGGGCTCCATCTCATGACCCTGAGATCAGGACCTAAGCTAAAACCAGCAGCTGGATGCTCCACCACCTGCCCCGCGGGCGCCCTGCATCTTCATTCCTGGCGAGGCCTGGTCAGCGGAGCTCCTCCTGCGGCTGCAGGGGCTGGTAGCTGTCCTGGTCCTTGGGCCTGTGGGTTCATTGTAGCCAAAATCTGGAGACAACGCAAACGTTCACAATCAGGCCACTGGATAAACAAATTCTGGCGTGTGTACAATGACACGCCACTCAGGAAGCCACAGCATTGCCGCCGACGCTCACGAGAGCGTGGATGGATCCGAGGGATGTTCTGTTGAGCAAAAGCATCCCGGCCTGAGAGAATATTTAGTGCATGATTCCATGTAGATGAAGCTCAAGAAAGAGAAATGATCACAAGGTCAGAGGATTACGGACTCATCCCGCCCTCGTGGTGCAGGCTCCCTAAGCACAGAACGGTCACGTAGAGTCTCATCTGGAAACCACAGGGCCTGGCTGAGGCCACAGCAAAACTGTCTTGCAGATGAGTGTCCAGCTGAGCTCTTCCAGCAGACAGGAAACCACGGGACAGCCCCCTCCCCAGGCCACCAAACGGAGAGTAGGACCCAGACGTGGCTCAGATGGAGAAGCTGATGTACACAAATATGTCCCAGGATGTTATATGGGTGCCTGACAAGGGACCCCAAAACTCACTGAAATCAACCCACCATGTATTATGCTCCTGAGGTCTGTGGGTTGGAACCGGCACGGGGCCAGCTCCAGTGTCCAGAGCGTCAGCCTGAAGACTCCTGTTCCGTGGTTGGGGTCATCCGAGACCCCTCACTCCACGTCTGGCACGTAGGCCACGGCTGGGAGCGCGGGGGCTCCTTGAGGCTGTCTCTATCTTACGTGGTCTCTCCAGCCTGGCCACCCAGGCTGTGGACCAGCCGCGTTCTGAGACACGGAAAACGGCAGGCGGATCTACCGTTGCTCATCCCGGGCCCAGCCCCAGAAGTCACGGCCCCGGAAGACCTTTGCCTCGTCCCGGTCGTTAAACGTGAGTCACCAAGCCCAGCTCACAGCAAAGGGAGGGAGGTCCACCTCCACCTTCTGAGGGACGGGTGTCATGGAATCTGCGGACATGGTGTAAAGCCATCAGGCAGAAGAGAGCTGAGCGACCCACACGCTAGGGAAAAAGGGAGGGAAGCAGAAGAGCACGAGGCAACTCGTCACAAACACTTCAGCCCCTAGTCAACTTGGTAAGAGACCTGAACCCTGTACATCAGTACAATAAACGTAAAAGGACTACATTCCATCAAGAGATTGAGAATCTGAGAGAGGATTTTGAAGGAAGGAAAGTCAGAGATGCCAGAGATGCACCGAAACGCAAAAGCCTAATACAGTCAAAAATAAAAAAGGAAAAAGATACGCCAGGCATCTACCAACCAAACATAAATAAGTCAACACTTGACATAGCAGTATTAACTTCAGACGATCTACAATTTAGGAGAAAAAAAAACCATCCACAAAATAAATAGATATAGGAACACGACTTAATGAAAGAGGGCATCCAGCAGAGTGGTCTTCAAGCTTTTTTGACCAGCATCGCAACCAGAGTTGCCAAAGTGCTGCTTTTCCTACGAGTGGCCCCTCTGTGGCTCAGAGGGCCTCAGGGCCGGATGATCGGGTGAAACACGTCTTCATACGTTTGTCCAAATCTGCAGGTGCTGTGACACCAGCAGTGACCCTGCTGTCCACCTTCCAGCGATGCCCTCTCCAGGTGGCCCGAGCACGGACACTGCCTGGACTCCCTCTCGTCCCCTCCGCCCCCGGAGAGGGCTGTGCTCATTAGTACCCCCGTGACCGCTTTCCCTCCCGACCCTTCCTGTTGGGTGGCCCCCTAGGCCACAGGACACAGACCCACCAGCTTCACAGGCCCAGCTCCCGGACGTCCCCAGGGCAGGCCCCACTACCGGCTGCTCCACAGCCGAGGACGAGGACGCAGAGGTGGGGAGCGGCCGCCGTTGGGGCTTGCGGTGCTCCTGAGCTGGCGGTGGCTGGGGGTGGGGGTCTCCACACAGGGAGGGCGGCGGCAGGGGCTCCCCACACACTTCACCAACAAGGGCGAGGGGACCCCTGGGTGCGGGGCCTGAGAGGAGTGGGGAGTCTTCAGAGCACCGCAGCAGGCGTCTGGTGGTCAAGGGAGCCCCAGAAGGGGCTGCGGTGGGCAAGAGGTGGAGGGTACAACAGAGCCCGCAGACCCCCTGCAGACGATGCCCTGCTCCCGGGGCCCACACAGGCCCCCCGGCTGCCCGTGGTCACCCCTGCTGCTTCTCGGTCCTGGCAGCAGCTCCCCACCAGGGGCAGGCAGCCTGCTCACAGCCAGGCTGTGCCACCCTCTCCTGCCAAGTAGCTCAACCTCCTCCCCTGTGTGAGAAGGGGGTCAGGCCGTCCACTGCATGCCCACCGCGGGACCCCTCGCGTCACCCCCTCGCGTCACCTGCAGCCTGTGGTAAACACGCACCACCTCTGGGGTGAAGACGTGCACACACTCTGCTGGCCTCCTGGGGGTGGGGATGGTGCCGAGTCGACAACACTGGTGACCTCAGGGACACAGGGAGGGCCTGGGCCCCGACCACAGTCTCCCAGGGCAGGTGGCAGGGCCTGAGCGCCGTCTGCGCGGGACACGCACCTGCACCACCGTGACCCCCTCCACGAGCTCTCATCACAAGACTCAGACACAAGTTACGAAAAATGTTTTTACTGTAAATCCAAGTACCAAGCAGATACTTGCAAAACATACAAAGTAGAACCCGGATGCTTCCCTTCCCCAGGCTGCCTCTGGGCCAGCAGCCGTGAGAGAAACCAAGTCCAGTCCTGCTCCCCAGAAGCAGCCCGCGGTCCCGCCCGGGGACTGGAGGGGTGCAGGCGGCCCCCGCGGCCCCCCGACAGCCGGGGCTCGGGGCCCTGCCAGGCACAGGTGGCCCCCCACCCCCCGCCCAGGTGGAGGGAGGGGCTGCAGTTATTTCTGAAGCTGCGGCTTCCGTGCTATGGCTCGGATGTGCACTTCCCTCCAGCCCTGCGGTCTGACTGCCGGCGGGGGCGGCGGCTTCAAAGGGGCCGCTTGTCTGACTTCGACAAAGGCCCCAAGGGCAAGATGTGCTTTCTCGCACTGCCCGAGCTGGTGCAGACGCACAGGACAGGACAGGACGCGCCCACCCCGCGGTCACACTGCCACAGGCATCGGGACTCCGTAACCAGCAGGTAAACACCGTGCTGAAACCAGCTGACCCGTGACCACAGCAAACAAGTATGTGACAGAAAGAAAACAGGAAGGAGCGCCTGGGAGACGGGGAGGCGTGGGGCACCTGGGATGGAAGGACAGACAGACAACCCAGTTCCCTTCGAAGCACAAAGTAGGGCAGTGGCTGCGCTGGAGCCCCCTCCCCTTCCGGCAGAGAAGGGTCTTCCGCGGGCAACTGAACTGGCCGCCGGGGGAAGCGTAGCCGCGGGGACGTCCACTCAAGGGCTCGGGCGGGCCCTGGGACCCCTGCTGCTCTTCCTCCTGGGTCCACAAGCAGACCTGCGCATGGCCCCCGGGAGGCCCCGCCGTGACAGACCCTGGTCTGGACCACCCGACTGCCACCCCACAGGCCCTTGGGCACCAGCGCCAGCCAGCAGGGTGCACCTCCACCTCTGGGTGGGGGTCCCGGAGGGCCAGGGGCTAAAGCTGTCACGGTGGCCGCGCCAGCAGGCTGAGCACGGGGTGGATGACGAGCTCCCCAAAGGTGGGAGCACCTTGCCCCCCGCGGACCCTCCTCAGTTCCTGTCTTGCTGTGTTCACACCTGCACCCCCGGAACCAAAGCCGCAGGGGCACACCACCGTCACCGCCACCCTCCTCTGGGCGG
Organism: Urocyon cinereoargenteus; assembly: GCA_032313775.1. Taxonomy (NCBI): domain Eukaryota; kingdom Metazoa; phylum Chordata; class Mammalia; order Carnivora; family Canidae; genus Urocyon; species Urocyon cinereoargenteus. The sequence continues at coordinate 49,247,458 of JAVLSZ010000026.1, read as the reverse complement.
CCCGCCGGGCGAGTGCTCACCGCCGGAGCAGCGGGAACCACCAGCGCAGTCGCCCAGGGGCGGCGCCCACAGCTGCCTCGTACTGAGCACTCTGGAGCCCAGAGCGATGCAGGAAGCCTAGGCACTCAGCATTGCTTAGGATGAAAATGCTAGAAATCTGACTCTTCCTAGAAGCCTACTAATAATTCACTTAAAAACACCCACTGCGCATGTGCAGGGGCCCCCCCCCGGGGGCCGAGCACCTGCAGGGCGGAGGGAGGTGGGCAGACGGCAAACTCAGCTGCTGGGGCCTCTGGGCCCTCTGCTCAGGCGGGTGCCCTGGGGGTGGCACTCCAGCCCCGGGTGCCCAGGCGCCCCTGCCCAGGGCCGCGTGTGGACCTGCAGCAGCACGGCGCCCGCTCCAGAGACGGGAGATCAGGGTGCCGGGACCCGCTAAACCTACAGAAAACTGTGGGAAGAAACCAAATCCATAGGATCCATGGGTTTCCACACTTGGGGACGGTTCCCAAGACTTGTGTTCGTGATACCCCCTCCCCCGGGGGCCCCTCGCACCCACGGGGTCCGCGCCCTGCTCCCCGGCGGTGCCTCCTCGTCCTCTCTGCCTGGCTCCTCATCAGGCCCAACGTGTAAACAGTATCAATAAGCAACAGATGGAAGAATGTATTTCCTAAGAAAAGGGGGAGGAAGTTCGAGGGGGAGGCTGACCGCACAGGCCTGTCGCTGGCGATCCCTTTCTCTTCCGTCTGTTTGGTGTTCCCTCTCTTTGGTTCAGCCCGACGTGACCCGCGGGGCGGCGGTGCCGTGCTCCCGGCCGGCCGGGGCTTGAGGAGAGGCGGCCAGCCCTGTGCCCACGAGGGGCCTCGCCCTCCACCAGCGTCTACTTGTGCTCGTGGCCCTCCGCCATGGCGGCCACCTCAATGGTGGCCGTGTGCTCCTCGGGCCCCGAGGCGGCCACGGCGCTCTCGACGGCCCCCGTGGGCACTGTCACAATGGTGCTACCCCCAGGTGACACCTGGGCCACGTTCTGCAGGGTGGGGCCCAGGCCCGGCAAGGTGAGCAGCTGCAGGGGGCTCACCACCTTGACCACAGTGCTGCCGTCCTGCATGGCGGCTGTGCTCAGGACCGTGAGGCTGGACGCGTCTGGGTGGATCTCCACGGTGCTAGGGAAGGTGGTGCCCGACGAGGCCAGCACTGTGTAGCCCCCGAGCAGGGGCGAGGCCGGAGAGCTGGCGGAAGCAGCCTGGGGGGGTCCCTTGCCCAGCACGGGGGACGGCAGGGTGGACACCACTTTGCCGAGCGGCACGCCAGTCAGCTGGGAGACGGGCACGCCGGGGCTGAGGGCGATCTGGGCAGACTGGGTGAGCACCTGCGAGGCGATGGCAGCCGGCCCTGACGTGGCCCTCGCCAGCCGGGGCCGCTTTGTGGGGGGTGGCAGGGAGACGGGGGTCAGCGTCATGAGCACGTTGCTGAGGTGCTGAGATTTGTGCTTGAGTTCCTTGGCTCGGCGGCGGTGCTCGTCACACTGCTGCTCTAGGGCTGTGGGCAGACAGGGGCAGAGTGTCACTGGGAGGGGCGGGGGGACAGAGCGTCACTGTAGGGGGGACACGGGACAGAGCATCACTGCGGCAACAGGGGGACATGGGGGACAGAGCGTCACTGTGGGGACGGGGACACGGGACAGAGTGTTACTGCAGCAACAGGGGGGCATGGGGGACAAAGCATCACTGCGAGGACAGGGGGACACAGGACACGGTGTTACTGCAGGGACGGGGACATGGGACAGAGCATCACTGCATGGGTGGATGGGGGACATGGGATAGAGCGTCACTGCGGGGACGGGGGACATGGGGGACAGAGCATCACTGCGGGAGGGACACACAGCGTCACTGTGGGGATGGGGACACGGGACAGAGCATCACTGTGGGGAGGAGGAGTCAGGTGGGGGGGACGGACAGAGGCCAGTGCGGACACAGGGAAGGAAACACATGTACCCTGACCAGTGATGCTCTGTCCCTGTCCCACCCTGTCTCCCCCAGTGACACTCTGCAGTGCCTGTGCTGACTGCCCCTGCGAGAAAGCAGAAATGTCATCTCAAAGGCGGCCTCTAAGCTGCCAGACGAGGACAGACCTTCCCCATTCTAACTTTCTGATCTTTCTAGCATCTGCACAGAAAGTTGCTTTTGTGAAACATGAAGATACAGAGTAGGTCAAAACCACACACGTGAGCCACCTGCTGCACACGAGCGCCCTGGGAGCGCCAGGAAGGAGAAACACACACGTCAGAGAGTGACTCTGGGGGCCCCAGTGGCGCAGCCTCACCTCTCCCACTTTTCTCCTGTAAACAGTGGCAGGGGAGCCGAGGGCGGGCCACCTAGGCCCTGCGTGCTGGCTTCCCCGTGAGACGGCGCTAGGCTCTCCTGGTCCTCCCCCCTCCAGACTGTGCCTCCTGCGCTCTCAGGAGCAGCTGTCCCACCAGGCAGTGACCAGGGACGGCCACGGGAGCACTGGGCCCAGGGAGGCCCTGGCCACCCGACGTACCTGCCAGGTCTCGGGCGTACTGCTCCCGAGAGCGGTCCATCTGGCACTTGTGGCTGGCCAGCACCTTCTTCACCAAGTCCAGCATGCCGAAGTTCTGCACGATGTTGTTGAGGAGGACGGCATCTTGAAGGCGCGAGCACACAGTGAGAACGGCCCCCACAGAGACGTCCCGCGGACACAGTGACCCAGGGGGCAGCCGGCCTCTGCTCCGCCCCCTTCCGCCACCAGAGCTGAACCAGGCCCAGCCGGGTCCTGAGTCTACAGGAGCACGGCAGGGCGGGAGGGGCGGCCGGGGAGCGGGGGGAGGGCGGTGCCGGGCACACAGAGCCTCTCACCTCGGAGCTGCAGGGGGGGGTCCTGGACCCGCTGCTGCAGGCCTTTCATGGTCTCCATCAGCTCCTGGTGGAACTCCTGTATGACTTCGTCCAGCAGGCCTGCGTCCTTGAGGCCTCGCCAGAAGGAGAAGGTGTCATCTGTGAGGGGCAGGGGGGCTCAGAGGGCAGGAAGCAGCAGCCACGGCGGGCTTCTCGCCGCAGGCCAGAGCAGAGCTGCCAGGAGGCCTGGGGCTGGGGGCCAGCGTGCACAGGTCTGCATGGGTGGAGCTCCACCCGCCGCACTGGCACTTCCTCCGGGAAGCCCCCTGGGCCTGCCTGCAGCCTGCCCAGGGCCACCCAGCACATCCCGCCCCTCACCCCCAAGCAGCCCAACCAGAAGGACTGGTACCTCCGATGGCCGTGGTCCAGTCGCCAGGATCCTCACAGGTCTCTATGGTGATGGTGGCGGGAGACCCGTTCACTGCAACCCAAACACGGCCACTGTGAGCCTCGCCAGCCAGCGAGCAACCCTCCCAACCCACCATCACAACTCGGGCTCTAAAGCTCTCCTTTGCACCATTTTTTAAAAGATTTTATTTATTCACGAGAGACACAGAGAGAGCGAGAGGCAGAGACACAGGCAGAAGGAGGAGGGAGAAGCAGGCTCCATGCAGGGAGCCCGATGGGACCGATCCCGGATCCCCAGGATCACACCCTGGGCTGAAGGCGGTGCTAAACCCCTGGGCCACCAGGGCTGCCCCTTTGCACCAATTTTTATAAAATCCACAAACACACGTGTACCAGGGCAGTCAACGGGTTTGTATCTCTGAGGTACACCTATTTTTAAGCTTCTGAATCGCACACATCGTCAAACACACACGAAGGAGAAAGAACGGAGTCTCCCTGACGCCACCACCAGCCTCAACAAATTCCCACCACTGCACTCGTCTCCAGGCGCTTCCGACCTGCCCGCACGCTCCTCAGACCGCAAGGCCAGCACCCGGACCGCCCCTTCCCCGCGACCTCCGCTAGGTCCACAGTGCCCTGACCTCGCGTGCGCCAGCGCCGCCTCCCGAGATCAGGGACCTACGTCGTCCACTCAGGCTCACGCCCACGCCCCGGTTCCGCTCTGGCGCCCGCACAGCCGCGGACACAGCGGGCACCTGCCGCTGAGGCTGCTTCTGATGGAGGCCTGGCTCCACACAGACCCAGCGGAGGCACAAGCCTGCGACTGCCTAACGTCTGCGTAAGCTCCCCAGCCTCACACGGGCCTCCTACGACCAACGACGACGTCGCGTGCTGAAAAGCGCTATGTGCTTAGAGTAATTCGGGGCAAAAACACATCTTCTCCATAGTCTAGGTGACACAAAATCTTTCACTAACTACACAACTGGCAAGCTGTTCTCTGAGAACTCTGGCTGAGCAGACCGCACGTAGCTAAGTAAAGGAACTCAGCCTCATCCAGACCGTCGAGACGTGACAGCGTTCAAAGAGCTGAATCCTAAACCTGATGTGGCCTTGACCAGACGTGGTGAGTGCTGACTGGAGCGCTCAAAGCCTGGTCCCTTCTTGGAGACTGGAGACCCGTCGTCCCGGGCAGACTCTCATGGCGGAGCAGGGGTCTGGACCCATAACCCGGTATCAGCCCTATTCTCACGAAAGCTACGGCCCACTGGGGGTGCAGAGAGGGCTTTGGGGTGACCCAGGCCCTCCCCACACTGCGCTGTGCCTTCCAAGGAGCCAGACCAGGCCCCAGCCTGGGGCTTTGCTTCAGAAAGAAGCCCAGGCCCCAAGGCCCCACATCACTGCAAACTGTAACCAACGGATGAGGAGAGCTGACAAAAGAGCAGCCGGCTCCTCTGACTACCGGCAACTGTGTTCCTGGAGTTTCTAGGAGGGGCTCTGAAGTTCGGCCAGCCAGCCCGCGCCGGCGGAGTGCAGGAGCGGAGCTGGAGGCTACGGTGGAACCTCGCTGTTGAGCCTGAGTCTCTCCCCCCATTCCTCCCAGGACCCCTCCACTGGCCACCGTCTGGCCAGTGACAAGGAGAGTCCCTGGCCCCATGGACTGACACTAGGGATAGTGCAGGTGACATCACTGGAAATGCACCACCTCCAAGTTACCAGCAGGACCACGGACCAAATGTGCTCTAACTGCAGTTTTATTTGTTATTTTTTTTAAGGTTTTATTTATTTATGAGAGACACAGAGAGAGAGAACGAGAGAGGCAGAGAAGGCAGAGGGAGAAGCAGGCTCCACGCAGGGAGCCCAACCTGGGACTCGATCCTGGGACCCCGGAACCACGCCCTGGGCCAAAAGCAGGTGCTAAACTGCTGAGCCACCCTCTAGGCGTCCCTCTAACTGCAGTTTTAAAAAGAATTTCCTTCTAAAAGCTGGAAGGCTTCCTGGGAACATGCGCATCTACCAGCCACAGCCACAGGCGTCATCGTGGAAGGATATGGAGGGTAGGTCAGCCGAAAGCCAGGAGGTACCAGCACGTGGGCCGAGCACCGGGTGCTACAGGCCTGCGACACGGCTCAGCCCCGGGGCTTAGAGGAGCCCACGTCCGCCACATGGGTGGCGTCCCTGGGTGAGTCGGAGCTGGTGATGGTCACTGGACGTCTGCACTAACCTTCCTTCTACACTTCTCTACTCACAAATTATAACAGTTTATGTTAAAAATGACTAAGAAAAAGTACCTGAATCTTCCCTGTCAAAGACAATAACAATCGAGCTAGACTCTCCACAAAGAAGGCGGCAGCGGTGGACACCACAGGCCCAGGGCGGGAGGCCAGGCTCCACGAGTGGTGTGCAAAGGCCCACCCCATGGCTGTAGCTGGAGTGGGAAGGCTCAAGCCCCGGTGAGAGCAAAGGCTCCAAGCCAGCACGTACCATCAGCCGTGGCAGGTGTGAGGGGAATGTACTCGGCCGAGGTGGGGCTGCTCAGAGACACGCGGGCGCCTGAGAGATCGATCTTGGTGCTGCGGCAGGTGTTGGAGCAGACCTTGTCGTGCTGATAGAAGTCCAGCTCCCCAGAGTCCATGATCTTCCTGTGGCAAAGGAGACCAGGGATGGAGGACACGTCCAGAGAACCAGTGGGTGCGGGTGGACCTCGAGGTACCTCGCTCCCCTCCCTTCCCCCCACTCCAGCATCCTCAGGTCCTGATGGCAGGGCAAGGAAGGGCTGGCCTGGCGGCAGGTCCCTGGGGAGGCGGCGGCTGCAAAGTGGCCAACCACGGGCCGGGAGCTGGGTGCCCCTCGGGCTCCAGACAGGCCCTGTGACAGCGCCAGCCAGGGCTCCCTAGGCCAGTGTGGGACCTCCAGCTGCCAGCACAAGTCAGAAGTCCATGGGGACCGCGATCACATGGCTGGTGGCCAGGACAAAGGAGGGCCCTAGCAGGCAATAGTCCCAGGGATGCTGGTCACGCCCTGAGCCCTCCGGGGATGTTCCGCCGCCTGCCAGCCGCAGGGGAGCAGACCGCCGGCTAACAGAAGAGCCTGACGGCGCACCCACAAGGTGACTGTGAGGCAGACGGGGACGAGAAACTCTCTGAGCAGCCCAGCCCTGTGTGTACAGCAACACAGGACGGTGCTGGTGCCTCTGGCTTCTGGCTACACACTCAAGGTGGCTTGTTTCCCATCCTCGACTATAGCAGGGGGCACGGCACGTCCCCCACCTGCCAGGATCGCCCTCCCAGGGAGGCCCTTTATTACAGTCTCTCTGGAGGGCCTGGTTTTTTTTTTTTTTTTTTTTTTTTTTTAATTTATGATTAAATAAATCAGAGAGAGAGAGAGGCAGAGACATAGGCAGAGGGAGAAGCAGGCTCCATGCACCGGGAGCCCGACGTGGGACTCGATCCCGGGTCTCCAGGATCGCGCCCTGGGCCAAAGGCAGGCGCCAAACCGCTGCGCCACCCAGGGATCCCTGGAGGGCCTGGGTTTAACCCTGGGAACACCTCAACTCACCCCCCTCAACCTGTGACAGGGTCGGGGGGCTTGATGGGGCCTCTGCATGGCGTGCCTGCACTGACCTCCAGGTGAGCAGCTGACCCACAGTGCACCTCCCCTGCAGTGCTCTTCCAAGGAAACAGCCAGTTGCCTTCTCACAGCTAAGCCACCAAAACACTTTCTAGAAAGTCAGGAGCACGTTTAATGGGTGGGGCTTAGGAGCCATGAGCACGGCAGGATGGGACCCAGCCAACTGCAAGGGCGCCAAGCATGCTCCAGAAGCACAGGTATCAGCAGGCCGGCTGGGTCTCTGGCAGTGGGCATCTGGCCACTTCGAGCCCAGGCTGTGGTTCACGGTGACAGTGAACAGGACCGAGACCCAGGCCTCACCAGAGGGCCACAGGCACTCCTCTGGGCAGCAAACCCACACCCAAGGACAGCACAAAGCCACATCTCCCGGGAATAACCACATAGAGGAGAGCAGCCGCTTTAGCAGCAAAGTGACCCGGTCCAGCCTTGCCAGACACCATCAGAAACAGCAGCCATCTCTGGACTGGCCGGCAGGGGGGCCACGGAGTGAACACAGGCATGGGGTGGGGACCACCAGAGAGAGGTGCCCTCTGCTTCACCAGGAGGGGTGAGTTGTTACCACCAAAGCAGGAAATCCGAAAACGTGAAGACTGGGACTGACATTCTGGGCGTGTGAACTTAAAAACCTAGTCTGTCCTCAAGCTTCTCAGAAGGGGCATCACCATTCCTGTTTCACGGGTGACGGTAAAGGGACAGAAGGCCATTGGGGACAGGTCACACACACCCAGGGAGGGCTAGCAGAGCAGACATGGCCTTCACATCGGCTTGAGAATCAGCCCAGGTAAACAAGCGACAGGACCCTGGGGATGGACGCTGCCCGTGGAGAGACAGAGGCACAAATCCAACCGTCTCTATTCTGGGATTTCGTGTTGGCAAGGGAGCGGAGAGCCAGCCCCAACCTTTCTACAAATTCCTGATTAATCTCAAAGGGAAAACGAGATCTATGAGGAGTAAGTGGGCACCTGACCAAGAGGACACCACCATGAGCAGCCAGAGACAGGGCACCAACCCAGCACCCCTGACCTGATGACAGGAAAGGTCAGGGATCTAGACTAAGGCCCTCTGGGACCCACTGGCCTGTACCCTGAAAGCAGTATTGCCACAAAAGGTGGAGAATGTCCAGAAAACGGATGTGTGGCCAGCAAACTAGACATAGTCTGGGTGAGACCCTCAGCAGGCAGACCGGCCATGCCAGGAAGGGACAAGTGGCCAGACACACCACCCCACCCCAAGTGAGAGACCTAGGTCCCTGCCCAGGCACTCCTGGGTTTGGTGGCTACGGTGGGAGATGCAGGATGCAAAGGGAGGCCGTGCGAGGACATCAGAATGAGACCACATGCCTGCAGGGCCGTGGCAGGTACAGGCAGCTGGGTCAGCTGCGCTGCAGGGGACACGGTCAGCTCTCCTGTTCAGAATGTGCCTCATCTTAAGAAACTTAAAAACCAACAAAAAAGCCATAGAAGGACACCTGGCGCGGTCACTTGCACTCCACTGCGGAGGGCTCGCTCTCGCAGACGCCCACCTGAGCATGATGCCGTTCATCCGGATGGCCCTCTTCCAGTCCTTCAGGGTGGACTTGCCAGCCAGGTGCACAAACTCCTTTGGGCTGATCACATGCTCGTCATACTGAGGAGGGAAGCACAGCTGGGTCAGGACGCACATGCGACCCACCTCTCCCGCTTGCCCAGACCAGGAGAGCAGTGCAGGGTGGCAGGGCAGAGTGCCACGGCCTGGCTCCAAGAGCAGCAGGCTTCTCCTCTCTGATGTTTCGGGTTCAACCAGTGGCAACCCTGACCGTGGGAAAAGAACACTTCAGGCAAAATAAGATCTGGCCCTCCGCACGGGGGCTGGCATGGGGACCTGTGGCCGGCACTGCCCCCAAGCCCGGGGAGGGAGCCCAGCACCTGGTGCTGCCTCGAGAAACAGATGGTACGTCTGAGCCAGGGAGAGCTGAGGTGACACCGCTCAGAACAGCAAGATGCTCTCTCCCTCCAGCTGGGACTCGGCAAACCCACTTATTCCATTAAATACTCACGTACGTGACATCTAACACAGGACGGTGCACAGGGTAAGCTGTGCTTTGTCCCCTTCACCCCACCCGACCCACCGCAGCACCCTCTCACAGCAGGCATCTCTGGCCCTGACGCACACACATCCATTTCAATGTCAGGGTTTTGGGGCCAGTTTTACCCAAACCCACTCGATCGTGTAAAACAAGCAATTACTGGAACTTAAGAATCAAAATAACACTATAGACAGGAGAGAGATGAGTCACTGGGACTCAGCAGAAGCAGCAACACAAGTGCCGCTGGGCCTCCCCTTCTCAGGAGGCCTCCTCCAGGGCCCTGGGCGGTGTGGGATCGTGTAGTGTACCCTGCTGGGAGCACGGAGCACCGAGCACTGGTACCTCCAGCAGACTGAGGTCAGAGCAAGTGCAAGCAGCCTGAGGACCCCTGCAGATGGGAGTCATTTTCCTAACATCCTGACCACCTACACACGCCCTCTCACGGAGTCCAGGAAGCCACTCGACCCCTCACTCAGCTGGTCGAGGAGATGGGCTGTGAGCCCAAGCAGCGGAGGTGGACACCCCTCTGGCCCCTGCGCAACCAGCAGGACACTCACCCTGGGCCCAGCCTCTGCCGACACCTCCCACACCCCACTCCCTAGACGTGACACAATCAGTGCCCCCCCCACCAGACACGACACCAGTCTGTCCCCCCCAGCTAGTGTGACAGTGTCTGTCCCTCCCCCACCCCACGTGACACCATCTGCACCTCGGTCCCTGGCCTGCCACAGCTGCACCCAACTGCTCCATCTGTCTGGAGTCTCGTGCTTCCATCCACTTCCCTGAGTCCACACGCTGCCTCCTCTCCTCTCCTGCCACCATCTGGGCTGAGCACCACTCTTGGAGTTCCAGAGTTTTCTCCAGTGGTTGGCATGTCATGCTCGATTCTCAGGGCGGGTGCAGGGCCTACGTGTACTATCAGCGACCAGAGCTAACTGACCCCAGTGCCAGGTGCCGCGTGTTTTATCTGGTCTGGAGTCTTCCTAAGACATGTTGTCAGAGCTACAGACTCACTCACACTTTGGCTCACCCACACATTTCCACTTCCTTTGCTCTGCACGCCTTCAGTACCTAACACTCCTATCTGCCGCAAGAACACTTCCTGGAACACCCTGCAGCGAGGACCTGCTAGTGGCCACCACAGTTCTGTCTGAAATGTCTGCATTGCCCCCAGGTCTAAAGATGATTCCGCCACGTGCAGCTCTCCTCTGTCAGCACAGGACACAGCTCCATTGTCCTCCGGCTGCTAGGACACTTTCAGGAACTCTGCCACTGTCTGCTTCCTGAGGAAAAGGTTCAGCTGTGGAACCACAGCGCTCAAACTCAGGAAATCACCACTAATCTGTATTATCTCATCAACAGGCCACATGCAGAACCTGTGAGCTGCCCCGACAACAGCCTTTGGAGCAATGGGTCTCTGAAGCAGGACTCAGCCCAGCCTGCACGCCACACCTGCTCCCCGAAGACTCCACCTTCATCTTCCTGACCTGGACATTTCTGAAGCATGCCAAGTGAATTTCTTGACTGTCCCTCAAGTCTTCTCATGAGAAGAGTCAGGCTGTGCCTTCCTTGTGGGAATGCTACAGAATTCCCGCCTATTCAATCAGGAGAGCCGTGACGGAGGTCTGCCCTGACACCACTGTCATCACTTGGTTGAGGAGCTGCCTGCCAGGCTTCCCCTGCAGAGCTGCTGTTTTTCCTCTACATTTTTTTTTTTTTTTTTAATATTTTACTTATTTATTCATTGGAGACAGAGAGAGAGAGGGAAGGAGGGAGAGAGAAAGAGGCAGAGACACAGGCAGAGGGAGAAGCAAGCTCCATGGAGGGAGCCCGATGTGGGACTCGATCCCGGGTCTCCAGGATCAGGCCCTGGGCTGAAGGTGGCGCTAAACCGCTGCGTCACCCGGGCTGCCCCTCCTCTACAATTTTTAAAAAAATATTTTGTTTATTTATTCATGAGAGACACAGAGAGAGACAGAGACAGGCAGAGGGAGAAGCAGGGTCCTTGTGGGGAGCCCTATGTGGGACTCGATCCCAGGACCCCGGGGTCACGTCCTGAGCTGAAGGCAGATGCTCAACCACTGAGCCCCAGGAGCCCCTTTCCTCTACGGTTAATACCTAATTGATGGGGGATATTTTGAGCCTAGAGAACATCGTGCTCCCCAACCAGCTCTCACCAGTCAGCTTCACCTCTTCCACCTCTACAGGACTTGACTTTCCAATGTAAGAAGCTTTGCTTCTATTTGATAGAAACAGCAGGAAATACACAGTAATAAAGATAGACTTCTTTACTCCTACCTTCCAGTTCATGAACTCTCCCTTCAACCGTGTCTAATCTGCACCTATCCACTAAGTGCTCTATTTTTCATTCCTAGTTTGTTCTTCTAAATATGCTTATGTTTTTCTGTCAAACTTTAATCTTGAGATAAATTAAACATATAATTATTTTATGTTTCCTGTCTCAAAATCCCAATGTCTGCAGCATTATGAGTCTCCTATCTTGTGGTTTGTGTGCACTTGGGTGTTTGGTCTCCTGACATGCTCAGTGTTTCTGCTGTTTTTACACAGTGAGCTGGTTCTTCCTTGAAACTCTGTCTGCTGACATTACTGAAAACCTGTGACAAAGATGAGATCCTCCAAAAGGTCTTTTCATACGCTTGTCAGGCTCCTGCAGGAACCGTCTGCCAGGAACTGCTTACAACTAAACACTTAGGATTTTCAGACCATCAGGCTCCCATGCAAATCCTTAAGAGGGTGCCTCTTTCCCTCAGTGCTAAGATGGGTTGCAGGCGGTTGGTTCCCTGTCCCAGGGGACAGGGTGGGGCTGGGGCTGACAATCTGAGGTTAGGGGTCCACCTGACACCGAGGGGAGAGACCTTACAACAAGTAAGAGCCTTACAACCACACAGTTCAGGGAAGCCCTGGGCTTCACCTTTCAACTCCAGCCCTGCGAGGCTGAGAAAGCGGGGGGCCGATGAAGGCTCTGTAGGCCAAAGCTGGAGGTGGCACTTGGCCTTCTCCAAACCCCGTTACTCGGGCCCCTGGCTTGAGTATTTCATCCATTTTTGCCAGCTCATGGAAGCATCTAAAAGACGCTTTAGTAAAGTATCTTAACCAGCTTTTTGGGCTGTTTTTAGCATAAGGCCAGTCAGGGCACTCAATCTAACATGGCAGAAAGAGAATACCTCTCGCATTCACCTTACTCATGGCTACTAAATGAGTCTTTCCAAAGCTTACACCTCATTCAATCTACCAAAACAAGTAGCTCCCAACTTGGTGACTGTGGCCAACCCTCACATGACCAGGGCTACCTCCCTAGCCTCTTCCCACAGCTGCATTCCAGGAAAAGGAATCGACATCTGATGCTTTCCCCTGCGGCCCTCAGCAACAGTGTCCATCCCTGAAGGCTTACCCCTGGCTCCTCTGTTCTCCCAAACACAGCTGACCCCTGCCTTCTGCACTCCCCTGCACAGGTCCCCCCTTGGACCAAAGTCTGACATTGCTGGCCTCAAAGGTGTGGTACCACGAGGGCCTCCCTCCCCTGTAGTCCTGGCACACAGGTCTGCACTCTGGTTGTACGGAAGCCTCACCTGAACACACTTCACATTGATGCCCGGGCACACAAACTTCCTCCAAATCAGGTTGGCTCTGCTGTCTCCACAGGTAATGGGGTACACGATTTCAGCCTCCAGGCTCTCCTCTTCTTCAGCCACCTTCACTTCTCACAAGGTGTGGTGACAGGGAAAGGGTAAAAACAAAACCAGTTACAACCTTTCCCAAGTACTTCCTTCAGCAAAAGCACCGACACAGCTGCCAACCAGACACCAGAAATTAAGATCCAGGAGGGACTAAGATAGGGCGCAGGTGAGCAGGAACATTACTCCTTAGTCCCAGGTTAGAGTTTCAGATAAAAGCACAAAAATCAATCTTATGATAATAGTGTTAGCATAATTAAAATACAGTTCAATGGAAGAACCACTTAAGGAAATAAAATCAAGCTTTGTTTTGAATAATTCTAGAGAAGCTTGTCGTTTCTGTTCTGAGGAGTTCCGAAGCCGTGAGCATTCACTGTGGTTTTACAACCACGGGAGGGTTCGGCCTGCCACGGGGAGGGGCTGAGCCCCCCTGCAGATGCCAGCAGGCCACACCTGGGAGGACCCTGGGGCCTGAGCCCGCACCACCCTCGCTGCGCCCTGGGCAAGAGCCAGCAGGAGGCCCCCCACACCCAGGCCCTGGGGACCGTCCAGGGGAAAGCGCGTCTGAGCCGCCCGCAGAGGCACCGAGCGGGAAGGCAGGCTCCCTACCTAACACAGCCTCCTTGAGCTGCGAGGACGCCGTGAACGCGGCCGCCGCGGCCGCAGCCGCATTTTCAGTCTCCATGCTGTCCTCCGCCAGTTCGCCCCTAGGAGGGAGGGACATATCAGCTCGCCCCGACCAGCGCCTGCCTGGCGCGCCCTTCTTCCCACATGCAGCCCCCTCCTGATGCGGCCCGGGGGCTAGCACTGGCTGTGCAGGTCGGGGACCTTGCGGGGACAGTCCCGGTGCTGCTGTCCACCTGGCGTCTCCCTGAGGGTCTCCAGTGCCCACGGCACGTCTGTGGAGACAATGGCACTTACATGGCAATTTAAAACCCCCTCCTCTTTCTTTAACAAAGTTTTTTATTTTGGGGTACCTGAGGGGCTCAGTTAAGTGTCTGACTCTTGATTTCAGCTCAGGTCATGACCTCAGGGTCAGGAGATGGAGCCCAGAGTCAGGCTCTGTGCTGAGCGTGGCATCTGCTTGGGACTCTCCTCCTCCCCCTGCCCCTCCCTCCACCCGCTATTATGATTTCAAATGGTTAGAGAAACTAACAAAAAATATAAAATATTAGAAAAGGGAAAAAAATACCCAAAGCCTAATCTCATGTTGTACCAAAACAAATTACATAGGAGTCAAAAATAAAGGTAAAAACTAAACCACAACAGTGTCAAAAGGGAAAAAAAAAATTGAGTGGTAAAAAGTTTTCTTAATACAAAAACCCAGGGCACTTGGGTGGTGCAGCAGGTTAATATCCAACTCTTGATTTTGGCTCAGGTCATGATCTTAGGGCTCTGTGCTCAGTGGGGGGTCTGCTGGAGATTCTCCTTCCCTGCCCTTCCCTCCCCACCTGTTCACAAGGGCAGTGTGTGCTCTCTCAAAAAAATAATAGTAATAATACAAAACCCAGAAATAAAAGACGTAAGTTTTCCTTAAAAAGTAAAAATAGGGACGCCTGAGTAGTTCAGCAGTTTAGTGCCTGCCTTTGGCCCAGGGCGTTACCCTGGAGTCCTGGGATCGAGTCCCACATCGGGCTCCCTGCATGGAGCCTGCTTCTCCCTCTGCCTGTGTCTGCCTCCCTCTCTCATGAATAAATAAAATCTTAAAAAAAAAAAAAAAGGTAAAAATAAGGCTCTCTGTTCCTCCCTGTTTGACAGATAGCCACATCTTCTGGCGCAGTGCCAGCCACGTCCCTGAGACACGATGGTGAAGGTCACAGCAAACAGATTTGGTCATACTGGACACCTGGTCACCAGGGCTGCTTTTAACTCCGACAAAGCGGACACTGTCGCCATCAATGACCCCTTCATTGGCCTCAACCACATGGCCCACATGTTCCAGTAGGACTCCACTCACGGCAAATTCCATGGCACAGACAAGGCCGAGAATGGGAAACGTGTCATCAATGGGAAGCCCATCTCCTTCTTCCAGGAGCGAGATCCCGCCAACATCAAACAGGGTGATGCTGGTGCTGAGTATGTTGTGGAGTCCACTGGGGTCTTCACCACCATGGAGAAAGCTGGCACTCACCTGAAGGGTGGAGCCAAGAGGGTCATCCTCTCTACCTCTTTTGCTAAAGCCCCCATGTTTGTGATGGGCTTGAACCGTGAGAAGTAGGACAGCTCCCTCAAGGCTGTGAGCCATGCCTCCTGCACCACCAGCTGCTTGGCCCCTCTGGCCAAGGTCATCCGTGACAACTTCAGCATCGTGGAGGGACTCATGGCCACAGTCCCTGCCATCACTGCCACCCAGAAGCCAGTGGACGGCCCCTCCGGGAAGGTGTGGCATGGTGATACAGGGGCTGCCCAGAACCATCATCCCTGCTTCTACTGGTGCTGCCAAGGGTGCAGGCAAGGTCATCCCTGAGCTGAATGGGAAGCTCACTGGCCTGGCCTTCCATGTCCCCACCCCCAATGTGTCTGACCAGCCACCTGCCAAATATGATGACATCAACAAGGATGCTGAAGCAGGCACTAGAGGGCCTCCTCGAGGGCATCTTGGGCTACATGAGGACCAGGTTGTTTCCTGCGACTGTACAGTGACATCCACTCTTCCACCTTAGACGCTGGGGTGGGCGCTGCCCTCAATGACCACTTTGTTAAGCTCATTTCCAGGTATGACCGTGAATTTGGCTACAGCAACTGGCTGGTGGATGTTATGGTCTGCATGGCCAAGGAGTAAGAGCCCCCTTGACTATGAGCCCCAGTGAGACCAAGAAGAGAGAGGCCCTCAGCTGCTAGGATGTCCTTGCCCGACTCCTCCCAACACACAGAGAATCTCCTGACTGCCAAACGGTTTCCATTCCAGACCCCCTGAAGAAGGGGAGGCCAGTAGGGAGTCCTCTTGTCATGTACCACCAATAAAGCATACTGTGCCCAAGCAAATCAGAGTAAAATAATAAAATAAAAATAAGAATTTTCTGTATGGAGGAAAAACACCATGAACAATTTCTTTTTAAAAGAGAGAATTGAGGGACAGGCATATGGTAGCACAAGAAAGATAGCTTGTCTCCGATGTTACCTAAGGAGCCCTGGGATTGACATGACAACCCTTGAGGACAACGGCCCAAGACCTAGGGCAGAGCCCCTGAGCCATGTCCAGCACACTCGAGCCGGAGACGGTGGGGCCTGGCAGGCAGGCAGCAAGATGCTACACCCCTCTGACCCAGACACGCAGGTGTAGGGACTAACCCAACAGATAAGGTGCCCTCACACCTGCCAAGCGCCATGGGGAAATTGGTCTGGGGCCTGGACGAGGCTCACCAGGTGTATCCCCTCGTGACCACTGAGGGAATCCGTGCACTTCTCTGTGGGAAGAGGTGTGGTCACACACAAAGGCCCAGTCAGGAATGGCTCACGGGCAGCCATTCACTTCCCCAGCAAACCGCCCGAGCCGTGGCTCCTCTCACGGTCTCTGTCAGCGTCCAGGACCCAGCCAGACCTCTCAGAGCACGCTGGGTCTGAGGCTCTTCCCACCCAAATCCTCCCATCCCTCCTTCCTCCCCCAGGGTCAGACTACCTCCCCGCACCCTCCTTTGATCCTTCACAGGCGCTCCTCCTGCACACCGAGCAGACGCACAGCTCAGTGTGGCCTCTGACGGCAACATCCCCTCCCCTGCCCGCTGACGACTGCTCCTGCGGCAGTAGCTCCACAACCCTGCAGCACCAAGGATGGCTGCCCAGGCCAGGCCCACTTTCCCAGTCTCCACCTGCAGCCAGGTCAGAAGTGAGAGCTGACAAGAAAGGCAAACTTGGAATCTGGTCTTCGGGGCCTTCCAGGAGCGACTCCTCCATGAAGAATACTACCAAGGGCGAACATCGGAACTGCAACGATGGTGCACGGACTCAGAGGGAAAGTGTCTTTCCCAGCCATAACGTGGAAGTGAAAAGGGTAATGACGAAGCTGGGGCACACCCCTTTACACAGGAGAGCCCCTAAGAAAAGTGAGTCAGGAGTGGGACACAGGGAAGCGCCAACCAAGAGCCAGAGCCTGGCCTCACCATGGGTCGTGTGCACAGAGGCAGTAAGCCATCCACGGGGACCACCCTGGGGACACCCAGCCCTCAGGCCCCCCCCTTGACCAAAGGGCCATCCAGGAAGGCAGACACGAGGGGCAGACCCCCAAGTGCACCTCCCTCTGTGCCTGCCCACCACACACACCAAAGATCAAATCCCCCACTGCTCTTAGGACAAGCCAATTAACTGGCATTTGTTATGCAAATTTTACTTGAAAAATGTCCACTTAAATCAAATGTTTGTAGGAACTGCTGGCTATCTACAAAATGCTACTCTCTTCTTCCCAGCCTGGGCCACGCATGCCCATCGCCATGGCAAAGCAGTGGGTGGGAGGCAGGCCTAGCCGGCTTTCACGAATGAGGAACACTCCCAAGCTCTCCCCCAAATACCCAGCCAGAAAAGAAATCAGCACCCACAACGAGGTTAACTGGCTTCTTCACTCCACCCTTTTTGTTAAACACACAGCAACACAAGCAAGAGGAAATCTCTGCTTCCAAATACTGGGACAGTAAGCAAGATTTCTCAAAGACAAAGAAGAGAAATATCCTTAGGTCCTTTAAGATAATCTTGCCCCCACCCCGCCATGGGGTTTTGTTTCCCAGGGAGAAGGCACACACAGCCTCTCCTTTCCTCCATAAATGACCGACCAACATGGGCAGTGCCTCAGTACCCTGGCTCCAGGCTCCAGGTCCATGGGATACAGCCAGGCCCCGGTAGGTCTTGTAGCTCCCATGCCTGCTACTGGAACCTTCCACTATGAAGGCAGCCAGGAAGCGGTGCTGGAGGGTGAGAGCCACGAGCAGAGCGCTTCTGCCCTTCCAGTTAGTGAGGGCGGGGACACTAGACCATCTGGCCGGGCCCAGCAGCACCAGCCTCGGCCGGCACCACTGCCTGGCCAGCCACCGTTTCCAATTAAGCCCCTGAGCGTGGGGAGGCCATGCAGCAAACCTAACAAAGAAACTGTACCAGAAATGGTACAGCTGTCACAAAATCCTGGGAGGAAGCACAGAGCTGGTGAGCAGGGGTAGGCTGGGGATGGGAGCGGCTGCGGCAGGCTTGGAAAAGGATCCTGAACCATACAGTAGAGGAAAAACTGGCAAAACGTAAGCCACAGTCACAGAGAAGGTGGAAAAGATCCTAATGGATTTGTGTGTGGCTCTCTCAAGGAAGATCTTGGGCAGAAGGCAGACAGGAACACGGAGCTTCTCGGAGCAGAAACAATCATGTGTGAAAAAGGGAGACAGTGATCCTGTGGGGTGCAGAATTTACCGGGAACACGGGAGTCCAGCTGCTTCACGTCTCCAGCTTCCCACCTGGCAAAAGACTTCAAAGTGAGAAATGGCCTCAGGATAAAGACCATGTCAAGGATTCGCTTGAAGGCCAAAGGGCTTCGAGAATTTTTAGGGCACTGTCCAGAGCAGCCTGCCTCCCAGCCTTTGAGGGTCGACCTCAAAGAACCCACGATGAGCAGAAATGGAGAAGAGATGAAAACATGTCAACGTGGAAAAGTGGAGACCACCGATTAACACAAAACCAGAACAAAAAGCACAATTCAGCTTGATCAAGCTCATCTGCAGGACTGGAAGGGAGCCTGCGGGGGCTCAGGGGTGCTGGAAACATTGCCTTCGCCTCTGCTTTCTCCATGTGCACTACTATACCGAGTAACAAAAAGGCTTAGAGAAAGAAAGACTTGTGCCTTCGCTTCCAAGCAGGACACCTGGAGGGCCTGCTCCAGGGTGCTGGCGGCAGCAATCTCCAGGTGGTGGCAACACAACCTGCTTTAGTCTTTGCTCAACGATATTTCCTAATTTTCTACCACATATTTCATAATAATAATTTGTTATTAATTTTTAAGAACCTATTGCAAATTTCCCAGTTAAATGGGAAATAAACATGAGACAGACACTGCACATCCAGAGGCTTGGGCACCGGCTGCCTTTGGCAGCAAGAGTAAGGGACGACAGAGCAGCTCTATCCTAGTCCCAGCTTCACCTGCACAAGACCCTAGAAGGAGAAAGGAGGCCTCCCACTGACAGGGCCTCAAGCACCAGGGGTGGGGAGGGGCACGGGGAAAATCCAAGCATCCTGGACAGTGAGACCCTGCCTGCCCCCAGCCCAGTCCCTAAAACACCAACAGCAGTCGACAGTCACCACCCTGGAAAAGGGTGAAAGTGTGTTGCCAGCGACTGAACTGTGTCCTCCCCCAAATTCCTCTGCTGATGCCCGATCCCCAGGATGACTCCCCAATGTGGAGAAAGGGCCATTAGCAAGTAATTCACGTTAAATGAGGTCCTAAGGGCGGGCCCTAATGCAACAGGACCGTGACCTTGTAAGAAGGGGAAGGCAGGAAGCTCTCTCTCCACCACATGGGGACATGGTGAGAAGCAGTCCCTGCAAGCCAGGGAGAGTCCTCGCCAGAACCCAAACCCTGCCAGCGGCTGATCTCTGACTTCCCGGCCTCCCAAACCACAAGCAGGTAAGTTTCTTTAGTGCAGACCGTCCTGTCTGTGGTACTTTGTTATGGCAGCCAGAGCTGGTGAAACGCCTTGTCTGGGGAGTCTGAGCAGCCCAAGGAGACAGACCCAGACACGCTTACACTGGCAGCCCCGGACAAAAGGGCAGAATGGTGTCACCCCACAGCAGCAGCCACAGTATCGGGGCCACTCAGGAGACTCTAATGTGGGGCTAGATCCACCCAGGACTCCTCCCTGCTGGGTCAGGCGCCTGATAGGGGGTCGCAAAGCTGGGCTTGACCAGGACCAGAGTACCTCCAGGAGAATGGCTGTGGATCAGGGCTCCTCACAGCATCCAGGGCGCCAGGCAGGCAGGGGGAGGGGGCAGGTGGGCAACTTACTCCTGACATGGTGAATCACTCCCCACAGGCCATCCCAAATCCAAGGGAGGGCGCTTGGGTGCCGCCCCCTGGCGGGGAGGGACATGTTGGGGTTGCAACCTGGATAGCTGCCCACAGCCGGGGCATAGACAATGAACGCAAGACAACTTCGGTGGGAAATCCAATCGGAAGGCCCTGCTTTTCCTGCCATGGTGACGCAGCTGAGCATCCGGTCTGTCAAACCCAGGGGCCTAGCAGGAGCCAAGCCCTCCTCCAAGCTGCCTGCAGGAAGGCGGGTTAAAAGGCCTCCGAGGGGGACAGCTGGGGGGTGGGGGCGCTCAGCGGTTTAGAGCCTGCCTTCAGCCCAGGGCGTGATCCTGGAGTCCCAGGATCGAGTCCCACATTGGGCTCCCTGCGTGGAGTCTGCTTCTCCCTCTGCCTCTCTCTGTGTCTCTCATGAATAAAGAAAATATATTTTTTTAAAGTTAAAAAATAAATAAATAAAAGGCCTCCACGGGAGGGCACAGCTCCAAAGTGCAGAAATGAGGCAGGAAGAGTCCAGGTGCCTGGAGCCACACGACAACTCCAAGTTAGCTACACAAGGAGGAAAGAAAACCCAAGAGCCCTCTAGGCCAGCGACAGGGACCAGTGCTGAGGGCGGGTTCTGGTCTAGTACCTTCCTCTCGAAAGTTCTGTCAGACGGAGAAAAGGCAAAAGCTCCCCGCCGCTGCAGGGATGTGCTGAGATCAGTGTGAACGTGCCCCCTGCAGAAAGACGAGACAAGAACACCGCCCCAGCCTAAATCCCTCTGCGCAGGAAGCACGAGGGGACGCAGGCCCCCTGCGCAGGGTCACCTCTTATGTTAGCCCTTCCAGAGAGGGCAGAGGCAGTGGGCGCTGCACAGGCAGGAACCATTCTGCCCCCACGGGCTGGCAGATTCATGAGGTCAAATGTGCACATTTTAGCCAACTGACGTGTGTGTATATATATATATTTTCTTTGAGAGATAGAGAAAGAGAGAGAGAGGGAGAGAGGGAATATGGGGGGGTAACCCCAAGCAGGGTCCACGCCCAGCATGGAGCTAGGCTCAGGGCTCAATATGATGACCCTGAGGCCATGACCTGAGCCGCAATCAAGGGTCGAACAAGTCCTCAACTGACTGAGCCATCCAAGCGCCCCTTCAGCTAATATTCCACGTGCACCTCTATTACAAGGGATGAGGAAGAAAAAAATTTCAGTTTTTGTGAAGAATGTCAAGAAAATCACTGACTTTTCAACTTCATTTTGAAAAAACAGTCCCCAATTGTTCCCGCTGTCCCTCTTACGAAAAAAGAAATTACCATGTGTCCTTAGAAATATAAACGACGTGACCACGTTTCACGTGGGAGAAAAAGGCAAAGATGAAGTGTTATCTTTGCTTCCTGGATGATGTGATGTTCCTATGTTTCCTTCACACTCTCTACTGACATGGACATTTGACTCCAGTTTAGAACATTTAAGTAAGGGAAACTCCTGCCGCGTCCCCTTATGCCATGCCCAGGACACCCTCACAGGACAGAGGCCCCATCTCACCCGTGAGGAGTCAGGTTGGTCGTCACCAGCACAGTCTTCACCTCCTCCACGCCGCTCCCGTCCACTGCAGTGTCTGGCGTGGTCACCACCACCACCTCCTCCATGTGGACACTCACATCTGGGGTTGCCATGGCTCAGCGAAGACGACACCGGAACCAGGAGTGTCACTCCGCCAGGGTCCCAAGCCCTAGAGAAACCACAAGGCAGGGCGCAGGGTCTCAGCGAGCCTCTGGTAGGCACAACAGAGCTCCCAGCACCTGCGCCTCTGTACCTCCCAGGCCCGCCCTTCAGTCCGAGCCTGCTCCCTCCTGACACAAATGACAGAGGACTATCCGGGGCTGCTGGTTCTGGTGAAGATGGAATAAGTACAGCCCACCCATCTTTGCCACTAGAAGAGCTAAAACCCCCAGGCGAAACACAGAGCTGCCGCACGTAGGCCCAAAACTCAGTGGTCACGTAGCAGGGACAGAGGAGGACCCCAGGACCCAAGCAGACTCCTCCGGAGGCGAGTCCCCTGGCCTCCACGCAGAGGCAGCCCGCATTGCAGGACCGTGCACAGTAAGCATATGGAGACGAGTACAGGCTCCGGTCTGCAGAGCTGGAAGGGAAACCCACACCAGACAGAAGAGGAGGAAACGCCCTTTTATTATTATTTTTGCTTTTACTGGCTCTGCCTTCTAGCAAGCCTCGGTCCCTGCTAAATCCCTGTGATGGCAGGGGCCCAGCAGGCACCTAGAACTCTGAGGGACTAGAGGCACACGGGTCCACCGACTGGCGGATCCCATTGCCCTCCAGTTGACACTCACCCGAGGCAGAACCTTGTGCTGAGGTGTCACGGCACAGAGGACACACGAACACCAAGGTTTCTAGCCAGAGAAAGGGGGCCCCGGGGTCAGAGAATATGGCGGAGACTGTGCAGAGCAGGGAGGTGTGGAAAGGGTGCCTGGGTCACCCCAGAACTGTCTGTGGGGGTCCAGACCCTAAATGGCAAACCAAAGGTTTGGAGAACTCACCCTACTGGTCAGTTCCAGAGAGCACCACACGGGCTCTGAAGACGGAGCTGACGTAATGACCATGCCCATGGCAGGAGCTCCAAACCTGCGGCCTGAGCCTAACCAGGCTGCCTTCCTGCTAGGACAGAAATGCCTACACTCTGAGATTTAGACAAGACCCAGAGCTTCACAATACGATATTCAAAGCACCCAGAATATAATCCAAAGTTTTCTGACATAAAAAGAAGCAGGAAAGTCTGGCCAATTCTCAAGAAAAAAAAAAAAAAGCAAGAAAAGCCCACTCTGAAATGAATCGTCAGAGACTTTAAAGCAGCTGGTGTACCACGCTTCAGGGACAAAGCCAGACGTCTTGAAACAAGTGGAAAGATAAAAAGTCTCAGCACAGGAACAGGACCTACAGCCAAATGGAAATCTGAGAATGTGTGTGTGTGTGTGTGTGTATGAAAATAAAAAATTCACTGAAAGGACTCAATAACAGAAAAGAGATGGGAGAAGATGAACGTAGAACAATGAAATGAACATAGCCCAGTGCGTCATCCAAACTGAACAGACAAAGGTGCACAAACAAAATGAGCAGGGCTGAGTGAACGTGGTAGAAAGGCGGACGGCTGTGTCCCTGGGGTCCCAGGAGGGACGAAGACAGTGTGAAGCCAAAGAGCGTGTTTCGAAGAAATGATAGCTGAGCACTTCCCAAATCTAATGAAAGGTACAAACTTACACACTCAAGCTGCTCAGCAAACCTCAAACAGCTCCATGCCCAGATCCTAACAAATTGCTGAAAAATCAAAGAGAAAGTAAGAACATTAAAAGGCAGCCGCCAAACAGAACACACCACATTCCCAACAAGAAGCCAAGGGGCCCAGAGCCCTGGCCGGAAACCAGTGGGCCAGGGGGCAGGAGCATCCAGAAGGTGCTGGGGGAACAGAGCTGTCCGCCCAGGATTCGAGAGTGAAGACGTCCTACAGAGATAAAGACGTTCTCAGGGGAAGGAAAAGTAGAACTGGTCACGGGGAGACCTGCTCCAAAGGAGGCACGAGGGGACGTTCTTCCGCCAGAAGGGAGAGGAAACCTGTCCCATCAGGGACGGAGACAGAGCACCTGGGACGGTCAGATCTGGGCCAGTACACACTGAACCGTTTTCCTCTTAAGAGCATTCGACGGCTCGAAAGCAAAAGCACTCGTGGTCTGCTAGGGCTTCCGAGGCGCCCAGGCCAGCCAGGTGTGCCGCGTGCCGGGGCCGGGGCAGGGCTCGGCTGGCGGCTCGGCTGGCGGAGCGGCTCTAAGCAGACCGGGAACCGAGTCCTTCAACAGGTGAGGGGATAAATGGGTGTTTATGCTCCACACGATGGAACATCATCCAGGGACAGCGACAAACGGGCTACGAAGACAGAAAAAGACACGGAGGAAGCTTAACTGCACACCGCTAAGTAAGAGGAGCCAGTCTGGGGAGGTGACATGAGGGACACGGTCAGATGAGCGGCTGCAGGAGCTCTGAGGGCGAGAGGCAGGGACAGCCGCCACAGGATGCAGTGATGGTGCCCACGTGACATCACAGAACATAAGCACCAAGAAGAATGTGATGCAAACCCCAGATTTCGGGTAGTTACGATGCGTGCAGACTCCGCCTCGGTCAAACACGCACCACTGGGCGGGAGATGCTGATGGCAAGAGACCGGCTCCTCTGCCATGAGGTCCCACGGCAGGGCCTCCAGGGACCTGAAGCCTGTGCTCAGACGCCTTAAACCAGGAAAGCTGCACGATGAAGTCACTGGCGCTGACGGACGCACTGCCCGTTTCTAGAGTAGAGCTGCTGTGTCCTAGGTCTGACCGGTAAAACCGAAACCTCTAAACAAACATGAGTCAAAGTCTATCGTAAAATCGTACTTCTGGGGCACCCGGCTGGCCCAGTCTCTCGGTCTCAGGATTTTGAGTCTGAGCCCCACAGAGGATGTAGAGATTACTAATTTAAAAAAAAAAAAAGAAGAACTTTTAAAAACAACAAATTTGTTAATCTTTATTGTACTCAAAATAACATTGAACCGGTTTAGCGCTCACCAGCAGGGAGCCCTGCTTTCACTGGCTGAGCAGGAAGGCGGGATCCTCCCTACAGCAACTGCGCCCACCCGGAGCAAGACGGGGTGAAAATGCACAAAAGTGAGCTCCTGCCTCTGCGGTGGCAACTGTATTAAGTTCTCAGAACAACCCGGAGGAAAGTTACTTCCAGACCTCAAGGCCTTGATACAATGACGCTCAGGCGCGGAAGGAGGCCCGCAGGGAGGAGCGCGGGCTCCCCGGGTTCCCCCCGCAGCGCGGGGTCCTGCGAGCCCACCCAGGCTCCACGGGACGTTCGGGCGAGGCCGATACTGTTACTTTCCCGGGGCCCTCTTGGGCCATGACACGTCAATACTAGACAAAGGCGCTAGTGCGCGGTGGGCGCGCGGGGTTCAGCTCTGGCTTCCCACGGGGCTTGCGAGCTCAGGACCGTGTTTCCCTTCGGTAAAATCGCAAGGAACACAGGGGAGGCCGCAACAGCCGCCCACGGGCACCAGTTCTCAGGTCCTCGCAGGGCTTCAAACGTTTTGAATTCGCTGCCGACTTTGTCGAAGTTCACAGGGCCCGCACATGAGGTCCCCGGTTCGGGGGTCGGCCCGCGGGGGGCGGGGGGGGGCAGCCAAGCGGCCTCCCGTCTCAGCTCAGGCACCAACCGGGCTCCTTCGGCGCCTGACCCGGGCCTGACCCGGGCCTGACCCGGGCCTGACCCGAGCCTGACCCGAGCCGGGCTCCAGGGCCCGCGCGCAGGGAAGCGCCGCTTGCGCCCGGCCCCCCAGCGGGTCCCCCGCTCCGCGACCGAGGGCAGGGCCCGCTCTGGGCTCCTGGGCTCCTGCGCCCCGGGCTGGAGGCCTGGCTGACTCGCGCCTCGCACCCAGCGCCCAGGGCGGGCGCACACCCAGGGAGACGGGGTCCGCGTCCCGCGGGGGCCCTGCACCCTCGGGCTGGCGGCCGCGCCGTGGAGCGCACGGCAGGTGCCCGATGGCCCAAGGGCGGGCTCGACGGGGGGGGGGGGGGCAGCTGAGTCCTGCGGAGCCTCGGGCCACAGCCCCGCTGGAAGGTGCTGGAAGGTGCGCCGCGTGCTCCCCGCTGCTCGCACGACACGAGGGTCGGGGCGCCGAGGCGGAGGGCAGGGCTGGGGTCCCCGCGGTGCTCCTCGCACACGCGCCCGCCCGCGCGCAGGGGGCTCCCGGGGAGGCCCCCACCCAGCAGCCCGCCGCGCGCCGGCCGAGCCACGCGGCTCCTGCCGGGGACCCCCACCCAGGGCCGGCCGGAGGGGCCGCGCGGACCGGGCTCCCGCCGTGGGGGGGCGGCGCGTGGGGTGGGGCCCGCCGTGGGGGAGGGGCCCCCGCGTGGACGCGGCCGCACGGTCGCCCCGGGGCCGGGGCCGCGCCCAGCCCGAGGGCCATGCCCGCCGCCCGGCCGCCGCCTTCCGGCAAGATGGAGGCGGACGCCGCCGCCGACGCCGCCTGACGCGGGCCCGTGACGCCCGTGACGCCCGTGACGCCCGCCGCGCGCCGCCGCCCCTCCCCCGCTCCCCTCCCCCCGCCGTAACGTCCTGACGCTCCGCAGGGACCCCTGACTGGACGGCGGCGCGCGGCGGAGCGAGAGGCCTCGCCGCGGGGGGGCCGCGGGCTCTTACCTGGGCCGCGGCCGGGCCTGCGCGGGCGCCGGCGGGCGGGCGGCGGCGACGGCGTCAGGCGGGCGGCGGCGGCGGCGGCGGCCGCGGGCTCCGCTCCTTGTTGGGGATTCGGCGGCGGCGGCGGCGGCGGCGGCGGCAGCTCGGGCGCGCGCTTCCTAGTGACGCAGGCGGCGGGGCCGCGCACGCAGGGCGGGGGCGGGCCCGGAGACTTATTTGGCGCTCGAGGGGAAGGCGGGCAGCGCCAAGAAATAAGGCCCGGTGGGGCCCGGCGCGCGTGCGCGGGGGCGGGGGCGGGGGCGGGGGCGGAAGCGGCGGCACCTTCCCCGGGCCCCGCCCACCGGCGCACCTGCGGGTTCCGCCCTCGCGGGCGGGTCGCGGCCCCCGGACGCCGGCTCCGCGGGGGCACCTGCCTAGTCCGAGTCCTGCAGTTCCCGGGCTTTAGTCCCTGGCGAGGGCTGGGCCGACCCGGGGTCTGTGTTGCGCCGCGGCCGCGCTGTCCCGCCGTGGCGGCGGCCCGCGTGCTCCGCAGCTTCCCCGCGCCGCAGAGAGCCCGACACACCCAGGGGAGGGAGCGCCGAGCGTCGCCCGCGCGCTCTTTTTACTTAATTACAGGTAAAGCCCGTGCATTTCCAGAACGCAGGAAGGGACGTGTTCGCCAGTTCTCGCGGAGCACCTTGCCTCGCGGAGCACCTTGACCTCGCGGAGCATCTTGACCTCGCGGAGCACCTTGACCTCGCGGAGCACCTTGACCTCGCGGAGCACCCTGCCTCGCGGAGCACCTTGACCTCGCGGAGCACCTTGCCTCGTGGAGCACCCTGCCTCGCGGAGCACCTTGCCTCGCGGAGCACCTTGACCTCGCGGAGCATCTTGACCTCGCGGAGCACCTTGACCTCGCGGAGCACCTTGACCTCGCGGAGCACCTTGCCTCGCGGAGCACCTTGACCTCGCGGAGCACCTTGCCTCGCGGAGCACCTTGACCTCGCGGAGCACCTTGCCTCGTGGAGCACCCTGCCTCGCGGAGCACCTTGACCTCGCGGAGCATCTTGACCTCGCGGAGCACCTTGCCTCGCGGAGCACCTTGCCTCGCGGAGCACCTTGACCTCGCGGAGCACCTTGACCTCGCGGAGCACCTTGACCTCGCGGAGCATCTTGACCTCGCGGAGCATCTTGACCTCGCGGAGCACCTTGCCTCGCGGAGCACCTTGCCTCGCGGAGCACCTTGACCTCGCGGAGCATCTTGACCTCGCGGAGCACCTTGCCTCGCGGAGCACCTTGACCTCGCGGAGCATCTTCATCTTGCGGAGCACCTTGACCTGGAAGCCGGGCACTAGCATCCTTGTGCCTCTCGACCCCACGGGGCTGCTTACCGACAGTCCTCCGCCCTGTCCACAGCAGGCGCGGTGCTGAGGCTTCCCGCTGTCGGTCCGAGGGCCCCGGGAGCGACTGCGGCCCTCCCCTGCCTGCGCAGCGAGGGGCAGGTCCCCGACGGCGGCTCCGGCTCGGCTCTCAGAACCGGGCACGCTCGCCCGAGCCCTCCGGATCCGGGTGTGATTGCTCTCACTGCTCACCCCTGCCCCGAGTGTGAGCGCACAGAGAAGGCAGGAAATAACTATTTTTTTATTTTTTTTATTTTTATTTATGATAGTCACACAGAGAGAGAGAGAGAGGCAGAGACATAGGCAGAGGGAGAAGCAGGCTCCATGCACCGGGAGCCCGACATGGGATTCGATCCCGGGTCTCCAGTATCGCGCCCTGGGCCAAAGGCAGGCGCCAAACCGCTGCGCCACCCAGGGATCCCGAGAAGGCAGGAAATAAATGCCTTGTTAGGGCCAAGCCATGAGCCCGCGTTCACCCTCAAGCACGATCATCACTGAAGACCATTTCCCAAATGGGAAAATTCAAGCAAATTTCATTTCAATAATGCTGTAATTCACTGTTTTCATAATTTAGAGTGTTTTTAAGCCAGTGATAGAAAATAACTAAACTTTTTTTTTTTTTTTTTAAGATTAAGCTATCAGGGTGCCTGGGTGGCTCAGGTCATCATGATCCTGGGGTCCTGGGATGGAGCCCAGCTTAGTCCGGCTCCCTGCTCAGCGAGCAGCCTGCTTCTCTCTCACCCTCTGCCCCCCCCCACTTGTGTACTTTGTCTCTCTTTGAAATACATAAAATATTTTTTTTAAAAAACATTAAACTGGGACACCTGGGTGGCTCAGGGTGTGATTCCCAGGATCCGGGATCAAGTCCTGCATCAGGCTCCCTGCATAGAGCCTGTTTCTCCCTCTGCCTGTCCCTACCTCTCTCTGTGTGTGTCTCTCATGAATAAATAAATAAAATGAGACAGAGGAAGAAGCAGGCTGCCCACAGGGAGCCCAATGTGGGACTCTTCCTGGGACTCCAGGATCATGACCTGAGCCAAAGGCAGATGCCCAACCGCTAAGCCACCCAGGCATCCCAACAAATAAAATATTTTTTTTAAGATTTTATTTATTTATTAATGAGAGACACACAGAGAGAGAGGCAGAGACACAGGCAGAGGGAGAAGCAGACTCCATGCAGGAAGCCCGACGTGGGACTTGATCCCAGGACCCCAGGATCACAACCTGAGCTGAAGGCAGGCACTCAACCACTGAGCCACCCAGGCGCCCCTAAAATCTTAAAAAAGAAAAGAAAAAGAAAAAGATTAAACTATTGACCTTGTGTTCATGCTGTTATTTTATTATTTGGTAAATATAAGAATGGTTGTGCACAATCTGTGTCTGTGTTATTTACCTGAGTTTTTCAGTGCTCATGTTCTTGAGATAATGCCGATACAGTTAAAGGGAGAAGGCCCCAGAAGGGCAGTGGTGACCGACACCAGGCCCATAGGCATGAGACTGTGCCTACACAGCTGCCTGCTGCCGTGGCCACCTGCCCTGGGAGCTGCAGGGCCACACCTGGGTATGAGGTGGACATAAATAAGTTCAGCACAGACCAGTGGACTGATGGAAGCATATGAAAAGTTCACTGGCATGATTTCAGACTCACATTGCAGCCAGCTTCAAAGGAACTGCCCCACGGCAAGCTTTGGTTTGGTATTTAAAAAAACAGTCTATTAATACACATGGTCCTTCAATCATGGATTGAGACCAGACTTATTCATCTGCTTCATCCATTCTAACTTTTTTCCCTAGGAAAATGTTGCTCATTTTGTTTTTGTTGTTTTTTTTTTTAAAGATTTTATTTATTCATGAGAGACGCAGAGAGAGGGGCAGAGACACAGACAGAGGGAGAAGCAGGCTCCATGCAGGGAGCCTGACATGGGACTGGATCCTGGGTTTCCAGGGTCATGCCCTGGGCCAAAGGTGGCGCTAAACCTCTGAGCCACCAGGGATGCCCCTGATTTTTTTTTTTTTAATGTAAGTATAGTTGACACAATACTGTTTTTCATTTCAGAATGTTAACATGTAATGGGTGTATCATTTAAATGATTTTTTTTTTTTCTGGGGAGATCCCTGGGTGGCTCAGCAGTTTAGCGCCTGCCTTCGGCCCAGGGTGTGATCCTGGAGTCCTGGGATGGAGTCCTACATCGGGCTCCTTGCATGGAACCTGACTCTCCCTCTGCCTGCCTCTCTCTCTGTCTCTGACTCTCTCTGTGTCTCTCATGAATAAATAAATAAAATCTTTAAAAAAAATTTCTGAGGGCAGCCCCAGTGGTTCAGCGGTTTAACACCGCCTTCGGCCCAGGGTGTGATCCTGGGGACCTGAGATCAAGTCCCATGTCAGACTCCCTGCGTGGAACCTGCTTCTCCCTCTGCCTGTGTCTCTTAAGAATAAATAAAATCTTTATAAATAAATAAATAATCAATCTCTGAGTTTTAATTCTTAATGTGGTCACTGTCAATCTGTATCATCCAGATAAACAAAAAGTTTACGAGACCAAAAAATGGGCAAAGTTTTCTCAAATGCCCCAGTACATCCATAAACTAGATGACGCGGCCGCTGAAGCAGGTTATGACGTAAGAGAAGTGCCAACGTTACTGTGTGTAGTTCTCAGAGGTTTGAGCACCGGCTTCCCTCGATGCCCCTGATGGAGCAAATCCGCTGTGCAGGAAAGACGTTTGGGTGGATCAAGTTTTTTTTTCTTTGTGCTTTGCAGTGGTACAGTGAACATATATTACTCATATAACCAGAAAAAATATGAATGTCATAAAAATAATGCCTACTCTGTTTTTTCCCTCATACTGAGCATTCTGAAGATTAAAAACATGTTAAAGTGCCTTTGAAAAATCATAAATTACGGTGAGTGCAGAAAGTCTCAGTGACTAGCATGAAAGTTCTCATGGGGCAGGGGCTGTGCTCTCAAATCAAGGGCATTCTCTAGAGTGAGGCACACACTTGTACTAAGTAGCAAGCACTGGCTAAAATGCTGAATATGTGAATAAATGTGTGAATGTTTTTAAGTTAACTATCCTGGAGCACCTGGCTGGCTCCGTCGGTGGAGCGTGTGACTCTTGGACTTAGAGTTGTAAGTTCGAGCCCCTGTTGGGTGTAGAGATTACTTTATTTATTTATTTTTTTTTTTTTTTTATGATAGTCACAGAGAGAGAGAGAGGCAGAGACACAGGCAGAGGGAGAAGCAGGCTCCATGCACCGGGAGCCCGACGTGGGAATCGATCCCGGGTCTCCAGGATCGTGCCCCGGGCCAAAGGCAGGCGCCAAACCGCTGCGCCACCCAGGGATCCCCTAGAGATTACTTTAAAAAGAATAAAATCTTAAAAAAAAAAGTAAAGCTATGTGTATGTTTCTACAACTTCTGTTTTTAGCTGAATCACGTCCCCCAAAGCTACATTGACCTCTCAGTTCTCAGTAACTCAGAATGTGACCTTATTTGGCAATGGGGTTATTGCAGGCGTAATTAGCTAAAAGGAGGTCATGTTGGATTAGGATGGGCCCCAATCCAATGACTGGTGTCCCACAGAGACGCACGTAGGGGAGGTGGCCACGTGGCCACAGACATTGGTGTGATGCGTGTG
The DNA here is from genome assembly GCA_032313775.1 of Urocyon cinereoargenteus. Classification (NCBI taxonomy): domain Eukaryota; kingdom Metazoa; phylum Chordata; class Mammalia; order Carnivora; family Canidae; genus Urocyon; species Urocyon cinereoargenteus. The sequence continues at coordinate 49,216,574 of JAVLSZ010000026.1, read as the reverse complement.
CAAGCCAAAGACTGAGTGTCCAGCAGCAGAGCCACTGAGCTTCCCAGTCCCGGGGGAGGACCCCGGCTACGTGGAGGAGGGCAAAGCTCACGACAGCCTCAGCCCCCCGGGGTAGGAGTGCCAACACTGCCGCCCCCACACCCTGGCATTGCGGGTGCCCAGGCGAATGTGAGCAGTCGGGCGCTGACACGGCAGCTGTGCTCACGCAAGAGACACAAGGTGTGCTGGGGCGGTGGGTGGCGGGCACACGCCTCCCGGGCCGCAGGGGGAAGAGCCGAGCCCCGGGTCTGCAGGAGGGCACGGCCGAGGGCGCTGCCCCGGGGCGGCGGGTGGCTCACTGAGCTCCCACCGGAGGGCTGGCCCGCTCAGATCTGTGGGTCCCCACCCGCTGGAAAGAAGGCTTCCAGGCCCAAAGCCCATTCTTAGGCGGCTTTGTGCGCGGCCCCAAGATGACCTTTCCCAACAGCTGAGGTTAGGAGGGGCCGGGGGGACCCCAGCACAGGCTTCAGAGGAAGCGGGACCTTGGGACACCTTGATGTGGGGCTTCCGGTCCCAGAACCGTGACAGAGTACGTGTCTGAAGGTCGGGTCGCCAGCCGTGGTGCTGGTCACGGCAGCCCTGGGACCCCGTTGGCGCCTCGCCGAGGAGTAGGGCCTGCGGCCGTGCTGACGCTCCCAGCCTTGGGCCTCTGCGGCCTCCGCCGGGCTTGCCTGGCACCAGGCGGCCCTGCCGCGAGACTGTCCCTGCCACCGGACACCGTCTCCTGGGGCCACCGCAGCCCCCGGGCGCGGAGTGAACGCGCGTGTCCGGGCCGCAGGTCCCTCGGGCAGCACCGCGGACCTGCTTTTATACTCTGCGCGGGCGATCCCTGGGTGGCGCAGCGGTTTGGCGCCTGCCTTTGGCCCAGGGCGCGATGCTGGAGACCCGGGATCCAATCCCACGTCGGGCTCCCGATGCATGGAGCCTGCTTCTCCCTCTGCCTGTGTCTCTGCCTCTCTCTCTCTCTGTGTGACTATCATAAATTAAAAAAAAAAAAAAGTAAACTCTGCACAGGGTCTCGCCGTCCCTCCTCGTCGCGGGTGGAGTCCCCTGGGGCCGGTCGCCCAGCCGAGGACATCCACACGAAAAGGACCCGAGGCTGCCTGGGGCCCCGTGGGAGCACACCCACCCTCCCCCGGCCCAGCCTCCAGCGAGCGGGGCCTCAGCCGGCGTCGGGACTGCAACTTCAGGGGGTCCCCGCGCAGGCCGCCCAGCTCCTGGATTCCTGGCTTAGGGACGTGGCCGGCCGCGTGAGACACGGTGCTTGAGGTCACTAGTTACACGGGAGGAGGTAACCGAGGCAGGCTTGGCTCCCAGTAGGACCCCACCTGCAGGGAAGGCGTGGGGTCTGTGGAGGGGTCCCCATCCGTACCCCATGCAGAGGCTCCACGCGGTGTGTGTGTCAAATGCTGTCTGCCCCTAATGGCTGACTAGGGCCCCCTGAGGGTTGGGGCGCCCTGGCCCCTGGTCACCTGGTCCTCTGGGGATGTGCCTGTACGTGGCACGCACGTGTCTGTGTGCCCAGAGTCCCGGCATGCAGAGCTCACGCCTCATAAAAGTATCTTCGGCCTCTCCCGTCCTCTCCTACCGCTCTCCTGAATTTTGCTCTCGCAGGTTTCTGACGCCTGTGTCTTGGGGAGCTGCGTGTCCCAGATCCTGATTTCCCACCTCTCCCTGGGCAGGGGGAGGAGGGGATGTGGCGAGAGGTCCTTGGAGCCTGGGGAAGTGGCCAGGACTGCCCCAGGAGAGGCCCAGGAATGGGGGGAGCAGTCTCTCGGGATCCTGGGGAGCCGGCACTCACCCAGGGCCTGAGCATAGCCTCCTCCCTAGCAGAGGGGTCCCTGCTGGGCACCCCCAGGGCCTATTTGGGTCCTAGAGAACAGGCCCACCACCCGTGAGTCTGGGGCTACACGCTCACAAGGAGTGCCCAGTGACCTGTCTGATCCCACGGATGTAGGATGCACGTGGGGACAGTACAGCCACTTAAACACACAGGTTTTGGGGTTTTTGTGTCTTTAATCATTCAATTTAATTTTAAGTTCACTTTCACTATGTGGGTGAGATGGGTACATATCACACTAGGCTTCCACTACGAGAGAGCTGCCACTGCGGAAAGGAATCCAGCCCTCCGTTCTCTTTCCGCTTCCCTTTCTGAGTCCCACAAGCACGACATGTGGGACAACTGGGTTCCAATCCTGGCTTGTCACTCCCCTGGAGGCTGTGTGGGTGGGGACGAGATAGTGGCATGGGTCACTACTTCCCTATTGTGGGGGATCAGTATCCACTGCGCTCTCTGGCTTGCCCTGGGAGTCCACTGGCGGTGTCCCTATAGGTTTCTGCAGGATGGAAGCCAGTGGAGGGTGGGGGAGCTGCAAGCCACCTGGTTTCTGAAGTGCTGGCTCTGTCCCCTCATGCTTTCCACCCAAAGGATGGTCAGCAGGACCCTGCCTTCAGTACTCCGCTAGGGCTGGATACCCCCCATGTCCAGCAGGCGACAGTCCTCAAAAGCTGGTGCTCAAAGTCTGGAGATTCCCACTACGCTGAGGGAGGAGATGGAATCCAGTCCAGGAAAGCTTGGCAGGAGGCCTGGAGCCAGAGGGGGCCATGGGTCAAGAATGTCAAGGATGGACTAGGCAGGAAGGTGCTCGGGGAACCCTGCCCCCTAACATCTGAATCTGCAGGCAGCTGGTCGCCGACTCCCCCTGCTGTTTGCTCCCGGGGGCACTGGTGACTGCCACTCACACCTAGCTACAGCTGTCCAGAGGTGATCCTGAAACCCGCATGGCCTGGAGCATCACGGGAGCATCTTTCTACCAGGGTGAGGGCCCGGGAAGGGGCAAAGACTCCAAAGGGCTCTAAAGGCGGGGTCCTCCAAGGGTCTGTAATGCCCCGGCGGTGGGGGGGGGGGAGGAGTGGTGATGGAGGAGGGCGCCCCCGGGAGTGTCAGGGCACCCCCAACCCGTGAGACCAGGGTAGCTTGCTCATGGGTCCCCGGTGGGGAATGCCCACTTCCCTGAAGACTTGGCCAGGCCACATCCCCCAAGCCCACTCCAGCCACAGGCAATGACTGCAGCCTCCCAGGCCAGTCCAAGCCTCCGACTGCAAGCCAGGTGGTCTCAGAGGACCCCCACCTACCAATTCCAAGCATTCCACTGCACAGGTGGCTCCCATGGCTGGCCATAGTGACAGGCTGACCTGGCCACACACCGCCCAGTCACCCTTCTTTCTCCACCCCCACCCGTGTGCTCAGTCCCTCCCCCAGAAGGAGTTGCAGGTGGTGTGGCCTCTGCCTGTGGGCAGGGGGCTGGCTCAGGGGATGTGCCCTAAGTGACAAGGTGTTCGCAGGACAAGCCAGCATAAGGACCCACGTGTTCCTGCTACCACCACTGGATTTATTGAGGCTGTCACCACATCTGCTAAGAGGGCCACCAAGAGGGGGCCTGGCCAGTGCCTGGCCTGTGCCTGAACTGAGGGACCGTGCCACGCCCTGGTGGCTTCTGGAGGGCGCGCCTGTGGAGAGCGACATGCCACGAGGACTGGGCAGCTCAGAGCGGAAAGAGAAGCAGGAGCTGGGGGTGCAGGGGAGGAGGGAGCAGGAACAAGAGTTGCATCTAGACAAAGTGGGACAAGACGAAACCAGAGCCCGCGTGTGTGGACGTCTCCTCTCAGGATCCAGGCGCCTGCGGCCCGCAGCCCCTTAGCCGGACATCTCCTCTCGCTGCCCCTTGTTCCTGCGCACTTCGGCGGCGTGCAGCTCCTGCGGGCACGGGGGGAGCCCCCACAGCAGGCCTCAGGGACCCTCCGAGGTGCAGGAGAAGCCACCGAGGAGGACACCTTCCCAAGACGAGGCCCGCAGCACCCACGCCCCAAGTGTGCCCTGAGTGTGGCGCTGGCCCCCCCCAACCAGAGAGAGCTGGGAATCGGGGACGTCCTGGGGTTTGCAGGCTCCAGGGTACCCCCCCCCCCGTCCCGGGGGCAGAAGCAGGGGCCACTCTGGGCGGTCTCCGGGCAGGGCAGGGCGGGGAGCAGCGGGGCTGCGGGGGCGCCGGGAAGGGGCCGCGGGGGCGGAGGGGGCTCCTGGGGCTTCCCCGGCCCGGCCCTAACGCAGCTCCTCCGTCCTGTGGCTCCGAGCCCGATGCGCGTCGGTGGGGGTTCCCGGGTCCCCCGGCCCGCCCCGGCCCGCCCCGCGCACCTTCTCCCGCAGCCGCTCGCGCAGCGCCGCCAGGTGCGCCTCGCGGATCTCCTTGCTCAGCTCCATCTTGTGGTTGAGCCTCTCCTCCGCCAGGCGGCTGAAGTTGTTGTTGTCCTCCAGCGCCTTGTGCAGCACCTCGCGCTCGTGCTCGCGCCGCTCCGCCAGCTGCTTCAGCACCTGCGCCTCCTGCGTCTGGGGGGGGGGGCAGGTGAGCGCCCCCCGCCCCCGCCCGGGCCGAGCTGGGGGGGCAAGGGCTTGGGCGCCACCGTGACCCGTGACCGGCGCGGGGAGCTCAGCCCCAGACAGGCCGGGAGCCGCGGGGAGCCCCAGCAAGGCGGGCCCAGGCGCCCTCAGGGGCCGTGGGGGCAGCTCCGCTGATTCAAAACCTCCGGGCTGTCGCTGTCGTGGAGCCCGCACCGTGTCCTCCGACGGCTGCGCCCGCAAGTAGGTGCTTGGTAGGCCCGGGCTCTGGCCCCCTAAGGGGCGGGCGTCGTGCAAAGGCCCCCAGGGCTGCAGACACCCGGGCTGCTGGTCCCCACCGTCCAGCCCTTCTGGGGCGGGGACCGCCTGGTGGCCCGCAGAGAGCTGAGGGGTGCGGGCTGCCGAGCCCACCCACGTGTGGTCACTGCTGGCCACTCCCCACAGGCCCAGGTCCCCAGGTGTCACGGGGACATGCTCTAAGGGACTTGGAGCCAGACTGCACTTGTGTGTGTGTGTGTGTGTGTGTGTGTGTTTCCGCCTCCGTGGGGCTAGTGTGAGGGGAAGAGACACTTCTCCCAGGGCCCGGAACTCCCAGCAGGCCTGGGCTTGCGGACCCCAACACATGGGGGAGTCCCCTTCTTCCCCCTTCCCTCCCCTGGAGACCGATGCCAGCCCAGGCTCACATCCCAGGGCCCCCTGCTGGCCATGCCCGAGGACACCCGGTTCACCTCCCTGTCCCATTCTCATCTCCCAAGAGGAGAGCAGGGAACCACAAGACCCTCTCCGTCCCCCTGCAGCCCCCGCCCCCCCCCCAGCCAACAGCCAAGCGGCAGCTTGGAACACTCTGTGCTTCGGGGACCCATGTGTCCACCCTCATCGGGACCTGGGGGCAGAGGTGGGCTCCTCACCTTCCTTCGCTCCTCAGCAGCCTCCAGCCGCTTCTGCAGCTCCTCCAGGGAGGTGTCCTTCCTCTTGGGGGGAGAGGAGAGCACCGGGCTCTCGGGGGACAGGTCAGAAGGGGACTTGAGGATGACCTCGAAGCTCTGGCCAGAGGCCCTCTTGTCCAGCTGCTTCACCTCCATGTCTGCAAGACCACACGGGAGCTCAGGCTCTGAGGGGACACGTTCCCAGCTCCTGCCCAAATCCAGGGCTGCGGGAGGGGACGCGGCTGCTCACGTGGGACTCCCTGGCCTGAGCCCCCAGGGCCGCCTCCCACCCGAGGCCCGCTCTCCAGACGCCAGCTGAGCCGAGGTGCGGGGAGGTCGGCCGGAGAGGCCCTGGGAGCAGGGAGCAAGGGGTGAGCAAGGGCACTCACCCCCGTACTGGTAGATGGTGTTGGGGTGCGGCTGTGAGTAGAAGCAGGAGCAGATGAGCGACAGCACCGACAGCTCCTTCATCTTCTCCTTGTAGGCTGTGGGCGTGAGGCCAGCAGTGAGGGCGCCGGGCGCCGCCGTCCTTCCTCCCCGGCACCCCCCACGCTGCGTCTCTCTGGAAGCCTGTTCTCTTGCCCCCTACACCTCTCCTCTTCCCGCCCGAAGCTGAGCAGAAGGGGGCCTGGTCTGTCCCTGGGCGCACCCCCGTGGGCTGTCCTGCGTTCTTCGCTTAGTATCCGCCTTCTTCCTCCTTTTCTTTCTCGGCATTTCTGCCTCTTTCCTCTCTGTGGCTGTGTTTTGTCCGTCTCCGCTCATCCTCCTTCCTAACTCCTTCTGTCTCTCTCTTTCCCTGTCTCCGTGAGTCTTTGTCACTCAGTCTTTGTCCTGAGTCACCCTCCCTGGTCCTCCTTCCTCCCCTTTCCCTCTCACAGGTATTAACCACCATACTCCTGCCTGGGCCAGCACAGACGTGGAGCTTCTGCAGGCAGCACCTTCTTGGCCTGTACATGTGGGTGGAGCCCTCAGACTTCCTCCTGTGTGCGCCCCCCCCACCCCGTTTACCCCATGACCCAGCTGAGACCCCGAGATCACCAGGTCGGGGCTCCCCATCAGGCTCCAGCCAGATGCGGGGAGCTGTCTGCTCAGCTGCTCAGCACCAGAGGCCGCCCTCTAGCCTTGCAGAGCCCCTGCCCACCCAGAAGAGGAGGTGAGCTCGTCTGAGGCCCTGTGCCCTGGCAGGTGAAGGGGAGGAGCCCACTGCCAGATGGAAATAATTGAGCTCTTTGTGACCTATTCGTGACAAGCCAGGCCCCACGGTAGACATGCTGGCCCGGTGTCTCACTAGTGCTTAACAATCTTCAAGCCCAAGACTGTCCCCCTGCTCCACTGAGATGATAGTGGGCCCTGGTGGCTAGGGTGACTTGCCCAGAGCTCCTCAAGTGCAATCCCAGGTGGCCCGTGTCCTTTCCACCACTCTAGCAGGTCCCAAAGACTAGGAGGCTCAGAGACCCATCCTCCCCCCTCCCTAGCTGGAGAAGCTGGTGGTCTCCAGAGAGGGGGTCTGGCTTCCATGAAGTGATCTTCCAAGGAACACAGATGAATTTGGACAAAGGGTTTAGATGAACAAGAAACTTCCTGATCAAATTTCACACCGGACAGTGTTTTAAAATTGAGTTAATGTGAGGTCGGGAAAAGTGTTGGTATAGAAACAGGACACGGGACAGAAATTATCAGGTTCTTGTCTGAGGGAACAGCTTGTGGTGAGCATGGTTTTCCCACAACCACCACAGAGAACTTTGTCATTTGATCTAAATGTCCTGATGACCCAGGTCCTCCTAGAGAGAGCCCCAGAGACTCTACAGGGAGCATGAAGGAATCCCGGGCAGGCAGCAAGGAGAGCCTTTAAGGGGTGTGGAGGGGAAGCAGGGCTAGGATGTGCGTCTTGGTCATTGGCTTCGGGAGGCTGGGAGGCAGGGGGGGCATGGACACAGGCCTCAAAGGGGATTTTGGCTTGACTTGTCAATTTTATTTTTTCACAGGCATAATCTATTTGTGCATTACTTGTGCTATTAAGAGTTAACTTTAAAAAGTAGGCAGAGGGGGATCCCTGGGTGGCTCAGCAGTTTGGCGCCTGCCTTTGGCCCAGGGCGCGATCCTGGAGTCTCCAGATCGAGTCCCGCATCGGGCTCCTGGCACGGAGCCTGCTTCTCCCTCTGCCTGTGTCTCTGCCTCTCTCTCTCTCTCATGAATAAATAAAATCCTTAAAAAAAAAAAAAAAAAGGTTTCTCTGAAAAAAAATAAAAAATAAAAATAAAAAGTAGGCAGAGGAGTACGTCACAGTACATGGCTGGGGAGTTAGAGCGTATAAGACGAGGCAAGGCCAGCTCTTCAGAAGCAGCGGACCGGGAGACATTTGGGCATTGGGAAGGCTGGGGAAATAGCCGGGCCCCTGCTCAGAGGGAGGGTCAGGAGGGGAACGTACTTGGATCCTGGGAGAGGCCACGAAGGAAGCGGCTGGTCTAACCCTGCCACCACCCGCCTCTTGGCAACAGGCACTGCCTCTCCCACCCTCCAGGTAGTCTTTCCTCACCACATGCAGGAACCCCCAAATGAGTTTAGCACATAGGCGGGGAGCTTGGGGCCTCACAGCTGCTCAAGCTCCTCTCGGCCTTGAGAGGACGTGTTCCCAGCAAGACGAGCATTTATTACAGAGGAAGAACACGTTTACAGACAAATATTGGGGCAGCTCCCTTCTGAATGACTGTCACCCCTCAGCAGGAAGGGAGGCTGGGCAGCTGAGAGCACCACACTGCTAGGATAGAGGGGAGAAGGATGGGGGGTGTGCTGGAGACTGAAGTCAGAGCTCTCGGAGCCCTGGGGGCCAGTGTCCAACCAGGAAAGAGGGGACTGTGTCCCGCGGCTGGTAATAGGGATGCAGCTTACTTAGTGCCTGACGGTCACAGAGATTCTCCAGCTTTTTTTCTCCCAGGCTGATGGCCCACGAGGAGCGTCCTTCCCAGAAGACTCATCTGAAGGAGCCATGTGGGAAGGGGCACCCCCAGAAGGGGGCTTGGGAGGGAGGTTTGCTCTGTGGTCTGTCTGCGAGTTGGAAGGGACTGGGCAGCAGGTGGGGAAATTGGCCAATTTGTAGAGCTGGGGCTGGAGAGCAGGGCTGGGCCCAGCAGCTCAGAACAGCAGTGACACCTGTGTCCTCAGAGCTGGAGGGGCTTGAAGGCCATGTCTCCCTGCAGAGGGGAGAGGTCGAGGCCCAGACCCTTCTAGGCACCTCACCATAGACAGCTGGGATGTGTTTCTCCACATCACCAGCCAGGACTTGTCTCTTCCTTCCCATCACTCACTTCAGGGAGTCACTAAAAACAAGTCTCTGCCATGAGCTGCATTGCTTTCATCTCCTTCTTCCTTTTCATAGTAAATGTGAAGTATGCAAAAAAAAAAAAATGCACGATGGCCTTTGGATGTTTAGGTCCTAGATGAGCAAGAGTTAGAAGGCACCAGGTCAGCCTACAGCGGCACAGAAACCATAATGGCAGCACTCATGAGGTGAGTCCCAAGTCACCCTTAAGACCGGCCGACAGAAACCCTTGTCGGATTCATTTCTACCGAGGGAGGAGAGAGTGGGGGAGGGAGAGTGAGTCCCAGACAGCAAGGAGCCCACCCAGAGTCACAGCACGACGGCATGGGAGCCTGGTCAGGACTCCCAGCCTCCGACTGCACCTTCCTGGTGGGAGCCTCACGGCGGTGGGGACGGGGTGCCTATCCAGACCTGGGAGGGCAGAGTGCCCACAGATGCCCACACCCCTAAAAGGGTCCCAAAGGCTGCTGCTAATTGCTTCCTGACAGATGGAGCTGATTGCGACTCGGGCCACCCTCTCACTAATCAAAGTCAGAAGCAGGACTCTCCAGCAGATTCACCTTTCTCTGGGCAGGAAACTCTGGAAATGAGGCTGCAAGAGTCATACGGCCCGGCATGGACTGGGCTCCCGCCTCTTGCCAGGCACTAGGCCAAGCACCTTTCCTGAAATACCCTGATCATCCCCCAGAACACGCCCAGGAGAGGCGCTGTCACGATCACCCCATCCGGATGAGGCCCTGAGGGTTTAGGTGGTGTGTGCGAGCCCTCTCAGCTCCACAGAGTTGCAGAAGGAGAGAAACATGAGCACGAGTCTACAAAAGTGTGTGAAGAGCCGAGTGGGAAGGCTACCAGACACGGCCACCCCCCCAGGAGTCCCACCAGCACAGCCGTCAGCAGGCGCTCAAGGGAAAGGTGGAGCCACAGCTCTTCAGCCAACAGAGGAAGAGAACGCTGAGGTCCACCTTGTGCTGACGACAAGGTCATCAGACAAGACTCTTCACCTCAGTCACCAAGACGAAGTGAAGCCCGCCAGCGAGCTGGGGCAGACAGGCCACGAGGCAGGGAAGGTCAGTGGCTGCTCCAACCAGGGAGGCCTTTTAACAGACAAGCCCCTGGGATTCACTCCAACTGATTTTGGCCACAACTGACGTGCCCACGCAGCCAGTTCCGGGCCAGGCCCCCCGCCTGTCAAACCTCGATGGAGGTGAGCACAGCCGTGTACATGTGTGGGCTGCACTGATGACGACACGGGAGGCCCAGCCCTGTGACTCTGGCCAGGGACACTTCTCCAGCTGGCACATCGCACATCTATGAGGCGGTGGCCGTGCTGGACAAAACTGATGGCGCTTTGCTTTCCCTCTTCACGCCAGCAGCAACGTGGACATCCAGAAAACCCCTGGGACGAAGCGTGGGTCGGCAGTGCTCCAAAGCCTGGCGATGGAGACAGGGCTGGCGCCAGGGGGCCGGAAGGTCAGAGCCTGCGCACCCACCCCCGGGGGCCATCGCCAGGGCAGCTTTGGCTCTGTCCCTTCGCCACCTACCCTGTCTGCCTGTCTGTCAGGCAGGAATAAAGCCTATTGAGGAGGGTTTTTCCGGAAGAGGCGAAGTAAGAGAAAAGGCTGAGAGCATCTCCCACCCATGCTCGTTGTCTCCCACTGGGGCACCATCCTGAGCCAGGGCCCCAAGCCCTGCCTTGACGGGGCACTGGGGTGGCACTCTGGCCGTGAGAAGGACAGACCACCCTCCGTCCCTGCCCAAAGCTGAGCCGAATATCTCCGAGGAGATCAACAAGAGAGAGCAGGGGCAGGTGAAGGCCCGGGTGCAGGAGGGGTGTGCTCAGTGACACACGTGGTCAGGTGCCACCTGGGGCCTGAGAGGCTGGACACGGCACACGTGAGAGTGGAGCTCGGCCAAAGCGTGTGTTCCCCCTGGAGGGAACCAGGCTGGCTGGGGAGAGGGGACCCCCAAGAGGGAGGGGAGGGTGGGTTGGGAGTGGAGCTTCGGGTCCAGGGGGAGAAGGGGCGTTGCTGGGGGAGCTGCTGCCCCGACGTCCCCCGAGGCCGCGGGCGCAGAGATGAAGTGGGTCCTGGGGCGGCCAGACAGGGCAGGGTGCCCCCGGGGAGCGAGCCCTCCCGGCCAGGGTGGGAGCCCCGCAGGCGCCGGGAACTGCTCGGCTGGCGCTGGGGCTGGCCCGGGGGGCGGTGGCGCAGGCCGGGAGGGAGGGGGTCGCGGCCTGGGGCGGCGGATCCGCAGCCTGGGAGGCGGGGCGGCGCGGGGAGGAGGGGCAGACCGGGGGAGGCTTGGAAGCGGCCGCGGCCCCTCCTCCCCCGAGCCCCGCTGCGCCAAGGGCGGCGGCTGGCTGGACCCGGCTGGCTGGACCCGCGGGCCGCGGCGGCAGGGCAGGGGCGGCGGCTGGCTCGGCTGCGCCGGGCTCTCCTCCCCCGCCTTCCCGCAGCGCCCTCCAGCCCCGGAGCCGCGGAGGCCGGCAGCGACCCTGGGCGGGGGCTCAGCCGGGCCCCCGCCGCCCCTCCCTCGGGGCCAGGGCCCGCGCCTCCCCACCGCCCACCCAGCCGCGCGCCCCCGAACCCGCCCCTCACCCCGGGGCTCTCAGGCGCGGCCCCCGCCCTGGGGCGCCCGGTGCTCGCAGCCCCGGCAGAGCGCGGGCCGGGGGCGGGGGGGGCCGGGGAGTCGCGCCCCCGCCTACCGGACAGGGTGCTGGCCATGGTGCTGGCGGCGCGGGCTGCGGAGGCCGGGAGGCGCGGGCGGCGGCTGGAGCTGCAGTCGGCGAATGCTGCAGTGCCGGGGCGGGGAGGGAGCGAGGGAGGGCGGGAGGCGGGCGCAGAGCGAGCGAGAGCGAGCGCCTGGCTGGCTGTGGCAGGGGCGCAGCCGTCAGAGGGAGGGGACGGTGGGAGGGGAGCGCCCAGCTGGGCCCGCGGGGTGGGGTGCTGCGGCCCGGCCCATCCACCCACTGCTTACCCCTGAGACCCCCCCTGCTGCCCCAACCGGGCTTTGTGCGGGCTTGGCGGCAGGGTGGGCGAGGCGGGAGAGGAGGGGGGCCCCACATCAGGGTGTGGCTGGAGAGTCCCCCGGCCGGGAGGCGCCTTCCGTGTGCCCAGGCCCGTGCTGAGAGCGCGTCACAGAGAGTGGGGGTCCGGATGGGTCGGGAAGGCCTCCGGAGCATCCCGGAGGGCGAGTCGGCTCTGAGGCAGACAGGAGGGTCAACGGGAGGGGTGGCGAGGCCTAGAACAAAGCCCTGGGAGCCAGCTGGAGAGGAGAACAACCCCAGCTGACACCCCACTTGCTGTGCGGCTGGGACCCAGTGTCTGACTTCTCCGCACGTCTGTTTCTCAAGTGCAAGAGGCGACAACAATGCTGGTGTCCAGATGATGGAGAAGAGGGGTGCACTTGGTCACGGGTGGGGTCACGCCTCCCCTCCTCTCTGGGCCTAGGGTTCTGGTTGATACCCGCAAAGGGAGAGCCTGGCAGAGGCGGTGGGCCCCTTGCTGCAAGGGCCATCTCGTCTCCCTTTGGGCCCGGGAAGCCATATGGATGGAGCGTCATTCCCATTTTAGGGGTGAAGCCACGGAGGTCAAGAGAAGCACTTGCTCCGCAACCAAGTAGGTCCTAAGGCCAGGAATCGGACCGTGGGAAGCCTTGGGAGCCTGTGGAGAGGTGAGGTGGGCTCAGAAAGGGGACGGGCCGGGACAGACCGAAGGGTCAGGGGCAGCCCGCAGGCCCGGCAGACGTGAATACAGGCACACCCCCAGGTGCACACACGGCAAGTGTGGGACGGGTTAACGTGTCCTGTGGTCCACAGTGTACCCCACGGGGCCCACAAGAGCAGGCTCTCCATTCAGCTTTGTTGACTTGGCCAAGATCTCTGTGCCTGCTGGGCAGGGCTGGTCACCGCCCGCCTTGGGGCCCGTTTCCTCTCATCTTTTGCGATTAGGTTCAGATGTGGCATCGCCAGTTATCGTTTCTAGCGGGCTGGGCAGTGCCACAGAGGACGTGCGGCCGGACAGCTCGTGCGCTGGCTGTGGTTTGGGCCCCAGGGGCCCCGAGCCTCTGGGTCCTGCCTTGCTTTCCCTGGGCCTCTGGGAGCACCAAGGCCTCTGCTCTTAGAAGACGCGGGGGGTGGAAATGAAGAGCAGGACTCAGGGCTCTGAGCCCGGGGGCTGCTGGCTTTAGGCGGGCTGCTCCCCACCGGCCCTGGGCCCGATAAGGAGACGATTCATCCGAGAGGCCGTTCGGAGGACAAACCTGTCCATGCCTGAGCTGGACTGGAGCGGGTGGGACGGAGCCCTCTGCCCGCCTGCGGCCAGCGGCCCCCAGGCCTCCCCAAGCACGAGGTCTCACAGGCAGGGACGGACGGGGCCCACCCGCAGCTTTGGGGGCGGCGGTGCCAGCCGGCTGTGGGCTGTGGGCTGTGGGCTGGCAGCTCCCAGAGGTGGCTTCTTCCTGGCGCCCTTTGGAACATGCTGGGGCGTCCAAACAGCTACGCCTAAGGGGTGGGCAGGCCTGGGTCCCACGCTCACCCCCCGCGGACGTGGGTGCTGGACACCCCCAGGGAGGCCCCGGGCCCAGCCTGACCCCCTGTGGACGTGGGTGCTGGACACCCCCAGGGAGGCCCCGGGCCCACCCTGACCCCCCGCGGACGTGGGTGCTGGACACCCCCAGGGAGGCCCCGGGCCCAGCCTGACCCCCTGTGGACGTGGGTGCTGGACACCCCCAGGGAGGCCCCGGGCCCACCCTGACCCCCCGCGGACGTGGGTGCTGGACACCCCCAGGGAGGCCCTGGGCCCAGCCTGATCCCCGCGGACGTGGGTGCTGGACACCCCCAGGGAGGCCCCGGGCCCACCCTGACCCCCCGCGGACGTGGGTGCTGGACACCCCCAGGGAGGCCCCGGGCCCAGCCTGACCCCCTGTGGACGTGGGTGCTGGACACCCCCAGGGAGGCCCCGGGCCCACCCTGACCCCCCGCGGACGTGGGTGCTGGACACCCCCAGGGAGGCCCCGGGCCCACCCTGACCCCCCGCGGACGTGGGTGCTGGACACCCCCAGGGAGGCCCCGGGCCCAGCCTGACCCCCTGTGGACGTGGGTGCTGGACACCCCCAGGGAGGCCCCGGGCCCAGCCTGACCCCCCGCGGACGTGGGTGCTGGACACCCCCAGGGAGGCCCCGGGCCCAGCCTGACCCCCTGTGGACGTGGGTGCTGGACACCCCCAGGGAGGCCCCGGGCCCACCCTGACCCCCCGCGGACGTGGGTGCTGGACACCCCCAGGGAGGCCCCGGGCCCACCCTGACCCCCCGCGGACGTGGGTGCTGGACACCCCCAGGGAGGCCCTGGGCCCAGCCTGATCCCCGCGGACGTGGGTGCTGGACACCCCCAGGGAGGCCCCGGGCCCACCCTGACCCCCCGCGGACGTGGGTGCTGGACACCCCCAGGGAGGCCCTGGGCCCAGCCTGATCCCCGCGGACGTGGGTGCTGGACACCCCCAGGGAGGCCCCGGGCCCAGCCTGACCCCCCGCGGACGTGGGGCGGTGAGAGCCCCGAGGCGCCCCAGGATAGGGGCGGGGCAGTCCCACGAGCCCGGGCAACGCAGGGGCCCGGCGGCGGAGGGCGCTGGAAGGCGGGCGCCGGCGGACGGCGGGGCGGGGCGAGGCCGGAAGCACACCCCCCCCCCCCCCCCGTGGACGCGCGGGGCCCCAGGCTCAGGGCGGGGCCGGAACCCAGCGCGCGGACCCTCCACCGCGGGACGGTTTCCGCCCGGAGCGACGCCCTGCGGACCGGAACTGGGAGCGGAAGTGCAGAGCGTCCGGAGGCGACCGAGCGCCTTAGCCTGCGGGGTCCGGACCGGCCGACGGCGGCCGCGACGCGGTGGCGGGGCCTCGGCTGACCTGGGGCAGATCCTGGGGTCCCCCCGGCCGCGGAAGGCTGTCCGCGGAGACGAGTGAGTGGCCAGCCGCAGAGACCCCGGCACCGGCGCCCCGAGCCGCACGCGCCTCCGGGAACTGCAACTCCCAGCAGGCCCCGCGCCGCCCGGCCCGCGCGGGTCTGTGCCGCGCTGCATTCTGGGGCCGGTGGTTTTCCTGCGCTCGGGGGCGGGGCCTCCGGGGCGGGGCGGGGCCTCCGGGGCGGCTGCGCGAGGGGCGGGCGCGCAGTGTTGGCGCGAACCGGCTCCGGTGCACGGGCTCCCGGCCGGGAGCTGCCCTCCGAGCTCCGCGCAGCTACGGGGTTGCAGGCGCGGCGTGTGCCGCCCTGCTCGGCCCTGGCTCTTGCCCGTCCTGTGGGCCCGGCCGCCCCTCCCGGAGCTCCAGGGACCGGTTTGGGACCGGAGCGCAAGGCAGGCCCAGGGGCTGCGCCTCCCCTCCCCGGTGTCCCAGGCCGGCCGCGTCGTTGCCCAAGGGCCGGGCGCCGCAGGAAGGCTGGCTGCAGGCTCCTGGTGCCCCTCTGTGCCGCCGGGCCTCCCGTGGAGCACAGCGTGGGGTCCCGGCCGCGGGGTGGCATCGCTCATCTGCAGTGGCTGAGACCCCATGTTCAGAGGGGTCGTGTCTCCCCCGCAGCCTGGGTGTCAGCCAGCCTGTGTCCTGAGAACGGGCCAGCATGCCCAAGATAACCCTGAACGGCGTGGCCGTGGATTTCCCGTTCGAGCCCTACAAATGCCAGGAGGAGTACATGAGCAAGGTGCTGGAGTGTCTGCAGAAGGTACAGCTGCGGGTGGGCCAGCACGGGCGGAGCTTCAGCCAAGTCCTGACACAGCGTAGCTCCACTCCCCGGTCACTCGTGCTGAGCCCTGCTGGGTACCAGGCCTCCTCCCGGGTGCAGGGCTCAGTCCTAAACGGGGCTGGTGTTCTAGGAGACACGGGAGACACGAGGACAGAAAGGGACCTCCGTGCTCGGAGGGAAGGTCATGAGGTCACAGGCTTGGGAGCACCTTGAGGGCCCTTCTGAGGAGGTGGCATTTGAGCCAAGGCCACATAGGGAGGAGCAGCCAGCAGTTTGAGGATCTGGGGGAAGGAAGTATTCCCACGGGGCTGGATACTCAGCGTCTCGTCCTCGCTTGGGAAGGGGCTTGAGCTCGGGGGTTGCTGGAAGGCAGAGGGGTGCGGGTCGCTGGTTGACTCTTGGCGTGCTCTCGTGCATCCGGCTTGGGCCCCCGGCCCTGCAGCCCCCGGCCCCGCAGCCCCCGGCCTTCTGCAGCTGGGCTCCTGGCCGCTGTTGTGGGCACAGACTCCCGTGCCCGGGCACGAGGAGCACGGCGCTGCCCATTTGCCTCCATGTCTCCCCAGCCTGCTGCTCGGGCTCCCGTCTGAGGTGTATGTGGGTCATCAGGTTCTGTTCAGCACGGACCACCTGCGGCTAAAGTCACGGAGCGATGTTCTGTGTTGAGATTTGGCACCTGATTAGTCACCTTACTATTTATATCAAGTTGAAAAATACCGTGGAGGTTTGAGCAATGCTCTGCAAATTGTTTGCTAACGAGGGCCGAATTAGCTCATAGCTTTTGGCTGGTGGCCTGAGCGGAAGCTCTGTCAAGTTATCACTGTCCCCAGGCCTTCTGCTACCTGCGGGGTGGCCTCCACCTCTGCCTCAGGTGGGCTGTGGTCTGCAGTGCTTCTCCCCTGCTCCCCGTGACCTTGCTCCTGGCCCCATTCAGAGAGTAAATGGCATCCTGGAGAGCCCCACCGGCACGGGGAAGACGTTGTGCCTCCTCTGCAGCACGCTGGCCTGGCGGGAGCACCTCCGCGACGCCATCTCTGCCCGCAAGATTGCTGAGAGGGTGCAAGGGGAGCTTTTCCTTGATCGCACCTTGTCATCCTGGGGAGATGCCGCTGCAGATGGAGACGGCGCAGGTGAGGCTTCTTTCAGCTCCTCTGGGGCCTCTGCAAAGAGGTGGCCACGGGGTAGAGCGGGCTGGTGAGGTCCCGGTGCAGCTGCTACGTCCTCTCTCGCCATAGGCCTGAGGTCATGACCGTGTGGCCAAACGAGAAGGCCACACATGTCCCCCTAGGTCATTCCTGGGACTAGGGGCGCAGGGCTGAGGTAGCTAAGTGCCCCTGGGTTAACAGCACACCAGAACTTTGTGTCATGGAGCTGTGACCTGTTCTGCTTCCTTGTCCCCGGGCAGCTTGCTACGCAGACATCCCAAAGATCATTTATGCCTCCAGGACCCACTCGCAGCTCACTCAGGTCATCCGCGAGCTGCGGAACACCTCCTACCGGTAGGTCGCGCGCTCACCCTGCCTCTGAGGTATGGGGGTGTGGGGGTGGCCTTGGCAAGGTGGCTCATGGTGCACCGTGCCTGGACCCCGCTCTGAGGCTTCGCTGCGCTCCAGCGTGTGCCGTGCACTGGGCTGCAGCCAGGGCCACGCTGTCCCTGCCGCCCACTGCTGATGAGACAGCAGCTCCCAGAGTACGTGCCGCCCTGGGGTTAGCACCCTGCGCTCCCGGGGGGGCCTGCCGCCAGCTGTGGTGGGGGGCGGCGTGCCGGTTGTGTGAAGGGAAGGAGGCCACCTTCGCTGCAGGGCGGGGGCTGTCCCAGGGTCTCACACCAGCCTCGTGGGGCCGGGGGCCTGGTTGGCGGGTGTCCTCCCGTGTGTCCCCTGCCTTGCCTCCTTGCTCACTCTGGGCCGTGCAGTGGAGGAAGCGCCTCCCGAGCCCAGGGCACGTTCTGGCCACGGCCGCTCCCTTGGCTTCCCAGGTGCACACGCGGGTCACGTGTTGAGGTGCTCCGCGGTGGCCCCACAGCTCAGGCTTGTGCTGCTGGATGGCACCAGGGCTGGTGCTCTGGTTCCTGGGCCCACGGCTCTCCCTCCTGCCAGGCCGAGGGTGTGTGTGCTGGGCTCTCGGGAGCAGCTGTGTATCCACCCCGAGGTGAAGAAGCAGGAGAGTAACCACATGCAGGTGGGTTTCTGGGGTGCGCGCTCGGCCTCTGTGGTTCCCTTGGAGCTCTCGGCTGCGCCCCCAGGGGACGGCCCAGGGAGGAGCCGGTGGGCCAGGGCTGGCACGGTGCCGGGCAGCACCGCCGGTAGCGAGTCCCCTGGCCGGCCGGCGCCCCACACGTCTTCACCATCACGCTAGCCGGGCCTGCTGCCTTTTCCTCCCAGATCCACCTGTGCCGAAAGAAGGTAGCAAGTCGTTCGTGTCATTTCTACAACAACGTAGAAGGTAAGAGGATTCGTGGAAGCCACTCTTGCTGGTTGGCGGCATCCAGCCAGGTGGGCTTGGAGCATGTGCTGCTCAGGCCGCGTGGCCTGCTGGCTGTCCCGTTTGGGGCTCCAGAGCGGCCACGTCGGTGCCGCCGGATGAGGTGGTGCCGGGCACTGTGTCCCGACCGTGCACCCATTGGATTGTGCGCAGAAGGGCTCGTACGCCAGGGCAGGAAAGGCTGTCATGTCAGAAGGGCATCCTGGCAAGGCTGGCCTCTCGCGCCGGGGTCTGGGAGCTTGGATGTCCGGGGTCGCCACCCCCTGCGAGGAGGGGCTCTCGGGGCCTAGAGCGTCCTACGCAGAGCAGCTGCTTCCTCCCGGGAGTCTGGGGCTGGGCGCGCGGCAGCCGCGGCATCTACGTGACCGGCCCCAGCAGGAGCCCCGGGCTTCTGGCCGGCTGCCCAGCCGACAGCGTTTCACACGTGGCCCCGGCTCGCTCGGGGCATTTGGCCTGAGGAGGGGGTTCTGGAAGCCGGGCCTGGTCCCCAGGACGCCTCTGCGGGCTTGTTTCCCGTCACTGATTCTGCTGTGTGTCCCTGGGCTGCGGTAGGGCCCCGTGTGGGTGTGGCTGCCCCAGGGTCCCCCGAGTGCTCCGCGGCTCCCCGAGGTGGCTGAGGTGACGGCACAGGGGCATGACAACAGCTGGCCGTGCTATGGCTTCACGTGTGTGACCTTAGGTGCCCACAGCCCTTGGTGCCTGCTGCTACTTTCCTTAGGCCCTGGGTGGACAGTTGGCCCTGGTCTTTGCTTTTCCTGGGCGGGTGTCCCTCACATCTGTCCAGGAGCAACGGCAGAGGTGCTTCTCTGGGGGTGGCCTCTGTAGTTTCCTGTTTGCAGTCAGGGCTCGGTGGCTTGGGGGGGGGTTTCATTGGAGTGGGGTTGGGGTCCCCTGTTTCCTGCTTCAAGGTGGGGACTCAGACCCGGGCTCAGAGGTGACAGGCCCTCGGGCACACACAGGTGATAGCGCTGGGGTTTGGCGTGCCCAGCATCCAGGGCAGTGCTTGCTCCCGGAGGCCTGAGCTGGGGGGGGGTCCCTCACCCCCCAGGGAGAGGCATCCCTGCGCCCTGTCCCGGGAACTCACTCCTCGCCACCGCGCTTGCTGTGGTGTCTGCTCTGGCGGCACCGGGGACCCTCGGAACAGCAGGGGAGGGTGCGTGGGAGGTTGAGCTGTAGCCTGGCCGCAGGGGGTCTGGACGGGGGTGGGGTGGGGTGGGTGGGGGCAGCTGGCAGCCCGTGTGGCCTGGGGGCCTGGGTGGCTTTTCTCCTTGGCTGGGTCCGCCTTCTACTCACAGCCCTCCCGCCTCAGTGCAGCTTTCCCATGGGCCTTGGGGTCCCCTCTGGTGCTCATGGAGTCCTCTTGTGCCCCGTTGTGGCCGCCTCCCTCGCCCACGTTCCTGGCAAAGGTGGGGTTGCAGGTGTTCTGCTTACCACGTACCAGAGCCTTCGGGCAGAACCCGGTGGGACCTGCTGCAGCCACTTTTCCACAGTGGTTTGTGGTTCAGCTCTCCACTCTGCAGCCCTCGCCTGCACTGTCCTCACCTGCACTGTCCTCACCTGCACAGCCTCTCACCTGCTCTGCCCCTCACCTACGTAACTCCTCACCTGCACTGTCCTCACCTACAGAGCCCCTAACCTGCACTGTCCTCACATGCACTGTCCTCACCTACACAACCTCTCACCTGCTCTGCCCCTCACCTACGTAGCCGCTCACCTGTAGTGCCCCTCACCCGCACTGTCCTCACCTATGTAGCCCCTCACCCGCTCCGGCCCTCACCAGCACTGTCCTCACTCGCACTGTCCTCACCTGCACTGCCCCTCACCTGCACAGCCCATCAGCTGCAGTGCGCTCACCTGCAGCATCCTTTACCTTACGTGGTGGGTCCCAGAGCAGGAAGTGGCTGGGAGGTGAGCGGAGGGGTGGGAGCCAATGGAAGTGGAAGTGACCCCCCCGCCCCCACTGTCCCCCACCCTGTATGGCGACGTGAGGGTGCCTCAGCTGTCCTGCTGGCTCCAGGCTTCGTCGGCCTTCCCCTGGCCCCCAGCCTCCCTGCTTTGCCCTGGTTCTTGCCATGTGTCCTGTCGGACGTCCACAGCACATCCTTGCTGTGCCTCAGCCTCCGCTGCCCTCCTGGCACAGGGTGTGCGGGGGCATCGCTGGCAGCCACCCAGCCCTTGGGGAGAGTGAGTGGAGCCTCCGGGGGGAGTCCAAGAGGAGGAGAGGCATGTGTGGGAGGAAGGCGAGAGGTGCTAGGGCCAGAGTCTTGCCTGCCTTTGTCTGAGGGAGCAGGCCCTGCTGACCACCTGCAGCATCCACGTGCCGGCGGCCGCCCTGGGGTCCCTTCACCCCCCCCCCCCGCCCGAAGGTTGCTGAGCTCCACGCTGTCCTGCTACAGAGCCTGTGCCTTGGCTGCTCTGTTGCTGTGGTGCTGCTGAGCACACAGTTCTTCCTCTTCCTCTCCCTGCTGTCTCTGGGGCGGCTTGGGGTTCGGTCACTGCTGAGGTGTGTCCTGCCCTTTATAGCAAAGGGCTGGGCCTGGGACCTGGCACGGTGGAGCCGGGGCCAGGAGCCCGTGTTCACAGGAGGCTGCCCCGGGGCTCTGGGGTGTGTGTTTGAGAAGATCCTTGGTCCTGCCAGCCTCGGCTCCTGGGTGGCTGGGTTCAGGCAGGTCCTTGGAAGGTTCTTGGGGCCCCTTCTTGAGCACCTCCCTGCCCTGGGCCACCTGGGCAGCTAGCAGGGAATGGTGCTTATCCTGGGCTGCCATCCTGGGCAGGGGCCCTGAGTGTCAGGCGTCAGATGGGTTCTGCCTCGGGGCCCCCCATCTGCCCTGCCTCAGATCCATGCTCCTGCCCTGTTGACGTCGGGGGAGGGGGGCAGGGAGCAGAGAGAGGAAGTGACTTGCTGCCAGACTGAAGCCTGGTTGTCTGACGGATGCTTCCAGGGCACGGCCTGAGGGCCTCTGGGATGGCGGAGTTAGGCAAGGGGCTGTGCTCCCCCTCCGGTCCCCACGGGTCCCCTGCCCTGTTTACGCTCAATCTCAGGCCAGCAGCCAGCGTCTGAGGTATAGAGCAGGGCTTCCTGAGGATTACTGCAGGTTTGGGGTCCCTCCAAGGTCGCTCTGAGACTCACAGTGGCCTCTCGTGAGTCCCCAGGTGGTTGGGTGCCTGGGCTGCCCTGAGGGAGAGTCCTGGGGTGGCCGCTGCCACTGCCTGGGCGTCCCTCTGGGGTCTGTGGTGACTCACGGGGCCTGAGGACGCGTCTTCACTGTTGCCTGTGTCTCCAGAGAAGAGCCTGGAGCAGGAGCTGGCTACCCCCATCCTGGACATCGAGGACCTGGTCAAAAGTGGGAACAAGCACAAGTAAGAGCCCCGGCCAGGCAGCGGCGGCTGCATCCCTTTAGGACAGGCTCTGCCGTGGTGAACGTGGGCACGCCGCTTCCTGCCCTCTGCTGCCTTGACCGAGCGTAAAACTAGGCGTTGTCAGGTTGGAAAAATATAAATGGTTTTGAGCATGATGGGATCAGCAGGGAAGCTCCCCCTGCCTCCTGGTGGCTCCTGATGGGCAGCCCCGGCTCCCAGCCCTTGGGTTGAGCATTTACGCTTCTCTCCTTGCTGGTTCCACTGAACATGCGTGCCTTTCTGACGTTTGCTTTAGGGCTTCAAGTGGTGCTGAGACAGGACAGCATCTGCTTTCCGATTGCCTCGTTCCTCTACCCAGGAACGGGACTGGGGTTTCTTGTTTATGTAGATTTTTAGACGGCTGATCCGCTCACGTTAACAGCTGATGGCGTGAAGCGCGGTGCGGTGAGCCCTCCCAGGGTCCGCAGGCCCGGCTCCGGTCTGAGCCCCCCATGCAGCACGAGGCTCCTTCCTCCTGCTTGCCCATCAGAGGGCACCTCGGCCGGCGGGAGTGCTCCGTGGCCTGGGCCTCCCTCCCGGCTCCGGTGCGTGGTGCTCACAGTGTCCCCTCTTTCTCCAGGCTGTGCCCCTACTACCTTTCTCGGAACCTGAAGCAGCAGGCCGACATCATCTTCATGCCTTACAACTACTTGTTGGACACCAAGGTGAGGTCTCCGCCCACGTGGCGGTGATTCCTGATGTCGGGGTGACCCTGGGCTCGTGAGGGGCCAAGTCTTTGTTGGTTCCGTTTCTGAGATGAGACCATCAGAGCGGTGGGCGTGTGGGAGGACGCGGCCCGCTGCCTGGTCTGGGCCCAGTGGTGCCCGGCGGGGGCTGTGGGTCTGTCGTTCTGGGCTCTCTGGGCGTGGGCAGGCTGCTGGACTGGGGAGAGCCATGGCTTCCCCCAGGGCCAGTCCCTGGTGGCTCAGCTTTTCTCTTTCCAGTTGGGCTCCGTGAGGCAGGCCGAGTGTGCTCTTGCACGCTCTTGCCCTCCCTTAGTCGCTCTCGGGATGCACGTGTCCACCCATCTCTGCACACCCCTCTTGTTTTAACGCGGGGCTCACTCTCCACGTGTGCAGCGGCTTGTCCTCCCTGGAGTGGCCCAGGGCCCCTGTTCCTTCATCCCCTCAGCACCGCTGCAGGGGAGACTGTCAGAGGGCAGTTGTGGGCGTCGGTGGCTGGAGCGGGTGCCGCAGGGCCGGGAGGTGTCAGGAGCACAGCCTTGGGGGCCACTGAGCCAGCAGCCGCAGGGGTGCCGGGGAGGGGGCGCGGGAGCAGGCCGCCGTGGCACGGAGCTGGGGGTTTGTGCAGGGCTTGTGCGCGGTCTCGAAGACCGGGCCCGCCCCAGAATAGCTATGCCACCCCTGGAAAGGTGGTTCTTTCTGACCCTCGGGAAGTGGAGAGATGGGAGGAGCGGGGCGGTCTGACGAGGTCGGGGCTCCAGGCCGCGCTGTGGAGCGCAAACCAGGCCACTGGCCACTCGCACGGTGGCGCCGCCAGGGCACACCCATGTATGTGGTTTTCAGCAAGCTTGCGTAGGTATTTCAGCAGGAAGAAGTAAGGTTGGCACTTTTTCCTCCTAAAAATTGGTGTTGCAGTAGTGGGATACCTGTTTGGAGAAGAGTGACCTCAGCCGTTACTTCACACGGTACAGCCTCAAACATAAAAGCCAGAAACGTGACGCTCCTCTAGGACAGAGCAGGGAGGGCAGGCCGAGCTTTCTGAGCTCAGACGCACAGCGTCCTGGTCACAGACAAACCCGTACGTTGGACTTCACCGTAATTTAAAGCCTTGACTCTTAAAAAGTAGAAAGTTCAGAAAATTACAGCAAGTTGCAAAGGGAGAGGAGAGGGTACACGTGGTCTGTCTGGGTCTCGAAGGGCTGTGCTGCTTCCAGGACAGCGGGAAAGGCCGTGCACGCCTGCTGGCGCGGAGCGGGCCAGAGGTCGGGCCGGGAGGGAGTGGGTCTCCTGGCCCGGCTCAGTGCTCACGTCGACACCCAGCTGCGTACTGAGAACAGGCACTTTATTTTATGAAAATTGAACATCGTGTGCAGTCGAAGCCCAGAAGTACTAGTGCTGGCCCCCAGCCCGCTCGCCTCGCCCCTGCTTTGGGCGTCCTCCACCCCGTGGCTGTGTGGCAGGCATGGTGTGGGTCGGGCCCTGACGTCCAGCTGCGTGGTGGCGGGTAGAGCCAGGTGGCCGTGGCGCGAGGGCCTTCCCCTGCCTGCCTCGTGCCTCTTGGCTCCAGC
Organism: Urocyon cinereoargenteus; assembly: GCA_032313775.1. Classification (NCBI taxonomy): domain Eukaryota; kingdom Metazoa; phylum Chordata; class Mammalia; order Carnivora; family Canidae; genus Urocyon; species Urocyon cinereoargenteus. The sequence continues at coordinate 49,193,039 of JAVLSZ010000026.1, read as the reverse complement.
CCTGCTTCCTTCCCCTCTTGCTGCAGAGTCGCCGGGCACACAGCATCGACTTGAAGGGGACGGTCGTGATTTTCGACGAAGCTCACAATGTGGTGAGTGTCCAGGTGGTCTCTCCGCCACACCTGCCCTCCCCTACTTCCCTGCAGGGAGCACATAGACCTTTCTGCCGCAGCCCTGAGTAAGACACGCTGGCCGGCCCGTGGCCCTGTCCACGCAAAACCCCCACAGGCCTTCTTGGTGGCCGCCTGGCCTGCTGCTTGCCCCTTGACACCACCGCCTTGGTTCAAAGAGGCCACATCCCGGCCCCCCGCTGTCACCTCTAGCCTGCTCCACCCACTCCTGGGGCGTCTGCTCAGGGCCCTGTTCTTCCAGGAATGGCTGGCCTTGACCAGGGCACGGAAGGAAGGCCACTTGGGTGCTCCGGAGCCTAGTGCCCTAGGTCAGCAGCGGCCACCCTCAAGCTCCCACTTGGTTCCAGGCACTTGTCCTGGAGGACCATAGGCCCAGTAGGCCGGGTCTGGCTTTTGAGAAAAGCTGTAAATCTACGTATACTTTTTTAAGTTTTTTTTTTTTTTTTTTTTTTTTAAGTAACTTCTACACCCAACTTGGGGCTCGAACTCATGACCCCGAGGTCGAGAGTTGCACGCTCTTAGACTGAGCCAGCCAAGTGCCCCAGAAATCTATATTCTAACGGGAAATTTTCCCGTAACGAAATTTCAAACATTGGCGTGGTCGTATGGCTGACATTGGACCAGTTTGTGATGTGGCCTTAGAGACCGGGGTGGGGCTTGGGGGCCCTCTGCTTCCTGTAGCCCCGCACCCCTGCCCCACCCACCCTCCTGGATCCCCAAGTCCCCGCCCGCACCGGCCGTAGCATGGTGTGCTTGGGCCCTCAGGAGAAGATGTGCGAGGAGACGGCATCCTTCGACCTGACCCCGCATGACGTGGCGTCTGGGCTGGACGTCCTAGACCAGGTTTTGGAGGAGCAGACCAAGGCGGCACAGCAGGACGAGCTCCGCTCGGAGTTCAGTGCTGACTCTGTCAACTCAGGTGAGCTCACAGGTGGGAAATGAAAGAGCGGCTGCGAGGTGGTCTCGGGTCCGGAGGCCAGAGCCTTCCCAGGCCCTCCTTTCAGTCCAGTCCTCGTCCGGGCACAGTGCAAACTTCTGTAAGAGGTTTCTAAGGACCTCACAGGCCAGGAAGTAGGTACCACCCAGCCATTCCAGCATTTTCTAAGGACCTCTCTGTACTTTCCCAGCCAGTATAGACTTTCCTGCACTGGATAAAATTGAAAACCAGGGCCACCTGGTGGCTCGGTCGGTGGAGCGTCTGCTTGGGGCAGGATCCCACGATGCCCTGGGACCGAGTCCCGCGGCGGGCTCCCTGCTCGGGGGTGGGGGGTCTGCTTGTCCCTCTCCCTGTGCCCCCCACCCGCACCCCCTGGCTCATGCTCTCTTTCTCTCCCTCTTTCTCTCTCAAATAAATAAAAATCTTTAAAAGAAAAGAAAACCAAACGTACTGACCGTGAAGTGTGCTGCTTTTGAGTGGCCTGTGAGCATTATTCGGGTATGACCTCCTCACAGGTTCCCCTCCGGTGTCTTCCCTAATGCGAGGGTGAGCGGGGTGTGCGTGGACGTCTTTGATGGACGCGGTTTGCCCAGGTGTCCTCCACAGTCCGTGAGGGGCTGACGGGGACCCCGGATGGGTTTGAGCAGACCGCTCTGCAGTAGGTGTCTCCGCTACTTAGTTGCCGGAGGTCATGGGTTTTGGCATTGCGCTGTGGGCGTCTCCAGACGCTTGCTGTGTCCTGCGCTTGGGCGTGGGCCCCGGCGTGAGCAGCTGGAGCTTCCTCCTTCCCTGCGTGACCACACACACACACACACACACACACACACACACACGGACAGACCCCGGGGGGCAGGGGCCCCGGGCACGCTCCGTCCGCACCCTTCTTGCCCTTCCGGCCTGGGTCTTTTCCAGGACTCATCTGACTTGCTCGGTGCCTGTGCTGGTGGGGGCTTGTAAGCGGCCTTTGGTCAGCACAGTTCTCAAAAGTTTGGGTTTTAAGACCCTTTATGTTCTTTTTTTTTTTTTTAAGAGTTTATTTATTTGGGAGGGAGGGAGAGAGAGAGAATGAGCTGGGGAGAGACAGGGAGACGCAGACGCCCCGCTGAGCAGGGAGCCTGATGCGAGAGTCGATCCCAGGACCCTGGGATCACGACCGGAGCCGCAGGCAGATGCGCACGCACTGATGCACCCAGGCACCCCTACCCTTTATGTTCTTAAAGCTCACTGAACTGGCTTCCTGTGAATTATGTCTCCTGGTAACTTCTGTATCGGAAACAAGTAAAGAAGTTACAAAGATTTGTTTATTCACTTGTCACAAGCCATCACATGTTACTGAGGTTCCTGGGGCTGCTGTCACTCAGCGCCGGAGCCGGGAGGCTTGGAACAACAGAGCAGTCCCCCCTACGGCGCTGGTGGGCAGGACTGAGGTCCACGCGTCGGCTCCACCCCACGCCCGGCTCCGCGCTCCCAGGCTCCTGCGGGCACGCTGCTCCGTCTGCACCTGGCTGACTCCCTGTGCGTCTGTGTCCAAATTTCCTCTCTCGTAAGGACACCAGTTACTGCAGTAGGGCCTACCCCATCCGTAGCGATCCCGTCCTAACTTAGTCATGTCTGTAGAGACCGTATCTCCAAGGTCATGGTCACAGGAACCAGAACCCGAATAGGTCCTTTTATTTATTTTATTATTTATTTATTTACTTATTTTGAAAGATTTTATTTAGGTATCCCTGGGTGGCCCAGCGGTTTGGTGCCTGCCTTTGGCCCAGGACACGATCCTGGAGACCCGAGATCGAATCCCACGTCGGGCTCCCTGCGTGGAGCCTGCTTCTCCCTCTGCCTGTGTCTCTGCCTCTCTCTCTCTCTCTGTGTGACTGTCGTAAATAAATTAAAAAAAAAAAAAAAAGAAAGATTTTATTTATTTATTCCTGAGAGACACAGAGAGCGGGCAGAGACACGGGCAGAGGGAGAAGCAGGCTCCTCGCAGGGAGCCCCATGTGGGACTGGATCCCGGGACCCCAGGATCACGCCCTGAGCCGAAGGCAGACCCTCAACCACCGAGCCCCCGGGTGCCCCCGTCTAACAGTTTAAAAGCATGCGTAGTAATCTGGCTCCGTCGGAGGTGGTTGGGCCTCACAGCTTTCTGCTCTCGGTCTAACGTGGTACCGCTCGGCGCGTGCCGTACACCTTTGCTGGGGCCGCTCTGGGAGTCGCCGCGGACTTGGTAGCTTGGAGCTACTCGGGTTTGTTGTCTCGAGGTCTCGATGCGGTGGACGAGCCGCACTCCCCTCCCGGGCCCGCCGCTCGGGCCTCCGCCTCCTCTGCCTGGGCCTCCTGCCTCCCCTCCGGTACGGGCCGCTGGTACCAGGCTCCTCGCCCCGGCCCACGGCCCCTCCGCAGTCCCGTCTGCAGAGCTCCTTGGGCCGAGGAGAGTGATGTTGTCGCCGCGTCCGGGGATCAGGACGCGGACGTGCTTGGGGGCTGTCGGCAGCCTCCGCCGTGTAGGCCCCTGGGGGACTGCAGCGTGTTCCTGAGAGCACCGGAGGGAAGAGGCGAACCGGGTGTGGTTTCCAGCGGTCGTACCGTGGGGGCCGCTCTGGCCTCGCTCCGCCCTGAACTGACGCAGGCCCCGGCCTCGAGCTCCGCCGTTGCCCGTGGGGCCCTGCCTGTGCCGCTGTCCCCCTGGGGCAGGGCCTCCGAGTGGGAGCCGCTTGGGTAAATCGCCGAGTGCCTGTGCGGTCATCCGGAGCGGGTCATCTGGATGGGCGCTCGGACGCTTTTCTTAAACCCTGTATCTTGAAAATCTCCTTTTAAAAGCCGTATGTTCTTTTAGGAATTTTCTTTTCTCCGAAGCCCAGTCACCAATCATTGTGTAGAATGTTTCAGAGGTGACGTTTCTGGGCCGATGTCCAGCCTATGGCGCGCTCTTTGACCATGTGGTCTCCAGTGTGCCTTCAGTCTGGGGACCTCCAGGCTGCGGTGACCCTCGCGGGGCCGCACGCGCGGTCTCTGCCCCGGCTGCAGAACTTGACCATTCCCTCAAGTCCTTTTCCTCCTCTTCCCCGACTTCTTTTTTTTTTTTTAAGTAATTTCTTTTTTTTTTTAAGATTTTATTTATTTATTCATGATAGTCACACAGAGAGAGAGAGAGAGGTAGAGACACAGGCAGAGGGAGAAGCAGGCCCCATGCAGGGAGCCCAATGTGGGATTCGATCCCGGGTCTCCAGGATCGCGCCCTGGGCCAAAGGCAGGCGCTAAACCGCTGAGCCACCCAGGGATCCCTCTTCCCCGACTTCTAACAGAGGTCCTCCTTCCCCTCCCGCTGCTCTGGCTTTTCTCTTCCTCCTAATTTGACCTTCGTTTGTAAAATAAGTTTTCATTTTTCTCCTAATTCTGTTTGAGTTGTCACTTCATTTCTGAGTTTTTGAAAATCTCATTTATATTGTTTCATGTCTCGTATCTTATTCTGAAGTTTTTTTTAAATAACTTTTATTTTAAAACTACGATCTGGGTGGCTCAGTCGGTGAGGCATCCAGCTCTTGATTCCTGCTCGAGTCGTGACCTCCTGGTTGTGGGATGGAGCCCACAGTGAGCTCTTGTGCGTGAGCATGTGCATCTGGCTTTTTCTCTGAGATACGTAAATAAGTAAATAAATAAATATTTTAAAAATAAGTAGAATAAAACAATTTCCAGCTTACAGCTAACTTGAAGGTGTGACTTGTCCACCCAGACTCTCACTTGGTAGTCTCCTTTCTCCACGGACAGATAATCTTTCTCTGTATCCTTCCTTTGTTTTTGTTTTTTTAAAAAATATTTATTTATTTATTTATTTATTTATTTATTTATTCATTCATTCATTCATTCATTCAGAGAGAGAGAGAGGCAGAGACACAGGCAGAGGGAGAAGCAGGCTCCATGCAGGGAGCCCGACGTGGGACTTGATCCCGGGTCTCCAGGATCACGCCCCGGGTTGCAGGCGGTGCTAAACCGCTGCGCCACCAGGGCTGCCCTGCACCCTTCCTTTGTGTCCTGGCGTGTGTGTCCCAAGAGCAAGGACGTGCTGTGTGGCCACAGTGCCCTGGTCTGATGGGAAGCCCCTGCGTGACTGGCCGTGCACCTTAGAGTGTCTCTGGCTGTCCTCATCATAGCCGGAGGCACCCGCAGAGGACGTGCTCTGGGAGCCCCCCGTCGCCGTGTCTCTGCGGCCTTGGAGCTGTGACCTGGACAAGGTCTCAGGTGTCCTCTTCCTCGGGCTAGACGCTTTTGAGGATGAAGCTTAGTTACTGTGCTGAGTGTCCTGCACTGTGGGCATGTGTGAGGTGTTGTACGATTCTGTTCAGGTTGTGCACCTTTGGCAGGTGTCCCCGGAGGCGCAGCCCGTCTGCCGCATGGTTGGGGGTGCCGACTTGGATTATTCCCTTAGGTGACAACTGCCACCATTGTCCCCTGTGAGGTTACTGTTCCTCCATCAGTAAGTCCTAAGCAATCTGTGGCATCCGTGGGCGACCCCTCCCCCCGGAATTAAGGACTGCTGTGATGTTTATGAAGTGCTGAGTCTCACCCCCCACGCCCCTCGTGTCTGGGCCTGTGGGAGCGGCTAGCTCTCCCGCACAGCACGGGGTGCCCTGCACACCCTGCCGTCCCGTCCAGCGCCGCGCTCGCTCCCCCATGGTGGCAATTCCGTGCTTCCCCTGCTGGGAGAACCGTGGTCCCCGCTTTCCTCGGCGTCTCTCGTGCTCCGTCCGCCCTGGGACATGCAGGCAGCTGTGTGACAGCAGCTCCCCGGCCGTGATAAGGCAAGCTGCTCCCCAGAGCGCGTGCGTCCGAGTGCTGGTCGGGAGACCAGGCTCACGAGTCCCCGTTGCCCCCCCGCCCCGTGGCTGCGCTGTCCTTTTAGGGTCATTTCTTATTCGCGCTGTCCTTTTAGGGTCATTTCTTATTCGGTGTTTGTCCTCATTGATTCTGTTGCTTCGGTTTTCTTGGGCGCTGGAAACCTCCGTGTGGTTCTGGAGGCCGCGAAGTGTCTTCCTGGTTTCCGTCTTATTCCTGCTTGGCTGCGTTTGTCCCACGCAGGAGCAGACACGCACATATTTTGTTCACTCTTGCTTCTGCGCTGCACACGGGCCTGCCCCCCGGAGAGGGCCCCGCGGGGCCGCCTGCCTCCCTCCAGGCGACGGCCCGCGTCCGGTCCCGCTGCCGCAGCACTTGGCTGGCGATGCCGGCAGCTCGGCCCGGGGCTCGGGCGCCCGCCCCGTCGGCTGGTCCTGGCTGCGCCTCGGGGTCGGCTCCGGAGTCCGGAGTCTGGGCCGCCAGGGGCGGGGGGCGGGGGGCGGGCTGCCGAAGCCTGGGCCCCGCGTGGCGCCTGCCCACGGCAGCAGCCGGGCTCTTGGACACGCCAGGCCCTAGAGCGACACGGCCCGGGATGCTTTCGACTCGCTCCTCTCCGACGTGGCCGTGAGCACTGCTTTCACGCGTTTTGTGTTGGAAATGGCCGTCCTGGCGGGCGCACAGTGGCTGCCGGTGCTGGTTTTCCCGTGACGTCCTTGTTCTGCGCCAGGAAAGCCCGCACCAGGCACGTCCCCTCGGCCTGCTCTGGCCCGTGAGCTCTTGCTAAAGGCCACAGTTGGAGGGGCGCCAGGGCCTTTGGTGGCATGTGCCTTCGTTGGGAGGCAACCGTTTCCTCGTGGGTTCCCCAGGCTCTGGGATTTGGGAGAAGCACGCGTCCAGCACGGCTCTTGTCGCGCCCTACGCTCCCCGTGTGTGGCTGAGGACTGTCGCTGTCGGCGTGGGCCCTGCATGGGGGCTGTTTGTGTCGGGTTCTTCCCCGGTCACCGTTCGTCTCCTTCCCACCCCGTCCCCTGGAAGGGGCTGCTCAGCATGGCCCCGGCGGCTTGCGCTCGGCACCCCCTGCCTGGGGCTCGCTCACCCCGGTGTCGCTCTCTGGGCTGTGGCCTCAGAAGTGATGCCATGGGGACGCCTGGCCGGCTCGGTCAGCGGAGCGTGTGACGCATGCTCTCTGGGGTGACCCCCGGGTGGGGGTGGAGGTGACGAATAAATACGGAAAAACCTTTAAGAAAGGAACAAGTGCTGCTGGCTGAGAAGCACAAAGGAAAGAGAGATGCCCGACGTCATCACAGGCAACTATTAGGCTTCGGAGATGCTGCCAGGACAGCGGAAGGACCGGCCAGAGGACGGCAGGTCTTTTTTGGGGAACACGTATCTGATAAGGAATTTTTATCCAAAACACACAGGAAACTCTTACGACTCAAAGAAAAGACAGTCCCATTAAAAATGGACAAGAAGTAGGAACAGGCGCTTCAGAGTAGATGCGAGGGGTCAGCGCGCACGTGGAGGCGCAGGTCTGAGCGCCGAGCGACGCCCTGCAGGCCCAGTGGCACGGCTGCTGCCAGGCTGATGGGCAGTGACCAGTGTCAGCAAGGGTGTGGCTACCATCCCTTAGCCACTGCGGGCGGCAGGCGGGTCCCAGGAAGGAGAGACCTGCCGCGGCCACGCACCCTGCTTCGCTCCAGCCACCGACCTGGTGGAGCCGCAGACGGGGTGGCTTCAGTCACCGCACTTCGTCTCCAGAGGCGTCTCCGGGCGGCAGGTGCTCGCCGTGGCGACGGGAACACTGTTGCGCTCGGTGCAGAGACCCGTTGGTCACCGGGGCATTGACAGAGGGTCGTGTGCCCCCTGCGCCGCTCAGTTTATTGTGGGGGTGACTTCGTGGAGGTGCTCTCACCTCGGCTGTTACTCGGTGACACCGTTCTCACAGGAAAAGCCGGATAGATGCTTGACATTTTGCCCGTTTTCGGATTTGGGAGTTTGAATTTATCCCTGACTTGTGTGATTGGTCCCTTGTCCCCTGAGGAGGAGAGCGTTCAGTGTCGTTGGTGGTACTTGTGTCTAAACGCAGACGACAGCCTCGGTCCCGTTGCTGAGCTTGGGCCCCTCTGCAGATGTTCCAAGGCCCAGCCCGGCTGACGGGGAGTCGGGACGTTGCTCACTCGCTTGCACGTCCTGCCCCGGACCCGCCATCAGCCGCGTTTCCCAGGAGCCCTGGTTCCTTGTCGCCGGAGATGGTCTCTCAGGACCCACAGGGCGGGGGGGGCCCCTTGTGGCCAGGTCGGTCGTCCTGGGTCTCCGGTGAGCAGAGCTGGGGAGTGCGCCCACGTGCGTGAGCGTGCCACTGCGTGTCCCTCGCGCTGAGACAGCCCCTGAGCTCACCCTGCCGCCTCCGGCCCATGATCGGGCTGCGGGGATGTCAGAGCCTCTTGTCCGTGGTTTTCTCTGTGCCTCGCCTACTTGGGGACACAGGCGGGAATCCAGCCAGAGTCCTGGCTCTTGGGGACACCATTGGCGGAAGTGGGACGTGACCACGCATTTGCTGCTTTCCCAGGGCTGCACATGGAGCTGGAAGACCTCGCAAAGCTCAAGAGTGAGTGCTGGCCTCCCCCAACGCCCGTGGCTGGGCGGGCCGCCCCTCATGACCCCCTCCCCACAGTGATCCTGCTGCGCCTGGAGGCGGCCATCGATGCTGTCGAGCTGCCTGGGGACCAAAGCGGCGTCACCAAGCCAGGGAGGTAAGGGGCAGGGCGTGCGCGGCGCTCCCTACGGTGGGCCCCCTGCCCCCGGCCCTGCCTGCACACCTGTGAGGTCTGATTTGGTTTCAGTGGCCCATGAGAGGCTTTGTACTAGGGTGTTGGGGCCTAGGGCCAGTGCACGTGCAGGCAGGGCCCCTGCCCCGGCCGCCCCCTCTGGGCCGGCCCTTTACGCTGAGATGCCTCTTCCCCCCAGCTGCCCCTTCCGGCCTCGGGAGCCCCGGTGGCTCTGACAGGGCGCGGGGCTGCGGTCTCAGCAGCCAGGGGCAGCTGGGGTTCTTTCCCAAAGGTCATGGTCTGGGGCTGGTTGTGGCCCTCCTCCGGGTGCAGCTGGCAGCCGTGCTGGGATCCAGGCTCGGGTTCTGGGGGTCTGGGGAATTCTATAATGTGCTGGAGCACCGCTGCCTGCCTCCTCCCCGAGCCCGGCTGCTGTGCTCGGAGCCTCGCAGGGCTCCACTTGCTTCCCAGAGGAGCCAGGCTGCTTGGCCCGCCCCACCCACCCCTCCACGGCCCAGAGGCAGGCTTCACTGCCTCCCACGCTGCCCGTGGGGGCCTGGCCTTCTCCTCAGTGCTCATGTCTCTCTCACCTCTGGGTTCGGCCAACTCTGGAGCCCTTGGCGCTCGTGTCCGACTGCGGGGAATATAAGGCCGCTGGCTGGCACCCCGCATGAGTCTCATTCTCCCACAGTTACATCTTCGAGCTGTTCGCGGAGGCCCAGATAACGTTTCAGACCAAAGGCTGCATCCTCGACTCCCTGGACCAGATCATCCAGCACCTGGCAGGACGTGAGTCCCCAGCCTGCCCTGCAGCCTGCGGGGCGCTAGGCCTTGACTCAGGGCCAGAGCCTCCTGCATCCCCGAGGGGAGCGTCCCCCCCAGGCCTCCCTCTCCGGCAGTGACATTGGGGCATCAGCGCTGTTAGACGGGCGTCTGTTTTGTAAAGCACAGCCCAGGTTTCCGTTTCTTAGTCGGGCCTTTAAAGGAAGTGCTGAGGGACCTGGTGGGTCAGTGAGCCTTGGTGCTGAGCCCCCACGTCCTGTTTGCACCCCGAGGCTGCCCTCCGGGCCCACTTCTACTGGGTGGGGTCCTGTTCTCTCGGGTGACCGGCGTTCCTGGGCTCCCGGGCCCTGGGGGTGGGCAGGCAGGCCCAGCCGTACTGGAGCACAGGGCCTCTTTTCTCCTCCCGCTGACTCTGGAGATGTTCTGGGGGCAGCGTGGGAGCTGCTCCCCGGGGGCACGCCCCACAGCAACGCTGGGTTGAGGCTGAGCTTGCTCGTGGCTCCCGGGGCGGGGGGTCGGAGCCTCCCCTGGTGGGGCGAGGACGGCCAGCGTCTGCTGCTCCCACAGGCACGGGGCTGTTCAGCAACACAGCAGGCTTGCAGAAGCTGTCGGACATCATCCAGGTAGGGACGGGCCTGCGGCGAAGGTGCGGCGTCTCCCTTCCCGAGGGCCGTGGAGGGGGGCCTGGAGCTTCTACTGGCTCCAGACTTGGGGCAAGACCAAGGTGCTTCGAGCCAGCGGCCCCTGGAGTGCACTTCCTCTTCCCCGAGGCACCCTGCCTGGCCTGGGGTGGGGGCAGAGGCGGGGGGTGTGTTCTCGAGTGTGAGGTGTGCGCAGGCCTCATCCCAGCATTTCTGCGAGGGGACAGCAGGCGCCCAGACTGCCACCGCGCTGCAGCCACGGCCCCTGCTGGGCCCTGCGTTTGTGCCCCCTGTTCCCAGCGCCTGTTCTCGGCCCCTGCAGAGGAGCGGGCCCTGTGCTCTGCTGCCCCCTCCTGCCATGCCCTGCTCCAGGCCAGCCCTGCGGCCCCGGCCCTCACCCCCGTCCCAGGCAGCGCCCCCTCCTCCCCAGAGGGCCTGTCCACGGCACAGGATTCTCCCCCGCAGCCTCACTGAGCCCAAGCACCCGTCACCCCGAGGGTTTGGGGTTTCCTGTGGCAGCTGCCCTAAGAGGGCCTAGCAGATGACTCCGTGTCCCCCCCTGCCCGGTGCTGCCTGCGGGCCTGCTGCTCGCTCTGCTGTGTCCGTTCCAGCTGGACGGAGTGGGACTGGGCGGCGGCTCATCCCTCATCCCACAGCTGGCTCCTGTGGGCAGGGGGCGCGCTGGGCCAGCCCTGGGACCTCAGCAGGGCAGCCTGTGGTGAATACCCGAAGGGCTGCCCGGGGGCCCCCCGCCGGCGGGAGAGCCTTGCACCTCCCCGAATCCAGATCCCCGCGAGGTCGTGTGAGCAGGGGGTCTGCTGCTGACCCAGCCTGGGGACCGCAGGAGGCGGGCCTTGGAGGGACGGGGGGTGCCGAGGGGCGTGAGACGGGCTCAGCCACTGGGCTGGCCCCTGATCCCCGGCACCGCAGGCCCAGGCACCAGGCAGCATGGGCGCCCCCTCTTCACTCGTTGATGTGTCTGCTTCGGTGCCGTCTCCTCCTCGGCCCTAACCGCCTGTCACCTGGCTTTGCTGGCTCCGGAGTGGGGCGGTGGTGTCTGGCGTCTCTGCCTTCGTGCTCCGTCCACGATTTCCCTGCTTGCTGCTTCTCAGCTGGTCGCCTTGGCTAGAGTGTAGTTCCCTGTACTTGGATCAGGGATGATTTTTGTCCTTTTACTTGGGGGCTGAACCAGGTCCTTCCCGGGTCCCCGCCTGCCGTGGGCTTGCCCCTGGGGGGAGCGTGCGGGCCAGGAGGGGCCTGCAGGATGGCGGCAGGGGGGACTGCCTGGGAGGCCAGGCGGGCGTGCGCCCCCACCCTCAGCATGGAGGTCCCCGCCCAGCATGCCGACCGCTCAGTGCTGGGCAACGGGATGGGCATGTGTCCTGGGGGGGCTGCGTCCTGCTCACCATGTCTTCACATCTGCTCTCCAGATCGTGTTCAGTGCAGACCCTGCCGAGGGCACACCCGGCTCCTTGGGGGGGCCTGGGGCCTGTCAGTCCTACAAGGTGGGGGCTCTGGGTGGGGGCCTCCCGTCCTACGAGGTGGGGGTGTGGGTGGGGGCCTCCTGTCCTACGAGGTGGGGGCTCTCTCCAGGGTGAGGGACTCCTGGGCTGGGTCTGGACACTGTCCATTCTGTCCATCCAGGTTCACATCCACCCTGATGCTGGTCACCTGAGGAAGGGTCCCCGGTCAGATGCCTGGAGCAGCACGGCTGCCAGAAAGCCAGGCATGTGGGGGGCCCGGGGGCCGGGGGCCCGGGGCCCGGGGCCTGGAACACAGCCCTGCTCGCCCCCGCACAGCGCCGTGTCCAGTGGTGGGTTTCTGACGCGGCCATTGGAGACAGACCTCCGAGCACCTGCTGGGCGTCCACTGATGCCTCCGGGGACCGATCCATGACGGGTCAGCCCACAGGAAGGCCGGGGCGCGTGCTCGTCGGCGCAGGGGTGCTGCTTTCCCGCCATCCCACTGGGTGGATGCCGGTGGGGCGGGCTCCGGCGAGGCCACTGTCCGGGCCCACCTGGTTCCTCAGGTGCTGGCTCTGTTGCCCCGCCCCCCTGTGGGGTCAGGCCCAGCCCTTCGTCCCTGGGCTCACCTGCTTCCCTGTGTCCTAGAGCTGAGGCTGCTCGTGACATGAGGACGGGTCTGTGCCGGGCCCCCTGTGGCTTTTGGTGTGAAGCTGGCCTGCCCCGGCCGAGGTGTGTGTCCGTGGCGTCCAGCCCCGGCGAGTGTCCTGGCCACCGCACGCAGGGTTGAGCACCCCTTGCAGCCTGGCCTTTAGAGGGGTTTGTAGGACGCCCCCGAGGCGCTGGGTCCGAGGTCAGGGGGCCTCTCCTCAGCCGGCCCCGTGGCCTGCCCCTGCCTCCTGTGTTCCAGGCCCGGCCCTTCCACAGCTGCTGGCTGCAGGTCACTTGGGACCACACACTTCCCCAGGAAAAGCAGGGCCGGGAACGGGGCTAGGGCAGGTCACCTGGCCTGTCAGCAGGAAGCAGCTTCCGGGGGAGGCGGGGAGACCCACGCACCCCTCCGTGGTGTTTGTGAGGTCGTGGGAAGCAATTTGCGCCAGCGCCCGAGGCCTCGCCCCACTGCGGTGCTGTCCCCGGGGGACACGGACACAGCCAGGGCGCCGGGGGCGCGGCGTCCCGAGTTCGCACGCCCGCGAGCGAGCGTGAGTTCTCAGAAATCGCTGCTGCCGGGGTTGGGTGTTTGTAGGAAGTTGGTTCATGGCTGAGCTTACCGAGAAGCTAGGATGTGCGTGAGTGACGGGAGGGCCGGCCCTGGCCCCGGGCCTCCGCACGGAGGGGGGCAGCTCCCGGCCCCTACGCCCCTGCCTGTCACAGGGCCGATCCTGACCTGTGGGTGGAAAAGGCTTCTCTGGCCCCAGAAAGTGGTTTGTTCTTTACGGGAAACACGTCTGGCCCGTGACTCCCGTGCTGTGGGAGCGTCCTCAGTAGGAGGCTCCCCCAGCCTCGTTGCCTGTGACGCCGCCGGTCCTGCCGGCGGGGTGTCCTCCTGCTGGGTGGTTTGCGAGCGGGGGCCAGGGCCTGTGACGCAGCCGTGGTGCCCCGGGCCATGTGTCCGCCTCGGCCCAAGTCTGGGTTGGGGTCGGCGGTGCTCTCCGCCCCCGGCCCCCCCACTCTGGGTCCCCCTGTGCTCCCAGCATGCCCGAGGGAGGGAGGGAGCAGGGCCCCCCCAGACCCCGAGCCCCGCCTCCCCCTCCTCCCCTAGGGAAGGTGCTGAGCTACTGGTGCTTCAGCCCCGGCCACAGCATGCGGCAGCTGGTGCAGCAGGGCGTCCGCACCGTCATCCTCACCAGCGGCACGCTGGCCCCCGTGTCTTCCTTTGCCCTGGAGATGCAGATGTAAGGGCGGCCCCGGGCGGCTGCGGGTGCGGGGCCCAGGCCATCCCTGGCTCGAGGGTGCTGGGCTCAGGACCTCACAGGGCCTCCTTGCCCCCAGCCCTTTCCCAGTCTGCCTGGAGAACCCACACGTCATCCACCAGCAGCAGATCTGGGTGGGCATCGTCTCCAGAGGCCCCGACGGAGCCCAGCTGAGCTCTGCCTTTGACAAGCGGTAGGGGCCTGGGGGGGCGGGGGGCGGGGGGCGGGCTGCGTGCCTCTGCCTCTGCCGGGACCCTGGTGAGGACCCTGGTGACGTGGGGCTCCGGCTTCGCGCAGGTTTTCGGAGGCGTGCCTGTCCTCCCTGGGTAAGGCGCTAGGTGAGTGCGCGGGGGGCCCTGGCTCCTCCCGACGGGCGCCCCATCCCCGGGGCGGGCCCCTGCCTGCAGCCCCCGCGAGACCCTCTTGCTGACGAAGCCACGGCCTGCAGGCAACATCGCCCGCGTGGTCCCCCACGGGCTCCTGGTCTTCTTCCCGTCCTACCCCGTCCTGGAGAGGAGCCTGCAGTTCTGGCGGGTGCGTCCTGGGCCGGGGCGCGCAGTGGGGCCGGCGGGGCCACACGCACCGGCCTCTGACCGCGGGCCGGGCGCCCCCTTGCCTGTGTCTCGTCACAGGCCCACGACTCGGCCGGGAAGCTGGAGGCGCTGAAGCCTGTGTTCGTGGAGCCGCGGAACAAGGGCGGCTTCTCCGAGGTCTGGCTCGGGGCTGCGTGGGGCGCCAGCCGGCCCGGGGCGGGTGCTGAGCCGGCCCTCGGGGGTGGGCGGGCGGGCCCCGGAGCTTTCTGAGCAGGCCCTGGGTCGGCCTGGGCACCCGCGCCGTGAGGAGGCTCGGCCTGCTGGCTCCCCCAGCCGGACGGCCCCTCACCTCGGGACGAGACCCGGGGTGTGGCTCCCGCAGACGGAGGGGCTGAGCGCCGTCTCCCGCCAGGTGGTGGACGCCTACTACGCACGAGTCGCCTGTCCCGGCTCCAGTGGGGCCGCTTTCCTGGCCGTGTGCCGGGGGAAGGTGAGGCTGCCCCGCGGGGGCCCACGCTCCCGTCTTCCCCGGCTGGGCCTTTGTGGGAGGAAGCTCGCAGCTCTGACTTGGGGGCTGCGACGTGGTGGGAGGGGCGGTGCGGCCCCCAGGCCCCTGATCCACGGCCTTCCCCGGGCAGCCCTCCCGGAGGCGCTGGGTCTGGGCCCCGGGAGAGGGCGCCGCTCTGGGCTCCCGGAAACCAGAGCTCCCGGGTGGGAGGCAGCCCTCCCCGCCCGCACATGGACACCTGTGCCCGGGAGGGTCTCTGCATGGGCGGACGGGGACAAGGGTGCCCACTGTCCCCCAGGCCAGCGAGGGGCTGGACTTCGCAGACATGAATGGCCGAGGTGTGGTCATCACGGGCCTGCCGTACCCCCCACGCATGGACCCCCGGGTTGTCCTCAAGATGCAGTTCCTAGACGAGATAAAGAACCACAGGGGCCCAGGGGGCCAGGTGAGGGCCAGGGTGGGCCTGGGGGTCGGGTGGGGGCCAGGGCGCCAGGTGGGGGGGCTGGGTGGGGGGCCAGGAGGTCAGGTGAGGGCTGCGGTGGGTGGGTGGCCAGGCGGGGGCACAGGCTTGTGTGTGGAGAGTAGGAAGCACTGGAGCCCCCCGTGACCGAGCCTCCTGTAGCTCCTCTCCGGGCACGAGTGGTACCGGCAACAGGCGTCCAGAGCTGTGAACCAGGCCATCGGGCGGGTGATCCGTCATCGCCATGACTACGGGGCCATCTTCCTCTGTGACCACAGGTGTGGCTCCCCTCTGCTCACCTGAGACCCTTGTGTTTAGCCTGGCGGGCGCCAGCCGGGCGCTGGTCCTTCGCTCAGCGAGTGGGAGCCGGGGCTGGGGTCTGGGGGGTGTCAGGCCCCGAGCTGACAGCCGGCGCCCTCCAGGTTCGCCCACGTGGACGCCAGGGCCCAGCTGCCCTCCTGGGTGCGCCCCCATGTCAAGGTGTACGACAGCTTCGGCCCTGTCATCCGCGACGTGGCCCAGTTCTTTCGCGTGGCTCAGAAAACTGTGAGTCCCTCGAGCCTAGCTGGCTGCGCCCTGTGCCCACCGCCCTGCCGGGGAAGGGTCTGTGCAGGACCCAACCTCCCTGTGACTGTCCAGATGCCTGTGCCCGCCCCCCTGCTTGCTGCCCCAAGTTTGGGTGAGGGAGCCGGTGCTGCCGTGGTGGCCGCGTCGCCTGGGCCCCTCTCCACCAGGAAGGCCAAGAGTCTGGATGTGCACGTCCCCAGCCTGAGGCGGACACCCCCGGGTATGTGTGCCCGGGTGACGGCTGGGCGGGGCTGGGTGCCGCTGGGGGCCTGGGCCGCCCCTTCCCCTCCCGCGCCCCCGTGGGCTCTGCGGGTGATGTCTGTGCTCCCGCAGGGTCTCCAGCCGCCAGGGACGCCGAGAGCAGCCTTTGTGTGGAGTATGAGCAGGAGCTGGGCCTCGCCCCGCGGAGGCCTGTGGGACTGCTGGCCGCCCTAGAACACAGCGAGCAGCTGGCCGGGGGGCCTGGGGACAAGGCCCCCCCCAGGGAGGAGCAGGTGCGGGGCCCTGACACACCCCCCCAGACTCCGGCACGTGGCCTGGGACACGTCCGTGCTCCCTCCTGGAAACCCCTAGGTGGCCACTGCCCCCGCGTACCCCTGGGCGCCCTTCGGGAGCTGCCGCGGCGCCAGAGGCCAGGCCTGTGGGAGCCCAGGCTGTGCGGCGGGAGGGCTCCCTGCACCCCAGGCCCTGCGCCCCACACCCCATACCCTGCACAGCCCTGGGCACATGCCCGCCCCTGCCTGTCCTGCTCCCTGGGCCCTGGGGAGCCTCGCTGCCACAGCGACCCCCACCCTGGCCATGGACACAGGGTCCCCGAACCTGCGAGCCACGAGGGAGCTCCCTCCCGCCTGTGGGCCCAGTGGTGCATCACGGGCTCTGGGGGCGCTGAGGGCCTGGCCGGACCACAGCGTGTCCCCCTCAGGCACTAGACCTCCCCACCTCGTCCGTCCTGCGTGAGAAGAGGGCGGCCCAGGAGCAGAGAGCGGGGCGGAGGAAGATCAGGGTGCTGGGTGACCGTCAGGTACGTGAACTGCCTGCACGCATGCCTGGCGGGGCAAGAGGTACAGGTGTGCGGCCCCCAGTGCGCGGGGTGTGTGGCAGGGCCTCCTCGCTGCCCTCCCAGGGGCACAGCGTGGCCCCACACCCTGGGCTGTCCGACGCCTGCGCCCCCCCACCCGCGTGGGCCTCAAATGTTTAAAGGAGCGTCGTTTCAGGCTGTCGTGAGCTCCAGGCCCCTCCGACCGGGGCTTGGGCTGCCGCCGAGCGCCCACCGCTTCTGTCCGGGCCTGGGCCGCACAGGTCCTGACAACCTGGAGAGCATTTCAGAGCTCGGCGCCCCTGCAGCGTGCGTGCCTGACCCCGGCCCCACGGCGCCTCCCACCTGCTTGCAGTCCCGCACGCTTGGGCCCAGCCCTGGGCCTTCCACTTTGTCGTGCTTTAATGGGACCGCGCTTCGCGGATGGCCGAAGGTCCAGCTGACTGAAGGCAGGCCCCGGCCGGAGGCTGCTTGGGTGTGGGGCCTGCATCGGGCCAGCTTGTCTGGGCCGCGCTGGGCTCCCGGTGCTGCGTGGGGACGTGCCAAGCGCGGGGAGGGTCCGCCTTCCCTGAGATGAAAGCATTTAAGGGCACGGAGGGCCCAAGCCAGGAAAGCCCTGGAAAGCCCCGCGTACCACTTGCCTTTGTCCATCATCCTGGGCTTCTGGGAAGAAGCGGGCGGTGCCCAGGGCAGGGGGCCTGGTGCTGTCTGGAGGTGGGCAGGGCGCCAGGGGCCTTGGCATCGGGCCATGCTGGACGGGGACGCAGGAGACTGCAGCCATCCTGTGTGCTTCCCGGGCTTCCTGGCCGGCGGTCCAGGGGGAGGCCTGCGGGCTTGACGTCCCCCTCCATCCAGACGTCCCCCTTCCCCCGGGCCGGCTGTCCTCTGAGCCCCGGCCTCCTCTGCTGTTCCCGAGGGGCATGGCCGTCCCCAGCTGGAGCCACCCCCACCCCAGGCCCGCGGTAGCAGCAGCAGCCCCCCTGAACGGCCTGGCCCTGTGCCCGGCAGGAGGGGCCGGCAGCCGAGACGCAGGCGGGCAGGGCCAAGCTGTACATGGTGGCCGTGAAGCAGGCGCTGAGCCAGGCCAGCTTTGACACCTTCACCAGGGCCCTGCAGGACTACAAGGGCTCCGACGACTTCGAGGCACTGCTGGCCTGCCTCGGCCCTCTCTTTGCCGAGGACCCCAAGAAGCACGGCCTGCTCCAAGGTGCGCTGGCCCGGGGGGCACCAGGCTCCACGCTTGTCCCGGCCCGTGGGGAGGTGGGGTGCTCGGCACGGGGCGCACCTGCAGGCCAGACACCCTCCCCACAGGCTTCTACCAGTTTGTGCGGCCGCACCACAAGCAGCGGTTCGAGGAGGCCTGCGTGCAGCGGACAGGCCGCGGCTGTGGCTACCGGCCCGAGCACAGCCTTCCGCAGCGGTGGGCGGCGGCCCCGGCCCCCAGGGGTGAGCAGGCCAGCCTGGGCCCCGGGTGCGGGGGTGCTGGCTCGGCCCTGCAGGGCAGCTGGGTGGAGCTCCGCTGGGGGGGAGGCGCGTGCCCCCGGGGCCCCTGGGGTGGCCCATGTGCGGGGGTCCAGGAGGCCCCTCCCGCATCCACCCGGAGTGCGCCCTGCGCCTCCACGCTTGGGAGCCCCTGTCCCCGTGGTTAGCAGACAGCCGGCCCTGAGCACGGACTCCGCGGCCTGGTGTCACGGTGACCTGGCTTAGGAGGATGCTCGACCTCCCAGGCGGGGACCCTCCAGCCTGAGTCGCCCCTGTCCTCTCTGGGCTTGAGGTCCACTGGGGCCTCTCTGAGCCGGCCCCTGTGGGTCCGGGTGCCCCTGCTGTGGTCTCATGGGTCTTGTGGGTCCGTCTGTGTCTCCTGGACCTGCCTCCTCCTCGGGAGCATGCCAGGCCTCGGGACCAGCTGGGTGGCTCCACATGTGTCCACGTCCCTCCAGGAAGCGGGGAGTGTGACTTAAAGCTGACCCTGTCCCAGGGGGTGGCCAGGCAGCTGGACCCCGGGCAGCACCTGAACCAGGGCGGACCGCACCTGCTCTCCGGGCCGGCGCCTGCAGGTAGCAGCCCCTGGAGCTTCAGGCCAGGCCGGGAACAGCCCACGGCGCCTGGCGGGGAGGATCTCGCGGGTGGGGGCTGCTCCAGTTCTGCATCCTAGGGCGAGGGAGGTGGCTGGTGTGACGGAGGCCCTGGGATGCCAGGGGAGCCCCCCGCCCCACGTGTCCCCTCCCCTCCAGGAGACCCCAGCAGCTGGCCTGGGGAGGAGCCGAGAGCCGCCACCACACAGAGGCAAGGCCCGCCTGCCGCCAGGGCCTACTTGGCCGACGTCCGCACGGCCCTGGGGTCCGCGGGCTGCAGCCAGCTCCTGGCCGCGCTCACCGCCTACAAGCGGGACGATGACTTGGAGAAGGTGGTGGCTGTGGTGGCCGCGCTCACCACGTCGAGGCCTGAGGACTTCCCACTGCTGCAGAGTGCGTGGCACCGAGGGGGCCGCGGGGCGGGGGCTGTGGGGGGGGGGGTGGTGCAGGGCTGAGCCCCACCCGCTCGCCGCAGGGTTCAGCATGTTCTTGAGACCTCACCACAAGCGGCGTTTCCGGCAGACGTGCGCGGACCTGATGGGCCCGGCTGCCCCAAGCACGGGGCCCGGGCCAGGCTCCCAGGAGGGGGCCCCCACCGCGCCTCCGGACCTTGCCCCTCCAGGTAGGTTGGGGCCCCGCCCGCAGGGTGGACTGCAGAGCAGCCCCTCCCGGCGCTCACTGGCTGCCGTCTGCAGGCGCCCCCCAGCAAGAGAAGCCGGGGACCACCCAGAGCAAGATCTCTGCCTTCTTCCCACCGAGGCCCGTCGGGGACACGGGGGCTCCCGGGCAGCCCCCCAGAGCCCCGCGCAGGCACGCACAGCCCGAGTGGGGTAGGTGTTGGGGGTGCAGGGCGTGCTGGCGGTGGGGGGACCAGCCACCACGGTGCCCATTCACAGACGCCCCTTGCAGCAGGCTTGGCGTGCCCGGGCTGCGGGCTGGAGGACACGGTCCCTTTCCAGTGCCCTGCCTGCGACTTCCACCGCTGCTGGGCCTGCTGGCGCCGGCTCCTCCAGGTTGGCAGCAGGGGCCCTGCGGCACCCGGTGGGCTGGGGGGCGGCCGGCGGCGCCGGGCAGCACTGTCCTGTGTCCACAGGCCTCTAGGACCTGCCCGGCCTGCCACGCCCCTGCCAGGAAGCAGAGCATCGCGCAGGTGTTCTGGCCGGAGCCCCGGTGAGCGCGCAGACCCCGGGGCAGGCGGACGCTCCCAGGACACGCAGCCCGGGCACGCGCTCTTCACGGGGTGTGGGCCTGCCCGGAAGGCCCCAAGCCACCTCTGGGTCGGGGCGGCTGTCGGTGGAGAGGTGCAGGTTGGGAAGTCCCCTTGGCTCCTGACTGTGGGTGGAGCCCCGAGACCAGGACTGGAAGGTGGGGCACCCCTGTGCCCTGCCCTCTGGACCCCGTGTGGGCCCTGGACCTGCTTTTAATCAGGTGACCGGCCGCATAATAAAGTTGTTGACACTGTCGCGGCTTGCGGAGGGCTGTGAGGTGCTGGGAGGGGGCCCTCCTGCCAGGTGCACACACGTCCCGCAGGGCTCAGCCAGTGTCCTCAGGGCCGGCCAGGGAGGGATGGGGACAGCCCCGCGTCCACCGGTCCATCCCGGCTGCCCGGGCTGGTGCTGGGTGTGCTCTCCCCTGGGGCCCTGGCCTCCACCCCCAGGCAGCCTGGCGCCAGGCGGGGTCGAGGGGCTTCCTGGTGGGGGAGGGGCCGTGGTGACGCTGCTGACAACCCGCCAGCAGGGCCTGGACGTCGCGAGCCCTCCCCTGGGGGCGTGGCCCGGCCACCCCATTAAGGCCACCGGCGCAGCGCGTGTGGGAGCGGGCGGCCTGGGGAGGGGCTGCCGGGACGGCTGGGGCCGGTGCATGTCCTGGTGTCCCCGCCGCCGGTCACGGCCATGTGTGCACGGGAGAGGCGGGCCCCGCCGCCCCTGACCCCACCGTGGGCGCTGCCCGCCCTGCTGCTGGCTCTGGCAGCGCCCTGGGCGGCGGGCACGGGCGCGCTCACCTACCCGTGGCAGGACGTGGAGACGCGGGAGTGGCTGGTGTGCAGCCAGTGTCCCCCCGGCACCTTCGTGCAGCGGCCGTGCCGCCGGGACAGCCCCACGACGTGTGGCGCGTGCCCCCCGCGCCACTACACGCAGTTCTGGAACTACCTGGAGCGCTGCCGCTACTGCAACGTCATCTGCGGGGAGCGCGAGGAGGAGGCGCGGCCCTGCGAGCCCACCCACAACCGCGCCTGCCGCTGCCGGCCCGGCTTCTTCGCGCACGCCGGCTTCTGCCTGGAGCACGAGCCCTGCCCGCCCGGCAGCGGCGTCGCTGTCCCCGGTCAGTGGGTGGGCGGGTGGGCGGGCGGGCCCTGGGGGGCGGCAGCGAGGGCGCGGGTCCCCCTGACCCCGGCCCGCATCTCGCCCCAGGCACCCCGAGCCAGAACACGCAGTGCCAGCCGTGCGGCCCCGGCACCTTCTCGGCCCGCAGCTCCAGCTCGGAGCGCTGCCAGCCGCACCGCAACTGCTCGGCCCTGGGCCTCGCCCTCAACGTGCCCGGTTCCCCCTCCCACGACGCCCTGTGCACCAGCTGCGTGGGCTTCCCGCTCAGCACCGCGGAGCCAGGGGCGCCAGGTGAGCAGCCTGGGGGGTCCGGGTGAACGCCCCCCGCTCCCCAGAGGCCACGCCCCAGCCAAGTGGGCCCCAGCCCTGCCCCCCGGGGCCCCTCCTACTGGGTCCTGACCTCCCGCAGGGGCCGAGGAGTGCGAGCGCGCCCTCATCGACTTCGTGGCGTTCCAGGACATGTCCTTCAAGAGGTTCCTGCGGCTGTGGCACGCGCTGGCGGGCCCCGAGGCCCCAGGGCCGGTGCCACCGAGGGAGGGCCGCGCGGAGCTGCAGCTGAAGCTGCGGCGGCAGCTCCTGGAGCTCCGCGAGGCCCGGGCCGGGGCGCTGGCGGGGCGGCTGCTGCGGGCGCTGCGGGAGGCCAGGCTGCCGGGGCTGGAGCGCAGCGTCCGCGCGCGCTTCTGGGCGCACTGAGCACCCCCACGTGGGCCTCACCCCGGCACCGAAGGAACCTTGGCTGACCCACTGGGCTCCTGTTGCGCTAACAAAGTTTATTTTTATAAAGCTGTTTTGTGAAAGGGGTCGTGTGAAGCCGTGTCTGCGGGGGGCGCGGCGGGCACGTCGGGTGGGCGGGCTCTAGCTCCCCACGCCCGCCCCACACGGACAGACCCTCCACGGGAGGTGGTCTGGAGAGGCCCAGTGGGCAGTAGGTGCGTCCCTTCCAGCTGTGGCCAGGACAGCGCAGGGGCTCTTGGGGGAGTGGGGCCGGCTGGACGGCGCTCCCAGTGTCCGCCGGGGATTTCCCAGGAGGGGCGCGGCCAAGCACCTCCCCCCGGTGCTTCCAGGGCACTTTCTGGGAAACACAGCTTTTCCCCTCAAGACGGTCTCAGAAGAGGGCTGGACGATTCCAGAGCAGCCAGGGGGACTCCCAGCACCGATCCCAGGAGGGGCCCCGGGCGAGGGGGGGGGAACCACCCTGTGGCCCATGACTCCCCCTGAGTCACCTCACCTGCAGCTGCCTCCCCACCCCTAGTCCTGACTCATCTTTCCCAGTAACCCTCCCATGTCCCCACGGGGGGGGGCGGGGGGGCTGCCAGGCTAGCGGGTCGGACCTCAGCGCCAAACCTGGGTCACCGGCTGTGGCTGAGCCACGCCCACAGAAGCGGGAAGGCAGTGCCCAGGTAGGTCACAGCTCCTGCCCAGGGGCCCCTGTGCTGCAGTCACCATGCCAACAGCCGGGGCCCACAACCCAGAGTGGGGTTAGGAGGGCGACGGAGCGTAGCCCAGACCGGTGTGGCTCTGGACACACTCTAGCCAGTGCCGGCCCATTGGACTCATGACTGCAGCCAGGACCCCAAGCCACTGCAGGTCCCAGTGGGGGGGGGGGGGTGTCTCGAACAAGGAGGGGTGCGTCCCGGGAACCAGCCTCACCTGGGGGCCTGTTAGCAGGCACAGGCCCAGACGTGGGTCTCGAGACAGCTTGTTCCCAGACAGGACAAGGATGCCCCCCCATACCCCTGCTGGGAACAAAGGCCAAGCAGCCACCTGGCCCCACAGGAACGCAGCCTGCCCCTGCCTCACACTGGTCCCAGGTCAGCAGCAGACACAAAGGGGACACTCCTCCTTCCCCTCCTGCTGGGGAGCAAAAGGAGGCTACGTCAGGCCAGGGTGGGGAGGACACAGCCTCCCAGGCCAACTCCTGGGGCCTCAGAACCCGGGGGCCTACAGCCGCGACGGCAGTCCCCCTGCCTGAGGACACCAGCCTCCTCCAGGCCCAGCAGGGACGGAGATGGGACGGGACGGTCAGGAGCCCAGCAGGCTCCCCTGCTGCCCGGAGGACCCCCGCCCAGGGGAAGCTCCGCAGGGATCATGTGGGGGCCCCGACTCCCCTCGGCAGAAGCCCCCCGATACCTACACTTTTATGGACACAGAAAAATTTGTCTTAAAGAAAAAACAAAGCAAATGAAAAAAACCCAGAGCAAAGCAAGCCCGCGCCCCAGGACCGAGGCACGGAGCCGGCACGAGCGCTTCTCTGGCGCTCAGGACGAGCTGTGGGCACCCGCGGCACCAGCCACGCCTACGTGATGTCCCTCTGCCGCGGCGGCCGATGCACGTTCCGCACGACGCACTTGACCATCCACTCGATGCCCTCGCGCACCCCTTTGCTGTGGAGACAGCGGGCGTGAGGCGGGGCCGACTGGGCCCCCGCCCGGGGAGGAGGGCCCCACTCACCCCGTGAGGGCCGAGCAGGCCTGGGTCAGGCAGTCTCGCCTGCCGATCTTGGAGGTGCAGTCGCTGAAGGCCGTCTTGATGTCGGGGATCGACAGGCAGGTCTGGGGGGGAAGCCTTGAGGGCAGGACGCCGTCCCACTGGCAGGGGCTGGGCTCCGGAGGGGAGGAGCGGGGCGTGGGGGCCGCAGGACGCCAGAGGCAGACGCAGCCGGGCCAGCGAGGGCTGTCCCCGGGGTGGCAGGGCAAGGCCAGAGCAGACCCCCGCCCCGGGACCCCTCTGCGCGCAGGGTCTCCCCACCACGCCTCCGGCCGCCCCTACCCTCCTGTGCGGAGAAGGCGCCCGCACCTGGGGAAGGTCATGTGCACCCGGGACAAACGTGGCTACGGGGGTGTCCAGGGCAGGCCCCCCGTTGCCCTGGTGGCGGGGGACTGCCCCGTGGGGAGACTCACCTCCACGTCCTGCTTGTTGGCCAGCACGAGGATGGGGACACCATCCAGCGCCTCACTTGTCACCATCTTCTCTGGAGCGGGTGCACACATGGGCAGTGAGGGCTTCTGCGCAAGCGTGTTCACGCGCGCGGCCACAGCCCCATCTGCCTGGTGCGGCCCCACCTCCGGCCAAGGGCAGCCCCAGGGGCACAGGCGGGCGCACTGGACCCGACCAGTCCCCAGCCCCCTCCCAGCCCTAACCCCCGTACCCACCGAATGCCCGCTTGGACTCCGACAGCCTCTCCTCATCCGTGGAGTCGATGACGTAGATGACACCATGGCACTCCGCATAGTACTGGGGAGGGCAGAAAGTGGGGTGCTGGGCCACAGGCACCTGGCCACCCCAAGGCCAGCCCTCAACTGGAAGACCCTCCTGGGGCGCCTTTAGGGAGTGGGAAGGTGGGGCAAAAGGACGATGCAGCCCTCGATTCCTTCAGGGAGGGCTTGCTGACCTTGGGCAGGGGGTGGCCACCACCCTCTGTCCACTTCCTGGGTGCTACACCCCCAAATCCCACTTTAGCACCTGTTCCTGGGAACTGCCCATGACTGCTGGCCTGACGGCGGCTGGAGGAGCCCGAGCTAAGCGGGTCCCCGTGCAGTTAGGGCAGTGGAGGGAGGGGCACCAGCCGGGTCACATGCCCGCACGGATGGCAGGCCTGATGGCCATACCACTGACGAGCCGCAGAAAGGCCACCAAGCAGACAGGCGGAGCTAAGGACAGAGCGGTCAGCCCCGGGCGCACACAGGGCAGTAGTGTCAGGGCCCAGGGCCCGGGAAGAGTTCTGTTGCAGACAAAGCCGGAAAGACCGATGCATGAAGTAGGGCACGTGAGGAGTGGGCCCTTGGAATGTGGGGCACGAGGGACACAGCCACAGACTGGGGGAGCCCCCTTCCTACCCCAATCAGAAGAGAGACCGCAAGTCTCCGCATCCAGCAAGCAGCAGCATCTTTGCCGCTTTGCCACAGCTGCCACAAGAGCCCAGAAACCTGGGACGTCCACACACAACACACGACACCGGTGGGACGCGCGAGTGGCCAATGAGCCGAGACCCTGACAACCGGGAAACCCTCAGGGTGTAGCCAGGGCTCGTGGAGGGGCGGGCCCAGCGCGGGCGGCCCCCTGGGCTCCGCAGGCCCCGAGTCAGTCATGCGCGCGCCAGCACTCCTGCAGCCCACGCCCTGGGTGCGCAGAGGGCCGCAGGGGCTCTAAGCAGCACGCCGTCTTGCTGCTGACAACTGGCAGCCGGCCGGCCCGACAGCAGGTGTCTGCGGCAGGAAGGGGCACCGCGGGGGGTGGGCAGCAAGCCCAGGGAGAGGCTCACCCCGCAGCCCCCGCAATGTGCGGCCTGGCCCGGGCAGGTGATGGCCCAGAAGGGGGTGACGGACGGGAGCTGGACATCTGGGGCTGAGCATGACCAGGGCCGGGGACATGGCAGGCTGCCTCGACCCCACGGCACCGCTGATTCCCCACGGCCACACGACAGTCTTGCTGGTGTGGCCTGGAGGGGCAGAGGCCAGAAGTGCCCCCGGGGCAGGTGCAGGGAGTCCACGTCTCATCTGCTGGGAAGCTGCGGCCTAGGCGGGTACGTGGACAGACCACAGGCAGCAGCGCTCAGCCTGGATGGAGGCAGGGGCCGTGGGGAAGGGCTACTGGTCACCTGCCAGGGACAAAAGGACAGGAAGCCCAACCACGTCCCAGCGCCAGACTGAGCACGCGGGGGCCATGCTGTGGGGTGCGGCACGTGGAGCTCTACTCCCACCGTCCTGGGGACCCACGGGGCCTCCGCTGCCCTCCTCACAGCTCTGGCCAGGGGGTGGCCGGTGTGGTCACCACCCGGGCAGCCCTTTACCAAAGGCTCAGCAAGAGACCTGCTGAGTCACAGCCCCCAACGGCCTGCTTGGCAAGTGCATGAGGTGGGTTCAGAGGCCAGCAGAGACCCCAGCCCAGCAGGGATACCTGCCCCCTTAGCAGGAGCTCACGAGGGACCCAGAGGTCAACTGCAGAAGCGGGGCTGAGGGACCCAGGCTCCGACCCTTGTGACAAGCCACACCGCTGACAGGAGTGGTGGCTGGGGGGGGGCGCGCTGCCAGCTTCGAAGCCCCCCCAGCTCTGCCCGAGAGCCAGCCCTGGAGGAGTCGTGCCCCAGTCAGATGTGTGATAGGCTGCTGTGACCGGCGCAGAACCCCATGACGGGCGGTGCACCCGGGGGATGAACCCATTGGTCCTGCAGCACCTATTTTAACCCAAATGCGCCCTCCCCGAATCACAGCCGCCCCAGGCAGTCCATGGTGGTGACCCAGCCGGCAGGTGAGTCCTGGTAAGCTCGGCCTGGTGTGGGGCCGGTCTGAGGAGCAAGCGCCTCCATGGCCCCCTGCCCGCCGGGACCCGGGCTGACCCTTCTCACGGCCCAGCCCCACATCCCCCCAGGTCCCCGCCCGGTGCTGCTCGTCTAACACATCCTGCCCCGACCTCCGCCTCACAGTCTGCTCCTCAGACCCTGGCCTGTGACGGGATGTGAGGACCTGTTTCACGCCCCCGGGGGTCTTGGTTTAGAAGAACAGGCCCTGGTCTCCTGCGCCTCGGTCCAACTTAACTGGCCGGAGAATCTGCTGGTGACCTTTTGGCCACAGGACAGAAGCTGGCCTCGTCAATACAAGTCAGGACAAAAAAAACACTTTAGAGAACGACCAAGGTCCCTGCTGCCGCAGTCAGACCAGAAACCCCAACCCGGACACCCGGTTCTAAACACGGGGACGACTGATAAGGGTCAGGACACACGCCTGTGCTCGCAGAAGCGGGGCTGCACCGGAGTCACACTGATCCTCCTAAGGAGCGGCCGAGGGCAGGGCTAGGTGTGTTCTGCTTGCACACGCCCAGCGCAAGGCGGCCAGTGCTGGGGGCGTGAGGGAGGAAGAACAGCGCGTGGGGGTCCCAGACACGCCCCGGACGTTAGGGAGGCAGCCGCTCTAGGCCTCCGGGGGCACGGTTGCCAGGCGGGGAGGACGCTGCAGAGGACAGGTCCTGAGAGAGAACCCGGGAGGAGGCCCCGGTGCTGAAGCCCAGCACCCACCGGCCTCCTGCCTGCCCGCACCTGCTTCTCGGCCACCTCTCGTTGCAGCCTGTACTCATCAGAACCAAATCTCTGAATTAAAAGGAAACCAGCACGTCCTTACTCCCGAGGGTGGGGGCAATGGGGGAGCTGGGACAGGGCTGGGAGAAGCTTTAGGGACACAGTGGGGGATGGAGCTGACGGGGGGCTTGGCCAGGGGTGTCCCTGGAGGAAGTGGCGTGAGGGGCGGCCTGGGCACGGCCGGGGCATGGCCGGGGCCCTACTGGCACGGCCGGCTTACCTTGTCCCACAGCGACTGCAGCTCTTCCTGGCCCCCCAAGTCCCAAAACATGAGGCGAGCCTTTCCCACGTCCACAGTGCCGACTGCGGGGAGAGGACACGCTGAGGCCGGGGACCCGCGGCCCCGGCGCCACCTCCCGGCCAGGCCAGGGACGGCCGCTCTGGGCTCCCCGACGCGGCCCCGGGGGCGGCCCCACAAGCCCTCCGCCTCGGGGGTCCCTTACTGTTGAGGCCCACGGTGGTCGTGATCTTGGAGAGACTCATTCCCTTGTAGTTCTTGTTAAAGCGGGTTTTCGACTGTTCCAGGAACGTCTGCGAAGAGACACGCGCGGGAGGTGAGGGCGGCTTCCCCGGTGTCCGTCCCTGGGCGGCTGGGGATGGCTCGGGGCGGCCGGGGGCACGGGGGGGGGGGCGGGGGCACGGGCGGGGGCGCGGGGGCACGTGGGGGCGGGCGGGGGCACGGGGGGCGGGCGGGGGCGCGTGGGGGCACGGGGGGCGGGTGGGGGCGTGTGGGGGCACGTGGGGGTGGGCGGGGGCACGGGCGGGGGCGCGTGGGGGCACGTGGGGGTGGGCGGGGGCGGGCGGGGGCGCGGGGGGGCGGGCGGGGGCACGGGCGGGGGGCGCGTGGGGGCGGGCGGGGGCACGGGCGGGGGGCGCGTGGGGGCACGTGGGGGCGGGCGGGGGCACGGGGGGCGGGCGGGGGGCGCGTGGGGGCACGTGGGGGCGGGCGGGGGCGCGTGGGCGGGCGGGGGCCCGGAGGGGGAGGCCGGGGGGCGGGCACCAACCGTCTTGCCCGCGTTGTCCAGCCCCAGGATCAGGACGCAGTACTCGTCCTTCTGGAACATGTACTTGTAGAGGCCCGACAGCAGCGTGTACATCCTGCCTGCGCAGCGGGGCGGCGGTCGGGGCGGGCTGGCGGCGCCCGGGCGCTCCCCTCCGCGCCCCCCGCGCCCCTCCCCCGCGCCGCCCGCACCCGAGGGCCCGCCGTGACGTCAGGCTCCCCGGGCTGCCGACGCCCCCGCCCCAGCAGGTGCCCGGCGGCCGCGGCCCGACGGCGGGTGCAGGCCCCCGAGGCCCCGCCCCCCGCCCCGGGGCGACCGGCCCGCGTACCTGGCGCCCGTCGGGCCGCGGAGCCGCCCGCGCCTGACCTCGCCGACCCGCGCCGACCCCGCGCTGACCTCGCGCGGCGCCCGACGGGACGCAGGCCGCGGGGGGGCGGTGGCGGGGGGGGGCGAGGCCGTCCCGACGCTCCCCGCGCGCCGCGTCCCGGCGTCCCCCGCGCGAGGCACTTCCGGTGGCGGCGGCGCCCGGGAGGAAGTGCCGGTGGGCTGCGAGGGCGGAGGCGGGGGCGCCGGCCGCTCTAGCCGGTGAGGCCGGCGGGGCTCTATGGCGGCGGCCGGGAGCCCGCGCGGAGGAGGGGCCCGGCCCGGGCGCGGGGGCGCGGTCTGGGGCGACGGGGCCGGGGCCCGAGGCGACCGGGCGGGCGGAGCGGGCCGGGCCGCGGCGGGGGCGGGGGCGGGGGCGGGGGCGGGGGCGGGGCGAGGCGGGCGGCGGCGCGGCGCTCAGCGGCTCCCGGTCGTTGCAGCCGCGCCGCCCGCCGGGCCGCAGGATGGACGAGGAGAGCCTGCAGGCCGCGCTGCACACCTATGACGCGCAGCTGCAGCAGGTGGAGCTGGCGCTGGGCGCCGGCCTGGAGCCCTCGGAGCTGGCCGACCTGCGGCAGCTGCGCGGCGACCTCCAGGAGCTCATCGAGCTCACCGAGGCCAGCCTGGTGTCCGTCCGGAAGAGCAAGCTGCTGGCCGCGCTGGACGGGGAGCGCGCGGCCCGGGGCGGCGCCGACAGCCGGGGCTCGCAGCAGGCGGGGCCCGCAGCGCCCGCAGCCCCCGGGGCCGCGCCGGCCACGGCTCCCGAGCGCGAGCGCGAGCGCCAGCCCGAGCCGGCACCCAGCGGGCCGGGGCAGGGGGAGGAGGCGCGGGCCGGCGACGAGGACGGCGACGGGGCCGGCGACGGGGACGCGGCGCTGAGCGGCCGCAAGGTGAACGCGCCGTACTACAGCTCCTGGGGCACCCTGGAGTACCACAACGCCATGATCGTGGGCACCGAGGCGGCGCGCGACGGCTCCGCGGGCGTGCGGGTGCTCTACCTCTACCCCACGCACAAGTCGCTGAAGCCCTGCCCGTTCTTCCTGGAGGGCAAGTGCCGCTTCCAGGACAGCTGCAGGTGAGTCCGGGCGGCGCTTCCAGGACAGCTGCAGGTGAGGCACGGTGCCCCCCCCCCCCCCCATCGCTGCTTTGGTCCTTTCGGGTGAAACTTGCAAAACACAGTGTCGCGGCCCCGCAGGCCCGGGCGTGGGGACCGCCCGCTGCCCCCCTCGCCGCTGATCAGCCCTTCCTTGCCAGGCTCCGGTTGGCTCTCTCCTTTGTCTTCCTCTTGTTTGCCTGCACCGTGTAAAAGAAATCGTAGAAGTCACTGTTTTTTTTTTTTTTTTTTCATCAATCCATGCTCAAGGTCGCATCCCCAACAAATCCGTAAGTTGGATCTTGTTCATAGTGGGATTCACACAACTGTGGCAGCGATGTCGCTCTTTCCTTGAAATGCCCGACTCTGCTTTTGCCCCTTATCGCTTCCATCTTTGGCAGGTGTGTTTACCAACAACTCTTGCAGATGATTTTCTTTTTGAGTCAATAATCCAGGGAAACTCTCTCTAGTCCTTTGGTCTTCGTTTTTGCTTACGGACCGTTGCTGGGTCCAGAGCGTCATTTAACACGATTTTCCATAATCCTTTCTTTCCTTGTAAGTCTGATTACAGTGTGGCACACGTACGGGAAGGCACGTAAATCATAAAACGTACTCGAGTTTTCACAAAACAGAGCCATCCGTGTGCTGCTGAACAAACAGGTCAGAGAACAGAGCAGTAAGCCCTCCCGTCCTCTCTGCCGTTACCCTCTGGGTGCCTCCACGGGCCCGGGTGATGCCCCTTGTGACGATGAGAGCTGACGTCCGTGTGCTGTTCCTCTAGGCCAGGCTCCGGGCCAGGAGTTTCACATGTGTTGACCCCTCCGTGCACCAAGCCCCAGGGGTGGGCCCCACCACGGCTAAGGTTGCCTGGCACAGACGGCAGCGCGTGCGAGCCTGCAGCGGAGCGAGCACAGGCCAGCTTTGCCTCGGCCCCCAACTGCTGTGCCTTGCCCTGCTGTGTTAGCTATAGGCCCGACTGGCACAGCCTACGACAGCCACTTGCCACTGCCAGACAGATAAACTCTTTTCTTGCATTGCTTTGCATTTTTATTTTATTTACTTTTTAAAGATTTATTTGTGAGAGAGAGAGGGAGGGAGTATGCACCCTCCGTGTAGGGAGAGCCAGAAGGAGAGAGGGAGAGAATGTCAAGCAAACTCCCTGCTCAGCTGGGAGCCCGACCCTGAGATCAGGACCTGAGCTGAAACCAAGAGTCAGACGCTCTTAGCTCAGTTAACCCACTGAGCTACCCAGGCGCCCCTGCTTTGTATTTTTAAAAATAAAAACAAAGTAGCTGATGCTGAGACAGCCCTTGAGTCCCCGCTGTGTCACAGCCCTTTCTCCTCCGAGGCTGTGATCACAACTCCCTGTGTTTACCTCTAGCAGATGTTAGCTCTTCCCAGCCTTGAGCCTATATGCGAAGAGTAACTTTTTGTGCTACTTTTGAAACAAATGGTATCACACAAGATGGTTTATTTTGCAACTTGCTTTTTTCACTAAGCAGGGATGTGAGAGGGCATCTGTGCTGGTATCTCCAGAGCTGTTTAATTGGTTTTAACTGCTATGCTCTTTTCTCTCACAAATGTGCCACATTTTATTATGTTCCTTTCTGATGTTTTCCAGTTTTTGTCTATTACAAACAGCTGGCTGTGAACATCTTAGTAGTGTCTTCTTCTGTACCTGCCGAGAATTTCCCTAGTATGGGACTGGTGTGTCGAGAGTGTGCAGAGTTCCCGCTTCCGTATGAAGGCCGGTGCCTCGTCCCTCATCCTCTCTATCACTGCCGATCCCTGCCTGCTGAGCTGAGCGCTGGGAAAATGGGATCATGGTTGAATTTGTGTTTCCTTGGTTCCTAGTGAGATACAGTATCTTTTCGTTCATTTTTTATAGCTTAATGTCTGTATTTCAATTTCTTTATCTGTAAAACAAACGAGAGTTGTCTTTCATAGTTGTTGGGACAATGGAATGCGTTACCACGTGCAGAGAATTTAGAGTAGTACCTCACAGGTTGTAAGCTCACGGTCGATGTTAACTTTTACGTTGCTGTAAAGTAAAATCAGGCGTGGGAAGTAAGTACACAGTGTGGGGATTACTGTAACCCCGAGCAGTCACCACGCAGCTCACCACTGCAAATGTGCCGACCACCCCCAAGCCCCTCCGTGCACCTCAAACCAAATTCAGCCTGCTCCTTCCTCCAAAAACGACCGCTATTCTGGACTTTTATTATGGTCACACTCAAGTGTGGCTGTGGTGCAAACACTGCAGTGCCATCTTGCTCGCTCAGCTGCTGTCTCTGGCTGTCCACACCCTCCTCCCAGCCTTTCCTGGCCTCACAGCTTTTTGGAGGACTGAGCCCCGGGCCCCGTCGTCGAACACCCCTGGTGCCTCTGCAAGGTGTCAGTCCTCTGCAAGGTGTCAGCTGGATTGAGGGAGCTGACCACATGCAGGTCCACGCTCTTTGACAAGACTCTAGGTGCTGTTCCTTCATCGGGACGTACTTGGTGTCTAGCTTTTCTGTTGTGATGTTAGCAGCCTTGGACGCCATTGGTGATCGGTGCCTGATGGCAGATTCAGCAGGGACTGCAAAGTAGAGGTCTTTCTCTCTGTTCATTTTCATTTCTTAGCCGTAAAGAGATGCTCTCCTGCACCTCTGACTTGGCTCCCAGTGGTACATAGAGAAAATACGGGATAAATGCTGGGCTTTCCTGTTTTGTTTACTTCATTTCTAAGCTAATAAATGGTTCTCTTTCATCCTGAGAAGGTAGTGAATTAGCTTTAAAAAAATATTTGTAGGGGCACCTGGGTGGCTCAGTGGTTGAGCATCTGCCTTGGGCTCAGGGCATTACCCTGGGGTCCTGGGATCGAGTCCCACATCGGGCTCCCTGCGAGGAGCCTGCTTCTCCCTCTGCCTGTGTCTCTGCCTCTCTCTGTGTGTCTCTCATGAGTAATTAGATAAAATCTTAGGAAAAAAATGTATCTAATATTTTTATGGACTCAGGATTTCCATATATTTGACAAATTTCAATCTAATGAGATTCTAATTTTTTTTTTTTTTTATTGGCGTTCAATTTGCCAACATATAGCAGAACACCCGGTGCTCATCCCGCCAAATGCCCCCCTCAGTGCCCGTCACCCAGTCACCCCAACCCCCTGCCCACCTCCCTTTCCACTACCCCTTGTTCGTTTCCCAGAGTTCGGTGTCTCTCATGTTTTGAGATTCTGATTTTCTATACAGGTATCACCCACTTTTCAAAAGTTCATGTTTTAACACTTTCATGAAAGGCCTGCATTAGAAGCTTGTCGGCCTTTTGCTGTTTTTGGACCCCAAAATGAGTCTCATGGGTAGCATAGAATTTGATCATTCTTTTTATCCATCCTTCCAGTTCTGTCTTTTAATTGGAGTTTACATACTCTGCTTGCAACTAAAATAGTTATTGATAAGGACGCACCCCAGTTGTCTTATTATTTTCTCTCCTTTTTTTTTTTTTAAGGTTTCATTTTTAACAAATCTCTACACCCAGTGTAGGGCTTGAACTTACCACCCCGAGATCAAGAGTCCCATGCTCCACCCGACTGAGCCAGCTGGGTGTCCCTTTGTTTTCTATAGGCCTTTAGGTTATTTGTTTCTCATTCCCTTCATTATCGCTTTCTTTGTTTTTTTCTACTCTATCATTTTGATTCTCTTTGATTTTTTGGGGTACACTTTTTATTTTTTTTATTTTTTTTTAATTTTTTTTTAATTTTTTTTTATTTATGATAGTCACAGAGAGAGAGAGAGAGAGAGAGAGAGAGGCAGAGACACAGGCAGAGGGAGAAGCAGGCTCCATGCACCGGGAGCCCGATGTGGGATTCGATCCCAGGTCTCCAGGATCGCGCCCTGGACCAAAGGCAGGCGCCAAACTGCTGCGCCACCCAGGGATCCCCGGGGTACACTTTTTAAAAAAGATTTTATTTGAGAGAGAGCAAACAGTGGGGAGGGGCAGAGAGAGAGGGAGAAGCTGACTCCGTTGAGCAGGGAGCCCAACATGGGGCTTGATCCCAGAACTCCAGGATCATGACCTGAGCCGAAGGCAGGTGCTCAACCACTGGGCCCTCCAGGTACCCCCCATGTTATTTTCTTAATGACGCACCCTGGATTATGATTAACATAGCAATTAGTGTGAATAGTGCCAGTTTAGCTTTAATAGTGTAGGGAAACTACCTACAGTCCATCCCCGCTTATGCTGTTACTGTTACAAATTACATCTTTGTACTTGTGTGCCTGGAATAGAGATTCAGGAGTGTTACTTCATGCATTTGTCTGTCTTTCTTTTAAAGATTTTTATTTATTTATTCATGAGAGACACACACAGAGAGAGAGAGAGAGAGAGAGAGAGAGAGAGAGACAGGCAGAGGGAGAAGCAGGCTCCATGCAAGGAGCCCGATGTGTGACTCGATCCCGGGTCTCCAGGACCAGGCCGTGGACTGAAGGTGGCGCTAAACTGCTGCGCCACCAGGGCTACCCTGCATTTGTCTTAAATCATATAGAGGAAACACAGATGAGTTGCAAACCGGAAAAAAAAAAAAAGAAAGAAAAGAAAAGTAGTAACAGTTTTTTTGTTTGTTTGTTTGTTTGTAGTAACAGTTTTATATTTACTTGCGTAGTTGCCTTTATCAGTGTCAGTATGACTTAGGGTCTAATGTCCTTTGGCCCTTTCGCATTGCTTGTAGGGCAGGTCTACTAGAAATGAACTCCCTCCGCTTTTATTTATATGAGAATGTCTTCATCTGTCATTCGAAGGATAGTTTTGCCAGATACAGAATTCTCAGTTGGCAGGGTTTTGTTTTCTCTTTAAGCCTTTAAATATGTCATCCGCCTGCCTCCTGGCCTCCATAGCTTGCAGCGAGAAACTGGCAGGTAACCTTACTGAGGATCCTTGTACATGATTCAGAATTTTCTCTTTGTCTTTGGATTAAGGAAGTGTCCCCGTAACGAGCCTTCAGTGGTGTGGTGGTAAGACGTGAGAGAGGGAGGCACTCTAGTCCTCCGAAGGAGCCCCCCAGGTGCCCCTCTGGTGCTTCCTTTCCCATCCCTCTGCCAGGGCATGAGCCGATCTTTCTCCAGTACTCACTGTGAAAAGCTGGTAGAGCTGGAGTACAACTCACGAAAGTGTGAGAGCCCCAGGGTGCTTGGAGCCACTGCCTTCGGCTCAGGTCATGGCCCTGGGGTCCTGGCATCGAGTCCCCTGTGGGGCTTCCAGCTCGGCGGGGAGCCTGCTTCTCCCTCTGCCGCTCTCCCCGCCCCCAACTGTGCTTTCACTCTCTCTCAAATAAATAAATGAAACTTAAAAAAAAAGTGTGAGAGCCCCTGTGGAGCCCCGGGGGTTTGAACTCTCAGACTTGTCCACGCCGAGCCTTTCTAGCACAGGCTCCTACGGTGGTTTCTCCTCAGTTCCTTACCGTGCTGGTAGGTTGTGATTCTCGGTACCTGCCTATTGGTGTCTCCAAATTTGGCATAGCAGTTTGCCCTGTGACCTTGCTTCTCTCACGGATCTAAGAAGAGTTAGTGATTTTTTCATTTTGTTCCGTTTTTTTACCTTTGGTTACAGCAAAGGGGTAACTTCCCAGCTTCCTACACACCAGGCTGGAGACCAGCAGTGTCCCAGCTAGTGAGTTTCTCATTTCAGTTATTGACTTTTAAAGTCTGCTGTCTTGTTTTTACATATTTTCTTTTTTTTTCTTTTTATATATTTTCTATTTATGTTTTAAGATTTATTATTTCTTGAATCATTGTCACATTTTCATTTAGTTCTTCGAACTTATCACAATCTGCTTTGAGGTCATGGCAGATTTTGGCACTTGGACCCACTGAGTCAGATTCCATCCACTGCTTTTTTCCCCTAAATATGGGTCCCACTTTACTGTTTGTGTGCCTGGTAAGTTTTTATTGAAAACGGTACATTTCAGGTAATGTCTTGTAGCAGCTCTGGGCTTTGAATCGTTTTCTTTAGTATTTTGTTTTCTTTTAATATATTTTCTGGACCTGGATTACGAAGTCTGTCCCCCCTCATAGTGCGCAGCTTCTGATATATCTGCTTAGATCCTTAAATTTATATTTACTTTTTGACCTGGCTTTTTAGGGGTCCCTTCTGTGTCTGTGTGGCTTTGTGGCCAGGCAGTGATGTAGGCAGAGGTTATTTGCAGCCACTCTTGCCCTCAAGGCTTCTCCCCATCAGTCAGTGTGTGTGGGCCAGGAGACACATTCCGCGTTCAGCAGCCCCTATCTCCGTTCACGTGATGCTGGCCGGAGTCCTGACTGGTGCACCTTGTTTCCTGGAGAACCAGGGTGTTTGGGGGGGTGGAGCCCTTCTATGGTCGTTCCATTTTCTGGGTCTCCCTGTGAATCGTCAGTGCCCACTGAGCTGGGCTCACGGCCTCAGGGTTGATGGTTTTCCCAGGGTCATCCCTGGTCTTACCCCTGCCATACTGCTTCTCATGGGCACGCAGGGCATGTCCCCCACTGTGAAGCTGCAGACATTCCCACCTCCCATTCTGTCCCAAAGTTGGGCAGTTTTGTTTTTTTTTGTTTTTTTTTAATTTTATTTATTCATGACAGAGAGAGCAAGGCAGAGACACAGGCAGAGGGAGAAGCAGGCTCCATGCAAGGAGCCCGACGTGGGACTTGATCTTGGGTCT
Organism: Urocyon cinereoargenteus; assembly: GCA_032313775.1. Classification (NCBI taxonomy): domain Eukaryota; kingdom Metazoa; phylum Chordata; class Mammalia; order Carnivora; family Canidae; genus Urocyon; species Urocyon cinereoargenteus. The sequence continues at coordinate 49,156,873 of JAVLSZ010000026.1, read as the reverse complement.
CCAGGATCATGCCCTGAGCTGCAGGCGGCGCTAAACTCCTGGGCCACTGGGGCTAAAGTTGGACAGTTTTTCACAAATAATGACTAACCAGTGTGTTGTCTGTTTCATTCCATTTCCAGAGTTCTGACGCTGTGAGTTTGGACCATTTTGCTTAGTTTCCCTGTTTTTCTCTACTTGGCCACAGCTGGAACTCAGAACCTTCTTTATAGTTCTAGGTGCTTGTTTTCACATTCTAGTTTTATTCTAGAGTGTATTTCCATCCATGACTGTTGTGAGGTAGGTGACTGAGTTGGTTTGTCCTTTTTTTTTTTTTTTTTGAAGATTTTATTTATTTATTCATGAGAGACACAGAGACATAGGCAGAGGGAGAAGCAGGCTCCTGCAGGGAGCCTGATGTGGGACTCGATCCTGGGACCCCGGGGTCATACCCTGAGCTGAAGGCGGATGCTCAACCCCTGAGCCACCCAGGCATCCAGTGAGTTGGTTTTTCTTTTTTTTTTCTTTTTTTTTAAAAGATTTTATTTATTCATGAAAGACACAGAGAGAGAGAGAGGCAGAGGGAGAAACAGGCTCCATGCAGGAAGCCCACTGTGGGACTCGATCCTGGGACTCCAGGATCACGCCCCTGGCTGAAGGCAGATGCTCAACCGCCGAGCCACCCAGGCGTCCCTGAGTTGGTTTTTCAATACGGGAAACCAGTTTCTAATCTTTTCCTTATGGAACCAGCAGTCCATCCTTTCCTGACCGGTGTGTAGAATTTCCTCCATCACATGTGAGGTTTTTCATGTGTGTGTTACTCTTCCCAAGTGCTCGTGCTCATTCTATTGATCGCTTTGCCTGTTCGTCTTAGTTTTAAGTTCATTTTATGGATGTGCCTTTAACTACTCCCCGTGGTTGGAAACTTAGGTTATTTCCAAGTCTTTTGAATTTAGTTACCATCCATTGGAGCAAATCTTTGCATACTTTCATTATTATTTTTCTAGAATCAGTTCTTAGATGTGTTTTCCTGGGTTCAGAAGGATACCAGATTTTCAGGCTTCTATTATCACTGAATATTCCTGCAGAGAAATGTTAATTGGTGGTTCTGGAGGCATGTGTCTGGGGGGTGTGTGCTGAAGTGGGTATTTGGTTGAACTCAGTCCTGGGTGTAGGCCCCCCCCCTTTTGGACCCATTGTCTTCCTCCTTGGCTGAACGAGGATTTTCAACCAGAGTCACCACCGCATTTGGAGCCCAGTCTTGGAGTTGCTGATGCTACTTGGTCGTTGGCAGTGTCCTGAGGGCCTGAGGACCATCAGGTGTGAGAACGAACTGCCCAGAATCTTGCCAGGGGAGGTGTCTGAGGCCATCTTTGTCCACCCATAGGAGAGGACCGAAGCCCTTCCTTGGCGTTCCCATTATCACCACCACTTCCCACCTGGAAGGGCTTGCCAGGGCCAGCGTCAGCTCTGCGTCACCCAGGAAATGCCAGTCCCTCGTTGCTCTCGTAGGGTTAAAACGGTTTCCTCTTTGAAAGGCTGGCACGGTAGAGGGGATATGTGGTTAGTCTTTTATGCCTTTATTTGGCAGAGTTGAGCTTGTCATCCTTTGTCCCCACATTTCTTCCTCTTTCTTTGCCTCCTCCTCTCCCCTCCCCTCCTCTCTCGGTTTTGGTTTTAATCTCACTGGTTCACTGACATCTAAAGATCAAGACATCACTGTTACAGCTGTGTTCTCCTACTTGATTTGGGAAGGACTCGGTCCCATAAGCGCACACGCACACACACACCTGCCTCGACGATCTGTTTGTGCCGGAGGCTCCCTTCTGGTGGAGAGGCGATGGGGAGCTTTCGTCACATGGTTGTCTGCCCACCACATTGTTACTCTAACCCGGAGAGCTGGAGGGTAACGCGAGGCATCTCGTCCCCAGGGTAGCCAGGCCCATCCCAAGAATGAGAGAGTGTGCGCACGTGGACATACGTGCCTGTTTGTGTGCAGGGGTATACGTGTGCATGCCCATGTATGTGTATATGTGGGTGGGTGTGTATGTACGTGTGTCCGTTTGTCCGCCGTGTCTCCCTCCCTTTGGGCCGATGCCCAGGCAGGTGGACTGGGTTCTCCTGGGTTCACTTGCCCCAGTGCGCTGTGTCTGAGCCCCTGCTCCCTGCGGCTGTCTTGGCAGGTTCTCCCATGGGCAGGTGGTCTCTGTGGATGAGCTGCGCCCCTTCCAGGACCCGGACCTGAGCTCCCTACAGGCTGGCTCTGCATGCCTGGCCAAGCAGCAGGATGGCCTCTGGTACCCCGCTCGGATAACTGGTGAGGCTGCCTACGGGCCTCTCAGCCGGGGCCCCTCCTGGAGAGCCCTGTTCCATGCCCAAGAGGAGCGAGACCACCCTTGACCTGGGCCCTACCTTCCTTCTAACTCCCAGTGTGGTTCCTACCACCTGTTGAAGCCACTGAGCTGGCCTGTCTTTGTTCCCTGCCTCTAGATGTAGATAATGGCTACTACACCGTCAAGTTTGACTCACTGCTGCTGAAGGAGGCCGTGGTAGAGGGGGACAGCATCCTGCCCCCGCTGCGCACAGACCCCACGGGATCCTCAGACTCAGACAGTGGCGACCCGGATGACCCCAGCTATGCCAGAGGTATGGCGGCAGTTCAGGATCCCAGAAGCCAGGAAAGTGGGGCAAGGGGAAGCGTTGGTAGCAGTCACCCCGAGAGGCTTCCGGCTGGCAGGGCCTGTGACCCTCTCACCACATCCTTGGAGAGTATGGGGGCAGTGAGGCAGACTGTGTTCAGAAGGGGCATGCATGACTGAGGACACGTGGAAGCCCGCCACAGGCGGTGGGGGCAAATGAGAGCGAGCGTGTGGAGTCTGGGGGCAGGCCCTGAGGCCTGCAGATGGAATGACCTGGTCCTAGTCTTCAGGGAGCACACGGGATGATCGCAGCTCCACACCCTGCTGGCCGAAGCCGTGTCCGCTGAAGCAGGGCTGGCCGGTCGGCGTGCGAGGGACTGGTGGGGCGTGGGGGCAGGAAGGAGCGGCTCCTTCCAGTGGTCTCCACATGGGGACACCTCGTAGCTAGAGGGGAGGCTGTGTCGAGAGAGTGGGGCAGGAACGGTTCAGGAAGGGTAACTGGGGGGATCCCTGGGTGGCGCAGCGGTTTGGCGCCTGCCTTTGGCCCAGGGTGCGGTCCTGGAGACCCGGGATTGAGTCCCACGTCGGGCTCCCGGTGCATGGAGCCTGCTTCTCCCTCTGCCTGTGTCTCTGCCTCTCTCTCTCTGTGTGACTATCATAAATAAATAAAAAAAAAAAAAAAAAAAAAAAGGGTAACTGGCTGAGGGCGTCCAGCCCTCCCAAGGGGTCAGGTAGGATGGAGAGGGGAGGCATTCCTGTGGAATCTGTCCGGTGAGGTGGTAGTTCCTGAACCCCCATGTCCACGGTGGTGGAGGGGAGGACTGAGCCGCGAAGTCGTGGACTTTCTACGGGGGGAAGAGGGGAGCTCACCGCCTGAGAAGGTGGGTCAGGGGAGGGCTCGGGTGGGGAGGTTGGCCCTGCGGTGGGGGCGCTGGAGCAGACTGCGCCAGACTGCCGTGAGTCCCGCCTTAGTCACATGCCGGTGACAGGTCTGGGCAATCACCAGAGAGCCTGAGGCTCGGGGCACCACGACCCTGGCCCGGAGCTGAGCTCTTGGGCTGACACTGGCCGGAGCCCAGGGTGCTCCCCGTCCAGCGGGGCCGAGCCACTGCCCTGTTTCCTACAGTGGTGGAACCCAGTGCTGCCGAGCCCGGGACCTGCAGCTCCGCTTTCGCTGGCTGGGAGGTGCACACACGGGGCATCGGCTCCAGACTCCTTGCCAAGATGGGCTACGAGTTTGGCAAGGGTGAGTGTGTGCCGCCCTGGGGAGGGGAGGGGGCCGCACAGCGGGGCTCGGGTCCAGCAGCGGTAGCGCCAGCCCCGTGTGCCCCCAGGTCTTGGCCGGCATGCCGAGGGCCGGGTGGAGCCCATCCACGCTGTGGTGCTGCCTCGAGGGAAGTCGCTGGACCAGTGCGCGGAGATCCTGCAGAAGAGGACCAAGGGCGGCAAGGCTGGCGCCCGGAGGCCCCCGAAAGGCCAGGGCGGTGGGGGTGGACGCCCTCCCCCTCGTAGCGTGTTTGACTTTCTGAACGAAAAGCTGCAGTGCCGGACCCCGGCGGCGCTGGAGGGTGCGGCGGCCCCCGCAGGGAGGAGAAGCGGGAAGGAGATGTACCATGCCAGCAGGAGTGCCAAGCGGGCCCTGGGCCTGCGACTCTTCCAGACGGAGAAGAAGATCGAGCAGACCCAGCGGGACATCCGGGGCATCCAGAAGGCTCTCGCCCGAAACACCGGCCGGTACGTGTGGGGCGAGACTCGGGGCAGGGGGCGGCCCTCTGGGTGTCGATGCCTCAGCCCTGCCATGGGCCTCCTGCCCACTTTCCATGCTGTGCCTTCTCGCCTGCACGTGAGCTGGAGTGCGCGCTGACCCCAGGGTGGTGGCTGTCCGAGGAGGGTCTGGTGCTTGGAGGAGGAGGGCCGTGGCCACGGGTGTGGGGGCCTCGTGCCAGTGGCCCAGCAGCTCGTGCTGAACGGCAGGCTCCTCCTCAGGCACAGTGTGACGGCGGCCCAGCTGCAGGAGAGGCTGGCGGGAGCCCAGCGGGAGCTGGGGCAGCTCCAGGCCCAGGAGGCGGGTCTGCAGCGGGAACAGAGGAAAGCAGACACCCACAAGAAGATGACCGAGTTCTAGAGCCCTGTGTGCCGTGGATGGGGCTCGGGGAGACCAGCTCCCGGGTGCCCTCGGGGAGACCAGCTGTCACCCGACTAGATGCCCCTGGAAGAGGGGCTGGCCTGCTCCCAGGCACCCCACGGCCAGTGGACACTACTGAGTGGACATGGGGCTGCAGGGCTCCCTTCTGGACACTTCCTTGTCCACTGAGTCCACCTGCCAGTGTTTCGGGGGGTCTCCTCAGCGAGGATATTAAAGTGATTGTGTTGTGGTGTCTTTCATTGGAAGCTTGGTTGGCTTGTGGGACCTCGGGGGAGAGGGGTCCCTGCGCAGGCCCGTGGGCGCTGGTGGGAGGGCCCTGCGAGAGGCCGCTGGCCCCTGTCCGGAGGCAGGTGTCCTCTGCTTTCTTGATGGGGCTCCGCCAGCAGCTCCGAGCTGGGTCGCAGCTTCGGGGGCTGCCCATGTTGCCCGGCACCCGCAAATGTGTGGAACTGAAGGGGTTGTGGCCGGTGAAGAGCCCGTGGGAAGCCCTGCTGCTGAGGCCGGAGGAAGCCCCAGGTTCTGGTGGCCTTGAGGCCGCTCCGGGCCCGTGACCCGCGCGGCCCAGCTCATGGTGGGTGGAGACGCCCGCAGGTAGGCTCGGAGCAGCGCTGGCTCGCCGCACACCCCCACCAGGCAGCGTCTGCACCCCGCGCGGGCTGCAGCCAGTGGGTGAGGCTGTGATGGCGACGGCTGAGTGGCTGCGGGAGATGCAGGAGATAGATGCACAGCAGGAAGTGAGGTGGGGAGCTCGGCTGAGGGCTGCACGCAGGCTCCTCTCGGGGGCTCGAGCCGCGGGGCCTGCCCCACACGGGGCTGAGGAGGGGCCGGGTCCGCAGGCCCCCTGGGAGCGGCCGAGCTGGGCCCCCTTCCAGGTGAGCCCACCCCCTGGGGCTAGGTGGACCGGCATCTCCCAGGGGGAGGTCGGGAGGGTGACGCCCGGGAAGACTGCCCGATGGCAGGGGCAGTGGGAGGGGAGCGGCATGAGAGCCTGGGGGAAGGGGTGGGGGCGCTCGCTAGGGGCCAAGGCAACCTCCTCCCTCCCCCCGCTGACCCCTCCCTTGCCTTCCCAGCCCCTCGGGGGGCGGCCGAAGGCATCACCTGAGACCAGGGCCTGGGCCTCAGAGGGCCAAGGCGGGGGCTCGGGGCGTCCTTAGGTCCCAGGTTTAGGCTCCGGTGGGCACGGTGCCCCTGGGCCTGGTTGCAGCTCCCCCCCCCCCCATGCCTGAGCACAGCCACCCTCCAGGTCCTGCTCCAAGCAGAGCTCCCCTCCGGAGGCGGCGGTGGGAAGGGAGTGCCAGGGCTCCGGGCCTCCCTGCTTCTGGAGGAAGGAGGGGCCTGAGCCTTGGGGTTTCCTGTGTGGGAGTCAGCCCGCCCAGGGGAGGGGGCCGCCCCGAGCACCCCTGTCTTCTTGCCCCCAGGCCTACCTTGGCTTTGCAGGATGGGGCCACAGGTGCCCCCAGCCCCGCCTGTTCTCTGGGCCCTAGGGGGCCTTGCCCTGCTCCTCTGGCTGTGGGCACTGTGCACGGCCTGCCACAGGTATGTCTGGCCCGGGGCAGGGAGGGTGGGTGGGGGTTTCGGTGTGGGGCGGGGCTCCGAGGGGTCGCTGGGCCGCGGGTCAGAGGCTGGCATCTCGGCCCCCATAAACACCCCCCTCGCCCCCAGGAAGCGCGCGCAGAGGCAGCAGCCCCCGGGCCGGGTGATGCAGGCGGAAGCGGTGAGTGCCAGGCTGTCCCCGGGGCCAGGGCGGGGCCGGCACAGGACCCACCAGCCTTCCTTGCCCCCAGTCGCTGCTGAGACGACACCCGCTCTGCACCCTCAGCAAGTCCGACACCAGACTGCATGAGCTGCACCGGGGCCCCGGCGGCTGCAGGGGTGAGCCCAGGCGGGAGAGGCGGGGTGGGGGGCGGGGCTTGCACCCCCAGCGAGTGCACTGCCCCCCCAGTGACCTCTGTCTTGACCCCACCCCTAGTCCCAAGGCCTGTCAGCCTGGATGTCCAGCGCCCGCAGTGGCTGGAGGTGTCCAGAGGCACCAGCCGACCTCTGGTGGCCTTCTCGCCCCGAGAACCGCCCTTCTCGCCGGCTGCCGCCTCACCTTCCATCGGCCCTGAGGCCACCTATTCCAACGTGGGGCTGGCCGCAGTCCCCAGGGCCAGCCTGGCAGCCAGCCCTGCGGTGTGGGCAGGAGCACGGCTCACCAGCAGCTGTGCCAGCCCTGGGCCTGAGGCCAGACCCGAAGTGGCTGAGTATGCTTGTATCCAGAGGCTCAAGGGAGCAGCTCAGGGCCCCCAGGGCCTGGGGCAGGGAACGGCTGCACTGACCCCAGCTGTTGAGGTAAACTGAGGCTGGGCTGGGGTGGGGCTGTGTGTGTCCTTGAAGGAGCAGGATGGTGCCGACCGTGCCCTGGGCTTCCTGTCTCCCAGGTGGACATTCTGTACTCCAAGGTCAGGAAGCCTAAAAAGAGGGACCCAGGGACTGCTGCAGACCAGCTGGACCCCAAGGGCAGCGAAGCGGTTCTGGCTGTGGGACGTGACCAGTGCCACGAGGCCCTCCCACTCGGGGGCCTGGGCAAGGATGACGGCCTCCTGGAAAATGTGTACGAGAGCATCCAGGACATGGGGGCCCAGGGCGCCTGGAACCCGCTGCTCCGGCACCAGGGCACCGGCGCAGGGCCTGGGGGCTCCCGGCTTCCCCAGCCTCAGCCTCGGAGGAGTCTCCACGTCCCCACCTGTTGAACAGCCACGTGTAGGCGGGGTGGAGCCCAGCTCCGGTTCCCTCCCCGCCTGCGAGTTCCCGGGGTCCTGGCGGCCGCCCTCTCCCGAGGCCTTAATAAATCCTTGCGGGCGGCCCGCAGCCCGCAGCCCTGCCTCGCAGCCTGCTCTCCTTGCCGCGGGGAGGCCCGGCCGGACCGTCGGGAGGGGCCCCTCCGCCGCGGGCGTCTGGGCCGCGGGCCCGAAGCCGCGCCGCCGCTCAGGCCTCACGGGACCCTGCGCAGGGGGCAGCTCCGGGGCGGCGCCCGCGAACTGACCGCCCCGGGGTGGGGCCTGGACCCTGGCACCGAGGGAGCGCGCCGCCGCCCGCCCCCGGCGTTACGTAAGCTCTGGGGGCAGGTGGGCAGCCGGGCAGCCGGGCAGCCGCGCGTCGAAGGACAGCCTGCTCCCGGGAAGCCCGCGGCGGCCGCGGCCCCTCCCCGAGCTGCAGCCTGCGCGCAGGCACCCGCCAGTCTCCGGGCTCCGCAGGGCCGAGGGCCGGCAGGGGGCGGGGCGGGCCTCGCGGCGCCAGCCAATGGGAGCGCGGCCGGCCCCGGCGCCGCCCGGCCCGGCATGTTGACACGTCGCGCCAGCCAATGGGCGCGCGGCGGGGCGGGGCGGGGCGGGGCGGGGGCGGGGCCGGCAGCTCCGGGCCGCGCGGCGCGGGCGGCGGCCGATCGCGGGCGGGGGGCGGCGGCCCGGGCAGCCCCGCCCGGCCTGGGGGCCGCGTCCCGAGCGCCGTCCTCGCCGCCGCAGCCTCGGCCCGGCCGGCCATGGAGGCCGAGCGCCCTCCGCCGCCCGCCCCGCGCTGCTGCCCCCCGCCCCGCGCCGCCGGCCGGGCCCCCGCGGCCGCGCCCGTCTCGGTGCCCGCGTCGCCGCAGGTACCGGGGGGCGGGGCGGGGCGCCGGCCGCACTCGGGCGCCGCGAAGATGGCGTCGGCGCGGCGCGAACTCGGGGCCCCGGGGCGGGGCGGGCGGGGCCGGGCGTCCGCTGAGCCTGCCCCTTCCGCAGGGCGCTGCCGTGGGCGGCGGCTTCGCGGGCCCGGAGTTCGCGCCGCCGCGGGAGCCGGAGCCGCGGGCCGCCCACCTCGGGGCCCCGGGGGCGCGGGCGGGGGCGGCGGGGGGGCCCCGGACGCCGTCGGCGCACGTCCCGGTGCCCGCGCAGAGGTGAGCGGGGCCCCGCGCGGCAGGTGCGCGGGGGCGCGGGGGCGCGGGGCGGCGGGGGGGTGCGGCACGTGCCTCCCGACCCCTCCCGACCCCCACGCGCGGGTCCGGCCCCGGCCCTGCAGCCCCGAGGAGCCCGTGGCCCGGGCCTGCGGGCGGTGGAGGACGCTCGGGAGGCCCGGCCCGAGCCCTCCCGGGCGCCCCACCCTGCTCGCACCGGAGCCCGGGCCGCCGCCCGCCGCTGCCCCTCCCTCCCGGGCTGGCCGCGGCCCAGGGCTGCTGTTGCACAACCCTGGTCACTGCGCGACCCGGGGCGGCTGCGCCGGGCCCGGAGCTGCGGCCTGAGACCCCGGCCCAGCCCGGTCCAGCCCCGGGCCTGAGGGAACCACCGCGAGCCAGCCCGGGCTGCAGGGGCGCGGGCCGCGGGGAGACCCCGGCTGCGTGGTTCCCGGGGGTTCCTGCAGCTTGGTCTGTAACCCGAGCGGGGGTGGAGCCGGGCCTGGAGCCTGGAGCCGGGCTGGAGCCTGGAGGGAGGGAGCTGGCTCGCTCACACGCCTGCACAGACACACACGCGAGTGCCCAGGCCTGCACGCGTGCTGGGCCCGGGGAGGGGCTTCAAGTACTTGCTGGACGCCACCCACATCTCTTCCAGAGCCCCCCCAGGGAAGTCCCGGCTGGATGAGGTCATGGCTGCGGCCGCCCTCACGAGTCTGTCAACCAGTCCCCTCCTGCTGGGGGCCCCAGCTGCAGCCTGCAGCCCAGGTGAGCCACACACCTGGCTTGGGTAGGGAGGGCAGGACCCTTCGCTCGCCTGCACTTGCCCACCCCTTGGGGCAAGGGGAAGCCCTTTGCCTGGGACGCCACCACCTAAATATCTCGTGAGGCCGGAAACAGACACCAGGACCCCCGTGCCCCTCCGAGGCCAGCGCCGCAGTGCCCGGGGTCTGCGAGCCTGTGCCCCCCCCCACTTGCACATGGCTGGCCAGGCGTGCCCCCCACAGGGTGTCCCTGTATGTCGTTCCCTGTGTTAGGGAGCCCGGATCTCAGGCAGTGGGGGCCAGTTGCTCCTGGCCACTGCTTCCTCCGGAACGCTGCGCCCCCCACACTCACCTGCGAACAGGCCCAGCGTGCAGGGGCTTGCGGCGGCAGTTTCTGCCGGGCGGCCTGGACCCACCAGGAGCCCTGACACGGGTGCCGGCGCGTCCCCACAGAGCCTGGCCTGGAGCCCTGGAAGGAGACCCTGGCGCGGCCACTGGGCAGCTGCAGCAGCAGCAGCAGCAGCGGAGACTGGGGCTGGGACCTGGCCAGTGACCAGTCCTCTCCATCCACCCCGTCACCCCCACTGCCCTCTGAGGCAGCCCATTTCCTGTTTGGGGAACCTGCCCCAAGGAAGAGGAAGGTGAGCCTGAGGCAGTCCTCAGGGCGGGGTGGACACGGTGGCCAAGCCTGACCACCAGCCCTTGTCACCCAGAGCTCAGTGCAGGTCCTGTTCCAGTGTCTATGGAAGCGGTGTGGGAAGGTGCTGAGCACGGCCTCCGGGATGCAGAGACACATCCGCCTGGTGCACCTGGGGTGCGGTGGGGCCGGCAGGTGGGGGGGGGGGCAAGCCGGGTGGATCAGGGCCTCAGCTCCCGCCCGCGGTGTCCCCAGCAGGCGGCAGGCAGAGCCGGAGCAGAGCGACGGTGAGGAGGACTTCTACTACACAGAGCTGGACGTTGGCGTGGACGTGCTGGCAGACGGGCTGTCCGACCTGTCCCCCGTGTGCCCCACGGCCCCCGCGCCGCCCGCCTTCCCCCGCCTGGAGCTGCCCGAGCCACCCAGCCTGTCCAGCCTGCTGCGCCCGCTGGCCCTGCCCCGGGTCCCGCTGCTGAGCTCGGCGGCACCCCGAGAGGTGTGCCGCGGGGATGCCGCCTTCCGGGGGGGCGAGCCCTGGGCAGCGGCTGGGGGAGGGTCAGGGTGCTCGGGCCCGGGAGAGGACGCAGCTGTGTCTCCTCTCAGGGCTGCCTGGCCCCCCTCCGCCTGGAGCCGCAGCCCGCCGCCCTCAGGACCTGCGTGCCGACCCTGCCCTCCAAGCTTGGCACCAGCCCGAGGTGCGTGATGCGTCAAGGGGCCTGGGCAGGCATCAGGCGGGGAAGGGCCCGGGCCAGCCTCAGCCCCCACCGTCTCCGTGTGCCCGCAGGAAGCCCCGAGGTGATGCCAAGAAGTGCCGCAAGGTGTACGGCATGGAGCACCGGGACCTGTGGTGTACGGCCTGCCGCTGGAAAAAGGCGTGCCAGCGCTTCCTGGACTGAGCACCGCCCGGGCCACCGGCCGCCAGGACTGGGAGGCATAAGCTACCCCCCCCCCCGCCTCCCCCTCGGCAGGGTCTCCGGAAGCCGCTGGCCCCCCCAGAGGGTGGGGGCGTCCCACCACTCAAAGTGCCTCTGAAGAAACCAGCCTTTTGCACTAAAGCCAAACCTCAGGGCTGTCCCCTTGGCCCGAGGACCCCAGGGTGGCCCTGTCAGGGTGCGGATGGGATGGGCCGCACGGGGCCAGTGTGTGATGCACTTTGAGGGGCGTCAGGAAGGGGCCTCCCCTGCCCGCACTTAACCTGCCGGTTCCAGGGCTCCGGGGGCTGACATTTGTATCGCGAAGCTCAGGTGTCTCGGGTCTGGGCCGCGCCAGGCAAGGAGAAAAATTAAAGATGTGGGGTTTTTCCAGAAGCCGTGTCTGCCTCCTGGGGGGAAGGACGCGGGACTGAGACCCTGGCACAGGTGGGCGTGCTGGGGAGGCCGGGCCGCGGGCCGCAGAGCTCCGTCCCTGACGCCGCGGGAGGGGACGCTGTGAAACACGAGGCGTCGGCTTGAGCAGCAATTTCCCAGTTTATTGAAAGTGGAAGCTTTGCAAGAATGTCTAGGCTAACCCGTCACAGGAAGGAGACCCCCAGGCAGGCCCAGAGCTCACCCCGCAGGCGGCAGGTGCGAGACCAGCAGAGGATATTGTCCACCTGCCCTGTGGCTACAGACGGCGACAGCTGTGATTTCCTGCCAACCGCTCACCAAAGTCTTCTCCCAAATATTCCGCACATCTCCAATACAAACACAGGTTTATGATCGTTAATATAAAGTTGATATAATATAGATTATCCCCAAGGAGAAAAAGAAAACAATTTCAAACACTGCCCTTTTTTGTCTGTTTTGTTTTTGTTGACAGGTTGAAAGCATGTTGAAAAAATAAATATTTAAGAAAAGCACACACACAGCACCCTCACTACAAGTAGTTCTGAAAGGGCCACATACAAAACACAATATAGAATCTAGAAAATAAAAACAACCATTAAGTATGGCTTTCTTAAGCGTTGCACATGTCACAGAATGAGCGAAAATAAGATCATCTTTCATAATATTGCAAAAAGTTCCAGTTTTTGCATTTTTCTCAAGAGTTTCTTTTTTAAAAAGGAAGATGTGCAAAGTTGGAAGCAGTAGCTGTGTCTCTCGCGTCGAGGTCCCTGTGCGGTCCTGGCAGTGTTATGACTGTTTCCCAAAACCCAGAGTCCAAATGTACAACCTGGTCAGGATCCAGAGCTTGATACAAAAGTCCTAGGGCCCCGTGCCCCCCAGCCCCACAGAGCGCGCCACTCCACGGACTGCATCTCCCACTTTGGTGTTGCAAACACCAAGATACAGACACGAACAGAAAAGTACAAAACGTGAAATGTAATCTACACATTTTTTCCTCTTCATAAAAAAATATTTATTCGTTTAAACATTGATTTAAAAAAAAAAAAACAGTCACGTAAAAAAAACCCCTTCATTACACTCTTTTCCCTCGGCGCCTCCTGGGAGGTGGTGCGGTCGGCGGGGCGCGGGCGGGACTGGGCCCCGGGCAGGGACAGTGTTGCTTTGAAGGAAAGAGACGCCCGGTGGCACCGGCAGCGCCCAGCGGGGAGCGGGTCAGGGAGCAGGTGTCCTGAGAGCGGAGGTGGAGGCGGAGGCGGCCGGCGCGGCCTGGGCGGTGGGACCGGTACAAAACCCAGAGACACTGGTGGTAGCAAAGGTCTGGTTTCCAAATACATTTGTAAGAAAGTGGGGCGGCTTAGAAAAGGGTCCGAAGGTCGGGGGGTTGGGGGGACGCAGCTCTGAGGCCCCGTGAGCGGAGCGCCGGCTCAGAGAAAGGCAGCGAGGGGAGCTCCGGGTGCCCCTGGTGGAGGGGGGGGTGGAGGGGGGAAGGGGGGCGGGCAGGGTGCCCCGCGGAGGGGGGCAGGGCCCCGGGGAGGGCGGGCGGCCCTGCCCCTGGTCCCGACCCCCACGACCCCCACGAGGCTGCAGGCCACCTCCCCCTACCGCCGTGCATGTCTCCCCTTTCCACCAGGAAGGAAGAGAGGGGCGCGGCCCGCAGCCTGGGGGGGCGGAAGGGGAGGGGGAGGGGCCTGCAGGCCCGGCCCGGGTCGCTACCAGGCCCGCAGGTGCCGCCAGCGCGGCCTGGAATGTGGGCAAAGGGCGGCAGGGGCGGCGGGGAGGGCGGGGGTGCCTGTGCGCCCCGGAGAGTCTGGCTGAGAGGCGCCCCCGAGGGACAGCAGGACCGCCGGGGAGCGTGTGCGGCCACCCCGAGGCCCCCGTCCCCCGAGGCCGGCCACCACGCGGGGAGGTGTGGGCAGCACGCGGGGCGGCACCGCCCGGGGTTAGCAGCAACAAGGCAAGGCCACCCAGGAGGGTCCGCGGGGCTGGGCACGGAGGGTGGCAGAGCTGGGGCCGCGACCCCGGGCCCCGAGGAAGTGCACGCAGGACGCGGCGCCCAGGCCCCGAGGGACGGAGCGGCCGGGTGGGAGCACCGACCCGCAGCAGAGCAGCGCGCTCCCGCCGCCGCGGGAACATAGCACCTGGGGGTCCTCGGCCGCGGGGCGTCTGCAGCTGTTGGAAGTGAAGCACCAAAGCCCGGCGGCTGCCACCGCGACACGGGCCGCGACCGGGCTGCCGAGGAAGGGGGCGCAGAGCGGGGGCGGGGGCTCCGGCACCGGACCTCGGACTACGCAAAACCTGCCTCGACATCCCCGATGGCACCACGGCGCCCGCCGGGCCGCCCTCAAGGCTCCCAGGGTGCCTGCGCACACGTACCTGCCGGGGACCCTCCACGACCCGCAGACATGTGGGAACGGGCGCTGGGTCTGCCGCCCCCCCGGGTCCCCTGCTCGGCTCTGGGGGCCCGGGCCCGGGCGGGAGCCCATCCTCAGAGACGCGTGCGCCCAGCCCAGGGCCTAGGAGATCCAGAAGTCCTTGTCGGGTGCCCCTGGGGGGCTGCCGGGTCCCCGCGGTGAGTCCTCGTCCTTCTCAGCCGCCAGCAGCGCGTCCTCGTGGGCCAGGCCCACCTCGTCCTCGTCCTCGCACAGCTCCTCCTCGCCATCCCCCCGCGGGTCGTCGGGGTCCTCCAGGTAAGGCCCGTCGCCGGGGAACAGCTCAGGAGAGCCCTCGGCGCCCCCGCCGTCCAGGGGTCCGGCCACGCCTCGGCCCGCGCAGTCGGCACACACGCCGTGGCGCCGCGAGCCGTGCTTGATGCCCACGCTGGCAGCTGACATGAACACACGACTGCACAACTTGCACACGTACTTCTTGTCCTTGCTGTGGACCTGCGGGGGGACGGGGCAGTCAGTGCAGGAGGACCAGAGGTCAGTGCGGGGCGGGGGCGGTCAGTGTGGGGGGACGGGGACAGGGACAGGGTGGTCGGTGCAGAGGGACAGGCAGTCGGTGTGGGGCAGTCGGTGTGGGGGATGGGCGGTCAGTGCAGGGTGGAGGGGTGGGGGAACACGGGGCAGACAGTTCGGGGGGCCAGGGGAGGGCAGGGGCGGTCGGTGCGCAGGATGGGCGGTCGGTGCAGGAGGGAGCACAGAGTTGATCTCAACTCCTGGCCCCCCCTGAATTCCCCAGAGTCCTGGAGCAACGCGGGAAATCCCATCACGGTGGGAAGAACAGGGCCAGTGGCGTCACAGTGGACGAGGTCTGCTGAGCGGAGTCCTTGCTCCGCACCTGGAACGGCCCCTGACCGATGGGTCCCTGTCCTGGGTGCTGCACCGTCGGAGGAACCCCGTTGCCTCCAGCCCGGTGTCTCCACAGACCCTCAGGAACAGCCTGCCCTCCCGGTCGCGCCTTCCACAGGCCCCGACGGCAAGACCACGGCTCGAACCTTCACTGCTGAGCAGCGCCGACAGGCCGGGCCCCCACACGTTCTGATTCTAGAAACGGAGCCTCGGACCACGTGGCCCCGGGACCCTCCCTCCTCAGGGCTTCTTCGGCCCCTTCCGAGCACTGATCTGAGAGCAGGCCTGGCTGGGCAGCAGCAGGCGGCACCCCCTGGGGTGCTTCCGGGCCTGGGCTCCCCTGCAGAGGGCTGGGGGCTGTGCTAGGACGCCCGGGAGCGACAGAGGTGTCGCAGGGAGCCACTCGGCCAGCACCAGATGGCTGGGCGCCTGTCCTAACAAACAAATGGGAGGAAGAGAGCGGGAGGATGTGGGTGCCATGGCAACCCGTGGCTCATCCTGGGTGGGACGCGGCTCCTGAGACCCCGCCGTCCACATGACTCCCGGCCCCTGTGCAGCACACGCAAGCACCACGTCCACACAGAAGGGCCCCTGCAGGACGAGCTAACATGGAGAGCCCCCACTGCCACCTGCTGCCCGCGGGGTTCAGCTGCGTTCCTGACTAATTAAAGGGGAAGATACAGAGCTGCTTCTCAGAAAAAAGCGAACCTGCACACATTTGAAGTACGTTTTCAAGGATGTGTTAACCTTCCCCGCGGCCCACGCAGGAGCCCAGGATGGAAATCTGGCCCCGTCCATGGGCACCGGGCCACAAGCACACTGAGCGGATCGTTGGGATCCATGTTTCCCGAAGCGGTGATGCTAAAGCAAGCCGCCACTCCTGTCCCGAGTGGGAACGACATGGGCACCGGCAGACACACCCCTCTAACCTCTGCGGCTCCCGGGGGCTCTGCAGAAGGGGATGCTAGGCCCAGGGCAGCTGTGCGGTGGAGGCCTCAAGGCACCGCAGCCACTGGCCCCACAGACCTGCTGTCCGGGGCCGGGGCTGCTGCTGCCCTGCTTGACCCTGCCGGGGGTGACACCGCAATCTGGGGCCACGGGACGTCCCTCATCAGTGGGGCTGCGCTCCCCCCAGTCCTGGGGCTGCCCCCAGCTCTGCCGCCTGACCCCAGGGAGCCTCCCTGGTCCTCGTCCCCGCTGTCCTCCTTGGAAGATACAACAACGGGCTGGTAAGCCTGCCCAGAGCTGAGGGCCAACGGCAGGATCCATGTGGAGTAAATCTGGGAGCCACAGCCCCCCAACCCCACAGGCGGGCGCACAGCAGACCCCCCTCCTCCACGGCTCACCCTGCCAGCAGCCAGCCGCCCTCCCCCAGCGCCCGCCCCCCTTGGGCTGGGGCACCCGGGTCACCTCGTCACCGCCGACTGGGCCCCCCATGCGTCCTGGGGGGGCTGCTCCTGACGGGCAGCGGGTCGGCACGTGGGGGTCCCGCCACGCCTGTGAACCCCGCAGGCGCTCCCGACACCTCTGGGGCTCCACACGCACCACGAGCCCCAGTGCCCTATCACGGCCGCCGCCCGGCACACCCGGGGCTCCGGGCCCTGCGCGCCCGCGGCCACCTCCAGCCCCTCGGCCCAGGCCCGCCTTGAGCGTGTGTCTCGGGAAGAGGACGCGGTGCAGGCTGTGCCCCAGCCCCTGGCTCACGTCGCCGCCCGGGCCCTTGCCCCACGGATTCTGCCGAATCTGCCTACTTCACGGACGCGCTTCCCTGTCGCCTCCTGGCCAAGAGGCTCCGTCCAGCTCGGCCGGCGGGTGCCCGGCACACAGGGAAGGAATCCTCGCCGTGGAGGTCCAGGGAGCCGGGGAGCGGCTCGGCGGGCTCGGGGGTCCCGCGCGTTCCGGGCCCCGCGCGGCAGCCGCCCCGCCCCGACCCTCGGCCCAGCGCGGCGGAGCCTGGCCGGTCCCGCGTGCCCCCGCGTGCCCCCGCGTGCCCCCGCGCTCACCAGCGTGTGCCGCTTCATGTGCTCCCGCCGCGTGAACTTCTTGCCGCAGATGTCGCAGGGGTAGGGCCGCTCGCCCGTGTGGGAGCGCATGTGCCGCTTGAGGATGCACTGGTGCATGGCGGAGAAGCTGCAGTACGGGCACTTGAACTTCTTGCGGATCACGGTGAACTCGTTCACTGCAACGAGCACTGGCGTCAGCCGCGGCCCCGCCCCGCCCCGCCGGCCCCGCCCCCGCAGGCCCCGCCCCACCCCGCAGGCCCCACCCCCATCGTCGCCCCGTCCCCGCAGGCCCCGCCCCGCAGGCCCCGCCCTCACCGTCGCCCCGCCCCCCGCAGGCCCCGCCCTCACCGCCCCCCGCCCCCCGCAGGCCCCGCCCTCACCGTCGCCCCGCCTCGCCGGCCCCGCCCCCGCAGCCGCGCACACGATGCCCCCGCAGCACCCCCGCAGCCGCGGGAGCCCCGGCCTCGGGCACACCCGCCGGCGCTTCCACCTGCCCAGGAGGAGAGGCGCCGCCGCAGCCGGGAGCAAACGCGGGGCGTCCGGACGACCGGGACGGGACACCCGCCCGACAGAGCAGGGAGGCCCGGCCGTGCCCAGCCCGCCGCCCGGAGGCAGAGCGCCCCCGAGCCTCGGCCGCCGCCTCGCTGCTTAGCTCGGGCGCAGGGGTGCGGGCGCGGCAGGTGGACGGGGGGGGGGGGGGGGGGGGGCGGCCTCCGCCTGCGGTTGGCCCGCCCCGCCCTGCGCCCCCACATCCCAGGGCCTGGCGTCAGGCCGCCCTGGCTCCCGGCGGGCGGGGGGCGCGGGCCGGGGTCGGGGTCCGGGGCCGGGGCTCCCGCGCAGCCCCACCGTGCAGGCCCCCCCCCCCCCGCGCTGGCCCCCGCGAGCGAGCACCCAGCCAGCGGCACGTTAGCCCGAGGACGCCCTGAGCCGGCGCCGCCCCGCGGCTGGGGGGCGACCCAGGTCCTGGGGGGCCGGGCCAGGGGCCTGCTGCGGGCCGCCCGCCCTACAACCACGGCACCGGCAGAGGCCGAGGCCGGGGGCGGGGGGGCGCACACCTCGGCCGGGCCTGTGTCCGGGGCCCCACGCGGTCCGTGTGCGAGCCCCGGACGCCGCCGCCACCGCCCCTGCAGGCGCCCAGAGGAGGCAGGAAAGCCAATGCCCCAGAGCGACGCGGCCCACGAGAGCGAGACCCGGGAAAGCTGAGGTCACCCAGGGCCCCGGGGCGGGAGGGGTGACCACCTCTGTCCCCACAGCTCTGCGCCGCCCACTGAGCCACCCAGAAGCGGGGACCCTCCCTGCCGTCGCCACGAGCCGTGCCCCACGGCCCCCAAGTCCACTCTGCTGGTTGGACCCCAGCCACAGACAAGTCACCACGGAAATGACCCCAAGCACAGCAGCCCCCCGGGCTCCCCTGGGCTGAGCTGGTCCTCACACCCCCTTAAACGTGGGGAACAGCAAGTGTCTCCCTCTTTTTCTTTAAGTAGGCTCCACGCCCATCATGGGGCTCCAACTCACCACCCCAAGAGCCCCAAGGTCCTACGCTCCACTGACTGAGCCAGCCCAGTGCCCTCAATCCGTCTCTGCTGAGTTTCTGTTCTTTCTTGCGGTTTAAGTGTTTCTCCCAAGACCCCTTAAAGAGCGTCTACATACTTAAGCGACCCGTATTTATTTTCCAGCGAGACCACCCACGAGACGTGCTGCGAGTGCTGTCCTCCCACCATGCGCCCAAGAGCTCTGGGCTCCAAGGCCTGGTCCCTACGGGGACACTCGCAGGAGGACGTGCACCCCCACTCAGGCCATCACGGCGCCAGCAGCAGGCCGTGTGCACTTCGCCACAGCTCCCAGCGATGCCACGGCCTGGAGCCCGTGCTGCCTGCTCGCCCCATGGATGCCCACCCCACGCCGCGTCCCTGCCAGCATCACGAAGTCCCCATCCTGTTCACAGAAGTCAGGCATCGTCTTACACTTAGGAGCTTCTCACGCATTTGGTCACATGTGTGTGGGGCGTGCAGTTCGGGGACTGGGGGCGGGAGGGGGTGCAGCCCTGGGGGAGACGGTAAAACCCGAGCTCGGCGGGACCACCCAGGAGGCCCAGGACGGCAGGCGGGAGCCACGCACACCCCCCGCACGCCCCCCGCGCCCACGAACATGACCTGGTCAGCAGCCTAACGTCTGTAGAGAATCTTCTCCACAAACACGTTTTAAAAACATGATTTGGAGGGACCCCCTGGGGGCTCAGCGGTCAAGGGTCTGCCTTCAGCTTGGGCGTGACCCCGGGTCCCGGGATCGGGTCCCACATAGGGATCCCCACAGGGAACCTGCTTCTCCCTCGGCCTGCGTCTCTGCCTCTCTCTCTGCGTCTCTCAGGAGTGAATGAATGAAATCCTTATAAAAGACCACAGGATTGGGACTACAACGTACAGTTAGAGGACAGCTTCCACTTAACACGTGGCGGCCATCTGTCCGTGCAACCCCTTCCAGGCACGTGGAGACGCTGCTGTCGAACACCCACGCGGCTTCCGTGGGTCGGCCCTATGGACCACGACTCGGTGGGGTCCCTACAGGAGTGCGCACGCGTCCGATCGCCTCCGGAGCGAACACCGCCTGGCTGTCCCGGCTGCCCTGCGGAGCCACGCTGGGTGTGACGGGACACCGACGCCGGTCCTCGCCGGCACGCACGGCCCACGGCTGGGGACAAGAGGGAGACTCTGGGCTGTGCGTGCAGAGCCAGGGAGTGGCCACCCTTCCCAAGGGAGCAGCTCAGCTTGTGGTCCCCGGGGGGGGGGGCGCTCCGGCGTCCCTACGGCAGGACAGGGGACAGGGAAAGCCGCACGCCTGGCCCGCGCCCTCCGCCGTCCCTCAGCCCCGACACACTTGCTGCCGTGGCAGCTTTCCGAGGCACGGCGATCCCGCTTTTCCACTATCACCGAATAAAGCAAAGGCGCCACCCACTCCGGGATGGAGAGGGGGAAGAGAGGAAATGAACTTTTATGTTATTTTATTTAAAACAACCTTTTTTTTTGAGAACGTATTTATTCATGGCTTCTATTCTGCTTCCATAAACACGAAAGTTAAAATGCTGAATTATGCATTCTGGCCGTCTGTATTTAACAACGCAGACTTCCACGTGAAAAAAAAAAATCTGTGTCCGTGGTGAAGTGCTGCGTTTTTTTTCTTTTCCCTAGAAAAACAATCTAGAACGCACAGGCAGGGGTGGCCGGGCGGCGACCGGGAGCGGGGCCTACGCCGTGAGGACACCTTCTGGCGTTTCCTGTGCTCGTTTGCTGCCTCTGCCAGAGCAGTGAGGGCGGCTTCACGGCCCGGACATGTTCCCCGCGCAGCCGGAGGCCAGGGTCGGGGCGCGAGTGGCAGGGCTGCGCTCCCCACGAGGCGCGGGCGGGGGTCCTCGCTGGGGGCCGGGCGCCCTCCCATCTGTGCCTCCTTCGTGTGGCCCCTCGCCGTCCCTTATAAGGACGCACGTCCTTGGATTGAGGTCCAACTTGGGTTTTCCAAGGTGATCGGACTTGGTTGCACCTGCAAAGACCCTTATTTCCCACTTAGGGTCCCACTCGCAGGTTCCAGGATTAGGACCCGGCCGGCTCTTGCGTGGGGGGCAGCAGTCCACCCCTCACTTCGTGAACGGCATCATGAGCACGGAGGAGAGACTTCAGCGGCTGTCGTGACTGAAAGAGCTTCCTCTTGGAGGGAACCTAAGGCTCGTACAACCTGTGATTCGCAGCCTGGGGCCTTCGGAAGACTCCCCAGCCGGGCGGGCTCCTCCTCGGGGCGCCGGGAAGCCCCGGGAGCCCGTGTGAGGCGGAGCTCGAGCCGCTGGGAAGGCACCCACTGGAACCCAGGCTCGGGCCTCTGTCCCAGCCCACGCCCACGCCCGGGTCGCGCCCCGGCGCCAAGGGGAGGCTCGGGACGGAGAAGAGCGGGGCCTCGGGGCCGCTGGGTTGTCCCCACCCGCCTCTGGTTTGGCAGAAACACGGCCGCAAGAACAGCAAGTGCCCCGCGCGGCCGCCCGCCCTGGAGCCCCGGGCTCGCGGCATGCGGGGGTCAGGCCCTGGGGGGGAGATGCGCCGCGCGACCACGTCAGACTCCCAGGGGCCACGCAGGTGCACGCGGGACCTGCAGGTCGCGGCCAGACGTGTGGGGGGGGGCGGCCTTCTGCCCAAGAGCATGCGCACCTTCCCTCGTGAAACCGGCCGGATCTCGCCCTTCTTCCTCTGATGGTAATTTCCAGAAGACTACTTCGAGGACGTTTCAGAAACGGATGCAAACACGGACCCCACGTTCTGCTCCTCAGCCCCACAAGGCTGCCGACCGCTCTGTGCCGGGATTGAGCGGCGCTCCGAGGAGTCCAAGCTGTTTCCGGGGGCTTCCTGACCCAGAGCCGGGTGGGCGCGGGTGTCTGCACACTCCCCACACTCCCGAGGCCCGGCCGCGTCACTGCCCGCCCCCCCCCCGCCCCCCGCGGCCCAGCGATGCCCGCCCCGCCTCCGACCCCGCACGTCTGCTGCAGGGCTCTGTACTCCGGGGCGCACACGGGGCTTTGGCTTCTCTGGCCACACAGTCTGCAGAGGTCCCCCCCCAACTGCCCCACGCGGCGCCTGTTCCCCTTCGCCGTGTGCTGGATCCCACGGCACGACCCCACGACCCCACAGGTGGTGGTGCCCACGCGACTCCCGGGGGGTGCATCCTCTCCCTCCTACTGGACACAGCCCGACGGCGGGTACCGGTTCCACTCGGGGAGCTACGGCCGAGGGGCTTTCCACGCGGCCGAGCAGCCATGCGTGGGTCCCAGCGGCTGCATCTTTGTGGACACCCGCGAGCCCGCGCGCCGTCCGAGCCCCCCCACCCGGTCCTGCTGGCGGCTGCGCCCTACACGCGGAGCCACAGGTCGACTGGCTGCCCGGGCTCCTCACCGGTTCACTGCGTTGCCTGTTTGAGGTTTCTGTAGGTCCCGTATCTCGGTACGAACCTGCCATGTGATTTATGGCAAAAGTCTTCTCTAGCCTGTGATGGGCCCTTTCGCTCTCTTAAAAGTATATTTAGTGGAGAAGTTAGTAATTTTTAAAAAGGATTTTATTCATTGGTTCATGAGAGACACAGAGAGAGGCAGAGACCCAGGCAGAGGGAGAAGCAGGCTCCGTGCAGGGAGCCTGACGGGGGACTCGATCCCGGGACCCCGGGGTCACGCCCTGGGCAGAAGGCGGCGCTCAATCCCTGAGCCACCCAGGGTCCCCGGAATCAGTGATTTTTAATGATGTCCATTTTATCAAGTGCTTCTTACGAGCTGCTGAAGAAACGACCGCCCTGATGGCGAAGCCGTCGTCCCAGGCCTCCTTCTATAAAACCTGTTACTTTCTAGGATTAGGCGTTTGCTCCAGCCCACAGCGGTGTTTGTGCCTGGCGTGGCTTACAAGCCCGTTCTCCTCCTCGACACCCACGTGGCTCAGAAGCCCCCACGGCCGCCACCACCCAGCCCTGTCGGGCCCGGGCGGCTCCCCTCGGCGGGCGGCTGGCCCGTCCACCCCCTCCCCCGCGGCCGCACCCGCTCGCCGGTTCCCGAGCCTCAGCCCCTCCCGGGTTGCCCGATTCCAGGCCATAGTAACTTTCCCCCAACTGTGCCCTTCGCGCGCAGCCAACGGTCCCGCGGCCTTACCGAGCCCTGCTCCTCGCAGCCGCCGTGGGGCCGAGCCCCTGCACCCCGCGGCCCCGCTGCCCCCGCCCTGGCCCCGCGGGAAGGAACCGCTCGTGTCTCCACCTGCCAAACGCGTCGGCGTCAGTTGCTCACGGGATCTCCGTGTTACTGTTCTGATACCCACAGGAGCTTAGCGCTCCTTTTCACACCTTTTATTATAACCACCACTGTCCTCTGTGCGAATCCATCACTTCGGATAGGAACTCGGTGCCTTTTTTTTTTTTTATTCAGTTTTCTTTGATTTTAAGATTAAAGGTGTTTCCTTGGTTTATCTTTTTTTTTTTTTTCCTTTTTTAAGGACTTTAAAATTTATTCAGTTGAGAGCGCGAACATGAGCGAGGGGTGGGGGGTGGAGGAGCAGAGCTGAGGGGGCAGCTGGACTTGGGACCCGACCCCAGGGCCTTGGGATCACGACCTGAGCCAAGGACCGACGCTTCACTGACAGGACCCCGCAGGCGCCCCGAGTTGGTTCATTTGTCTTTTTGCTTTAACGCTGTCCTTACCTATGAGCTATGTCACCTGCGAAGAGTAGAGCTTCTCCAAAGCTGGGCCCGGACCCCCAGCGCCGTTCGTGTCTACGTTACACTCCCATTTGTCAAAAAACCTGTGAGAACCTATCCGTGGTGCCTCCAGCGATGGGGACAGCTCCTGTTCCTCGGGGGCCGCTCGGCTGGTGGCCCGAGGGCTGGCTCCAGCCCGTGGCCGGGGCAGCGCCACGTGCGTCTGTGTGGACGGCCACGCGTGCGAGGACACTCGGCGAGTCCAGGGCGCCCCTCCTTCGCCGGGACCCTGCGGAACACAGGCCTCCTTCGCCGGCTGCTCTAAGACTCCCCTCTGTTGCCGGCCTCCCGGACTTGGACCGTCACGGGCCCCCGTGCGTGTGGAATGCGTCCTGCTCGGGGTCACGGAGCTTCTGGAATCTTGACGTGTCTCATCGGCTTCGGGAGACTAAACCGCTGTCCGGTGCTGCTTCCGCCCCGTTTCTGCCTCTCTGGAGATCCAGTCGCCCGCACATCACACACTTTGGCCGTGTCCGTGTGTCTGCTTCTCCTGCACTCTCGTGTGCTCTCCGCATGAGCTTCCGCACAGACATTCTCCAGTTCGCCACCCTGAGGTCGTATCCAGGCTGCTGTTCAGCTACGCAGTGAATCCCTAACTTCAGATGTGCTAATTCCATTTCCAGAAGGTTCCCTGACTGTGTCAGCACCAGTGTCCCCCGCCCGCCTCCCCTGGCTGGGACTGTCCCGGCGCTCGGCTGTCCAGCTGCTTTCCGAGGCCCTGGGCAGGGCGAGGGCAGCGGTGGCACTTCCCAGGCCGCCGGGCTTTCAAGGCGGCTGCTTCATCGCGGCCGATACCTCTGAGCGGACAGGGGAGCACCACCTTCGGCCCCTGGAGCTTCGCCTGAGCGCGGCCAGGGCTGGGACTCGTCGCATGCGCCTCAGACCGCGGGGACGGCAGTGGCCCGGGCTGCCTGCCTGGTCTCGCTGCCCCTCGGGGCCTGAGCGTCCCTCCGCCCCAGCAGTGCGCCTCCGCGGGCCCCTCTGCTCGCCTTCCCCACCTGGCCGGGCGGCTTCCGCAGGGATCCCGGGAGTGAGTGTCGCTCGGCGCCAGCTCAGGAGGTGAGGGGGCCCTGGGGCTCCTTGTCCTCAGAGATCTGCCCCCGGCCCCAGCTGCCTCGGCCGCCCGAAGGACACCCCCGCCTCCAGGCCGGGGAGCACTGCCGCCCTGCACTCAGCCTGTTTCCTGCTCTGATGTGCCGCAAATACGCCAGGAACGAAACCTGGGGTGAAAGCACAGCTTCCCCTGTGTCCCCCTTTTCTCTCCAGACCTTTGCTGGCCTGTCCCCAGGTTCCATGTGTGTTTGCCAGATTTTCAAATACTTTTTTCCTCGAGAGCGAGCCCAATACGTGCTAGTTGTGGCTGAAAGTAGAAGTTCAAAGAGTTTTCAAGTGTTTTCTTTAAATAAAATCCATGCCTTTTCCCCAACACCCGAGCTATGAGCAAGTGCAAGGCCAATGATACTTAAGACGAGATTATACATTTTTAAGTTTGGGGTTTTGTTTTTTGGTTGTTTTTCTTTTTCTTTTTTTTTTTTTTTTTGGTAAACACTACACCTGACGTGAGGGCTTGAACTCACGACCCCAAGATCAATGAGTTGCATGCTCCACCGAATGAGCCAGCCAGGGGCCCCTAGATCATTTATTCTAAATGCGATCTAAAAAAATAAAAATAAAAAAATAAATGCGATCTAAAATGGCAAATCAATATCCCTAAGTGAGCAGCAGCCTTCACTTCTGCGCACGTCCGTGCAGACGCACACGCATCCACAACGTGACGCCGAGTCTGTGGCGTCTCTCACTTCCTACCATACGAACACGGTAAGAAACACTGAAAGGCCCGACGTGAACACAGATGTGGAGCATGTTACGTGCCAGTCAACACACCTAAGTAAGAACCTTTTATTACTGAGATTCTCTGTGTTCAAGAGAGATTAGTGATCCATTGAGAAGTTTCTTTAAAAAAACCCTCTGGAATTCATCATGAGCTATGACATTTCAATGAGAAATTCAACAAAATGGAAGATGTGGAATTTCTAAACCCACGTGCTGAAAACGTCAATGTTACACACTTGCACAGTTTTAAGGGAAATTACGTTCGACGTAAGAACAAAATCAAACAGCATCTATTCTGTCTCCTGTGCCCCTACCGTAGGACCACCTACCACAACCTAGTTCTTTCAGATACTATGGAATCTGTCCGCAACGTTTCAACTGTTTTAAAATTTTAAAGATTTTTTTGTTTATTTTTGAGCTCTCCCGACCCAAGGTGGGGCCCAGCTTACAACCCTGACATCAAGACTTGCACGCTCTTCCCACTGAGCCAACTGGGTGCCACGTTGTTTTAAAATTTTAACGAAAGCCTTTTTTTTTTTTTTTTAACGAAAGCCTTTCAGTTCAATAGCACAGACTCGCCCCAGCCTGTGAGGCGTCCCTGTGAGCCCCGGGCCCTCACTCCACCCACCCTGGGAGAAGTCAAGGAGCAGCACCCACTGGGCCTCCGTGTCCCCACCCGGGCACTCAGGCAGCTTCTGCCACAGTGCGTCCACACGTAGACAAGAAATCCGAGACCTCACAGCTCAAAGATCCCGCAGACCCTTCAGAAGCAAACCGGGACCCAGATGAAGCCACGAGAACTGGACCTCTTGGAGGGTGACCTGCGTCAGTGGGCCTCTTCACGACCCCCTAAGCTTCTCGGGACACCTGACTCTGCTGGGTCTTCAGAGCTCGCTCAGCAAGCACCAGGCCTGCGCAGGGGCAGCGGGAGCGATCCCTGACCACCGCCGGGCGCGGGAGGGGAAGACCTCTGGCCCACATCCGCCTCCGGCCGCTCCGAGCCCCTGGGGTGCCTGCTTCCGTCCTCAGGAGCGACGAGCGGCTGGGCCGACGGGAGCCTCTGTGGCCTGGACAGCGCCCCAAGGCCACGGCCACCTGCTGCGCATAGTGAGCGGACAGGCCGTCTCCCTCACACTCGGAGGGGAATACGGGCGACGTCGTTCCAAGAACACCGCGGCCTGGCTCTGTCCTTGGATTTCAGGGGATCACACGGGTCGGAGCGACTCGGTTCCCTTCTCCGGGGACGGCGGCGTGCTCTTCTGCCCCCACAGGCGGCGATCCTACGGGATCCCGGTGGACGCAGGCCCCGTCGCCAGGAGGCTGGAGCGCACGCGTCCCACCTGCCCATCGGGGCCCTGAGAGGCCTCCACCGGCTGCCGGCAGAGGACGCAGCCCGCAGCTAAGCTTTCAAGTCTCACGCCGACGCCTAGTCCGGCTCCGCAGCTGCCCGCGTCCTGACGTGGGTCTGCCGTCACCCGGTGGCCGCCGAACCTGAACAGCAGGCCTGGCTGCGGCAGAGGCGCGTGGGCACGTCTGCTGGGGCACAGACACCGGCGCCCGGGCAGGCCTCTCCAGCCTCGGAGCTGTCATACGCAGCACAGGCAACGGATTCCATAGGGCACCTCCCTCGTGGCTCCTCTGCCGACTTCACGGGTGAGCCCACCAGGCCCGGGGGGCGCGCTGGCCATGCAGCGTGCTGGCAGCTGGCCCCAGGCCCCCTGGGCAGGCCCACGGCCCCCACACGGGCCCACCCTGGGGCCGGCTGGGGCCGACTCCAGAGCGGGCCTCGCTGCCGAGCCCAGGGCTCCAGGTGTCAAGGGGCATCGATCTAGAACAAGAGACAGACAAGTTACAGGTGGTGAGGACGTGGTGACACCACCTCTTAGCAGGTCCCTGCCCGGCCACCATGAGGACAAGCGCCCCACATCTGGGAGGGTGAGGCTACGATCAGTTCTCGATGAACGGCCTCTCAAAGGAAAAACCCACGCTAACAGAACGCATCTCCCACCAGAGCCATCCTGCTGGAAAAGCCCGCACAGGAATCCGTTCATTAATCTCAAAATCCAAAACGTGTGGTTAAGCTCTTCTTGAAGATTTCTTCGTCTCCCGGGAGGCAGCCAACCTAACAGACCTCTCTGCTGCCAACAAGCCCCCTGCCCCGAGAACAGGAAGGAGAGCTGCGTCCGTGACCCTCCCGAGATCCCGGGTCCGCGATGCTCACGCCACCGTCCAGCACGGCCTGTGGAGCCGCCTCGGGACCAGCCCGCGCTGGTGTACGAATGAGATGTCCTCACGTCAGGGGGAGACGTTCCTCGTGGGAACCTCTTAACTTCTACAGGACAGCGTACTTGGGTTCAAATTTACTTAAACGTACGTCTGTGTTACATAAACACGGAAAGGAGCAGCGCGGGCGGGACGCCAGCGGGGGCAGACGGCAGGTGCGCTGTGCTGAGCAAGCTGCCACCGCGACGCTGTGCGCCTGAAGTGGCCTAACCCTGCGCGTCTGTGTTGCTTCAAGAGCATCCGCGTAGGACCCACGTAATACAAGCGGCAGCTTAACTCTGCACGACCGAGTGTGACGGTGGCTGTTGCGGGGGCGGGGTCTCCCCTCCCCTGACCGAGCTGAGCCTGCAGGAGGTGGTGCGCGCACAGCTGCTGGCGCGGACGCTCCCTCTGAGCCCCGGGGCACGTCCGAGGACCCGCCAGGGATGCGCCTGAGTGCACGCGGAGTTCGGGGCGCGTGCGTGCCGGGAGGGCAGCTGGTCCGGGTGGCCCCCCTCGCGTCTTACCTGGGCCGGGGGGGCAGGGCCGTCCTGGGCTTGGTCTGGCCATTCCCCAGAGCGGGCATCCCGGGCTCTGGGTGCAGGTGCAGGGGCCAGAGGGAGGGGCTTCTGCTCTGCGATCAGCATCCCCCCAAGAGTGAGTCGGGCTGGTGCCAGGGCCTAGGAACACAGGAAACGAGTCTCACCCACGTGAACGAACACCAGCTGGTGGGCTTGTTTCGGAGAGTTCCAGGAGCACCGTGCGTGGTCTTGCTGCTGTGAGCAGAGCTCTGCTGCGTGACGGAGCCTGGGTCTTCCTGGAGGTGGGTGTTCGGGTATTTGTGGCCGCTCGCCACCCCCAAACAGCAGGGGTCTCCGCACGTGACTTGTCTGGGGCGGGGTGTCTCACCCAGAAGCAAAGTGATTACGACAGAAGGTTCCAGCACAGAACGTCAGGGCCCGTGGTGCAAACATGGAGCCCACGCACCTGTGGCCTGGAGAAAGGCTCTTCCGGGAAACGCTTCACGACGTCGAGCTGGCTACGGATCTAAGAGCGTAGTGACACCGCCCAGTGCCCTTTTGCAGAAGTTGTTTAAAATTCCAGTGTTGATCCAGAATCAAGAAAAGGTCCTTGATTCGTTCTTCACACATATTAAGAAATAATCTGTAAACCACAATCAGAACAGAAGCCAGCTCAGCTGTTTCCTGCAAAGTCTCCCGCGAACACAGGGGCCAGGACGGGTGGGCACAGCCGGTGGCTCCCCGGTCCCGAGCGCACAGCCCCCGCCGTGGCTCCCTGGGGCCTCCCGAGGTCTCCCTGCGACGAGCAGGGGGGCACCTGGCGTGTCGTCCTACCCAGACAGGACCGAGCACCGGTAGCTGTTCCTTTTCCCAGCCCCAGCCCCTTTTCCAAAGCAGTATCTACGGGTCAAACGCGGACAGCGCTCGGGGCGACGGCCTGCGGGCCGGAGCCAGCCTGGAAGCCGGAGGGACGAGGCAGTGTCACGCCCGTCCTCCCCGACCAGCGCGGCGGCTCTCCCTCCCGTGTCCTCCCGTGACTCCAGGCAGCCGGTGTTCGTGAGGGTCGGAGGAGGTGACGCCGGGTCCAGGGCCCACCCAGATCAGTGCACGCTCACAAACAACCTGTGAGAGCCACAGCCAGTGCTCTTCACCGTTCCTACTCGCGGAGCAGCGACTACGAACAGGCCGGATGCTCGCCTAGCGCTGAGAACACAGAAGTGAAACAGTCACATTAAAGCTAAGTCCAAACAAAAAGTACAGAAGGTTCTTTAACCAGTTAAAGACCAGGGATCTGGAAAGAGACCACGAATCTAAGGGCCGAGCCAATGTGCTTGGACCCGTCAGACCTCCCGCGGAAGGGTCCACACCGTCCGGCTGGCGACCGCGGGCAGCTCGGTGCTGCCTGCACGTCCAGGGTCCTCTGGATATAGACACCTGCGACCATGATCAGGACCGCGGAGACGGAGCACGCGGACGCCCCACGGTGCCCCCGCCTGGGGGAGACTGGACACACCGGGGATGGGCCTCGAGTCCCCCGAGCAGCGCAGCAAGAGCCGACATGCTACCCGGGCAATGTCACACCTTCACCGCCTTTCTCCAGCCACGAGCCCACGTGTGCCGGGATGCGGCGTGGAGCCAACCGGGGCCACCCCGGAAATCACAGCGGCCTCGGTCTCTCCGCAACGTCCAGCCGCCGGGTGCTCGCCGCCCTCACTGCACCAAGGTCTGGGGACGCCCAGTAGGCCACACACCCCGCCCCCCCGAGCCACCGGCCTGAGCTGAGGGCCCTTTGCTATCGGAGCTCCAGGAGCCTGGGGGCTCACCCCTGGGACACGCACTGCACCCCTGCCGGGCTTTGCTACCCGCGTGCGATGAGCTGGCGGGTCCCTGACACACACACACCATCCCTGCTCACCAGGCTCGGGGGCCTGGGGCTCCGGTGAGCCGGTGGGGGCTGCAGGAGGGGGTCCCCGTCCCGACGACGCAGGAGAGCCCTTGGTCGGGAACACGCCAGAGCCAGGCCCCGCTGCCCCCCTGTCCCACTCAACAGAAAACTCGCTCCCGCCGACGAGGGCGCGTCCAGACTCTAGCGGTGGCGGCGGAGAGGCAACCGCCGTGGCTTCCCCCGGCCCGATGCCGCCCCCCAAGCACAGAGAAAAACCACGCCTGCCCCCGGGCAGCCGGCCGGCGGACCGCACGCGGAGTGGCCTCGGCTCCCTGGGATCCGGGGCTCAGGACACGCGGCTGACACTGACGCCCTCCACGGTGACAAATGTCTCCAGAGCAGGTGCCCGGACAGGTCTCAGCCACCGGGCGGCAGCTCGGGCCGCCCACCAGGGACGGAGGGCAGGTTACCGCCGCGGCCGAGCACGTTTTGGGAAACAAGGTTTCCATCTGGGTATTTTCATTCCTCGTTTTTAGAGGACGTCAGAAGGTGAGATTTTAAAATAAAGCCACTTTCCCTGGGGTCCTGGGGTGGGGGGAGGCCGCGGATGCCGCACCAGGAGTGGGGTTCAGACCCCTGCATGGGGCCCACGGCCTTTGGGTCAGGCCCAGGCTGCAGGCAGAGGCTGACACACAGGACACAGAGAGAAAAGCACTAACGCCCCCCCCCCAATTCCCAAGGGGCAGAGGCACTGCTCCGGCTGCAGACCCGCATGCGGCATTCACACGCGCCTTAGGGGTTACAGGAGTGGACGGCTGTGCCCCCACCTGTGCATACGGCCACAAATTCCCGGCATCCTCCGGCGCTCCTGCCCGTCCGCCCCCCAGGGCCTACAGGCGTCCTGGTCACAGGGCCCCGCAGCCTCTGCCGGCGGCACCAACACGCGGGAGCACGCGGCGCTTGCTCTGCAGACGCTCAAGGCCCCAGATGCGCGCACAACAGCTGTGACGCACCTTCCCACGGGGCCCAAGGCCGGGAGAGCACGCCCGGAGTCACGCAGCCCGGCTGCAGGGCGCTCAGCTTAGGCTCTGGCCTCCCGGCCAAGTCCCGTGAGCTGGCCACGGCGGGGGGACACTGGCCCAACTCACGAGAAGCGCAGGGCAATGCAGCGACAGAGCCTCGCTCCCCCGCAGTCTTCACTGGCCGCAGCTTCCATCGCGGCAGCACCGGGGCTCGGGCACCTCAGCGCTCAGGAACCTGAACTTGTACGACGACGCTGTTGTTTTTCTTTAAGTTAGAGCAAAAATGGAAGCAAGCAGTTTGCAAACCCCCGACACGTAAAACGGCCTCACTTCCTCTGGTGGCGCTCGGGAAACCACAGCATCCACGCAGGCGGGCGGCGACTCAGGCCCCATGTGCCCACTCGCACCCCCCCCCCCCCCCGGCCGCGGCCCCCCTCCCCCCTGTGGCCCCGCAGCCCGCTCCGTTGGGCACGCACGGTGAGCGCCACCCAGGCCCAGCACGCAGGCCGGATCTTCAGGGCACCGTGGGTCACTCCAGGCGGGCACCTTGTGGCTCAAGGCCCGAAGCCCCTGAGCAGGGGGAGAAGTCCCGGGGCGCCTGCGGCTCGGGGCCCCCTGGGCTGCTTCCCATGCTGGTGTGTCACATGCTCCCGGGGCCTGGAATGCTGCCGGAGACACTGCAGGGGCAACGACACACCGACTCTGCAGAGGCGCGTGCCGCCGGGCGCGGGTAAGCGGCGTGAGCAGCGGAGACAAAGGGTCCGCGCCGCGCTCCCCACCCGCGCAGGCCGGAAGGCGGCGGGCCGGCAGGGGGAGCCCGAGCCTGTGCCTCCGCCTCCGCGCGGCGCCTCCCGCCCCCCCCAGCCCCGGGCTCCGCTTCCGGCCGCGCCGCCAACCTGGACGAGGTTCTGGGCTCAGCTGCCTCGATCTCCGTCTGAGACACTCGAGCAAGCACCGCCGTCGCCCGAGAGCACGCGGCGAGCGCCTCCCCCGCCCCACGGCCACGGGCCTCCGCACAGCCTCCCGCGCCCCCGCGCCCACCGCGTCTCCACCGACCTCGCTGCTCCTTCCTAGGTGGCGCGACGGGGCGGCACTTACGGGACAGGGAGTGGGTGCCTTTGGGCAGGTACTCCAGCAGCAGGGAGCTGTCGTCCCCCAGCACGTCGGCCTTGAGAGACAGCAGGCTGTTCTTACTCATGAGTGCCGCCCGCAGGTTGGCCACGGCCGTGGCCTGGTGCAGAGCCTCGTCCTTCTCGGGGGTGAGGGGCGGGCCCAGGTAGCTGGCTTCTCCTCCCAGCAGACCCTCGTCCACGTGGCCGTAGAGCTCGGCCCTCTCCCCTCGGCCGTCAGAGCTGCTGGCCTCGGTGACAGTCAAGTCCGCACCTGGCAGAGGAAACACAGGGACACGCAGGTCATCTTCGGCTCTCCCAGGGGGCCCGCGCACACGGAGGAGCCTCCCCGCACCCAGCTGCTTGTCCTCAAGTCCGACCCGCTTCTGCCCCAGGAGGGCGGCCTCGGGTGGGCGCTGCGCTCAGAACACGGGGCGGGGTGGGGGAGGACAAGAGCATAGGGACCTGCTCCAGACTCTGCCCGGCCCAGAGCCCCGGCTGTCGCGCCCCCACAGCACTTCCACCTCGCACAGAGGAGGCGACGCTCAACACGGACGAAGGGCGGCGCGGGAGAGCGGAGACTCTTGGGGAAACTCCGCGACCTCTGCTTTGCCGCGGGGCTCGCGGGGCGGACACCAGGGCGCCGCCAATGAAAGGCCGGGCTCGGCCAAAGCTGCAGAGGACACCATCCAGCAAGCGAGAAGGCCCGTGGGCCCGTCCCTGGAGCGTGGGACACTGGCCTCGCTCGAGCCCCCCCCCCCCGGGCGTGGCGCCTCCGTGAAACCAGGAGGAGGGAGGCGGGAACGTGGAACATCCACAGAGCAGCCGCCGGACAGGAGAGCCCACTCCGAATGCAGAGAAGGCTCACAACTCAGTCAAAACAAAAATACCCCCAGTCGTGGTTTTTTACATTTTTTAAGTTCAAATTCAATTTAATAATCCAAGTTTTAAATGGGCAAAGGACCTGAGCAGATATTCATCCGAGATGACACGTAAGCGACGGCGAGCACAGTCCGAGGCCACCAGTAGGCAGGGACACGCCTGGAAACCCCGGAGGCCACTTCACGCCCGCAGCGTGGCCCGAATCCGTCCGACGGTCACCAGGGCCGAAGGCGTAAGGACACTGGACCCCACCCCCGCCCGTCAGAACGTCCGGTGCCGCTGCCGCGGGTGGAGTAACAACTCCTCGGAGGCCACACGGTTGCCACGCAGGCTTGTACCCAGGGGAGGTGCAGGCACACGCGTGTGCAAGCTCACAGCAACACGTCCATCGGCGGATGACGGGCAAGCAGGAGGGGTCCGTCCTCGCAGGGGACGTGCACTCGGCCGTGACAAGGCAGGACGTGCCAGCAGGGACGGAGCCTGCAGCCACAGCCGCTCGTGCGCGGGCAGCTGACCCCCCCGAGTCCCGACGAACTCCCCGGGGACGCCTTGGAGGGCCGGTCGGGCAGCCCGGTGACCGCGGCCAAGCCTCATGTGCGCGGGAGGTCCTGGGGTCGAGACCTTGCCCAGACGCCGCTGCCCCACGGACTTGCCGGGATTCAAGCTGCCTTGTTTACCAAAAGCGTCCGATCTCACATCCGAAAAACAGGCTGAGTTCCAAACACTCATTTGTGGGGTGTTCCCTTCATCCGGACCCATGGACGCGCGTGTACAGGCGCCCACATGCTTGCTCACGTGCACACGCATGTGCACCTGCACACAAGCGCCGCTTCCTCTGGAGGGTCTGGCACGGCTCCCAGGCCGACAGGAAGGCCCTGCCCCCAGACGGAGGGACGGCGCGAG
The DNA here is from genome assembly GCA_032313775.1 of Urocyon cinereoargenteus. Classification (NCBI taxonomy): domain Eukaryota; kingdom Metazoa; phylum Chordata; class Mammalia; order Carnivora; family Canidae; genus Urocyon; species Urocyon cinereoargenteus. The sequence goes on along the minus strand of JAVLSZ010000026.1, from coordinate 49,123,505 downwards.
CGTGGCTCCTCTGCAGGCGCATCACACGCGTGAGGCAGCGAGGTGACCGCAGGCGGCTGCACGAGCAACGGGAAGGACCCAGGCCCGTTTCCTGGTGCTGACCACTTTTCAATAAATGAAGCAAACAGAATTAAAAATACCAACATCAGGGGCAGCCCCAGTGGCGCAGCGGTTTAGCGCCGCCTTCAGCCAGGGCGTGATCCTGGAGACCCGGGATCGAGTCCCCCGTCGGGCTCCTTGTGTGGAGCCTGCTGCTCCCTCCGCCTGTGTCTCTGCCTCTCTCTCTGCCCCCCCCCCCACGTCATAAATAAATAAATAAATAAAATCTTAAAAAAAAAAAAAAGAGCCAAAGTCTCATTGTGGAGGGGAGCACAGCGCTTTCTCCTTCTTCCCATAAACGATACATCATAACTTTTTGAGAATTTAGCTCACACTCTTTAGCTGAAAAGCAGAAAAGAGATTATAATTAAAGTGAGCAGAATTTTTGATCAAACTGCATCAGGTGGGGTCAGTCGCAAAGTGGGGTATATTAGCAGAGTCGGAACAGAAAAGAGGGTTCCAGCCACGTGAGCTCCGGGGCCTGGGGGTCGTGGGTGGCAGGGGGAAGGGGCAGGGGCGCTGGCCTCACCAGCAGGGTGTCGGGGGCACGGCCTGCTGGACAGCCCGCACCCGCGGCTCAGGACTCCCCAAATCTCCACCCTCAACCATTCTGTAAAATGCTCACAAGGAGCCTTGGAGGACGTCTGCACGGAAGGCCCCGCCCCGCTCCACCCGACGCCCCGTCCACCAGGCGGGCACCCAGGGTGCGCCCTGCCCACGGCACACGGAAGCTTCCGGAGAGTGTGCGCACTCGCCCGGGGGTCCCAGCCCAGGTCAGGCTCACAGGGGGCACAGCACGGTTGGGGGTTGGGAGGATCAGTAGCCTCGTCTCTGGCGTCCTTCTCACCTCCGCGTCCAGAACGCACGGTTTCCAACGCGTCACGCGTCTTTGTCCAAGTTCAAATCAAGTTTCCTCACTTTAACTATCAGCAAGTTTCCACGTCATTCGATGAACCCTCCTTGGTTGAAATACATACGACTGAAGGAATGCATGACTGGATCCATCACCTTGCCGACTACAGCAATCCAGTGAGTAAAAGCCAGAGTTCCGGCAAACAGCTGAACAACTAGACGTGCCCACGGAGATCGTCGGGAGCCACAGGCCTACACGTCACACCTAAATCTGTTAAACTTCCAGGAAAAAACACGTGGGGAATGTTTGTGACCTTCCGGAAAGACTTCTGTGATAGGACTCAAGACGTACGCGCCACGAAAGAAAAAAGTTTGCAAATCGGGCTTCATCCTAGTTTAAAACGTGTGCTTCTCGGCAAACCACGGTCCACGAAAGCACGAGGCACAGACAGAAAATGTCTGCACAACACACACCTGGTGAGGGTCGGATCCAGAATGTACCCTCGGCTCCGCGCCGGGAAGTGGGCTCAAGGCTGGAACAGACGCTTCTGCAAAGCAGAGCACGGGGGGCGTGGGGGGGGCACGTGGGGGCACATGGGGGCGCATGCGGGATATGTGGGGAGCTGTGTGGGGGCACGTGGAGGTGCGTGGGGGCATGTGGGGCGCTTGGGGAGGCCTGCACGCGGCCCGCCACTCACCTCGCGGCACAAGCCACCCTGGCCAGACCTCATGAAGGGAGCGTGTGAAGACAGACACGGAGAAGACCAACAACACAGCCCAGCAGAGAAACGCCGGCGCCTCCGGGACGCGTACAAATCCCAAGATGAGCAACGGCGAACACAGAGGGTGTGGAGCCCAGGGGACAGGACACGCGAAGCCAGCGAGAGCCTCAAGACCCGGCAGGAAGCTCACGCGACAGCAAACACGCAGGTGCACAACGTCGCCCCGCCGTCCCCGCGGCCTGGTGCGGGCCCCCGAACCCCCCAGGAAGCCCGGCGTCCACCAGCAGGAGTGTCACGGCCGAGCCGTTGGCACGGCGTGACTGAGGGATGCACACGGGCTCGCAGACGAGCCTCAGAAGCACCGTCGGACCCCCAGACACTCGGGCGGGGGGGCCTCGGCGCCTCAGGGGCGGCTGCGGGGGCTGAGGTCCGTGGACCGTGTCCATGAGTGGACGCTGCGGCGGGGCTGCAAGGTGTGGGGCTGGGGGCAACGGCCTCAAGGGACGCGGGCCCTGCGCTCCTTGGGACTCGTCCTTGCGCACGAGCGTCTCTAGCTGGCAGCGCGGCGGTCAAGCAGCACCAGGCGGGCGGGCGGTGCGGGCGGCTCCCGACCACGGAGGCACCTGCCGGATTCAGCTCGCCCTCCAGGGCCTCGAGGCCAGCAACGCCCCTGCGAGCTGTGGAGGACGCGGGCGACATGGGGAGACCGGCGGGTTCCTTACACTCAGGCCACCGCGCCCCGCGGCCCTGCGCCGACCCCAGGCACGTTCACAGAAGCCTCAGCCCCGCACAAGTGGCGCCGACAGAGCATGGACAGACGGACGGCGCTGTGTCGGGGGCCCAGGCCAGGCAGGTGTGCACGAGCGAGACGCCGTGAGGTTCCACGCGGACGAGGCCCTACACGCGCGGCGGCGGGCAGCTGAGCGGCTGCAGGGGTGCAGCGAGGCACGTGCACTTATCAGACGCATTGGAAGGTCCACCGGGTCGGGGGCGACTCGGGGTGTCCACACGACCTCCAAACTGTAAGCACAGACCGAACCCCAATGAAGTGCTTGCTGGTGGATCCGGGATGACGTCCGCGGGGTGCGCTGGCTCGCGCTGAGAACACGGGCTTTCAGACGGTTACGTGGGTGAGCACGTAGGAGAGCAAGCAGCAAATTGTTTTCAATATTGTTTTTATTTATTCATGAGACACAGAGAGAGGCGGAGACACAGGCAGAGGGAGAAGCAGGCTCCACGCAGGGAGCCCGACACGGGACTCGATCCCGGGACCCCGGGGCCACGCCCTGGGCCGGGGGCAGATGCTCACCCGCTGAGTCCCCAGGCGTCCCCCACAAACAGCAAGACCTTAAATGGAGAACCAAAGCAGCAAACATGCTGAATTTTTTTCAAGTTTTCTCTAAGTGTAAATATTTCACCAATAAAATGTTAGAGGAACAAAAAATTATTCAAATTCAAAATCTGTGCGGTTTAGTGTACGTGTGTCCTACTTCAAGAAATAGCTACAAAGAATGGCAATTTTCACTGAAAAAACTTCCTTGGGGCCCCTGGGTGGTTCCACCCATTGAGCATCTTTTATTTTATTAAGATTTTATTTATTTATTTGAGACAGAGGCAGAGCGTGTGTGAGAGCAGGAGCTGGTGGAGGGAGGCAGGAGGCCGCGGCCACGCAGGCCAGGAGCGGCCGGGGGTCCTCGGGGAGCCCCCGCGGCGCAGCGCCCCCCAGCGCCCAGCCTCCCGCGGCCGGTGCGACGGCAAGGTGTGCTGCTGCACGAGGCGCCAGGCTCGAGGACGCGGCCGAGCGACACCTGCCGACCAGGGAGGAGGCCCGAGGCCGTGGAGGCCGTGGAGGCCGTGGAGGCCGCGGCCGTGCGCGATGCTCACGACCCAAACCGGGGAGCCCGGCGCCGACCCCGCGCGCACGACCGACCCCGCGGGCGCCGGACGGGGCTTCGTGGGGCCTGAGAGCAGCCCCAGGGCGGCGGGGGGCGGCCGCCCACCCTCGAGGGCCGCGCACCTCTCTGCCGCGTTCGCCACACCCACGCCTCAGGCTTCTTAAAGTCCGTAAAAGGCGGTGGCATCCAAGTTTCCTAAGACCTTACCGTGACCGACTCCTCGTAACACGTCCATTTCGGCGGAAGTCCCCAGGCCGCGCGTTCACACGTTCGCAGAGCCTCAGCCTCAAGGCCCCCGCACGGCCCAGGCCGTCCTCGCCGGGGTCCTCGTCACAGCCCGCAGGGGCGTCGCACGTGCCCCCACACTCCCAACGGAACTAAGCCCGGGGGCGAAGGAAGCAGAAGCCCCCACGTTCAAGTCAGACCAGGATCCAGCGAGACGGCGCCTCCGGCTGAGGGGCACCCACGCAGCAGACGCCCCCGCGCGGGCCGGACACTCCAGTCGGCGAAGCCCCTGCCCCCCACAAGCACCCCGCAGCACCCTGTGTCCGCGAGAGCCCCTCCAAGGCGCATCCTTCATAAACTCCATGTTCTAGAAAATCCAGACGCAAAGGCTTTGCTTCCGTTGCAGCGGGAGGAGCAGCTGCTGCGACACAGCAAAGCCGAGGTCATGGGCCCGTCACGTGCGACAGTGACTCCAAAGTACGGCCTTGGGCACGGCTGGGACTCCTGCGCGGCCACGCTCGTGTGCTCCTCGGCACCGGTGCCCGCCCTCCCGAACGCGACCAAGGACCTCGCTGGCCCTCATCCCGGCAGTGGGTGCTCCGGGGCGGCCCGGTCCCCCTGCTGTCAACCCGTAAGCTGACAAAGGGGCCGCTCCTGCGGCGGGTCCCCAGCTGCCGCCTGGTGGCACCGTGCGCGTCCAGCACGGGCTCTGCTCATGGAGGGGCGGGGACGCCGGGAGGGCCTCGGAGCACAGGCCTTAGGGCCGAGGGCGTGACGGGGTGGAGGCTGCGGCCGTCTCTGCCCCTCGGGAGGCAGGTGTCGCATCTCATTCGGGCTCTTTTACCCCAAAGCACAAGTGCCACATGGAGCAAGACGACAACCGTTGGCCATGGAAAGCGGCCTCCTCGAGGCGCCCAGCGGATGACGCCCGGGCGCTGGGCACGCGCTCCACCCTTCCGGTCTCCAGGAGGATCAGGCCCCGACGTGTCGGTGAACCAGAAGCCCAGGGTCACCGCCTCTCGGACGCATCCTCCGTGCCCTCCGCGGCTTCCACACGGCCCTGCTCACCTCCGCAGACCTGCGTGGCGGCTCCTACGTGAGCCCTCGGGGGGCCGGTGTGGGGCACCCCCAGGCGTGGCGCCCGAGCTCCCTCCCGCTGGGGGAAGAGGCCGGAGGGTGGGAGTAGCCAGCGGGGGGCGCACAGAGAGCACCTTCGCCACCGCCGGGCGGTTCCAACGCTTCCACCGCATCAAGACCCGCGTCACAAGGGCTCAGGTATGAACGTTTACTTTGCAAAAGCCACGCACCTCATTCGAGCCACGGAAGCCCCTTTTGGCAAAACCTTTCAAGGACACGTGTGGACGTTAGGACAAGTACCCGGGCTCCTCCCTCAGCGGCTTCTGAGCCGGCCCCATCCGGCGTCCGGGGCCATCCCGGGGTCGCACGGGCCGGAGCCCCAGGACGCGCGGGAGGAACACGGGGCGGCCCCAGCCCGACGCGCAGCCGACCTGCCCCCCCCAGCTGCCGTGCAGGCACCGGCTGTCACCCAGAAGTAGACGTCAATGGTCACTTCCTTGGAAGCCACTAGGGAAACATGCTCTTGGCCTTTCGCTCGGGAAAATGGCTCTTGAATGCTCGCGGGCTCAGCATCAGCACCGGTCGTGGGGCGGGGGACGCAGGGACGGGACCGGGCAGGCGGCCCTGGCTGCGGAGCCGCCTCTGAGCATCTGTGCGGAGCCCCCAGGTGACCTGCAACCACCGCCCGACACGCTCCCCTGGGATAGGGCCCCTTCTCCCACGAACAGGATGAGACGTTAAAATACTCTTGTCTAAAAAAATAAAATTAATAAAATAAAATAAAATACTCTTGTCTAATTTATTATTTTAAAAAAATGCTAAAGAAAGGTAAAAAAAAAAATACTCTTTTGTCTACGGGTAACGAATACTCAATGGACACAACCTGACGTCCCCGCGGAACCGCAACTCGAGCCTCCACGGCCAGCCCCGGCACACTGGGGAGGGAGTGACCAGCACAGCGGGCAGGCACCGCGCACGCAAGCCGACAGCCCCCCGTCCTTGTCTCTGCGACTCAGAATAATCTAACAGAAGCGGCTCGCGGTTGCCTTGGTAACCCGGGGGATTTAAGACATTAACAAAAGTACGCAGCCGAAATCACTTGTTGGATTCTAAAAACACCTTCTGCTTCACGACTGCATTTAAAACCTCAAACCCACAGGCCGGAGGAGCGTCCGTTCCTTACTAGGCTGACGGGCCCTCATGCCGCCAGCATCGCGGCCGCCGGGGGCTCAGGACCTCAAGCCTGCGTCCGGGGCTGCGGCACTGACCACCCAGAAGGTTCCACATGAAGCGTCGCCCTCAGGGCATCCGCCGGGGACTGAGGCTTCTCAGATTCTGCTCAGGGCCGGTGACAGACTATAAAGGGAGCCTGGGGCACGCGGGGGACCTCTGCCGAGCACAGCTGGTGGGGACAGGTGGCTCCCCATCAGTTCAGAGACCTCACAGTCCTCTTAGCTCAGCTAATGTCCTACAGTTCCATGGTCTGCCCGTCGGGGACGTTTAAGTGCCTGGACACCCTCCTGCTTGTCACCAAGCGAGGGGATGGGCTGCTCTTGGCACCTAGTGGCCGAGGCCGGGGATGGTGCCACACGCGCGCCCGGGACCATCCCCATGGCAGAGCCGTCCAGCCCCAGGCTGAAAGACCACGATTAACCAACGCGTCCCGCCGGTGTCTGGCGCCGTGCTCGGGGCTGGGGACACAGCAGGACAGAGAGAGTGACAAGGCCCTGGAGCACCTCGGGGGCCCTGCTTACTGGATACGGTTTCAGTTCAGGACGACGGAAGCTCGAGATGAGCAGCAACGCCGGTCGTGTGACAGCGTGAGGTATTGCTGCCCCTGAGCCGCGTACCCAGCGAGGGCATCTGCACGCTCGCACGACAATAAAAGCTAGCGAGTGGGGAGCACGGCCGGGCCGGGGAGTGGGCAGCTGCCCCCGTGAGCACGGGACGCTCGGCATCTGTGACGCTTCTCAGGCCCGCTACGCCCGTCTGCTGCCTCCCCTCTGCCCGTTCCCTGTTCCAGGGGATCTAGGACCCTGCCGGGGGCCGCCCCAGGACAAGAACTGGCCAAGAAGCCTCCGGCCTGCCCTGGACCATCTCGCCGCGTCCACCGCTCGGTCCGGAGCCAGGCTGCGGCGCGTGGGGGCCGTGGGCAGTGCCCGTTCCGTGCTCAGCACCGGGAGGGGCACCTGCTGCTTCAGGAAGCGTCGGGTTTGCCACCTGCTGGCCTGGGACACCCGCGACGCTGTCCTCCAGAGCGTGAGGACCGGGCTCAGAGCCACGCCAGGCCCCGGGGGCTGCACGCGGGGTCACAGAGAGCCTCTGAGCGGCCCGTCGTTTGCCCCCCGGAGCCGAGCGTGTCGGGCACGAGGAGACTCCCCTCACTGCGAGGCTGCCCGGCAGCAGACCCTCGCGTCCCCGTCGGGGGAGCGCTCTGCCGTGGACGGAGCACGCGCACGGGCCGGGCTGTCCAACAGCCACGCCGATGACAAGAACACACGCCGGCTGCAGAGCACCCAGAACCGAGGCCCCAGGTGTGAGGTCTGCTCCCGTCCCACCTTCGTCTCACCTCATCTGACGCACTTTCCACCTTTTAACATTTTAACATTTAAGTCATTTAAAATGGGGGCGCCTGGGGGGCTCAGTGGGTTGAGCATCAGGCCATGATCTCAGCGTCCTGGGATCGAGCCCCACGTCGGGCTCCCTGCTCCGTGGGGAGGCTGCTCTTCCCTCTGCCGCCCCCACCCCTGCTCGCGCTCGCTCTCAAACAAATAAAATAAATCTTTTTAAAATTAAGCTACCCTCATAGTGTTTCTTACAAAAGGGAAGCAGACCCGTCAAGCTGACCCCACACACCACGTGTCACCCCACTTTCCCGCGACTGGGAGCCCCATCTCTGTGCCGGGGATGCGGGCCCCGAGGTGGCACTCCCTGCGCCTACAGAGGGGACCGCGGGAGGCGATGGCCACGGGGCGGCACCAGCGTGGGCGGGCCGTGCTGCTTCCCCGGAAGCCACGCACGGCGCTGGGCCTGGCAGGGTGGGAGCGCCCGCCCGTAAGAACAAAAGGCTTACTTGAGTCGCGGCTGCTGAACGGCCACCCGGACGTCGGCAGGAAAGAGGCCACAGGGGACCCGGCCCGGCTGTCGTCCTCCACCTGCTGCGTGATATGCCGGACGGTCTCCTTGTTTTTCCGATTCTTCCTTCGACCTGTGGGCTGCCAGCCGTCCCCTCCGGCCTGCTCTGAGAAGGAGTTCTGCATCACCCCGTCCCTGGCGGAAGGCAGCTCGCTCCCCCCGTAATGAGACGGTGAAACCTGCTCCTCCTTGACACGCAGAGACCCGTAGCCCACGTCGCCAGGCCACAGCGACTGCGAGGAAATGTCGTCGGCGCCGTCAGCCTTGGGCTCCTGGTCCTCTTTGCCATAGCTGCTTCCTCCCTCGTGGCAGCTGGCGATGGCCGAGTCTCCCGAAGAGTTGGCGGGGCTGGTGCGCCGGGCCAGCCACGGGGAGATGCTCCTTCCGGCCATCACAGCCGAGATCAGGGCGTCCGTGCTGCTGCCCGGCGGGGCGCTGATCTCAAACTCTGAGAGCTCGTCCGAGGCATCGGGCTTGATGCTGATGTCCAGTGCGGCCTTGATGAAGTCGTGGCACGCCTGCACAATGTCCGTCATCTGCAGGAAGCTGGCGGCGGACATCACCTCGATGACATTCCTGCTGGTCAGGGCCAGGTGGGCCGAGTACATGAAGTCGATGATGGCCTTGAAGCCCTGGGCCGTGACGATGTCCAGGTGTGTGACGGTGGCCTGGTCGGACGTCTTCTGCACCTGGCAGTACAGCGTCTTAAAGTAGCGGCTGCTGCCGAGCAGGACGTTCTTATGTGCCTTGAACACCTTGCCCTCAACTACGACACAGACGTCACACAGGACGCCGTGCTGCCTCTGCTCGTTGAGCTCGCGGAGCAGGTGCCGGTAGTGGGACGCGATTTCCATGTCTTCCTTTCGGTTGTTCATCTGGAAGTCCTGGCGTTGCTCTTCTACAGACTCTGTGGGGGAAGAACAAGCGAGTTACCCACGTGCTGGACACAAACGTGTGGGGGGAGTCAGGCAGGGCGGGGGCACGGCCGGCGGGGTGGACCCGCGCGGAGGGCTGCGGCGGGTTTCGGGGCGCGAGGCTGACGGCCACGACCGCCACCACACCGGGCCCTGAACAGAACCCTCACTCCGCGGCCACCTCCCGGCACAGACACCAGATCGTCCCGTTAGTTGCTGGAGTGACTTTCTTACCCAAATGTGAACTGTAGGTGAAATAACCCAAGGGACCTCGTCCCGCACCCTTGGGGACACACATTAAAGTCAGTCAAGCGTCCCACTCTCGGTTTCCGCTCGGGTCATGACCCCGGGTGCTGGGATCGAGCCCCAGTCGGGCTCCCTGCTCCGAGGAGGGGTCCCCTTCTCTGCCTCTCTCTCCCCATCTCCCTCTGCCCCTCCCCCTCCTCACTCTCCCTTTAAAATAAATACATCTTTTTAATACATTAAGGGACTCCTGGGGGGCTCAGCGGTTGAGCACCTGCCTTCGGCTCAGGGCGTGACCCCGGGGTCCTGGGATCGAGTCCCACATCGGGCTCCGTGCATGGAGCCTGCTTCTCCCTCTGCCTGTGTCTCTGCCTCTCTCTGTGTCTCTCATAAATAAAGTGGCTGGGTCCACCTCACACACCTCTTCACTGACTCAAAACTGTCGCAACACACACACCTTCCTTTGGTCACTATGTTTCCAAACACCACCTGGAATCATCTTAAAAATGCCCCCCTGTGAGATAGAAGGGAAAGCAGCGCTTCCAAACTCATTCTGAAGCCAGCATCATCCCAATACCAAAACCAGGTAAAGACGCTACGGGGAGAGAACTACAGGCCCAATAACCCTGATGAACAGAGATGTAACCCCCTCCCCCCAATATTAGGAAACCGAATCCAACGGTACAATGAAAAACTCATTCACCACAATCAAGTGGGATTTATTCCTCGGTTGCAAGGTGGTTCAATACCCACAAATCAGTCCACGTGAAATATCATCATATCAATAAGAGAAAGGACTAGAACCACTGGATCACTTCAACTGATACAGAAGAAGCATTTGACAAAGTACAACATGTAATCATGACAAAAACTCTCAACAGTAGGTTTAGAGGGAACATATGTCAACATGGTAAAGGCCTTTCATGAAAAACCCACAGTCAACAACATAGGCAATGGGGGAAAGCAAGCGCTTTCCTACTACAGCCGGGAACATGACAAGGACGCCCACTCTCATGACTGTTCGACTTAGTCCTGGGAGTCCGAGCCACAGCAATCAGATAAGAAAAAGGAATAAAAGGCATCCAAATCAGTAAGGAAGAAGTTAAGTTTTCACTATTTGCAGATGACGTGATACTATGCATAGGAAACCCTAAAGACGCCACCAAAAAACTACCATAATTCATAAATGACATCAGTAGGTTCACAGGATACAAAAATCAACATAAGAAATCCATTGCAGGACACCTGGGGGCTCAGTGGTCGAGCATCTGCCTTCAGCCCAGGGCATGACCCCAGGGTCCTGGGATCGAGTCCCACCTCGGGCTTCCTGCTCAGCAGGCGTCTGCTTCTCCCTCCCCCCCTGCCCCTCCCCCTGTTCATGCTCGCTCTCTCGCTGTCTCTCGCTCTCTCTTTCTCTGTCAAATAAATAAATAAAATCCTAAAAAAAACCCAAAGCTCTAGTAATCAAAACAGTATGGTGCTGGCACTAAAACAGACACACAGATCAATGAAACAGAATAGAGGGCTCAGAGATAAATCTACAATTATATGGTCAATTAATCTTCCACAAATGAACAAGAGTGTCCAACGGGAAGAACACAGTCTCGTCCACCAACAGTGTTGGGGAAACTGTACAGCCACATGCGGAAGAATGAAACAAGACCACTTTCTCCATACACCATACACAAAAATAGACTCAAAACGGAGTAGGGACCTAAATGTGAGACCTAAAAGCATAAAAATCCTAGGAGAGCGCACAGGCAGTAATACCTCTGACGTCGGCCAAAGTGACATTTTTCTAGATATGTCTCCTGAGGCGAGGGAAACAAGAGCAAACTAAACTATTGGGACTTCATCAAAATAAAAAGCTTCTGCACAGCGAAGGAAGCAACCAATAAACTAAAAGGCAAACAGAACAGAAGATGTTTGCACATAATACAGCTGATAAAGGATTAGTATCCAAAGTATAGAAAGAACTTATGCAACTCGGGGCACCTGGGGGGCTCAGCTGTTGAGCGCCTGCCTGCGGCTCCGGGTGTGATCGAGTCCCACATTGAGCTCCCTGCAGGGAACCTGCTTCTCCCACTGCCTGTGTCTCTGCCTCTCTGTGTCTCTCATGAATAAATAAATAAAATCTTAAAAAAAAAAACTTATAAAACTCAACACCCAAAACCCAGATAATCCAATTTAATAACGTGCAGAAGACACGAACAGACGTTTCTCCAAAGACGACCTACGCACGGCCAACAGACACGCGAAAAGATGCTCAACACCACTGATCATCAGGGAAACACAAATCAAAACCACGATGAGACACACCTATATGTGTCACACCTGTCAGCTCGGCTGAAGGCAGCAACACAGGAAACCAGGGGTGTTGGCGAGGACGTGGAGAGCGGGGAGCCCTGTCACCCTGCTGGGGGGGACGCAGGCTGGTGCAGACACTCTGGAGATCAGTGTGGAGGGTCCTCAAAAGATCAGCAATAGAAACACCGCATGATGCGGCAATCCCACTCCTGGCTATTAACCCAAACAATACAAAAGCACTAATTTGAAAGGACACGTGCACCCCTGTGTTCACAGCAGCATCGGCTACAAGAGTCAGACTACGGCAGCAGCCTGTGTCCACCAACAGATGACCGGGTAAAGGTGCGGCGCACACGCACACACGCACACACACAGACACTGGAATAACTCGACCACGAAAACGATGAAATCTGGCCATTTGCAACAACGTGGATGGAGCGAGGGCATAACGCTAAGCAGAACAAGTCCGAGGAAGACAAACACCGTATGATCGCGCTCGTGTGTGGAACCTAAGAAACAAAAGTAATGAACAAAGGGAGAAAAGGGACAAACCAAGAAACAAGACTCTTAACTCTAGAGAACACGCTCAAGGCCACGGTCGGGTCAGGGGGTGTAGGGCCGCTGGCCGCCATGAGCCCGGACACTGTACACGCCTGCCCAGTCTCCGCGTCGTACGCCTGCAACTAGTGTAACCCTGCAGGTCAACCACAGCCGATTCCATTCTTTTAGTGGTCAAAAAAAAAGTTACCAAAACTCTCTTTTAAAAAGATAAAAAGTTGGGATCCCTGGGTGGTGCAGCGGTTTGGCGCCTGCCTTTGGCCCAGGGCGCGATCCTGGAGACCCAGGATCGAATCCCACATCGGGCTCCCGGTGCATGGAGCCTGCTTCTCCCTCTGCCTGTATCTCTGCCTCTCTCTCTCTCTCTCTGTGTGTGTGACTATCATAAATAAATAAAAATTTAAAAAAATAAATAAATAAATAAAAATAAAAAATTTAAAAATTTTAAAAAATAAAAAAATAAAATAAAAATAAAATAAATAAAATAAAATAAAAAAAATAAAAAAGTTAAATAAAATAAAAATAAAAAATAAAATAAAAAATAAATAAAAATAAATAAATTAAAAAAAACATTTTATTTATTTATTTGACAGAGAGAGAGCGTGAGCACACAAGCAGAGGGAGAGGGAGAAGCAGGCCCTCCACCCAGCAGAGACCCCAACACGGGGCTGCAGCCCAGGACCCTGGGGTCGTGACCCGAGCCGAAGGCAGATGCTCACCTGACTGAGCCCCCAACGTGCCTGTTTTTTTTTTCTCTCTCTCTCTCTTTTTTTTTTTTTTTTTGGTTACTAAGACTCTCATCACAAAAAACTGTTTTGTCCCCATGCATGGTGGGAGACGTTAACTAGAAGTACATAGGGGACTAGACAACCGTGCCGCGGGTACAGCAAAGAACACTGCGTAGCAGTTAAAACACACACACGAGGTCTACACGCGTCGGAAAGAACTAAATACCAAAGATGTTGCGTGAGGACGTCCTGTTGCAAAGGGGCTACGAGTGGTAACACTTATTGAAATCACAGGAAGGACCTGCACAGAACCATCCCTCTCGCCACCCTGAGGCTCAGGGGTCATTTCCTATCGGCGAGTCCTGAGGCCGCAGGCACGGGCCTTGGGGCCTCGGGGAGTCACTCAATGTCTCTGTGCCTCAAGTTTGTCATCTGCAACACGAAAATAATAATCATACTTACCTTTCAGGTTATTGTGAAGATTAAATGAGATACTAGGCACACGGTCCCTATAAGAACGTCTGCACACACCGAGCAGCTATGTTTGCCGTCGTTACTATCGTTCGTGGAGGAAGCATCAACACGTGCGGTGATGCACACGAGACCACGAAGTGCGCGTGTCTGGGAGGGAAGGTGAGCGGAACGGGAGGGGCACACAACCAGGGGATTGCAACTTTATCTGTGATACTTTAATTTCTTAAAAAAAAAAAAAAAAGAGTAAAGGTCTGTAGTTTCCATTAAAACACAATAATATTGGCTGATTTTGGCCGTCGGGCGCACGGACGTATTCTAACTGTTCTTCTTTGAATTCTTATTTTTTAATTGTTTTTTTGTGTCCTTAGTGAGCAGGTGACCTTTGATATTCATCTAAAAGCCACTATTTAGCTTCTGCTTTCACGGAAAATGTTAAAATTGATAGGCTCTCATTTTTAGCCACTTTTGTATTTTAGTGGCAATAAGGTTCAAATAAATAAAAAAACAAAACAGAACAAAAGCTGTCATTCTGCTTCACAGTCACAGGTGGGGAGGACGGGCCGAGCAAGGACAGGCTCTCACCCCCCCCCCCGGGGGGTCCGGGTCCTGCGCCCCCCACCCCTCTTCCTCCCCCCCTCCCACCGCAGGAACGTGACGGGCAGGGCCACCCTCAGCCCAGGCCCCGGGGCCCCGCCACTGAACCGCCCCGGGCACCGGCCATGGGTCGCGCGCGTCCACGGGGCCGCAGGGAGGCTGACGGCTGTCGGCCTTGGCGCCTCAGGCCCCACGGGGTCACCACCCAGGGGCGGTGGTGGAAGGAGGCTCCACGGGAACGGCCGCCCCACCACAGGGGTCACTCCTCGCACCCAGCTTCCGGGGCACCGAGGGGGGCCGACACCTGCCTCAAGTCCAGGAAGCCCATCCGGCGATCGGCCCCGGTCCCCGGAGGCGCCCAAGGCCACAAGGTGCTGGCGGGGTCGGGAGCGTGACCGTCCCTGGATCCCGGCCCGTAGACGGGGCGTCCAGGGCCAGGTACCCGCATTCCCATCAGGAAGCTGTGCGCCTCACCGCCCGGTTTCCTCGCAGCAAAGCCGACCCTGTGAGAATCAGGGAGGGCGACGGGGAGGGCGACGGGGAGGGCGACCGCCTGCTGGGCTCTGCGTCTCAGCCCATGTGGACAATCGTGGAGTAAATCACCACCCGATCGGGGCAGCTTGCGAATCAGCTGCGAACTCCGCAGTCTGCAGCGGGAAAACCACCGATTCCCGTCAGGGGTAAGGGACTTGCACGCGAGAGTCACTTGTACCACCTTCCAGGGCGGGAAGGAGTCGGCCGTGAAGACGTTCAGGGCCCAGGCGACGGATCCAAGCCCGAAGGAGCTTCGGGGCAACCGCGGGATCTTGGTTCCCCAGCCTCCACCTGTCTGCACCGGCCGAGCTGCCGGGTCCCGCCGTGCGATGCCCGACAGGTCAGACCAGCCTCGCCATCTGTGGGGTGGCGTCTGTCTGTCCAGCAAAATCCGTTAGTTGCGTTTCCAGCCCCACTTCCTGAGACCTTGGCCTTCCTTGGGCACAGGGTCGTGGCAGGTGCAACCGCTCGGATGCGGTCCCTCGGTGGCCCTTGTCCAGTGGGACCGGCGGCGTCCGTACAGAGCAGAGGCAGGGGACAGGCGTCCCGGGAGGGCCGGGAGAGATCTGCGGGGGGACTTCCAGCCGCGGCTCCTCAGACGGCCCCGCACTCACACGCCGCTCCCACCACCAAGGAATACGGGGGCCATGGTCGTCGGGCCACGGGGGAAGCACCACTCATCCAGGGCGTCACCCTGTGCCCAGTGCGGGGCATCCCACGGGCCGACGTCAGCCGCCTGAGGCCCGGCCCTGGGCGCGGCTCCGGCCTCTGGGGTCCGTAGAGGGTTCAGGGCTTGCAGACGGCGGCCCGGGGAGCCACGAGGAGCACTGCTTCCACGCCGTCCTCTGCGGGTCCGATGGCCCCTCGGCAGGTGACACGGGGACCGCGCTACCCGGACTCCTCCTGGCAACAGCCAGCAGGCACGGGGAGGTGCCCCACTTCCGTCGTCCACTCTGCGGTCACTCAGATCCGAAACTGCAGCCCTGGGCACCCTCCTGCGGCTGGGCCTCAGGTCTGGGGGCGCCGACTTCCGGCCCCTCCCCGGCCTCTCTCGGTTCCCCTCCTCGCCCTGACCTCGCCTGGCCTCCCTACCTGCCTCTATGTCACTTCCTCTCTCGAGGGCGCCCCCGCCCACCCGGCCGCGGGGCCGTGCGCTCAGGTGGCCCCTGCCCACCCCACGCTGCACACCCAGCAACTTGCAGCAGGGGAGCAGAACTCCGGGGTCTCGCCGCGTCACCCGGTGCGAGCACCTGCGGAGGCCACAGCTCCACCTCCCACATGGGCCCCCCCAGAAGGCCCGAGCCCCAGCAGCCGACGGCGGGTCAGCACAAGGTGCCGTGGGGGCGGCTGGGCAGGGGCAGCCCCCAGGGGGGGTACGAGCCACTGGGGGGCCGCCGGGGGCAGCACACGTTCAGAGGGCAGCGCTGGCCTCTCAAGACGGCCCCGAGGTCCGGGGGCGGGCGGCCCCCCTCGCTGAGCGTGCCCAGGATTGGGAAGTCCTGGCCCAGGCCTCCAGGAGCGCCCGCCTCTGCAGCTGGACACGTCTGCGCCGCCAGCCTGGGCCCAGCGACTCCGCTGCAGGAGCTGACCCGGGCCGGCGTGCGGAGGCCGCTCTGTGAGCGGAGGCCCCCGGCCTCCCGGCCTCGCCCCGGCGCCTGCAGGTGCCAGAGCCCTGGGCCTCCGGCCTGGCCAGCCCAGCTGCCGCCTGCGGACAAGAACCCAGCGGCCGCAGAAGCTCCAGAGCCGAGAGCGTGTTTCAGGATGGCTCCGGTGCCCGCGAGACCCGGAGACGGAGGCGGCGAGGGCACCGCCCTGGGGGGTCCACGTGAGAGCCCGGCAGGGCCCTGGGGGCGGCGGGGGCCCCGGCAACCACAACGGGGACGCAGAGGCCAGCACTTCAGGGGGCGAGGCCCCGCCTGTGGGCCTGGCAGGTGGGAGCGGGCCCCGGGGTCGGCGGGGACAGGCACGGCCGGGGGGGGCTCGAGGGATGCCCGGGACACGGGCCAGCGCCTGCCCACCTGACGGCCCCGGTACCGCGGACTTCTGGTTTCTCGGCTCCCGCGGCTGGGGAGCTGGTCGGGGGAATTTCATCGTCTTGTGGGTTCGGGGAGAAAAAGGGGAAGAGGTCAGGTCTTCAGCTCGTCCTCCCAGATGCCCCTGCCAGAGCCAAGCCTCCTTCCGCCTGGTCTTCACGGCCGTCAAGCTCCTTTTCGCTCATCCTGGTTTTGCGCGAGGCGTCGGGCAGCGCGAATCTCTCACGGGTCTCAACCAAAAGGCGATTTCCGGCTGAGTGGGAGCGGGAGGGCAAGCCAGCCGCGGCCGCCGCCTCCAGGAAGCCTCCGGGCACTCCTCCCAGGACGGCCACCAGCCTGTCGAGCCTCTGGAGCCGCATCCCCCGCTGGGCAGGCTCGGGGCACACTCTCGGGTGAGCCAAGGACCTTTTTCACGTGAAACCTGCAGAACTGAAGTCCTACAGGTTGAACCTAAGACGTGTTTTTTAAATGTCCCACCCTAAGTGCTGGAGAAGCAGACGGCGCGTCCCGATCTGGGGCAGTGCACTTGCAGGGGGACGGCGAGGCTGCACCAAGCACCACACCCGGCGCCGTCCCGGTGCCACCGCATCGGTGCCCAGGAGACGCGGCTCAGACGGGACAGCGCTCGCGATCTGGGGTGGGCTGTGCGGTGCCCACTGCAAGCCCGGGGGGACGCAGACACTCCACGGCTCAGTCGTGTCCCGAGAATCCTGTGCTGACGTCCAGCCCCCAGTACCTGCCGATGTGACCCAATTTGAAAACAGGGTCCTGGCAGATTTAACCGGCGTAAGACGAGGTCGAAACCCAACGGTGCTGGTGTCGTCGCATAAGGGGGATCTGGACAGAGAGACGCAGGGGGAAGACCAGGCGGAGACAGAGCCTCGGGGCCACAGGCCCGGCTCCTGGAGCTGGACACCTCGGGGCAGCAGGCCGGGGACACCCGATTTCAACTCTGGCCCCAGAACAGCCAGCGCAGCTCCTCTGCTGTTCCAAGGCCCCCGCTTGTGAGACTTTGTTACAAAACCCCCAAGATAAGCTACAGGGCAACTTAGTTTTGCTTTGTTTTGTTTTTCTTAAAAAGAAAGCTGACCAGCTTCACAAGCCAGGAAACGCATTTCTGTGAATTTTAAGCCTGAGATGTGCTGTGACCGGAAATGTCACCTGTACCACGGGCTCCCCGCCACCAAGACAGAAACAGACCCCAAACAGGAGGCCGGAGGCAGCGCCTGCCCCGCAGCAGCACAAGCAGTTCCGGTTTATGCTGAAACACTTTCCAACTATTGGAAAAGTTGCAAGAATAATTCTGAGAACTCCCACCTACCCCGGAACCAGACACACCAGCGCGAACGTTCCGCAACATCTGTTCCCATCCAGTAACGCTGCACCTCTAACCTGCACCTCTAACCTGCCGTTCTTTTCTTAAAAGGTGAGCACCTGAGGGACACCCGGGGGCTCAGCGGGTGAGCATCTGCCTTCAGCTCAGGGCGTGACTCCGGGGTCCCGGGATCGAGTCCTGCATCGGGCTCCCCGCATGGAGCCTGCTTCCACTTCCACCTGTGTCTCTGCCCCTCTCTCTCTCTCTCTCTCATGAGTAAATAAAATCTTTCATAAATAAAAATAAAAAAGTTGAATGCTTGGAAACGAGAAGCTGCGGGTCCCAGTGCACAGGGGCCCCAATGCCGAGCCACCCCCCCCCCCGGGCCTGGATCGCCCGGAGCAGGCAGGAGCGGAAGGTTCTGGTGGCAGCAGACCGTCCGAGCCCCTCCCTGCAGGGCCCAGCCCCACGCTGCTCTCGTGTCCGACAGAAGGTCCACTGGCTGCTCTGACACGTGTCCAAGTCCCCCCATCACTTCTGCAAACAGCACAGGCCTTGCCGAGGCAAGCGCCCATCACACTGAATAAATGACGGATGGACAGACGGCCAGCCGCTGAGTGAGCCAACGCCACGGCCGGGGCGGGAAGAAGACCAGGTGTGCGGCCGCAGCCGGGACCGGAGACAAGCCCCACGGCCACCGCGGCCCGACAGCTTCCCGGATGCACACAGACACCGAGTGTCCCGGAATGGGCCAGGCCTCAGCGATGGGCGGGGCACCCCCACGGCGGCCAGCTGAGCCCCTGCCCACGTGCAGCCCCCCCTGGGGCACAGCCAGGCCGCAGGGAGAGGGGGGCCAGGGATGGCCAAGCTGGGGCTGAGCCCCGGGGAGTCAGGCAGGTGCCAGCCCGGTAGGCGCCACGGGCCCTACGGGGGGGGGGGGAGGCCTCAGGAGGGGTGGGCTGGGTCTCACTCCCTGGGCAGGGGGCGGGGCCCTCAGGGCCCCGTCCCCTCAGCGGCACATAAGGGAGGCCGGGCCTCTCCCGGGGAAAGCCCCACGCGCTACCGTGCTGCTGCCACCAGCCCCAGGGCCCTGTAAGAAGCGAAACTCCGGGAAGCCCGGGGTGCTCAGTGGTTAGCGCTGCCTTCGGTCCAGGGCGTGACCCCGGGTCCCGGGATCAAGTCCCGCGTCGGGCTCCCTGCATGGAGCCTGCTTCTCCCTCTGCCTGGGTCTCTGCCTCTCTCTGTCTGTGTCTCATGAATAAATAAAATATTTAATAAAAAAAAAGAAACAAAACTCATGATTCAAAAGGAAAGAGCTGGGTTTTGAGGGGACTCACCGGGGTCACCGGGTGCTGTGGGGGACGGGGCAGCCCAGCTGGCAATGACCACAGCACACTGAAGGAAGCGGGCGCCCAGGGTGCCGACTCCGTGGGCCGCGGGGAGGGGACCCGGTGGCCGCGCTGCCCTCAGGCCCTGGGCAGGAAGCTGGCTCCAGGACACGGCTGCGGGGGGCTCGGGGACAAGGGGCGCTGCCACACAGGCCAGGCACCGTCTGTGTTGGCCACCTGCCCCCCCGGGGAGGACACCGAGGCTGGTCTAGCCAGGGGTGTTGGGTGAGCCCAGCCGGGGTCAAGGTCAACCCTGTGACCTCCCACCACAGGCGTGAAGGACTCCGGGAAGGGCCTGCGAGAACCCGCTGAGACCTCCTGGATCCTGAGGAAAGACCGTGAAGGGGACGGCGGCGCGGATGAGGCTGGAGAAACGAACACGAGGTTGCAGAGCCCGGGACGGTGGTGGGGCGGCCACAGGGGCCCCGGGGCCTGGGCCTGCTGGAGCACGGGGAGCCCACACTGCGCGTCGCTGAGCAGCGATCTGCTTTGGGACATTCTTCCCCCAAGACGCGGAGCTGCTCACGGATGGTGGCGGCACTATTGGTGACAGCAGCCGTCAGACCTGGTCCGGAGGCACACGGGTGACAACCGAGGAGACCGCCTTAGACGAACAATCGGTGGCGTTTACGTTGATGCTGAGACGTTTGTGACAAATAACTGGAAGGAAGTGACAGCCGAGCACACGGCCGAAGATGCCTGCTTCTCTCCAAAGCAAGTTGCTTGTTTATAAAACCCAAAGACCAAAGACGAACCTGCAAGACCCTGGCGGGAAGCGTGCGCGGCGGCGGCGGAGCCGTGAACACAAGAGACATCCACTTGCCTCTGTCCACTCCACGGGGTCCCCCGGGGCCTGCACCCGCCTGTCCCGGCCCACCTGCCGGGTCCCCCGTGAGGAGCACGGCCTCCCGGCGCACAGCGGCTGCCAGGGCCCCGACCCGGCTGCGACTCCGAAGGGGCACGAGGTGAGTCCTCGGCGGGCACCGGGCTCGGGCGGCGGGTCCCCTCACGGGTGGCAGCCAAGTGGCTCCCGTCACCACGACCCCGAGCAGGACGGCGTGCGTGCCAGTCACCGCGCTGGCCTGTGAGCGGCCGCCGTCCCAGGTGGGACCCCGCGCTCGCTGGCGCCCAGCACAGACCACGGCCACGCGGCACGGCCGTTTCCTTCCGGGGGCGCAGGAGACGGCGCGACCAGCGATGGGCGATGACACCCGAGCCCCCCAGCCCTGCCCAGGCGCCAGCGTTCTGGAAGCATCCCTCCCCACGCAGCTGCCCCCAGCACGTGCCCACCCAGGGCTGGCTCCACTACTCGGGTCCACGGGGAAACGACGGCGAAGAGAGCAGCCCACGCGCCTGCACGAGGCAAGAGGCGGGCACCGAGATGCTCCGAAGGCAAGACCCACACCCCGAGCCCGAGGCGCCGGCACCGACCCCCGGCCGCGGCCCCTCCGCAACCAACTCTCACCAACGGGAAGGTTCCAAACCCCAGCAAAACTACACCCGCCTCCCCAGGTTAGAGAGGCAGAGGGGAGCTTGATTCGTGTTTTAGCGAAAACTCCATGAAAATCAACTTAAAGTCAATTGAGGCCTTTCCCACAGACTGAACGAACCTACGAGATGTTCCTGTGTTTCATTAACCGCTGACACGCTTTAAATTTTAAAACAAAACTAGGACGCTTGGGGGGCTCAGCAGTGGGGCGTCTGCCTCGGGCCCAGGCCGTGACCCCGGGGTCCTGGGATCGAGTCCCGCGTCGGGCTCTCTGCATGGAGCCCGCTTCTCCCTCTGCCTGGGTCTCTGCCTCTCTCTGTGTCTCTCGTGAATGAATAGATAAAATCTTAAATAAATAAATAGATCTTAAGACAAAACTGCCATAGGTGATCATTGTTTTGAAAATTCCACGTACGTCCGGTCAAGAAAAAGCACACGGGGCACCTGGGGCTCTGCCGGCCACGTGTCGACTTGACCACAGTTCGGGTCCTGACCTCGGGGCAGGGGGAGCGACCTCGGCTCCGACAACCTGGGATCGAGACCTCAGCCTAGACCAGGGGTCGGACGCTTAACCCCCAGGCGCCCCAGGAACTTGAAAGTCTTGATGTACTCATCGTTCCTGCAGGTGTGGGCGTCATGTCCCCCCGACTTACAGACCCTCGGTGGGGACGAGGGGGGGGCTTCTCCAGGGCTCAGGACACAACCAGCCAGGCCAACACACGGCACCCGCACCTCCAATTTCTCCACCAATAAGTAGCACAAAAACAGAATAAACGTGATTTCAGAGCCCCCCACCCCCGGGGAAGGTGTCGGGACTCCAGGCAAACCCCGAGACTGGAACACAGAACCCGGTGGGCGCACGGCTGAGAAGCGGGTCGGCACGCCCGGCACGGCCCCACCAGGCACAGGAGAACGGGCCCCGAACCCCGGGGGCAGGGAGGCAACAGGGCCAGTGGGTGACCCGACGTGTCTCCAACCCTGCGTGTGTCCGAAAACGTCCAAGGCAAGTATGTAAGAACTCGGTCACGGGAGAACCACCGCTTCCACGGTCTCGGGAGAATCTGTGACTGAGCCGGAGACGCTGAGGTGCGGGTCGGGCGTCGGAGCTGCGGGCCGTGGTGCCGCGGCTCCGGGGCTGCGGGGTGCCTGTCACCGGCCCGGCAGGGCTGTGACCCGCGGGGTGACGGTGGGGACCACCCCCACGAGGCCCGTGAGGAGCGCGGAGCACCCGGGCCTGGTGAACGACCTCCGACCCTCCCGGGGCCCCAGGGTCAGCACGTCCCCGCAGCAAGGACCTCGATGGCCAAGGGCCCCGCCCGCCGCACACACCCGCCGACACCCTGTCGCCTGCGTTGTCATCCCAAGAGTGGTGGCGTGAGAACCGACAGCAGCAGCCGGGGGAAGCCTCCGTGACGCAAGACCCGGAAACCCAGGTGCCCACGTGCCGGGCGCCCCCCGCGGTGGTGCCGTGGGACACATCGTGGCGCAGCCAGAGACCCACTCCAGTGCTGACGCCGCACCTGCCAGCACGACCTCTTCCGGAAACAGGTCTTTGCAGACGTAATCAGGTCAAGGTGAGTCCTGACAGCGGATCCTGATTCAACATGACTGACGTCCTACGAAGAAGGGAATCTAGGCCCGGCTGGGGGCGGGGGGGGGGAGGGGGCAGGAGCCCGTGGCCGGAGACATCGGCGTGACGTAGCCCAAGGCCAAGAACCCCAGGATTGCGGGCAGATGCCACAGGCTGGAAGAGGCAGGAGGGAGCGTCCCCGAGCCTCTGCAGGGACAGCGGCCCTGCCCCACCCGGACCCAGGACCTCCGGCCTCCAGACCCTGAGGGAGCG
The DNA here is from genome assembly GCA_032313775.1 of Urocyon cinereoargenteus. Classification (NCBI taxonomy): domain Eukaryota; kingdom Metazoa; phylum Chordata; class Mammalia; order Carnivora; family Canidae; genus Urocyon; species Urocyon cinereoargenteus. The sequence continues at coordinate 49,101,080 of JAVLSZ010000026.1, read as the reverse complement.
GGTCCCTGCCACTTGCACCCTGGCTTGTGGTGCCTGTTAGGACACCCCGGGCAGCTCCATCCTGCAGCCACCCACCCAGTGCACGGCGACCTGCGTCCGCCCCGCACAACTCAGCGGCGTGTCTGCAGCGGCGGGGTATGCGGACGAGCTCGCAGGGCCCGGGTGAGCACCGCTGGCCCGCTCCGCCCTCGTGGGAAGCCAGACGCAGCGCGGCCACGAGTGGGGCTGGGCGCCAGTCCTTCCCCACGGGCTGCCGCGGGACGCGGGGAGAGCGCCCACCTGAGCACAGGCCACGCGGGGCACGGGCTGCTCACGGGCACAGACACGGCGGGGGGGGGGGCAGCACAGCGACACCAAGGACAGTCCTGGCAGGTCCTGCACAAACCACTACCCGTACCCGGAGTCACATGTCCACGTCACTGACATCAACGCCACGATCCCCTAGAGATTCATGCTCAAGACAAGGCAAGATCCTAAGTAAAGAGTAAGACGATCCCGAACGACCTCAAGCAAATTGGGGTCACGCGCTCGAGGGCTGCTGGCGCTCGGTCTGCCGGGCCCTCTCCCGGGGCGGCACGGCCCCTGGTCTCCCGGGAAACAGCGAGCCGCCCCTGCGCCGGGCACCCGCGGGACACCGTGAAGGCCCGCTGCTCGGGGCTGGCCTCCCTGCCCGCCTGGCCACGTGGCTCTGCGCTTGACGACTCCTTCGTCCCACGACGACCTCCCCCCGGCCGTCACCTGCCCCGGGCTGGTGGGGCCGCGTTCTCAGCAGCGGCAGTGCCCACGGAGCCAAGGGGTCAGAGACCTGGGTGTGTCCCGCAGTGTCCAATCAGGGCCAGCGGGCGAGTGTAAACCAACTTCTCTCTTTCCTTAAATTTTTTAAAGTTCATTTATGTATTTGAGTAGTCCCTACCCCCGACGCGGTGCTCGAACTCACAACCCCAAGATGCAGAGTGGAACGCTCTTCAAACTGAGCCAGCCGGGCGCCCCGCGTTAAACCAACTGAACCCAAAGGGACGTCCAAAGACACCGTCACCTTTCCACTCCTTGTTCCGGCCTTGTTCCCCCAACGTAAGAGGAAACGAGAGTCAAGCTCGCCCGATATTAAAAACCACTTTGTTCAGCCTCCCGGTGGGCCGGCGGCCGAGCGGGTCCCGCCCGCGTGGACGCAGCCTACTAGGAGCTCTGGAAAGTCCTTCGCGATACTCTCTGGTCAAAGGGGGAAAATCTGCACACGGAGTGAAGTAAAAGCAACAAAAAAATATAGAAACCCGTTTGTTGGGCAGCCCGGGGGGCTCAGCGGTTTAGAGCCGCCTTCGGCCCGGGGTGTGATCCTGGGGACCCCGAGGATCGAGTCCCACATTGGGCTCCCTGTATGGAGCCTGCTTCTCCCTCTGCCTGTGTCTCTGCCTCTCTCTCTCTCTCTCTCATAAATAAATAAATAAATAAAATCTTTAAAAAAAAAAAGAAACCTGTTTGTGTATCAGCACAGGTGAAGGCGGCCACCGCATCCCCGTGCACAGGTGCAAGGATTAGGAACGGCAAAGACGAGGGCAACCCGAGACCAGCGGGGGCCCCGCATGGCTGACAAGAGCGCCCGCGATGAAAGGGCCCGAAGATGCTCCCCTCACTCGGGGTGCCCGCCTCAGCTTTCATCCCGGAGCCTCCTGGTGCCCCCTACTCCCAGGCGCCCAGGGTCCCGGCTCAGTGGGTTCGGGGCTGACTCTGGACTTCAGCAGAGGCCACGACCCCGGGGCAGGGAGATGGGGCGGCCGTCCAGCTGTGTGCTTGGGGGGGCGGGGAGGCTGTGCCAGAGACGCCCCCAGCCTCTGCCCCCGACCCCGTTCCGATCTCTCTCTCTCAAATAAATAAATAAGCAAACAAATAAATAAATGTCATTTAAAAAACAAACGTCCTTTAGTTTGTCTTCAGAAATAAGGAATTACAGCTGCTCACACAGCCAGAGTCACTTTAAATCACAGGATAGGGGTCCCGGGGGCTCAGGGGTTGAGCGTCTGCCTTCAGCTCAGGTCATGACCCCAGGGTCCCAGGATCGAGTCCTGCATCAGGGTCCCCGCAGGAGCCTGCTTTTCTCTCTGTGTCTCTGCCTCTATCTCATGAATAAATAAATAAAATCTTACAAAAAAAAAAAATCACAGGTCAGGCACCTTTGCATCGTCACTAAAAACGTCAGAATGTAAGGAGGTCCCACAGGCAGCCCCAGCGCTGACTGGCTGTGAGGACCGGGTCTGCGACAGTGTCCACCCACGACCTGCTCTCACCTAAGGGCTTCGTGCAGGAGAGACCCCCCCCATCCCCCACCTATGACGCCTGAGAAGCAGGTGGAGGAAGTGCGGACCGGGCAGGACCCAGACACTGAAACGGGGTAAATCGAGGCACTTCCAGCAGTGGCGGCGGCCCGGAGGGCGGGGACACAGCTGAGCGCAGGGCCTGGGCAGCGGTTCCGAGTGTGCCCGCCCCCGCAGCAAGCCCACCCCCCGCCCGCGGGCCCGGCGCCCAGGCTGGGGAGCTCCCGGGGCTCCTGCCGACAGCCGCCCACGCAGCCACGGAGCTCGCGGCCGGCAGCAGGAGCACGAGGCCTTCAGGCCGCAAGGCCCGGGCCGGCCCTGTGACCCACCGGCAGGGCTCTGCTGCGTGACCCACAAGCGTACCTGACATGCAGCCCCCGCTGCTGTTGGGGACACAGCCCCCGCACCCACGGGGAACCGCGAGCGAGGGCGCCCCACAGGCCGTGATGGCACAGCGGCGGGCCCAGCTCCGGACCCTTGGCACGTGAGCATCCGACCGGCCCACGGGCACCACCAGGCCTGCAGCGGGTCCGCAGAGCACCTGGGCGGTCGGCCGCCCTCCACGGGGAGCGTGTCCCCCGCTAACGCGAGCCGGCCACTTCTGCTCCGCAAGGGTCCCGAGCCCACTCTGAGCCTCCTGAGACGGTGCTGTTGCTCAGAAGCTCCGCTACCTTAAATGCAACCGGATAAGAAAACAAAATAAACCATTTTAAGATTCAAACAGGGCCACGCCAAGACCACGGTCCAGCGGCCACGGCACCACCTAAAACCACACGCACCCCAAGGCTCTCATCTTCCTCTTCCTCCTGCTTCTGCAGGGCCACCCGCGTGGGGTCCTGGCGCGTCTCTGGCCCCCACTCGCCGCCCCCCACCGCCCAGCCCCCGCGGGGCCTTCCCGCTCCACAAGGACGGCTCCGGGGGCTGGCGCGCCAGCTGCTCCGTGACAGGCTGTGCCTCTGCCAGGGGGGCCGCTCAGCGCATCACGTGAGCGTGGTTCTGGAAGCCCACGTCCACACCGGCCCATCGCCCCAGAAAGCACGACCTCCGCCACCGCGGGCGCTCAGAGTGTGGACAGAGGGCCTCAGGCAGACCGCCCGGCGGCGCGGCCACCGCACACAGACGGACAAGGCGACGTGCCCAAAGCCCCGCAGCCGTGGCGCCCACCTTCCACGGAGGCAGCTCTCGGCGCGGAGGGTCCTAAACGCCTCCTTCCTTCCTACAAAGAAGAGGACGAGGCGGGACATGGGATGCACCTGCACCGATGAAGGGCGGGGGTCCGCGGCAGGTGAGAAGGGGGCGCGGCTCGGAGAGGAAGGAGCTCTCACCCACGCACGTGCCGTCCAAATTCTCTATAAACAAGGCCGTTTAGAAAGGTGATTATTCCCACACACGTGGGTCTTTGTACTCTCCTTGGCAAATGGGAACCCCAACTGCTGACCGCACCAAGGGGCCACCTCGCCGTGCCTTTTCCAAAAGACCGAGTGGCCAGCGTGCCCCGTGGGAGCGCGACTGCTCTCCCTGCCCGTCACCCCCAGCAGCGCCTGGCCCTGCAGTCCTGCCCTCTCGCCAGCCGTCCTCCGGCAAAGCAGAGCTCCCGACAGAGTGTGCCCCACAATACTGGACCTGGGGTCAGCGCCCCACGGGGTGGGAAGGAGTCTGCGTGGATCCCCTCTCTCTCCGCAGCCTTTGGGATTCAGACGCCCCCTTCCCCACCAGGTGGTCTGCACGCTGTCCCCGCTCCAGGCTCTGGGGCTGTTTCACTAGCATCTGTCACCTGCACTGGGTCCCATTACTGGTCCTGTGTCTGAGGGATGCTCGACTTGTCCCAACAGATCACCAAGCCCTGCAGAAATGCCGCCCCCAGCCTGGCCCAGGTCCTCGGCAATGCCCGTGGTCCCCAGGAATGAGAACCCCGGGAACGTCCCTCTAACGGGGCTCAGAAACTCCGGTCGAGACAAAATCTCTATAAATGCTGTTGAAAGATACGTGAACGTTATTTCTCAATTTCTATTCTAAAATACCTAGGTTAGCAGTTTTTGAGTCCAAATTATGTTAAAAATATTTAATAACTTTTCAACCTGAATATGACTCAATAGCATTACTGAGAAAAGACCGAGGAAAAGGGGCACCTGAGTGGCTCAGTGGTCGGGCATCTGCCTCCGGCCCAGGTTGTGACCCCGGGGTCCCGGGATCGAGTCCCGCATTGGGCTCCCCACAGGGAGCCTGCTTCTCCCCCTGCCCGTGTCTCTGCCTCTCTCTCTCTCTGTGCCTCTCGTGAATAAATAAAAATAAAATCTTTAAAAAAAAGGAAGAAACTGAGCAGAAAACTCGTGTCAGATTTAACCAGCCTAGCTCCTTTTATCCTTCAACACACAACTCATGAGTTTGTCGAGAAAGGTTTTTTTCTCTTTTCCATGACTTTTTCATTGATAAATAACGTCTCAGGTCGCGTTGTGCCATCACCAGCAGGCCGGGACACAAAGCCTGCGTGTGCACAGATAAGCTACACAAAGTATTTAGGCTGGAACGGCAGAAAAGGTGGAAAACCTGCGCCGAGCTCACGGCGTGAGACCCCAGCCACGCCGGCCGTGCCACAGCCGCAGCTGTGGGCCGGGGACCCGCGAACCATGATCGGGACGAGACAGGGTCTCAAACACTTAGATCAGCCTGTGGCCTCAATAGAGATTTTTAATCATCCACTTCTTAGCAGGCAGGCCATTAAGACAAACTGGGAGGATCTCTTTTTTGAGGGGAGGGGCAGACACACGGGAATTCTTGACCATTTGCCATCACTCAACAGACGTGAAGGTAAAATGCGTTAGGTCAGAAGAAGAAGGAGCCCGTATATTTACGAGAACGTGAGTCGGGGGCAATGTGAAGCCCCCAGGACAGGGCAGTGCCGTGGCAGGTGCTGGGACACAGGCGTGAGGGCGGGCGGGCAGCAGCACTGGCTTCTAGAACTCTCTCCTCGCTTTAACCCAGCAGCCAAGAAGGCACCTGGGCACATGACATATGGGAAAGTGAGGAATTAGCTCAGGTTCCTGGGCTGTGGTGCTCCTAAACACCGAGCACTAAATGGGTCTCCTTGGCGCTCAGAGGCTGGTCTAAGACCTCTGATAGAGAACAAAGCAGGAGTGCTGTACAGCTGTCCCAGAAACACAGACCACAGGGACAGAGTGGCCCAATTTGTCTTAATTTGAAAAGCCCCACATAAGGACAATGTTGGAAAGTTCATTCTGCTAAAAACTTAATTTTGTGTAACGTGTTGGTAAACAACACCCCGTCTGACGGCGGCGGGACTTCAGGCTTGCGGGCGTCCGCCCATCCCGAGGTGGTCTTGCCTTTCCAGGAGTCCGCCTCACGCCTTCTGCTAGTGTGGGAGGGAGGCCGCAGGTGCCATGGGGGCGGGGGACCCCCGGGCCGATGTGACCAAGTGCCGACACAGCATCAGCCAGGGTGGCTGCCCCGTGGGCGACAGTCGGCGGGTCCTGAGCACCCGAAGGTGGGTGTGTGGCGGCGGGGGGGGTGCCCGGAGCAGAGGAACGACACGTTTTGAACAGAACACAGCCCACCCTCGGCCCCTCGGCAGGAATTCTCTCATCAGAACGACACTCTTACATCCAGGATGATGTCAACGAGAGGCTTATTTAAGTGTTGTTCCAAGGCTGGCCTCCAGGAAAGGCTGCATTTGGGGGCGTCTGAACAGCCTCGAGGGAGTGCGTTCCACCATCACCCCCTAAAGAAAACGCACAACAGCCCCCGCCCCCCACTGAAGGACACGGAGACGACGGCCTGCTGCAGAGGGGACCCGGGGCTGCGGTGTGACGCCCTCGCCCCTCGCCACGCCCGCCCCTCACTTCCTCCCTGCCGGAATGCTGAGGCGTCCCAAAGTTTTCAGCTCGAAATACCTAAAACTATCATGAAATACTCCGAGGGGAACAGCCGGAGGATGGCGAGAGGCTTCGGTCTCCTCTGCTCTCCTTGCGGAAAACCCCTTCTCTACATTTCCTCTCGGGGAGTGAGGCATGAGCCGCTCCCAAGGTGCAAACAGCCTGGCACGGGCGGCGCGCGGGGCGGCCACGGAGCGGATCCACAAGTCTGTCACCCGCTCGGGAAGTTCGCTTTGACGATAAAACCCAAAATGAACGATTCTGCAGGCGACACCCTTAGGGACGCGCGCGGGCCTCCGTGCACAGGTGTCCGCGCGCCTCGCAGTTTGCAGAGACCCCCCCCCTGCGCTGGCTCATCCTCATCATGTCTCCAAACAATGCTGATGGCGACCCTGTCCCCGCACCGCAGCGCGGAGAGCGCGAGCCAGTTCGCTGGGAACCTCAGGGAAACTTTCTTTTGTTTCTGGTCCTCGGTGTCGCGGGTACCTGCGGGCCGCCGCGCGGGGTCTGTGCGCGGCCGGTTCACCCCGCGAGCGGCGCGTCTGTCGGCGGGGCCGGCCCGGGTGGCCGCAGCCCTCCCGCCGCCCCGGTCCCCCGCGCGCCGCCCGACTGAGTTGTCAGAAGCGGCTCGTGCCCCCCGCGGGGCTGACATGTCTCTTTACGGAGAAACAAAGACGCGGCTGGCGGCGGACCCGCGCCCCCCGCGCCCCCCGCGCCCCGGGCCGCCCCGCGCGCCCCGTCCGCCCGCCCGCCCCGAGGCCGCGGCGCCCCGGAGGCTCCCGCGGGGACGATGCGGACGAGCCCGGCGCCCGCGTCCGCGGAGACAATGACCCCGCGCCCCGCCCGCCCCGCCCGCCCCGCCCGCGGGTCCGACTCTGGGCCAACTCGGCGCGGGGGGCGCGGGGGGCGCGGGGGGCGCGGGGGGCGCGGGCTCGCCCCGGGGCCGCCTCCCGGCCGGGCGTTGACGCAGCAGAAATTACGGCCGCAGAGAATTCCCCCCGGAGGCGGCGGCGGGGGGGCCGCGGCGCGGGGCGAGGGCGCGGGCGAGGGCGCGGGCGAGGGCGCGGGCGAGGGCGAGGGCGAGGGCGCCGGGCACCCCGCCGCTCCGCGCGCCCCCCGCGCCCCCCGCCCGCCCCGCCCCGGCCGCCCCGGCCGCCCCGGCTCCGAGCCGCGCACCGGCCCCCGCCGCCCCCAGCCGCCCGGCCGCGCCGACCAACGCCGGGAGGGCGCCCCCGCGGGGCGGGGCGGGGCGCGGCGGGCGCGGCGGGCGCGGGGGGCGCGGGCGCGGGCGGGGGCGGGGGCGGGGGCGGGGGCGCGGCCCGGCCCCGGGCGAGCGGCCCGGGCGGCCCCGCCGCGATGCGCCGGCCCGGCCGCGCGGACAATGAGCCGCCGCCGCTTACCTGTGACCCCATGGGGCGCGGGCGCGGGCGCGGGCGCGGGCGAGGGCGGGCGCCGCGGCCCCGGACCCGCGCGGGTGATCGCCGCCGCCGCCGCCGCCGGGAGCGCCGCGTCCGGGCGGGTCCGAGCTGCGCGCTCGCCGCGGCTGCTGCGGCCGTCTGTCCGTCCGTCCGTCCGTCCGTCAGGCCGGCGCGCGCCCCCGCGCCCGCTCCAGCCCCGCGGCCCCCGCCGCCCGCGCGCGCCCCGCCCGCGGACCCTGACCCCGCCCCCCGGCGCGCGCCCGGCCGCCGCTGATTGGCCCGCGCGGCGCCCCGGCCGCGGCCGCCGCCCCGGCCCCGCCCCCGCCGGCCCCCGCCCGCCCCGCCCCCGCCGCCCCCCGCGGGCCCCGGCGCGGCGTCGGGGGGGGCGGGGGTCGCTGCCCCGCGGGCGGCCGGACGGCGCAAGTGCGGGCGCGGCTCGCTGGGCATTGTGGGAAGCCCCCTCCCCCGGGCGCGGCGGGGCGGCGGGGCGGGGCGGGGCGGGCGCGGGGCCGCCCCGGTTCCCGGCCCGGGCGGCGGAGGGCGGGGGCGGGGGCGCACCGGCCCCTTCCCGGCCGCGCGCCCCGGCCATGCCCACGCGCCCGCTCGTCGGGGGCCCCAGGTCGTCCCCACCGCCCGGTGCGCGGTCCCGCCGCGCGCGTCTGCAAAGTTCGGGGCTCCCCACCTGCTCGGCGGCCGCGGGGCGGGGGCTGCGCGCTGGCGCCGTCGGGCAGGCCGCCCCGCCCCGGGCCCCGACCTGGGCACGCAGGACGCCGCGCTCGGGCGGCTGGGGTCGGGGGACGCGGCGCCACCTCCCGGCCGCCCCCCGCGGGGCCCGGGGTCGCGGGGCGCCGAGCACGGCCCGTCCAGCGGCGGGTCCAGCGGGAGCCTCCGCGCCCTGCCTCCCGGCCCAGCGCCGCGGAATTCCTCGGGGGCGGGCGGGGCGGGGGCGGCCCACGGATGCCTGCCCGCCGTGTGAGGAGCCATTCACGGGGCTGCGGCGGGGGGAGTCTCCCCAGAACAAGGGCGAGCCGGAGCCGCGGTCTGGCAGCCGCGATGAAAGGCTCGGACACTCCCTCGCCTCAGCCGGCGCCTGGGGATGGCTGCGCAGACCCCGTCCCCGCGCCGCTCCCCAGCCCCCCAGCCGGCCTCGGCCTCGGCCACAGACAGCCCCGGGCGCCGCGGGCCCGGGAAGCCCACACCTGGCGGCCTCCGGGACCCCGAGGGCCCACCGGGTCACCTGCCCCTCCGAGGCCACGGGAGCCCCCGGCCCCGAGCACCCTGAGCCTAGCGGGAAAGGGCCCAGGGAGCCGGGCACAGGCCAGCGCGTGGGCCGGAGCCCTAGCGCCCACCCTCCCCTCCCGCGGAGGAGGGAGCCCGTCCGTCCGAGGTGTCCGTCCCCTCAGGCGCCCCAGGGAGCAGCCTCCGGAGGTGCCACCCCCGCCATCCCATCCACGCGGGAACGCAGGACTCCAGAGGCTGCCTCCCTCTGCACACAGTGGTGCTCAGTCATTGCTCAGCAGACCTGCCCACGAGAAGCAAGCCTCAGTCTCACCAGTATCAGAGCCCATCCCAGTCGAGGGTCTTTGGCCTCAATAGAAGGACTTGCTGAGCCCTGGAGTAAGTCCCCAGGGCGCCGGCACTGTCTCCCCTGTTCCCCTACATGACCCCTGCAGCCATGCGGGTGCTTGAGGACTGGCACTCCCATCCCCTCAGCCCTAAAAACAGACAGAAGGGCGAGCAGCCTGAGGCTGAGAACACCAAAAAAGCAGCACCAAGTAGAGTCCCAAGACCCCTGATCAAGCCATACCTGAAGCCCACCGTACTGCCAGATGGTTATTATTCTATGAGCAAATAAGCCTCCTTACATTTTTAAAAAATATTTTATTTATTCATTTATTTATGAGAGACAGAGAGAGAGAGAGAGAAGCAGAGACACGGCAGAGAGAGAAGCAGGCTCCATGCAGGGACCCCGACATGGGACTCGATCCCGGGACTCCAGGATCACACCCTGGGCCGAAGGCAGTGCTGCGCTGAGCCACCCAGGGATCCCCCCTCCTTACTTTTTAAAAAAGAAACAAAGAAAGGAGAACCAACAGCAGCGACTGCGGCCTCTCAACAGAGCCGGGAGCAAAAGGGAGATCATGCAGCTGGACTCCCTGGAGCCACCCGGTACACATGCTCGGTGGGGACACGGGAACCCCACACTCCTCAGTGACCAGCATTATCCAAGGGTTACAGGAGGCAGACGCCAGCCTGGGCCGCAGGGCGTCCTCCCTCTCGTGGGTCCCTGGTGTCCATGCAGGCGACACGCCCTGCACCTGAGCCCCGAGGCTGTGCACACTCTCACAGGTATGGGCTACCTGGCCGTCCGCTGGTCCTTCCCCATCTGGAGCAGGTGGCCTCTGTGAGGGCAGCTCCGCCCTGGGGGCGGCTCTGGGGCCAGGAGGGGACCGAGCTGCAGCCTCGCCAGCATCCTTGGACCAGGACACCTGCATCTGTGGTCCACGTCCAGCTGGTGCGTGTCTGAGGGGGCGCAGGGCACAAGGTGCCTCGGTACCATGGCAGAGCCAGGGGACATGACAAGGAAGAAAGGGGCAACCAGGGCTCTGCCCTGGTCAGCGCATGCCAGTCATCCCGCCACCACCCCAGCCATGTGCATGAGGTGTCCAGGGCCTGGAAGGAGCGAGCCGGGGCGGCAAGTGGCAGGCGCACAGGTGTGCGGGCTAGGACACCCCAGGGACAGGCTCTGCTGGGTGAGGCATGTGGCTGCTGGGGTCCCCCGAGGCCCTGGCGCTGCCCCCTGCGCGGTGCTCAGGCAGCCCGCTGCCCGCACCCCACCCCGCCCTGTGGCTTTGGGAAGGGCCCCAGCCCCACGCCAGGGGCTCCAATGCCCCGAGGGCACGGGGACCTGCCTCCTGCAGGTTTGCTCCCAAGGGGGAGCCCAACAGGGGCTCAGGGAAGAGAGGACCCGAATCAGATATTCCTGGGCGTCTTCCTTCCCAGGCTCCCCCCGCACCCCCAGGGCCCTCACGGCTGCAGCCCCTGCCCTGGGGACCCCCCAGCGGCCCCCCAGCCCGTCCTCCCCCAGCTGAGCTTTCTGAGCTGTCTTCGTAGCGGTCACTAGTCCGAGAACTTGTCTGTTTATTCTCCAACCAGTGATGTGGCTCCAGCGTCCCCATGGCAACAGCCCTGGGAGTCCTGCCCCCTCCCAGGGAACTGCCCAGAAGCTGCCCCTGCCCTCCGCAAGCCCCCGCTGGAAGCTCGCGCGAGCCAAGCAGAGGGCAGGGCGGCCTGGCGGTGCTGGGGCGGCTCTGCGGGACCCGCCCCCCGCGCGTCAGCCGGTCCCGCGGGTGGACTGAGCCGCTCCAGGCTGCCGCCAGCACCACCCAGGCCTACTGCCGGGCCTGGCTCAGCCCGCGTCTGCGGCCAGCTGGCCCCGCTCCCCTGTGGGGCCGCCCTGAGACCACCCTCCAGAGCCGCTCAGGGCCGGGGGCTACCTGCCAACCCCACGGCTGCCCCACCCTGACTGTCCTCGGGCCCGCGCCCCTGCCAAGCCCCAACTGCCACTCCAGCTGCCACCGCCAACTGCCGCCCCATCTCCATTCCAAGTGCTCACCCCCAACCGTCCTTCCAAAACGCCGCTACCAACTGCCAGCACCCTTCCTTCCTGAGCCCCCTCCCACCTCCACCCTCAGGCCCCGCACCAGGGCTGTGCATTCCAGACCTTCCCTCCAGGACCGGGGCTGGGCCACACCTGCTGTGCTCCCGGAGGGGCTGGTGCCAGGGGGCAGAGGCAGGAAGCTAGAGGGGCATCTGGGGGCCACGGGCCCAGCGGAGAGGAAAGGGTGGGAAGAGAAAGGTGCAGAAGTCGGAGGCAAGACGAGCAGAGGCGCCGTCCCCACTGCCAGCTGCACGGCCAGGCCAGCTCGGGGGTGGGACTGTGGCGGGGCCTGGCCTGGGCAGCTGCAGGGGCTGCAGGGAGCCTCCCAGAACAGCTCAGCCCGACCTCTGACCTTGCCCTGGCCCCTCCGGGCAATGGCCAGGGGCACGTAGCCCCTCTCACTCTCCAGGCCTCTGATGGGGGCGCCTCTGGCCTCCACAGACCCAGGTGGGCCCGGTTCCTGGTCTGGGCTCCCGGCTGTGTCCTGTCCCATGCCCCCACCCCACCCCCGCCGGGCACCCTGCACCAACCCTGGCCCCTTTATCACCCACCCCCAGGTCCAATCCTTCACTTCTCCGTCCCCTCTTCCTTTTCCGTACTGATGCTGCGGTCCCTGCGGTGGCATCCTGTGCTCTGGAGATGCTCCCCTGACCCTCGCACCCCACGTGGGGTTTCCACAGCCCCCGCGTCCCCCTGCAGGGTGCGCAGCAACCACGCCATCCGCACGGGTCCTTGCGTGGCGGGGCCAGGAGGCAGCTCTCCGTGCTGCAGGTGCGGCCTGGGCTGTAATTCCATCTCGGGCAGGCCCTGGAAACCCATCCTCGGGGATCCGGCCAGTCCGCGCCGGAGCGGGGTGCAGGGCCGGGGCCTCGGTCTCTGCCGGAGGAGCCAGCTGTTCCCTAGGGCTGCAGCCGCCGAGGCTCACGTTGCAGAGGCCGCGATCTGCAGATAGCCTCCGAGGGTGCAGGACACCGAGGGCTCTCCCCGGCGGCCCCTCCGGGAGCTGCCAGGCCGCCGCCCTGGGGGGACGCGAGAGCCACGTCACTGCGGCACGCTCCAGCCTGTCCTAGGAGGAAAGGACGAGACAGAGCCCCCCTCCCAAGCACCTGCCCTGTGCCAGGAGTCTCCCCGGAGGGCAGCAGTGCCAGGGCGGCCCGGGCCTCCTGGGAGGCAGTGGGCAGAGGAAACAGGTGCTGCGGCCCCGAGACCCTTGGATGAAGGGCCGTGTCCCCCCTGGACGAGGCACAGGCCCCTCTCCTCCGCTGGACGAGTATCCTCCCGAGGCCCCTCGGCGAGCATGGAGAGGCCCCGACCCCGTCCAGCGGCACCTGCTGCCTTGACCTCCCTCCTCCTCCTGTCCATGGGGTGTATGGATGCCCCCCCCGGGCCAGGGCAGCTGTAGTCTAGAGAGCCGATGAGACTCGGGGTTCCGGAGGGAGCCGGGCGGTGAGCCTCTGACTCTTGGTCACGACTCCAGCATCTCAGGGCACAAGGTGGGCCCCTGTTGGGCTCCGGGCTCAGCGTGGCCTCCGGCTTAGGACTCTCTGCCTCTGCCCCTCCCCTGCTCCCACGTTCTTTTCTCTCAAATTTTAAAAATTTAAAATAAATAAATAAATAAATAAATAAATAAATAAATAAATAAATAAAATTAAAAAATGAAAACCTCGGTCATCATTGTCTCAGCTGAGGTTGCGGCAGCTCGCACCTATGTCTCCCCCACCGTGGGAGTCTGAACGAGATTCACCTTGCCACCTCTGCTGAGTGCCCCCCTGTCCTGAGCATCCCCCTCTCCAAGTGTCCCCCTCTCACGAGCACCCAGGGCTAATTTCCTGGTGACAGTGTCATGAATCTCTGTCTTTGTACACGTATTTGTGTGCACTTCCGGGGGTTGTGCTCATGCATGTGTGTCCTTGGGGTCCAGGTGTACGCCTGTGACCCGGCCTCGTGTGCGCCCGCGTGTGGGTGTATGTACCTTGGGAAGTGGAGAGTGTGCAAGAGCATCCGAGCGGCTGCTCTGTGTGCTTTGGTCGGCTTCCGCTCACGACTCAGCGGACGCGCTTGTGAGCCAGGCCCAGTTCTGGGCGCTGAGCAGGACACGGTCTGGCCTGAGCCTCCGGAATGAGAACAAGAGGCTGTGGGTGGAAGTCAGGGACCCGGGGTCGTCGGTGCCGCGCCCGCAGGTGCTCCCGGGGGGAGGGAGCCATGGAGGCCTGCCGGGCCCCACCGGGCTGCTGCTTCTAGGGCTTTCCACAAGCTACAGCGTGCCACTCACGACTTTTGAACTGGACAGCCTTGGTCTAATAACGATTCAGAGAGATTCTGAGGACGTAGAGCTGAGGACCCTGGGCGCAGCCCATGGAGGAGATGCCTCTCCACTTGGCAGCAGGGGGTGGCTGCCGGTTAGGGGACAGGAAGCCAGGCAGTGCTTGGGAGTGGGCGCCATCCAGGTGGTCCTGGCCCGGGTTTGAGCAGACGGCCCCAGCCACGGTTCGACACGGGGAGGGCGGCCTCCAGGACGGCGGAGCAAGCTTGGCCCCTGTGACAAAGGGGCAACCCCTCCCGGGAGTCAACGGGGCACAGCGCCCCCGCCCCAGTGCCACCAGGGTCAGGAGGGGCCATGGGCGGTCCTCCCTCTTGCTCCCGGGGGGCTTCGGGTGCCACCTGGGCGGGCCCAGCACAGAGCCCCTTCCTCCGGTGCCTGGGCGACTTCCAGGCCCCCCGGCGTGGACCGCACTTGGCCCAGGGCTCCCCTCTGCTGCCCACCTCCCCCTCAGACCTGCGAGCCCATCCCGGGTGCCTCTCGCCACCCCCCCTCCCTGCAGACGGTTGGGACGCCAGGCCTCGGGCCCACGGCACACCCCTCGCTGGGGATGCGGGCTGCTGGCGAGGCCCCACGCAGGTCAGCCTCCAGGGCCGCACAGCCTGGGAGGAGGGAACCCTGAAATAGAATCCCCCCCGCGGGCCGTGGTCTCCGTCCCTGCCCGCCAGCCTGCTCGCCAGCCTCAGCCCGCCCCCCTCACCACGCACCCTGCAAGCTGTACCTGCAGCTGGTCTCATGACACGTGGATCCCGTGCCCACACACCCTGCTCGGCTGAGGCACTAACGGAGCCGGCGCCCACGCCCGCTCTCTGCCTCTGCGCCCCCCGCTCGCACTCCCACCGCCCACTGCCCACCCGCGGGTGCCGGGCCACGTCCTCCCGCCCGCCCAGCGCCGCTGCTCCCTGCCCTCTCCCTCGGCTGGAGGAGCCCGCGGGCCCCTGCCCCTGGCCGCTGTCTGCCCTCGCTGTGTGTCTGGCCTTCACCCCGCCCGGGCTCCCGAGGGCAGGGCTCTGCTGGCCCCTTCGGGCTCGGGGGCCGGCGCGGCCGGAAAGGGGACCAGCGCAGCTGTGCGGCTCGGGGCAAGCGGCTTACTTCCCTGAGCTCACTGTGCAGCGAGCGGCCCCCCGACGGCAGGGCCCCCGAAGCAGCCCTGGGAGGCGCCGTCTAGCTTGGCAGCCCCATCACACGGGAGTCTGCCAGCGAGCAGTGGGCACGGGCAGGGGGCAGGGCCGGGCTCCCCAGCTCTGGGCTCTCGGCTGCGGGCTCAGTCCCGGGAGAGCCGGGCGGCGCCCTCCCCGCTGGGCTCGGCCTCGAGTCGTCCTGGGACGCCACCACGAGGGCCCGCAGACCTGGGGGACGGTCGTGTCGGAAGAAAGGGGCTTGCCTGGGCTGCTGCGGGGTGTCCCCTCGGGGCCCGGCCTGCCCCCCCACAGGCTCAGGGAGCGTCAGAGGAAGCCCGGGGCTGCCGGGCCGCAGAGGGCCTGGGGCCTTGGCCGAGGCCTGGGGAGGCCCCCTGGGGGCGGCCGCCTGTCCCTCCCGGGCTCCCAGCCCCCAGAGCGGGCAGCCAGGACCTGCCCGGTGCTTGCACAGTGCCCGGAACCAGTCCCACCCCAGCCACCGCGGGCTGCCTGGGGCTCTGTCCCCCTCCCCTGGGGGGTCCTAGTGCCGGGGTGGTTTTGAAAACCAGAGACTGGAGGCCTTATCAGACCACAGGTTTTCCTGAGGAAGGAAGGGTGGGCCTCCAGGATGGAGCGCCTCCTCTGGGCGTGCCTGGCTGCGGAGGGCGCACCGGCGCTGCCCATCCCTCCCGGGGGGGAGGACAGCTTCTCCCCGGGGGCCCTCGCGCAAGACCTGGCCTGGCCGAGGACACACAGACCCTGAAGGCTGCAGAGGCCGGCGCTCGAGGCTCGGAACCGAGGGTGGGGCGGGAGCAGTCCTCCCTGAAATCCTGAGCACTTTCTAGCATTCCTAGGGGAGTGTCCGTAGCGCCCCCATGGTCCCCAGAGGGCCCCGTGGCCAGTTCAAGGTACACGTCCACCCCCGGGGGTGCCCAGTGAACATCCGTACCTTCGGTTCACCAAAAACCATGTGCCAGGATGTTCAAAGCCATCCTGTTGGTAACACTCCAAACTGGAAAAACCCAAACGCCCCCGAGCCATCGAGTAGGTGACTAAAATACGGCCCGTCCCAGCGTGGGATCTGGACCAGCCACAAGAAGCAGCCACCCTGGATCCCAGGCTCGGCCGCGGCACCACCCCAGCGTCCTCGAGAGCGGAGTGAGGGGTGTCCACGGCACCGATGGGACCAACACGATCACGGGGGTGGGGTGGCCTTTGGGCCCCCCAGGGCTGGCAATGGCCTGTTTCCCTGGTTTGGGAGCTGGCGACAAGATGCGCTCCGGTTACAATAATTTATTCAGCCGCACACTTCGAAGTATGTGCACTTTTCTGTGTGGATGTGACACTTCAATAAAAAGTCATACAAAACCCCCCAAGCCCTCTGCTGCCCCCCTCCCCGGGGGACCCTGTCCTGGGTTCCCTCTGGGCCTCCAGGGACCCTCCACGGAGGGAGCAGAGAAGACGGCTGAGGGCAGCCCCCGGGGGCACCTCGGGGGCACTTCCCACCCGGGGACGGGGAGCCAGCTTGCCCTTCCCAAGGGGCCGCGGGGTGCGGGTCCTCCTGCGGATGTGCGGCCCACCCTGCTGGCGCCTGACCAGCTGGCCCTGGAATGCTGCTGCAACCTGGGCCCGCCCGCTGCCTGCTGGGCCAGGGGTGCCTCTACCCCTTCCGCTTCCAGAGGCCCTGGGGCTATTTTTAACTCGCTGAGCCGCCTCTGCGAGGGTGGACTGAGCCCCCCGTCGGGTAGTGGGGGGGCAGGAGAGAGCCCAACAGCTGCCTTCCTGCCCCCCGCCCTCCCCAGGTCCACAGACACGGTGTCCACGGGGCCGCATTCAGACACAGGCCGGGACGCCGCTTCACACGCAGGAGCACATACATGTACACACACGCAGGGCTCAGGGACCTGCTCACAAATGTACGGGACAAGACGCCCAGGGACCCAGGGCACATGTGGGCACGATTCTCCCGAACTCTCCCCAGAAACCCAACCCACCTGGAGACGCACGCAAAGGCCAGCGGACCTGAGCACAGGTGCCCAGCGACCACCAGCCGGGGGTGCAGGGAGGGCCCTCGGGGCACAGCCACACGTGCACGTGTGCACGGCCAGGAGGGCCCGGCGGTCGGCGGCCACCCCGCTCGGCCCTGCTCCCAGGGCAGCCCCCCCATCTCCCTGCGGCCCACTGGGGCTGAGCTCCTGGAGCCTCCTGCATCTTTCCACCTGATATCCCCCCACCCCCCCGCCCCGGGCCTCCTCTCCCCGTGATGAGGGCAGGCTTGTGGCAGGAGCTGGAGCTGAGCTGGTTCACACCCTCCTTCGCTCACATCCTCGCCCACACACAGGCTCAGGGCAGGAAACCCGGGAGAGGGTTGGGGGAGGCAGCTCCCGGAGAGGTGGCCTTAGCGTCTCAGCTCAGTCCCTTCCCCTTCCTCTTCCCTGCTCCCTGCTCCCCCTCTCCTCTCCTAGCCTTTGTTCCTGGAGCAGCGACCCCCCCTCCTTGCTGTGGGAATAGGACTCAAGTGCTGGGAACACCCCAGGTGTGGGACTGGGAGCCCCTGTCCCTGCAGCCCAGCCGGGGGTGGGGAGGGACTGGGCAGTGGGGGACAGCCAGCTGACTTCCAACTCCCCTCCACCCCCACACTCCCACCTCTGCCCCAGGAGGCCCCAGAGGGATGGAGGAGGGCGGGGGAGTTGGCCTGAGGACAGGACATCCTCTTGGCAGGACACAGGACGCCAGGCCGGAGGTTCCCAGCCCCAGTCAAGGCCACAGGGGGAAAAGGTCACTGGGTCCTGGGCTCACCAGTTCCAAGATTGGCCAGTGTCCTGACAGCCAGTCCCAGCTACTTCAAACAGTGACTCCAAGGAGAACAGCAGGGCCTTTGCCAGCTGAACACCCCAGTCCCCTTGCCCAGACCCCGCTGGCTGGCCAGGATGCAGGACAGCCCACATACCCACCCAGGGTGGCGCCTGCCCCAGGATCCATCCTCACGGAACCCCACAGATGACGGGGGACGCCAGCAGGCCGGGTGGTCACTGCCTCTTGCCACGTGGGGACTCCACCTTTATAGGCCCTCCCCTGCCAGGACAGCAGCCCCAGGGATGGTCCTGCCAGGGTGAAGGCCATGGGGAACCCCTGCTCTCACACACCCACTCCTCTGGGGGCAGCAGCCGAGCCCGGCCTTCTCTGAGCTGGCACCCCGAGCTGAGACCGGCTGACGGTTTGCTCACTGGTCTGGGAGATGAGGGTCCCAGGAGGTGCTGGAGGACATGTCCCGGCTGCCAGGACAGTCTGGGCCCGGCCTACTGGCCAGTGGTGAATCCAGACCAGGACACCCCCACCTGGCGGGGAGCCCCGGGGGCCTCACCGGCCCTTCCACACCAGTCTCCTGGCTTCAGCCTCATGCCCCCCATGCCCAACGCGAGTGCCTGATGGACATTCCAGGCAGCCTTGGCCAGACTATTCCAGTGACCCGAGCAGGAAACGATTCTCATCTAAAAACAGCCTATAGGGCACCTGGGGGTTGAGCGTCTGCCTTTGGCTCAGGACGTGACCCCGGGTCCCGGGATCGAGTCTCGTGTCGGGCTCCCTATGTGGAGCCTGCTTCTCCCTCGGCCTGGGTCTCTGCCTCTCTCTGTCTCTGTCTCTGTGTCTCTCATGAATCAATACATAAAAATCTTTTAAAAATTATAAAAAACAAAAACAGCCTACAAAAGTGAATTATCTCGGGGATCCCTGGGTGGCTCAGCGGTTTGGCACCTGCCTTTGGCCCCGGGTGTGATCCTGGAGTCCCAGGGTCGAGTCCCACGTGGGGCTCCCTGCATGGAGCCTGCTTCTCCCTCCTCCTGTGTCTCTGCCTCTCTCTCTCTCTCTCTAGTCTATCACAAATAAGTAAGTAAATAAATCTTAAAAAAAAAAAAGTGAATTATCTCAACACACAACTTGAGTCTGGATTTGCCTCTTTTTACTTAAGAGTTGAAATCACCAAAGGGGATTTTTTTAAAAAAAGATTTATTAATTCAGGGGAATCCCTGGGTGGCTCAGCAGTTTAGTGTCTGCCTTTGGCCTGGGGTGTGATCCTGGAGACCTGGGATCGAGTCCCACGTCGGGCTCCCTGCATGGGGCCTGCTTCTCCCTCTGCCTGTGTCTCTGCCTCTCTTTCTCTTTCATGAATAAATAAAATCTTTTAAAAAAATAAAAATAAAAGATTTATTAACTCAGACTGTGCACGGGCGGGAGGGGCAGAGGGAGAGGGAGAGAACCTCCAGGGGACACAGCACTGGGCGTGGAGCCTGACGTGGGGCATCACGACCTGGGATCGAAGCCTGAGCCAAACCCAAGAGTTGGACGCTTACCCAACTGAGCCCCGGGCGCCGCCCCGAATGGGATGGGGAGCGGAGAGTTACCAGGTGATCCTGCTCCCCTGCCCCCCAGGGCCCGCCCAGGAGAAGCGACACCTCCTCCAAGAAGCCAACCTCCGGAAGCCAGCCCCTTCCAGCGCCTCAGCCTCATCCCCGTCACCCCCTCCTGATGTTTTCATGTCACACGCATGGTCTTTACATCTTTCCAAAGCTGAGCTCTTCCGAGGTCTAATTTATACACAGACACTCGCCGAGCGTGAGCGAACGACCTGCTGCGCTTTCACAGATGGGGAGTCACGGGACCACCCGACAGCACGCCGGAGGACACCCCGCCTGAAGGGGCCCCTGCACCTCTCAGCGCCCGCGCGAGCCTCAGGCCCTGCCAGCCGTCAGTCGGCCTCCTGGCCCTAGACTTCCTTCTCTTCGGGGGTCGCCTAACGCCGCGGTCCCGGGCTGGCCGTGGGGCCTTCTCCCATCAGCGCAACGCGCTTGAGCTTCATCCTGTGGGAGTGAGGGGGTCACTCCGCTTCCTCCGTCCAACAGACGGACCACAGCCTGCGCGTCCGTTCGCCCGCTGATGGCCTTTCGGGCGTTTCTCGTCGGTGACATCACGAGTCAGGGCGCTACGGTCGAGGACGACTGTGGGAGCGTGTTGCATTCCTGTGGGTACGCAGCTGAGAGCCGGGCTGTGGCCCTTCCCCGCTCATCTCCTGCAGGTTCTACGGCGTGTTTCCGTGGGCCCCGGGGGTGGGCACGGTGCCTCGGGATTGGCCGGCCATGCCTTACACAGGGTCTGTTCTCCACGGACGGACGCCGGTCGCGAGTGGGCGGGCAGGTGGCGGGGAAGCCAGGGCGGGGCCAGGGCAACAGGGTGATGGCAGGTCGCGTGGCAGGGACAGAAGTGGCCTCTGCACCAGTGAGGACTGGAAATGTCTCCTTTGTCCCTCCTCAGAGATGTCAGGGGCCGACACCCTAAACACCCGCAGGGACGTCCGGGGTCCTTCTCAGACGTCTCCTCCACCTCCTCACCTCCCAACACCTGCCCTAAGCCACCCCCAGGGGCACACCTTGCAGCCAGCGGTCACCGAAACCCACACCCACTCGCAAATGACCGCGTCTACCCTCGTCTCTCCGTGGCCACACGGCTGGGACACCCCACTACACCCCTCACGCAGGGAGGGCCCTCCCGTCCCCTGGAGACTCCGCCCCCCATTCCTTCTGATCAGGCGTGGGGCTTCTGTTCTCTCTCAGAAGCACCGGCAGCATCGCAGCCCTATCCTCTCCCGCATCGTCTGCGAGCACCCCAGGCACCCTCTGCTTTTGCCACCCCAGCGCCACTCATGGCTCCGACAACCCAGCTGGAAGGCGAGCGCCACGGCAGGGCCAGGCCCCACTGAACAATCCACTTCAAGAGCCAGTTCCTGCCCATCTTTCTGGTCTCAGCTGCTGACCCCTCTCCCGCTCTCCCCCTTCCAGATTGACAGTGGCGTTTGCTCCTTGGAAGGCCCTCCTTTGGGTTAAGCCCTGGGCCCAGGAGGCACCCTGGGGCAGGGATGCATCAGGGGCCGTGCTCAGCCCTGTCCCCACCACCGCCACCACAAGCAAGGCCCTCGAGGATTATCTGTGCAATGACCAGCTCTGGTGGGAGTGTGACCGGGAGGCGGGAGGGTGGGATGGTTCAGGCCGCCACCAGGTGCAGAGGCCGACCGGGAGGAAGAACTGCCTTTATCTGGCTTCTGGGGCCCAGAGCAGGACATCAGCCCAGGCCCAGGAGGACGTCTTCAGTGGGGTTAGAGGAGCCCACCTTGACATCTGAGGCCTAGCCTGAGGGACCCAGAAGATCCCTGCCCCACGTAGGTGTGAAGACACCACTTGGGACTTTCCAGGGGTCTGTGCCTGCTGACGAGAGCCTTTGCGTGGGGGGTGGGGGGCAGTGCACCAGGGCATTTCCTGCCTAGCCCGGCTCCCCAGGGCCCAGCCCTGCAGCCCTGCTCCTTCCTCCCCCGCCCCAGGGGCTTTCCACAAAGCCCGAGGCCTGCTATTTTTAGCTGAGGGAGAGGGACCGATTCCTGGCCTCACTGGCTCCCGCCATGGGAGCCTGGGTGACGCTGGGGCTGGGGTTGGGCCCCGGAGGCCAGGGAGGCAGCCTCTTCCTTCCTTGCCGCCCACCAAGCCCCTCGCCTGGTTTGCACCTGAGCAACCAAGGTGCCTAGCCCGTGGAGACAGCTGGGGCCCGGCTCCCAGCCCAGCGCGGAGGGGCTCGAGCCCTTGGGCAGGGCTGGCCCAGGGCCTGGGTGGGCTACTGCCCACTTCCTGGGGCCGTGCCTCAGCACTTCAAAGGCCGCTGGCGGCCCTGTGGTCACTCCCTGGCTCCCACGCAGCCGGAGGGGCGGGCCAGCACACGAACCCTGGCAGCTGGGTCCTGCCCCCGGCAGCTTCAAAGCAGCTGGGGTGGGCAGCCCTGCGGTTAGTGCTGATCCCCAGGGGAGGGTGGGGGCCAGGAAAGGGGATAACGGGGCTTTCTCTGCTTCTTGGTCCTCCCCACCCCCCTGCCTTCCTGGGTGGGCCTGTCCTGGAGCAGGGGCTGCCTGGGGGCGCTGATGCCTTCGTGTCTGTGCACCGTGGGTAGGGTTCGGGGGTCACTCTGGATTGCGGCCCCCATTAGAGAAACCACAGCAGCCAAGGTGGGAGGCACCTGGCCGGGCGAGCAGGGGCCAGCAGCCCCTTCACGTCCTCCCTTGTCTCCCCACTTCTCTGCTGAAGCCCGGGGGACAGCCTGGAGGGAGGGGACAGAGGGAAGACAGGACTGCCTGTCCGGGCCGGCCCACCGCAGAGGTGGGCTTGACTCCTCGCCAGCTCCCCAGGGAGCAGCAGGGTAAGGGGGGTGGGCGAGTGAGGGCCTCGGAGCAGCCGCCTGGAGTTCAACAGACACGGAGAACAGAGAGTGCCTTGAGCAAGGGGGGTGGGAGGGAGGAAACTTTCAGGGTCCCCTGGGGTCAGCTCCGGGACAGTTGCCGTTTTTAATCTGCGCTAGAGACTTAGCAGGAGCCCAGAGGGCTGTAACCTAGATCGGCTCGGAGCTCGGAGGTGTGCAGTGTGGCCGAGAACAGCCCTCCCCCAGCCCCGCACCGCAGGCCGCGGGGACACTGGCCATACGGGTCCTGTCCTGCGGGCTTCCCCCCACCAAGTGTGTGGCGGCCTTGCGGGGTCCTGCTCCCCCCTGGGCGGGCTTCCCCTCACCATCCTCCCGGCTTCATTCCTCCTCCAGGGGGTGCCCAAGTCCCGGGGGATCTGGGGCGGGGGCGGGCGGGGTTCTCCTCCATCTGGGGTCCTGAGAATGTGCCGCCCCTGACCTGGGGTCCCCCAGGAGCCAGCTGCAGCCCCCTGCCTGCGCTCCAGGAAGCCTGACCGACCAAGGGGCCTCTGGTGCCGCCAGCCCTGGGCTCCCCGCCCCGCCCCGACCTCTGGCGACCTCCCCAGGCCGTGCCCCCCGCCCACACCCACTGTGCCCTCGGCCTCCCGTGGGGGGCACTGCGGGCGGCCTGACGCCAGGGACAGCCCCTTGGCACGGAGCCTGGAGCCGGGGGCGGGGGGTGGGGGGGCCAGAGCTTGGGCAGGGACCCGGACGCCCAGGCCCCCAAGGGCGCTGCTGAAGAATCCACGTTGTCACAACCTGGAAGGGCCGGGAAGGGCACCCGCGGCGCCCTTGGGAGTCAGAGCCGCCTCCATGCTCGGCCCAGGAGGGGCGCCCCCGGCGGCTGGCTGCGAGCTGGTCGGTGGCACCCCGGACCCTCCGGCTAGGCCCCTTCCCGCCCACTGCCGGTTTTCGGGGTCCCACGACGGCCAGGCAATGTGCGGCAGCCGCTGAAGGCCCGGGCCTTGCCCGTCGTGCGGGGTCCCCGTCTTGCCATCCCCTCATCAAGCTCGGCTGCTCCACATCGGCTTTCCTAAAAGCCCTCGTCCCACTGCACGTCGTGCACGTTCGTAGGCAAAGAGGGAAGGTGCACAAGGTCGCGGCCGGTTCCGACCGTCGCCGCCAGGGAGCTTGGAGGGGACCGGGTAACCCTTCCGGCCCGTCTCAGGGGTGGCCGAGCCCTGCCTACGTCGTTGTGAACTCCGGGACGTGAGTGCTCTCATCACACCGGCCCCTGCACGCAGTGTCACTGTGGTGGCTGAGGGGACCCTGACCGGGCGCGCGGCCATCCTGCGAGTTGGTGTTGAACGTGGTCATCGGGGCCGTTCCCGGGCACAGGGCTGCGCCTGCCTGCACGACGCATGGTCTGCAGAAACGGCACAGACTGGGCAATACCCGGGGTGGGGGGGGGACTGTGCTCCAGGGAACTTGGCCCCCTGGGACCAGCCTGCTGGGCTCCTGACCCCAACCCAAACTTTACCCTGATGGTGGGGGTGCAGTGGGAGGAGACTGGCCCTGCTGGGAGGCAGGAAGGAGAGGGCGTGGGTGTGTACTGCTCCCCACCAACCCCACCATCCTTGAGGGCTCTGGGTAATTCTCTGTGATTCCAGATGTTCAGCAGCTGTCTTGGCCATTTCCGCCCCTTCTTTGACCCTGCATCCGCCAGGAAGCGTCCCCTCCTGTCCTCAGGCTCTGAGCCACCCCCCACCTTCCCTGCACCCCATTTCCTGAGCAGAGGCGTTTGTGCAGACTCAGCTCCCTATCCCGCCAGGGTGGCTTCAGTTTTCCCAAGGCCCGGGCTCTGCTCCCAGAGCCCTGGGCTGCTGTGGTCAGCTCACGGCTGCCACCTGGCTGGACACCCTCTGCCAGGGGCTCCGATCCCAGCCCCCACCCCTCCAGTCTCTGGGACTGGTGTTTTCTCTCTCCCTCCACTCTTGCTCCAAGGTTGGCTGGGTCTGCTCCTGCAGCATAAATCAGGGCCTCCAGGGAGGCCGAGCAGAACCGGCCAGGAGGGAGCACTGCCTCAGCGGGGGAGGGTGGAAGCCCCGAGCCCAAGCCCGTGAGGGCCAGAGGTCACAGAGCCCAGCAGGCTCTGCGGGGGTGGGGTATATGCTCAGATGTCTGCCCCACAGACCTGGGGCGCGAGGGGGGGTTGCCTCCTCCAACTGAGACCTGATAATTGAGATTACGGCCCCACCTTCCCTGAGCAGATGGGAGGGAGAGCACAAGAGGTCATTGCTGCTGCAGCTGGTCCAGTCTGGGGGGCTCTGCTCTTCTGGAGAGGGGACGGCAGGAGGAGGTCTCCCTTCCTGTCACATGCTTTCCTGTCTCAACAGGGCTGGTGGTTGGGGGCACTTGGGCTCCCATGGACTGGGGGGCAGGGCTGGTGGGGTCAGGGGCCAGGCCAGACACAGGCTACGGGCACTTCCAGCCTGCTGATCTCTGCTCCTTGGAAGCTGGCCTCTGCTCCCCCTCCACCAAAGCCACCTCTTCCTCCAGGCCTCCTGCTCTTCTAGGGCGAGCCAAGGGCAAATGGACCTGAGTGACGGAAAGTCTATTTCCAAAGACAAGTCTCAGAGCTCAGCAAGCCGAGAGACTGTCCCCAGGAGGACGGGCTCCTCCAAGCCCCGCAAGACGTGGCGTTCTAACATACTTTGAGGACAGTCTTCCAGGAGACCCCTGTGTTGGTTTGGATTCAGGCTGAGGACCCAACGAGGCCTTCTTTTTTTTTTTTTTTTTTTAAAAGATTTTATTTATTTATTCATAGAGACAGAGCGAGGCAGAGACACAGGCAGAGGGAGAAGCAGGCTCCATGCAGGGAGCCCGATGTGGGACTCGATCCAGGGTCTCCAGGATCACGCCCTGGGTTGCAGACGGCGCTAAACCGCTGCGCCACCGGGGCTGCCCCCAACGAGGTCTTCTACTCTGCTGTTGGAGGTCACGCCTCCGGTCTCACAAAGTGAGCCGGGAGCTTCTGGGTCTGGCACCCCCACCCCCAGCTTCTGAGTTTATGAAAGGGGTTCCCAGGAGAGTAAGTGTCCCCACTGTCGCCCACGTTTTCCACTCCCACTACTAACCCAGGACCAGGGGGCACATTTTGGGAGGACCAGGACCACCAATCCCCGTGGGCAGCAGTTATGCCCACCCCTTGACCTCAGGCAAGGCACCCTGTGGGCTCTTCTGGGGTAGTTTCCCCATGGCCCCTGCTGCCACTCAGACCCAAGGAAAAGGTGAGGTGGTTGCAGGGAAGAGGGAGCAAGAGGAGACCCTTGTCCAGGTGCACCAGTGGACCCCGAGTCACCCCACTGGTCCTCAGGACCTGACCACGGAGCACAGCAGCCCAACCTGGGATATGAGCTGGATAATCAGGAAAATCTGGATCTCAGTTGGCTGGGGGAGGGATGCAGGGGCGGGGGGAAGGTGCCAGGTTGAGCAACAAATAATAAACAAACCTAAAAACAGGATATCCAGTTAGAGCTGAATTTCTGACAAATAATTTTTCTAGTAACGTATGACCCATGCAAGTAGGACACACTTCTACTCAAAAGTACTTATTGTTCATCTGAAATTCAAACTTACGTGGGCATTCTGTGTTTTAGCTGGAGAGCCCAGTGGAGGGATATCCAGCCTCCCAATTCACTGTCAACCCCTCCTGCTTGCCAGCCCCTAAGGAGCCCAGCAGCCTGCAGCTCTGCTGCACAAGCCTGGTGGGAACTGGGCTGCAGGGGATGCACCTACACGGAGCAGGGGCGCAGAGCGGGCTTGCGGGGGCCTGGAACCCCCTGCCCAGAACACTCTGGGTCTGTGAGGCGGGTCCGGCTGCCCGGCTCCAAGGCTCTGGCTCGGTTTGCCCAATTCCCTGTTTCCGGTCCAGGCTACTATAGAATGAGCCCTCAGAGCCTGGCTCGACCCCTGCCCCCTCTGCCCTCGGGTGGGCCGGTCCTTTCGAGCGCAGGAGAAAAAGAGGAACCCACCGAAGCCCTCCAGAAAAGAGGAAGGTACAGCTTGCGGGCTGGTTTGAGGGAGGAGTGGGGAGGAGGGCTTGGCCAGGGGCTGAAAATGAGGAACACCCGCCAGGCAGGACCTACCTGGAGGTCACTGCCTCTGCTGGCACCCGTGGAAAGAGGATGCAGAACAGGTGGGGGGTTTCCAGCCCAAGCACACCCCTTTCCGGGAAAGGAAGGTGTGGGGTGGGGGTGGGGGGACAGGACCTCGGACACGCACTGCCTCACTGCTCTGCGGCACCCCCGTGGCCAGACTGTTTCTCCCCTAGGGTGGTGAGGTGCATGGGATTCCTGGGCCGAGAACTGCTACCAGCGGCCTGCCTCGGGGCCTCCAGTGCCTGAGCTCGCAGCCTGAGCACCCTTGCTCCCCCCGTGGGAGCACCTGGGCCGGCGGGGAGCCATGGTGGCCCACAGCGGGGCTCGGCCGGGGCCAAGGAGGCCCTGCGTGTTGCTGCCGAGGCCGTAGGTTTCCGGGCCGCTGTCCGCCCTCCGTGGGGGTGGGGGTGGGGCTGCTCCAGGTGTGACGGGCGCCCCACGGGAGCCGCGGGCACGGGAGGGAGGGCGGCTGTGCGGGGGCGGGGCCGAAGCCTTTGTCGCCGTCACAGGGGCCGCCTCGCTCCCAGCAACAGTGACTCCCCTGGGGGCACGTGCGCCGCCGCGGACCCCCAGGCCCGGGTCACAGAGGCCGCAGGGCCGGGGCCTGAAGAGGCGCGTCCCCAGCCGGCCGAGCGCGGCGCTCACCCCGGTCCCGGCCCCGCAGCCCCCGCGGCCCCCGCGGCCCCCCCCCGGCCCCCGCTGACCTCCCAGCCCCCGGCCCCCGCTGCCCCCCCAGCCCCCGACCCCCGCTGACCTCCCAGCCCCGCGCGCACTCGGCTCCCGCGGAGCGCCGGCGCCTCGGCGCCCATGTGCGTCGTGTGCTTCGTGAAGGCGCTGGTGCACGTGTTCAAGCTGTACCTGGCCGCCAGCTGCAGCTACGGCCTCTGCGGCCCGCCCGTGGACTTCCGCCGGGACGCGGTGCGCGCGGGCGGGGGCGCGGGCGCGGGCGGGGGCGCGGGCGGGGGCCGGCGGGCGCTGACCTGCGCGGCGGCCGCGGCGGGCGTGTGGCTGGTGCGCGGCGCGGCGCGGGGCGGGGAGGCGGCGGGGCGGCCGCGGGGCGGGGCGCGGGGCCCGGCGCTGTGCCTCCTGCTGCAGCTGCGCGAGCTCCCGGGGCAGCTGGCGAGCTACGCGCTGGCGCACTCGCTGGGCCGCTGGCTCGTGTCCCCCGGCTCCGTGTCCCTGATGGCGCGCGCGCTGCTGCCGCTGCTGCAGCGGGGCCAGGAGCGCCTGGCGGAGCGCTACGGCGGCCTGCGCGCCGAGCTGGCGGCCTGCGACGGCCACGAGATCCACGCGGTGTTCATGGACCGGCGCCCGCACCCGGGCCGCGGCGGCCGCGGCCTGCGCCTCGTCATCTGCTGCGAGGGCAACGCCGGCTTCTATGAGATGGGCTGCCTGTCGGCGCCGCTGGAGGCCGGCTACTCGGTGCTGGGCTGGCACCACGCGCGCTTCGGCGGCGGCCCGGGCGCGCCGGCCCCCGAGCGCGACGCCAGCGCGGTGGACGCGGTGGTCGGGTTCGCGCTGCAGCGCCTGCGCTTCCCGCCCGCGCACGTGGTGCTCTACGGCTGGTCCGTCGGCCGCTTCGCCGCCGCCCGGGCCGCCGTGGCCTACCCGGAGCTGGGCGCGCTCGTGCTCGACGCCAGCTTCGACGACCTGGTGCCGCTGGCGCTCAGGGTCATGCCGCGCAGCTGGAAGGGGCTGGTGGTGCGCACCGTGCGCGAGCACTTCCACCTGGACGTGGCCGCGCCGCTGTGCCGCTACCCGGGCCCGGTGCTGCTGCTGCGGCGCTCGCGGGACGACGCGGACGCGGCGGGCACCCCGGGGCCCCCGCGCCCCCTGCCGGCCGGCGGCGGGGAGGGCGACCGCGGCGACGAGCTGCTGCTGCGGCTGCTGCGCCACCGCTACCCGGCGCTGATGGCGCGCGAGGGCCTGGCCGCCGTGACGCGCTGGCTGCGGGCCGGGAGCCCCGCGCGGGAGGCCGCCCTGTACGCGCGCGCGCGCGTGGACGACGAGTGGTGCCTGGCGCTGCTGCGCTCCTACCGCGCGCGCCGCGAGGCCGAGCAGCCGGACGCCGGGGCCTGCGCGCCGCACGGGCCGCCCTTCCCGTGGCGGCTGGGCCGGGGCCTGAGTGCGCGCCGCCGCCGCCAGCTCGCGCTCTTCCTGGCGCGCAGACACCTCAGGACCGTGGACGCCACGCACTGCAGCCCGCTGGAGCCGGAGGACTTCCAGCTGCCCTGGAGGCTGTAGTCCCCGGCCTGCGGCGGCCGCCAGCGCCCCGCGCCCCCTCCCGCCTCCCCACGCCCACACCAGTAAAGCCGGCCCTGCCTGGGGATCCCGACCTGCTGAATGGGGAGGGCGCCGCGCACCCCCTCGCCCCTGCCCCCCCCCCCCACGAACGCCGCGGACCGGACCTCGGTGCGCTCCCAGCTCCGGGGAGGAGCCAGAGCCTAGCCCGGCCCAGCGGAGGTGCCTCGATCCCCCCGCGGGATGGCGGGAAGGCGGGCAGGCGGGCGGGGGGCTCCCCGAGGTGCCCCGACCTGGCCTAGGACACAGGACGGTCCTGGGAGGGGTCCGTGCCCGTCACCCCTCGCTGTGAGAGGACGGTGGTCCCGGAGCCCCGCGGCAGGTGCAGCAGGAGAGCGACGTGGGCGCCCGGGCGCCCTCCCCGCCTCCGCGTTCCTGGCTCCTACAGGACAGGACGGCGTCAGAGCCATAGGTGCTCAGGCAGGCCGCGTGGGGCGCAGGCACACCTGCGCTGGACACCCCGGGGCCGGGCCGGGCCGGGCGGGGCGGGGCTCCTGGCCCAAGGGTGCAGCGCTGACCGGCCGAGCGCGGCAGGAGGTGGGGGCCCCTGGCTGTCCCCGCCCCAGGACTGCGGCCAGCCAGGTGGGCTGAGCGGGAGCCGGACAAACCAAGGTGGCGAGTGGGGCAGACGTTTACTGCACAGTGCCACGGCGACACGTGGCTGTGATGCTCCAGAGGCGGGGGGGGGATGCCTGTTGCCGGGTGAGGCAGGTGGGAGGAAGCCTGCGGCCAGGTGAGGCAGGTGCTGGGATACCTGTGTCCAGGTGAGGCAGGTGGGGGGGGGCACCTGCACCCAGGTGAGGTGGGCATGGGGGGGTGATGCCTGTGTCCGGGTAACACAGGTGGGGGGGCACCTACACCCAGGTGAGGTGGGCACGGGGGGGGGGGGCGCCTGTGGCCAGGTGAGGCAAGTGGGGGGGTCACCTGCACCCAGGTGAGGTGGGCACGGCGCGGGGGCGACACCTGTGTCCAGGTGAGGCAGGTGCGGGGTCACCTGCACCCAGGTGAGGTGGACTCTGGGAGGTGACACCTGTGGCCAGGTGAGGCAGATGGGGGGGCACCTGCACCCAGGTGAGGTGGGCACGGCGCGGGGGCGACACCTGTGTCCAGGTGAGGCAGGTGGGGGGGCACCTACACCCAGGTGAGGTGGTCATGAGGGGGGTGACACCTGTGTCCAGGTGAGGCAGGTGGGGGGGGGCACCTACACCCAGGTGAGGTGGGCATGGGGGGGGGCGACACCTGTGTCCAGGTGAGGCAGGTGGGGGGGCACCTACACCCAGGTGAGGTGGGCACGGGGGGGGCGACACCTGTGGCTCAGGTGAGGCAGGTGGGGGGGTCACCTGCACCCAGGTGAGGTGGACTCTGGGAGGTGACACCTGTGTCCAGGTGAGGCAGGTGGGGGTGTCACTTGGACCCAGGTGAGGTGGGCACTGGGGGGGGTGACACCTGTGGCCAGGTGAGGCAGGTGGGGGTGTCACTTGCACCCAGGTGAGGTGGCACTGGGGGTGGGTGATGCCTGTGTCCAGGTGAGGCAGGTGGGGGATGCCTGTGTCCAGGTGAGGCAGGTGGGGGGGGTCACCTGCACCCAGGTGAGGTGGACTCTGGGAGGTGACACCTGTGTCCAGGTGAGGCAGATGGGGCACCTGCACCCAGGTGAGGCGGGCACTGGGGGGGGGCGACGCCTGTTTCCAGGTGAAGCACGTGCCCCGGGGGACGCCTGTGGCCAGGTGAGCCTTGAGCGATACACGAAGGGGCTCGGGGCAGCGCGGTCCGAAGGCTCAGGCCCGGAGGCGTTCAGCACCACGTAGGGGTTTGCTCGCAGTGGCGACTCCGAGCCGAAGCGGGGAGGCCTGGGGCCCTGTTTCAGCACCACCGGGTGGTCCAGGGCTGGCTCCCGGCCGAGAGTCCGGCGTTTGCTGGTGACCCCGGGCCCATTCCTCCGGCCTCGCTCCCCCCCCCGCCCCGGCTCCCGGGCTGCCGGAGAAGGAAGCGCCGGGGCCCTGGGGGATCGCGGTACCGGCGCTCGGGGCCTGTCGGTAGGTCGGGGCGGAGGGGGGCGGGGAGGGGGGGGAAAGCCCGGCCGGCGGCGCATGCGCAGACCGGCGCCCGCGGCCGGGGGCGGGGGGGGAGCAGCGGCGCGGACACGCCTTTTCCCACGTAACGCGGTGCAATCCCCGCAACAACTGAGGGGAGGAACCACCCCCAGAGTCAGGCGGGCGGGCCTCACGGGGCCTGAAGCGGGCTGTGCGCGGCGTTAGCCTCGGCGCTGCCTGGAAGAGGCCGGCCCCAGGCTGCCCGGCGCCATGTCGGACAGTCCCCCCAGTCCCCGCTCCCCGAGGCCCCGCGGCCTGCTCCACCTGCGCCCCGCCCGGGGGGCCGACGGAGGCATCCCTTAGGGCCCGCCGCCCCTTCCGGCTTCGGCCGCAGCCTCGGCCAATCAGGTTGGGGCAGGTAATAGGGACGGGGCCGAGCCACGCCCTCATTGGGCACAGCCGGCGGGGGCGGGGCAGGCGGCAAGCGGAAGTGGGCCGTCGCGTCGCTGATTACGTCACGCCGCCGTGGCTGAGGCGGTTCCGCTGGCTGGCGTGTACGCGGCTGGCGAGCCCCGGTGCGGCCCGGCGCCCGAGACCCCGGCCCCGACGCCCTGCGGCCCGGCCGCCGCGCGAACATGGACTCCGCAGGCCAAGGTACCCGCGGCCGGCGCCTCGGCGCGTCCCCGGCGGCGCGTCTCGGACCCTCGGGCCCTGCGCCTCCGTCCGCCGCGCGGCTCGCTTGCAGCTGCGAGCCTCAAAGCTTCCGACGGTCGTGGCTCGGCGTCCGGGCCGCTCGGGCGGGTCCCCGGCGCCCCTGCCTCGGCCCGGGCCGCTGGCGGCGTGCGGCCGGCCTCCGTCCCCCTCGGGTGGCAACGCGGCTCGGAGCCCGGGCTCCCTGGGGGCGGGCGGCCGAGCGGCGCTGACGGCGCGTTCCTGCGCGGCCGCCCCGGGCGACGGCGGGGCTCCCGGGCTCTGAGACGGTCCGCGGCTCTCCCTGCCCTAGCTCGGGAGCGGGAGGCTCGGCGTCGGCCTGCTGCGGAGCCGGGCGGGACGAGAGGAGCTGCTTGGCGCCTGCTGCGTGCCGGGTGCGCTGCAGACCCGCCTCGCACGTGGCCTCGCGCGGTTTTCGGGGTGACCCCTTGAGACTTGCCGTGTTGTCCCCATGCAGGTGATGGATGGCACAGCCCTGGGCAGCGGGGACTCCCCGGACCGCCGCGCCGCGCCTTGGCCTGCTTGCTTAGTGCCCAGCCTCTCCCTGGGGTGATGCTGTGGGCTCAGCGTGTCCGCGGGCATTCGCTTATTATTATTATTTTTAAAAAACAGAAGAGAAAGATAGTGGGGATTTTAAGGCATGTAGCAAATTTGAGGAGGTTCAACGTAGTCTGCTACAGATACAAACGCAGAAGTCAAGTCAGGGAGGTTGAGCTCAGGATCTGTTGGTAAACTGGACACGCTTTATGTCGTGAACAGGTATCGGCGGCCCCGAGGTGCTGACCTCAGCTGTCCCGGGGCGTGTGAAGGGAATAAGCCAAATAGAGCATCTTTGGTTTGTTTGTTTGTTTAATATTTTATTTATTCATGTGAGACACACAGAGAGAGACGGAGGCAGAGGGAGAAGCAGGCGCCACGCAGGGAGCCCGACGTGGGACTCCATCCCGGGACCCCAGGATGACGCCCTGGGCCAAAGGCGGCGCTAAACCGCTGCAGCACCCAGGGATCCCAGCATCTTTGGTTTTTTTTTTTTTTTTTAATTTTTATTTATTTATTTATGATAGAGAGAGAGAGAGAGAGGCGAGACACAGGCAGAGGGAGAAGCAGGCTCCATGCACCGGGAGCCGGAGCCCTACATGGGATTCGATCCCAGGTCTCCAGGATCACGCCCTGGGCCAAAGGCAGGCGCCAAACCGATGCGCCACCCAGGGATCCCAGCATCTTTGGTTTTAAGTGCAGTCTATTTTTAGCACACTCTGGGATTTCCACTAGAGAAACATAATCTGCGACTAAGGAACTTCTTTCCAACCTTTGTGACTTCACGTCTATTTTATTTGTTTCCTTCTTAAAAAGTTCACTTACTTATTTAACGTCTACAGCTCCCGTGGGGCTCGAGCTCCCAGCCCTGGGATCAAGAGCCAGCCAAGTGCCCCTGTGCCTTTACTGTTAAATGTGCTAGACACGGTGCCGATTGCGTGGTACTGAAGGACGGCCGTGGGTTCGGAGCTGGGAAGAATTGAAGCTGACGCATGTTTCCTCGTGTGGCATCTCACCAACTTTTAGTGCAGGCGGGAAGATGCTTTTAAATCAAAGAGGAGATAGTGTAGGAATTGGAACCCGATCCGGTGCAGCAGAGGTGCGGAAGCAGTGTTGCCTCTGCGCCTCGCTGCGTGTTGCTGTGGAGCGAGGGTCGAGGACAGACCACAAGGCGTATTTTGTTTTGCTGACTCTCGGCTGGGGCTGGATGACGGGCATACGCTCCTGGTGTGTAATTTTAGTGTGTGCTCTGCGGATTGGTTGATTGGAAGTGGTGCTTGTTGTGTTTACAGCTGCATTAGGTTTCTCCACTCTAAAACTTAGATCTGTTAGGTCTGACAGCTTTGTTTGTGGCAAAGGTTTCCTATCTCAGGAAAGTGCACTCGCATGGGGGAAGCAGTTAGGGTCTGGCTGCTTTTCTTGTGCCCTGAAGTAGCACCTTGGGTGGTCTGAGGCGCCCTTGGCCTGATGCCAAACCATCCCTGCAGAGCTTGTCCGGGCAGAGGTGTTGCTTCTCTCCACGGTCCCCGCCCCCCAGCCTGTCCTCTCACCCTCTCCTTCTTCCTTGGTGGAGACCTCGACCTCATCCACTTCTCTTTAACTTCGTATTGACACCATCTGGCCTTATGTCTCTGGCAGATATCAACCTGAATTCTCCTAACAAAGGTCTGCTGTCCGACTCCATGACAGATGTCCCTGTCGACACGGCGGTGGCTGCCCAGACTCCTGCTGCGGAGGGTCTGACCGAGGCTGAGGAGGAGGAGCTTAGGGCTGAGCTTGCAAAGGTGCTGTGTCTTGGCCATTTTTCCTGGGGTAACCATGAACTAATGAGGGGGCAGAGAGCTGGCTGTGCTCTGCAGAAATTGCCCTGGGAGGGCATTCCTAGAGTCCCTCAGAAACTGCTCTTTGTGGCCACGTTGTCTGTGCTCAGCGCCTTGTAAGTACTCCATGAGGAGGACGTCTGCATGGGGACAGCTGCTCTGAGCACACCGTCTACTGGGAGTTTTTTCGTTAGAATTAACACTTGATAGTTTGGAGACTCAACAAGCCATCTGCCCTGGATCTTCATTTTTCTTTTAAAACATTTAGTTTGGGAGATCCCTGGGTGGCGCAGCGGTTTGGTGCCTGCCTTTGGCCCAGGTGCGGTCCTGGAGACCCGGGATCGAGTCCCACGTTGGGCTCCCAGTGCATGGAGCCTGCTTCTCCCTCTGCCTGTGTCTCTGCCTCTCTCTCTCTCTGTGTCTGTGTGACTATCATAAAAAAACAAAACAAAAAAAACATTTAGTTTGTAAAAAGTGCTTCATGTGAGCATTTTGTTTATTTATTTTTAAAGATGCAGAGAGGATCTCCTTTTTTTTTTTTAACATTTTATTTATTTATTCATGAGAGAGAGGAAGAGACACAAGCAGAGGGAAAAGCAGGCTCCCTACAGGGAGCCTGATCTGATGCAGGACTCGACCCCAGGACCCCGGGATCACGCCCGGGCCAAAGGCAGATGCTAAACCACTGAGCCACCCAAGTGCCCCTCATGTGATCATCTTAAAGGGAGTCTTTTAAGAGGAAGTGGTAATTAAGACCCAAAATTTCCAAGTACAGTTTTTACTTATAGCTTCTGCTGGAGATGTTTCTTTTTACTGTGTGATGCAGAATCTAGTGGTACTCACTTGGGATTCAAAATCTGGGGACATGGGGCAGCCCCGGTAGCGCAGCGGATTAGTGCCGCCTGCCGCCCAGGGTGTGATCCTGGAGACCTGGGATCAAGTCCCACGTCAGTCTCCCTGCATGGAGCCTGCTTCTCCCTCTGCCTGTGTCTCTGCCTCTATCATTCATTAATAAAAATAAATAAACAAATCAAGCAAGCAAGCAATCTTTTTAAAAAACAAAACCTGGGGACATGAACTTGTCAATATCTGAGTGTAGCATCCGTCAGTCAGAGCTGGTGTGCTGCCTATCACAGGCCTCTGCGCTGTCTTCAGAGATGAGCCCTGTGTTGATAAAAGAGCTAGGTGGGCAGATGAACCTCAGCCACGACCGGGTTTCAGACCAAGGGGGAAAAGGATTCAGCGGTTTCTGAGTTGAGTGAAGATTATGGGATCAGCAGCAGGCAATGTAGTGAGGCTCATGCTTTGCACTAGGTCATTTCAGAGTTGAGCTGCAGAGTGGAGAAGTTCTATGTCACTTAAAATTTTCAGCGTGAACTTCCCCTAACACAGCTGGATTGCACACCCTCAAGCCCTATCGATCATCACACCAGAGTGGAATGTTCTAATCACTGGTTGTTACTGCTGGAGTAATACGTAATAGTTGGGCGTTAGATGATCCTATGTTTCTAAATTACATCTTGTTTCAACTGTTTTCTGATGGAAAACTAACGATATAAGGATTCTGAGCTACTTTTTATCACTTTATTCCAAACAACCACTTTTTTAAGAGAAGGATCCCCTTTTTTTTTTTTTTTTTTTTAAATGGCAGCTGTTGACACAGGAGCTGAAAACAGACATCTGGTGTTGTGAAACTCCAGAGAATGCTTCTTTCTCAAGTTGCATCCTTTTTGTTGTTGTTAATTTTACGGCCTCAGAAGATTCAGGTCTTTATTGTCAGGAGAGTTTCTCTTACCAGTTCAAACTACCTTAACCACAGAAGGGAATTTACTTTTGGCCTGGGTAACTGCCTTTCCCAAGACCTGAGATGACCTCAGGAACATACGTGTTCCCGTAAGGGCTGTTGCTCTGTTATCTGGGTATCTGGCTGGCCGGCCATCTGTTTGTCAGCTCCCCTTCCCAGTGCAGATGGGTCCTGGCTGCCAGCAGTTCCAGCTTCTGAGCCCAGAAGGAGAGGGGCTTGACTCTTCAGACACCTGTGCCCCGTCCGGCGGGGGGGGGGGATGAAGCTGTGATAGGCCTGGCGTGGTGTTGCGTGGGTGGGCACAGTGATTGCAAGCCCCACCAGAGCCACTTGACTTGGGGGGATGAGACAGTCTTCCGGAAGAAGTTGGAGTGCCAGTACCAGATAAAAACAGGGTGGTGGTTGGACACAGACTCCGTTCTTAACGCAGGTTATGTTTCTGTAAGCGGAAAGTCCTTAGAGCATTCCGAGAAACTTCTCATTGCAGTGTGTGTGAAGATGTTAGTCACTTCCCACAACACTGGTACTAATCAAGTCAACTGTGTGCTTTTACAGGTGGAAGAGGAAATTGTCACTCTGCGCCAGGTCCTGGCAGCTAAGGAGAGGCACTGTGCGGAGCTGAAAAGGAAGCTGGGCCTCTCTGCCTTGGAAGGCCTGAAGCAGAACCTGTCCAGGAGCTGGCATGACGTGCAGGTCTCGAACGCGTAGGTATCTGCCCTGGGGACTCAAGTATGCCTGTGTGCAAGCAGCCAGCCAGAGGTTCTGAGTCCTTGACCTAACCCCTGGTGTGCAAAGAGCTTAGAGTCTACACATGCTTTTAAAAGGCAGTTGGACACGCTAGCTAGTTGTCGAAGCAGAGACTGACAAGAGTGTGTTCCAGTGTCCAAAGTTGAGAGGACACTGATGAGGTCCTTAACGAGACTGATTTTCTGTGATCCCATAGCTCAGTGTGTGCCGAAGTGGACACGAGTCCTTCTCATGAGCACGTTGTGATCACAGCCCCAGGACCTCTGACCCAGATGTGACTCAGTTCTCTGAACTTGGGGAGTGCAGCTACATGGCTCTGAAACACATCCTCCGACGTCTGGAGGGTCGGTTTGGGGAAATGTTTCCCTCTAAGAAGCCACGTCCCTGCCGAGAGGTTGAATCACATTTCATGAAAATCACCTACAAAATCCTATTTCTCTGTCTTAGGAAGTCCTAGATTTTGAATCCGAAGGGTGACTGCCTTCCTTGTTCCTCACAGCAGTCCCGTTCCCCAAGTGCTGTCTTGCGTGGACTGTCCAGGCCCTCGCTTGGCATGACAGGAAGAGGACTGATTGGCTCTGCCACAGCCTCCCCTGGGCCTGCCCAGCAGGTGCTGAGAGGAGGAGCAGATCCTGTCCTCAGGCGGGCTGCACACCCAGCATTGCTGCTCTCCAGCCCTCCTCTGTGCTCCCTGGCATTGCACCTGTAGTTTGAAACCTTAGTTAAAATAACTGTTCTACGTGATTTACCACAGACTTTCTGTTTTTAGCTATATGAGAACTTCTGAGAAACTTGGAGAGTGGAATGAGAAAGTGACCCAGTCAGACCTGTGAGTGCCTTTGCCGTCACACCTCCGTCCCCCTCCTCTTCCTCTCCACACTCCTAGGGACAGGGAGGCTGTGCGCACTTGGCACAAACCTAGTTTGGGTGTCTTTTGGCTATTTTATTTTTAGTATTTTTCTGTTCTTAAACACAAATGGAAGTATAATTCTTGTGAAATGGGTGCCTCCCTCTGGTTGCCACGGATGCATCCTTTAGATGAGAGGCCTAGCTGGGTCTGGGAGCATCTCTGGCTGGTAGGCAGCCCTCAGCCTTCCTAGTGGGCAGACTGGCTGACCGCCATCGGGACTGATGCTGGTGTTCACTTGGGGGGTGGGGGGGTTTTCTCCTGCATACCTAGCTCCAGAGGAGGGGTTCTCATAGCTTCACTCAGATTTAGCGCTGGTTCTTGGGCGAGGGCTGCCGCACAGGCCATGCTGGTGGGATCTTGGAGGAGCCGCTTTGGTCTCGGGGGCACCAGGTGTCAGCCACACAGGATATTAGCAGAGTAGGAAACACGCAGATCGGTTTTCATGTCCGTCAGAGCTGTAGTTTGTTTGTTTATTTTTTTAGAGCTGTAGTTTAGTGAGTCCTGATGTTTTATTTGAGATCCTTAGGCATGGTAATAGCACTTCATTGATCTTTGCTCCAATCTGATTATAATTCCTTTGAACTGGGTGGGGTCACGTGTTAAGCTATTCACTTTCGGGGATTCTTTTCCCTTTTGTTGAGGAGGAAGTGCAGTGGGGGCTCCCAGAGAGCATGGCGGACAGTCCTTTGTGTTTGGAAGGAAATGGTTGTTAACGAGCTGGTCTTTGTGAGCCTGGGACCCAGGTCGGCTGGCTCTGTGCTCTCAATCGTCACAGCCTGGTGGCACCAGGGGAGCTGGGTACCAGGGCGCTCTGGCGGGTCCTGCCGTTGGTGTGGTTTGGTGTGACCGCAGCCATGGCCACACCCTGGCGTGTTGTGTCTGCGGGGCTGTATTGGAGGATGCCTCCACCACCTGCAGACATTCTTGAGGTTGAGACAGTGGCCATCATCTGTGTAGTTTGAGCACCAAGCAGGCTCACGGTGCACACTTAACCCGAAAAGAATCTCGGGAGACTTTGGTGCTGTTTGTAAAACCGGTTGACAACAGGTTGCTAGGATAGTGTCTCTAATAACTACAACTGTGACTCCTCTGAGAAGCCTGTGGCTCTGGGCATGGAAGTGGCTGGTGGGGTGGCCTTCCCAAGCACCTTGCCAGACGGCGGCCATTCCCAAGGCCTCACCCCAAATTCCATTTGTGGAGCAGTTGCCAAAGTGACACTCCGGAGGCTGGAGTGTTTCTGCAGGGACGGCCCAGGAGGACGATGACCCAGCTCCTGGTGGGATGACTGGAAACATTGGCTGCCTTGCACTCCCTGGGGTGAAGGTGCCTGCCTGGTCATCGCTGCAGGAGGCCACTGGTGGGGTGCGACTGCCCTGAGCGTCAGCAAAAACGTCTGTGCCTATAACGCTGCTTTTCGTGAAGCCGTGCTGGGCATAGGCAGTTTCGATGCTACACATGCTTTCTCGTCTCAGGGAACTAGTTCTTTATTCAGACTGCCGTGCACAAGAGGTGTGTTCTCTTCGTTGGGTCGCCTGACCGGCTTCTGTCTATTGGTAGAGAGAGCTGAAGATGTGCAGGTGGCACCAGGTAAACTCCGTAGCCGTGGTTGGTGTGTCGAGTCCTTCGTTTGTACGTGACAGCACAGACGTAGATGGTGTCGGCCTTGTCCAACTCCTCCCTGGTACAGGAGGGTGCCCTGCAGTGCAGGTTCGAGTCATTGTATTGCCGCCCAGCAGCAAGGTGGCCGCTGTGGGTCTCGCTGGACTCTCACTGTGGTCAGGGAGCCGGAGACGGCTCTGGCTGTCCAGACTGGGATTGTGCCCACCCAGAGTTAGAGGTGGCATCGGCCCCCAGGGGAGGGGCCAGGAGCAGGTGCATCCAGCCGATGCCCCATGCTGACTGTGATGGAGGGAGGCTGGTATCGGTCAGGGTCCTACACTTTTGTTTTCCTAAAAGGTAGAAGTAATTTCAGAGGGGGCTGGCCTGGGTGGCACAGCGCAGCCTTGAGCGTGTCTGGGCCTGAATTCCCTGCATGTAGACTCTGGCTCTGCCCCCCAGCCCTGTCGCTGCCTAAGCTTGGCCTCCGTGTCAGGGACCCTCCAGCGTCCCTGGAGGTTTGGAGGTTCCCGTCCCTGATGGAGTCACTCGTCACTCCTAATTTCCACACCCCAGAGATCCTGAGGGTGGTGGGTTGTGGGAAATCTCTGCGTGGCTCTCCAGCGGGGGTGGTGCCCTTCGGCGTGGCCCATGGCCAGGGTTGGCCAGGTCCGTTGTCTCATGGCTGGCT
This sequence comes from Urocyon cinereoargenteus, assembly GCA_032313775.1. Lineage (NCBI taxonomy): Eukaryota > Metazoa > Chordata > Mammalia > Carnivora > Canidae > Urocyon > Urocyon cinereoargenteus. Next base: position 49,061,842 of record JAVLSZ010000026.1, on the reverse strand, counting down.
CCAGTCTGAGTCAGCCTCGGGATGTGCCTCCTCGTGGCCCGCGGTGCTCGGCACACGCTTGCCGGCTCTCCCACTGCAGTTCGCCTGTGGACAGAGGTTCTGAAGACTTTGCCTTCAGTTCTCTGCTTCAGACTGTTTGCCTTCGACAAACAGCTTCACCTGGTCTTACGTACCCGTTATTTCACGAGAAATGGCTTGAAGACGTTTTCTGAGTGTTTTCAAAACGAAATGCGCATTTTGTTTCATAAGTTACCTTGTAGTTGGTGTTTTATCAGCAATGGCCAAGGCTTCCAGTCTGTTTCTTGCAGATAACCTATTTTAGCTCACTTTGAAGAGCGCAGTTTGCCAGGCAGGGGTGAGGGTGGAGCAGCCCAAAGCACTACCACAAGTCAGGGGCCCCAGAGAAGGTTCCAGAGCCTTTCCTTAGCTGGCTGTGTTGTAGAGGGTGTGTGGCACATTTCCCCTTCCCTTTATTGCCACGGTTCTGCTGACCCCGGGCGAGTGTGGTGCAGGTAGCAGCTCCTGGCCAAGGCTCCGTCAGGTTGGAAGGCGGTGCCTCGGAGGATTACAGCTGGGTCTGTGGAAAGCGTCCCACGAGGAGTGTGTGCACTTCAGTGTCTAGTGAGGACCAGCTGCGGTCGGCCCCTCCGCTGGGCGGCCCGTCTAGGTCTCAGCCCCGGAGTTCTCGGGGCTGCTGCTGCACACATGCTTCCATTTAGTTTCCGCTCCCATTCAGTTCTGTGGTCCTTTCTGTCATGGGGGAAAGGATTTCTGGGAGTCAGATTTGGCTAAATGTTGGATTCAGAATTAGACTTTAGTTACTGCCTTAGGAGATCCAGAGCAAATCTTACAGTAAAGATTTTAGGTTATTTTCTCTCCATAATTCATACGTTCCTGGATTCATAGATCTTCCTGGAAAGTAAGGTAAACTTCCTGTTCTGGTGACTTCACCACGTTTTCAAACTCACCTGCTAGAAAGCACATGTTTTGAGTCCTAAGCCCTTCTGGACACCAGAGAAGCCCAAGGCCCCACGTGCTGTGAGAGAGCCTGCCAAGTAGAGGGAGGGCCCTCCAGGAGTGCACAAGGCCGGGCTTCCCCAGGATGGGACGGTGGGGACTGACTGATGGGGGTGGCGCCTGACGGGGGCGGGGCTCAGAGGCTGTCTGGAGTGGTCAGGAGGGCGGGGGAGGGGGAGCAGCAAGCACCCAGTGGGACCTCCTGCAGATGACACTGGGGAGCGGATGGGAGGGAGGGGCCCAGAAGCCCTGGTGCTGATGCTGCTGGTGCCATCTGACCTTCCCCGCTCTGACCTGGTGACACCCACAAGGCATCAGAGAGTAGGCAGGCGCCTCGAGAGCCTTGCATCACAGGCTGTTTCCTTAGGTTGGCCAGAAACGAGCCCTCGAGTTCAGGCTGCTGGTCTTTTGTTTATGGTGGCAGCTGAACAGGGACTGGCCCTGCCAGGTGTTAGCTCCCAAGGTGGGCCCGATGGTGTCTTTGTGGTCCCTGTGGCCATCTCACAGACATTGCGGTCACGGGTCCATGTCTGGGATGCACGCGCGCGCAGATGGATGGGGCAGGAGGGCATGGAAAGGGGGGTCTTTACTGATCCAAAGCCACCATTTGCACTGAGATGAAGGTCCCCCAGCTTAGAAAGGCGGTCATAAGACCGCAGAGGAGGATGGGGGCTGGAGGGGCTCCCGGGCCTGCCAGGGCTGCACACCCACACTGTCCAGCGCACCTCCCCACGGGCTTGGTGGAGTTTTGATAGGAGAGGCTCTTCAAATAAAGTAACAGAACGAGGGGTTTTTCTGGGTTCTGTCCCCAACCCAGAGCCCCTGTGGGTCTTTCTTCACCGCAGCAGGCAGAGGCTGCACGTCCCAGGTAGTCAACGTTGTGAGCACTTGAGTGTTAGATGCGGTGGCGTGAGGTCAGGGGGCGGTTGTTGCAGAGCTGGGAGGTTGTGGCCCGGCGCACGCTCACTAACGGCTCTCTCTTCCTTTCTTGGGGTCTCTGGGCGCCTGGCCTCCTTGGCTTTGGGTGGCAGCTGCCCCTCCTATTGGGTTGGTTCAACTGGTGTTTCTTCTCAGCTACAAGAAGACTCAGGAAACCCTCTCTCAGGCGGGACAGAAGACTTCAGCTGCCCTGTCCACCGTGGGCTCCGCCATTAGCAGGAAGCTCGGGGATATGAGGTGAGATGCTCTGTCGGGTGAGGGTTCGGGGGCCTAGAGCTGCTGGAGGCTCTGCAGGAGCCCAGGCTCAGATGCATACCCCTCGGGGGCCCCTTGGCACCCACAGATGCGGACACACAAGCCTGGACCAGTCGGTTCTCTTTGCCATTCTGTGTTTCTTGGGGGAGGGTGTCACTGTTTCTTTTGAGTAACTTCTAATGCTTGGGACCCGTAAAGGTGGCTGCTTCCCTTTGAAGCTCCACAGAGGGAAGACGGCCCCGTCTGGGGGTCGGTGTCGGGGTGGGGTGTCACTCTGGGCGGCGGCGGGGGGGGGGGCGTGTTGTTTCCTCCGAGTGTTTGCCCTGCCCGTGTCTCCGAGGTCTCAGAGCGTGTGGCTGCAGGCCAGGGGCCCCTCCTGAATGCTCTCTCCCAGAGCTGCTGAGACCTTCCTGGCCCCCACAGGTGCCTCGAGCAGGGCCTGGATCCAGGGAGAGTGGAGCAGATGGCCACTTGGCTAGGCCGCAGCCTCACGGCTCTGGGCTCCGGCCGTACCTGCTGGCCCTCCTCTGCTACCCAGCAGGGAGCCAGGGGCATGGCTGCCTCCCCGCTGTGCCCTTGGCAGGCCGTCCTCCAGGACTGTGGGGGCCCAGTGTGCACCGTGGAGCGACAGTGTGCATGTACTTTGTGACCGTTGCCAGCGTCCTGGCCCCCGACGCACACTCGGGACCAGCCCCCTCACTTAGGGATTCCGGGGAACGCCTCCGCTCCCCCACCCCGTGCTGAGGCTTCTGTCTTCTCAGTTGAGAGTCACACTGGTGATGCCTGTGGGTGTGGTGTGCAGCGTTGGGGCCGTCCCGCCCTGGAGCCCCTCCTCCCCTCGGGGGCTGCCTCCCCGCCTGCTTAGGTTGGGCACTTCCACACCTCACAGGCCTGGCACTTGCCTAGTGGGGCCGCAAGGTGGGAGCTCTGCCCTGGTCCCAGAGCCACAGGTGAAGCCACAGACACTTGGACCCCATGGCCGATGCCCACAGCCTTTTTTATTAGTTTCTTGTAATTAGCTCCCCTCCGATTTTTATTTTGAAAAATTTCAAATTTTCGGAGAGGCTGAATGGTCAGTATGCAGTCTGTGTGCCTCAGGAGTGCGCGCTCCTGCAGCTGGGGATCCGGTCGTGCTCCCAACACCTGTGCCTGGGGGGTCCTTTGGGGTCAGCCTGTGAACGTAGGCCTGGAGCACAGTGGCTATGAGGTATTTGGCCCTACAAGCTGTGGCGTGGAGTTGACAGCAAAGCGGGTGTGCGGTGGTTCCTCCCATAGGCGTCACGGTAATGTGCTAATGCTGACTTTGTGGGTGTGTTCCTGTAACAAATCTCATTTGAAATTAGATGGGACGCCATCGCTGCTGCGCTCTGGGACACCTGCTTGGCCACGTGAGCCGTGCTGTGGTAAGCCCGGTGACAGACTGATCACACGCCACTGGTGGCCTGGCCTTGGTCCCAGGGAGTGCCACGGAGGGCAAGGCGGGCCGTCCCAGTGCCACCGGAGCGAGTCGTGTGTCAGGTTGTGCTTGTGCTCTCAAAAGAGAGCATTTGAAGGAGGCAGGGAACGTCTGCAGTGCCTACGTTCCGTGCTCACTAGGAGTGTCCTCTGTCACTCTGGGCAGTACTTGCTCATCTTAAGTGTCCTTACGGTCAAGTGTGTGCAGTGTTGGCGCTGAGGCGCATGGCTGCGGTCGAGCTGTCGCAGGCCATCTTGATGGGGCTGCCCTTGGACGATGGCACATTTCTCCGTCTGTGCCTGCGTTCCCGCCCTTGGCTCCGGGAACAGGCATTTGCTGCTGAGCCATGGCATGTAGCCTCCGGTCCCGTGCCTGGCCTCCCTGTGCCTGCACAGGTCGCATTAGCACCTGTGCTGCATGTGCGTGGACCGGCCAGCAGGAGGAACCAGGTCCTAGGAGGAACCTTGGTGCCCAGGGGCACTGTCCTGTTTACCGGTGGGCCTCACCCTGGGGCTCTTTGGTTTTATCCTGCTGTGTTTGCAGGAGTACGGGGAACTCTGACCTTTCCGAGTACTTGATGTGCCCACCATTGCCTCACACACGGTCTCAGGTGGTTTCTGAGGCCGAGGCCTCTTAACCTTGTCAGTTTGCAGCCGAGGTTCAGGACTCCCCACTTCTTGAGAATGAAAATGAGGCCTAGGGAAGTTTATATATATTGAGATGTTTGCCCCAAATCCGTGTCCTCAGTGGGCCTGTCCAGGAGCAGCCCTGGCCTGAGAGCCTTTTTGCATGCCCTGGGCCCGGGGTGGCAGGCTGGGAGAGAGGACTGGATTTGGGTTCCAGCAGGGAAGGGTCTCTGGTTAGCTTGGTGACCTGTGACAAGGCACCTGCCTTCCCTAATCCTCAGACTCCTCCTCCACCTGGAGATGGCAGGGCCTGCTGCCCATCCACGCGGGTCACTCCTGAGATGTCCTCCACCTTGGGGGTAAGAGGTGGTGGGCCTGGCTGCGTCGTGGAGGACGTGGCTGTGCTGCCCTTGGACACTCGCGTTTCTAGCTTGGAATCTGTCGTCCATAGTGATGCAGCCGGAGTGCAAGGCCCTTGGCTCCGGGGGTGTCTCCGGTCCTGTGGCAGGATATGTGTGTGTGCTCTGGTCCAGCCCGGGCCCTGTGGAGATGCAAGCCAACCTGTTGCCGCCTGGCGTGTCGGCTGAGCCTGGCTGGTCTGGGCTCCCAGGTGTGGGGAAGGCACACAGACCCGGGGCTGGAGCCTGCCTCAGCACACCGCGCACCTCTGCACCGCTCCTCTCTCTGTGGCTTCTTCCCTCTCACTCCAAACAGGGTCATGGACACGCGGGCACCTCATCTGTGACCCAGGTGGGGTTGGGTGCGTGCGGGAGCAGCGGCCTCTCGCAGAGTTGGGGCTTGGGGAGAGTGGAGGCAGGGTGCATGGCCTGCTCTCCCTGGTGGTGTGAGGACTGGGGGGTGGTCGTGGGGGTCCCCGTGTGGCCTTCTGGAGCTTGAGTGAGGGTCTGGGTGGGCCCTGGCCTCCTTTTCCTAACTCTGTGTTTCTTCTCCTCCTGCTGCCACCTCTCAGGGCTCGTCCGTTCTCACACTCGTTTAGGTAAGACTGCGGCTGTACGTACCTGCAAGGCTCTTCCGAGGCAGGGCAGGCTGGTCTGTGGCCGGCCTGCGGGAGGCCGGGCTGGAAGACGTGCTGAGGGGCACCATGGCCCCTTGCTGGCTGCTGTGACCGCGTGGCTCCTCCCCGGCCTGCAGCCCGGTCTTGGGGAGCTTGCCCTGGAGCTCATGCCCCACGTATCCCCGGGAAGAGAGCTGGTCGTTTGGGCGGGTCATGCTGACTCTCACTGTTGTGTCCCGTGCATCTTCCTCCAAAACGCTGGCTGCTGTTTTCTCCTCCCCCGAGAGGCAGGCTTGTCCCCGCAAGCCGAGATTGTCCCGTTGGTCCCGTGAGGCAGCGAGCAGCACTGGGCCGTAGTCGGGCCTCCCGAGGTCCCCACTCTGTGCTGATTCAGTGGCGCTTTCCTAGCCTGACGCCAGTGCTGCCGCCCCGTCACACACCCTTCCGGCCTGGAGGCCTGGAGCCCAAATCCAGAACAATGTGTGATTGTAAATATTTTTACTTACTTGACCTGGTTCTTTCTCTTTTGCCAAAAAGTCACTTCCCTTGCTGTGAAGTCATGTGAGGACACCTGACAGTTCCTTGTACCAGAAGTCTTTTGAAGCCCCAGGCCTACGTGTTAAAGCTCTCCCCCGCAGCGTGCCGTTTCTGGGTCAGCTTTGGGGGCCGGGGAGAGGACCCTGGGGTCGGGGGCCTTCTGTCGTGCGGTGGCCAGAGCTCACCTGCCCTGCAGAGTCGGGTTCTGGTGGACGAGCCGATGGCGCGGTGAACGCCAGTCTGTCCCTGTGCTAACTCCTGCTTCCTTCTCTGCCTCTACCATGCTTGCGAGCAGCAGCTCTTCAATCCGCCACTCGATAAGTATGCCGGCCATGAGGTAACGTGCACTCGTGCTCCGGAGCTCTCAGAGCCAGGGTGGGAGCCGGGTGGGAGCGGGTGGCTCCTGCCGGTCAGCCTCACACATCCTGCGTCCCTGAGCCAAAGACCATCTTCCCCTGGCAGCCTCCTGTGGGCCAAGGGTTGGAAAGATCCCATCGAGGCTAACGAGCTAGTGGGGAAGAGGCTCCAAGGAATGCATTGTGCCAAACAGGCTCCATCTAGAAGCTTCTAGAGCTGCCCGTAGGGCTGGCCAGGGAGGGGCAGAGAGAGCCATGCACACACCTGGCACCCAGGAGGCCTGAGGTGCCTCCGAGCCTACTATGGAAACTTTGATCCGCACCTGGAGGGGAGTCCTGGTCTCAGATCACCCAGAGGTGTGACCTGTTCTGGAAACCTTCCCTGTGGTACAGCAGCAGACCCCCGTCCTCGTTACAGGAGAATCTGCTGTGGCTGCCGCCCCCCACAGCCTGTGTGCGGGTCCTTGACAGGCTGCTACCAGAGGCCTGAGGGCTGGGGGCTGGGCCAGCCAGGAGGGCCGGTGGGGAAGGGTGCCGGCTGGGCCCGGGCCTGGTCTGCCTCCTCCTGCTCGCTCCCTTGTCCCAGAACTGTCCTTGGTTTTCCTTTGCTTGACTTGTGTCAGATTGGTGTCAGGAGCACCCGGGACGTTCTGTGACCTCAGCATGTGTGTACCTCGGGTGCAGTGACGTGTGCCCCACACTCACCCGCTGGCGACGTGCAGGTCTCCTGTGCTTGCAGTTGGCAGGTGTGGCCAACCTGCTCTGACCCGGAAGCCGCCAGGATGACCTGGCCTGGGCCGTCTTCAGACCTTGCTGTGCCCCCCTCCTGTGGGGCCTGTCAGCATTTACAGTGAGGTCTCAGGATGCTGTGAGGGATCTTTCTGGAGCTTGACCCTAAAGCCGAGATTTAGGAGGGCAGCACAAGCACTTGCTCGCTGCACTGATCTCTCCTCCTTCTCTCTTTAAAGGAATTCTGCGACCTTCAAGTCCTTTGAAGACCGAGTTGGGACCATAAAGGTAACTGTATCTGGACCATTCACTTGTCGGGGTGTGACCTGTCCTTTACGTAAACTTGCTTAGTCACTGTAGTTCCCGTGCAGCGACAGGAACTAACGCAGGGGGGTCCTTGTACCTTTTACACAGTTTCCCCAGTGATCCCGTTTTGCGCACTACAAGCAGGATAGGACAGTGGTACAGCCAAGGTGGACAGTCTCATCCCCACAGCCGTCCTTCCTGGTGCTCACCTTCCTCCGGCTGCCCCACAGCCACTAATCTGTTCTCCATTTCGATGACTTATCATTTCACGAGTGTCATGGGATTGGAACCATATAGCATGGAGCCTTTGAAGATTTGCTCTCTTTACACTGCATAAGTCCCTGGAAATACTGCCAGCCTGTTGCCCGTGTCGGGGATTTGCTCCTTGATATTGCTGATCGGTGTCCATCCATGTGGCGTAGACTCTAGGGAGCTGAACAGCTGGGATTCCCAGTGCCGCCTAGCGCCTGCCGGGCATGGTGTGCTCTGTCTCAGGGTTTGGTTTTGTTTTGTTTTGTTTCTTGGTTTTTTTCCCATCTGTAGTCTAAGGTTGTAGGTGGCAGAGAGAATGGCAGTGACAACCTTCCCTCCCCGACCGGGAGTGGCGACAAGCCCCTGCCCGACCACACTCCTTTCTAAGCCCATCGCAGCTTTGCCTGGCCACGGAACAAGTGCAAGCACACCCTCATCGCCACTACAGCCCTGCCCCGGAGCAGCAGCCCGCCAGGCCGCAGGCGGACGCACACAGCTGGTTTTGAGGACAGTCGTGCCGTTCACACGTAGACGTGGCCGCTGTGTTCGCATGAGTTAGAGAACACAGTCTTGTACGCAGATGCTTTACATTGAAGTTGGTAGATGCAGACCACTGTGCCGTCCTTCCTGGGGCGCAGGGAGTGGACGGGACCGTGGGCCCTTGGGAATCTTGCTCGTTGGTGAGAACGTGGAAGGAGCGGGAGAGCGATAAGCATGAGATAAGTGGGATTTCCTCAGCCTCTCCTTTACTAAGTTACAGAAGGAAGATCCATCCAGAAAGCCCTACCCGATCTTCAGTTTTTATTTCAAACGCTAAATGAGAAACTGTCCCATTTTCTGAAACCCTCCAGAAAAGAAACTGGTTATCAGCAGCCGCCTAATTGTTACACTAATGATCTAGCTTTAACAAAGCAAATTCTTTATTTTTTAAATGCAGTGAATTTTTCAGAAATTAAAGCTAAGCAAAGCAGCTTTAGCCTCAGTTAGAAAACATTATTTCTTTGGACTCAAGCTGAAATACAACGCCTTACATCGCCTTATGCTTTATTTGTTTATAATGTTTTTATATATAAAAATAAGGGTTCTTTAGTGGGTTTTGAGCACTATGTAGACTTCTGCATCTAGCCCCGAGGGCAGCATGCTTGGACATTGGTGTGTTTTGTTCGCCGATGCACTTCACCCCAGTGTATGAAGCCTGCTTCTCTCTCTCAAGGACCGGGGCAACTCCTGCTGGCCAGAGGGCTCCTGGGCCTCTGGGGGCGGGGGTGGGGCAGGAGGAAGAGCCGGCACCCCCCACAGGGAGAGGCTGGTGCCTTCTGTCCTCAGCTCCAGCCTGCCCGTTTGCCGCACGCTGGGGACGGCCCTGCGTTGGGGTCGGCTGGAACTCTGCTGTCGCCTGTTCTCAGGAGCTACAAAGATCTCATTCTCGTTCTGAAGCTGCCACACCCCAGCAGCCTTGCATTCAGGGCCCCGCTCGGGTGTGTCTGGAGGGGCAGCTCCGTGCCTTACTGGCTCCCAGCAGGCAGAGACCTGCGTGCGCAGCTGTGCACCCCCTGGGGGAGGAGCCACCGCAGAGTCCACTTCGGCGGACGGTGGTGTGCTCTGGGTAACCTGAGTGTCTGCTGGTCAATTCAGGCACCTGGGGGACTGCAGGCCAGGCTGGTGCCGTGGGAAGAACTGCACTCGGTGTGTTTTCTTCAGGGTTAGAATCACGGATGGGGTGTGGTGAGAAGGCGGGATGCAAGTGTAGTAGGTGGTGTAACTTTTCCTTAAAGTGAATAATGGGTAATTTGTCAATAAAGCATTCCTTTGTGGAAGAGCCCACGTGAGCTCGTGTGGTGCGTCTCCCTTTGTTCGTGAAGGTGAGGGGAGAGTGGCCTGTCCCCCCCGCGGAGCCCACCCCCAAGGCAGAGGGGGAGGCGGGCAGGAAGCGGATAAAGCTCGTGCAAGTCCCAAGTCTTCTGTAGCGTGGTGACGAATCTCGGGTGTCTGAGGAAGGCGAACGTGGCCCTGGAGACCCAAACTGGCCCAGGTCAGGGCGCAGCAGCGGGGGTCCTGCAAGCCAGGCTCCAGAGAGGCTGGTCGGCCAACCAGATTGCCCCGTTGAAGGGTTTGGGCCTGGTTCCGGAGCCGCTGGAAGTCCTGCAGTCACACCTGGGCTGTGAGGACGGGGAGGCCACTGAGCGCGCGGTGGGCGTCCTGAGAGTCCTGCTCAGGCACAGCTGCCCGTCCTTACGGCCGGTGGGCCCTGTGAGCAGAGGTAAATGACGGTCTTGAACACAGCGACTGCCAAGTGAAGCTCTTGAATTAAGGTGGCTCCCATGGCAGAGCTGGTGGATGTGTCCGCTGCCACGGGAGGCCTCGGTGTGCGCAGGGACACTGGCGGAGCGGCCCCGGGACACTTGGAGGACTCCTTTGTTGATTGTTTTAAGGCACTGTCTGCAAGATTCAAAAGTGGATACCAAGTGGGCTCAGAAACAGGCTCTGGGGCAGCCCTGGTGGCGCAGAGGTTTAGGGCCGCCTGCAGCCCCAGGCATGATCCTGGAGTCCCACATCGGGCTCCCTGCATGGAGCCTGCTTCTCCCTCTGCCTGTGTCTGCTTCTCTGTGTGTGTGTCTCTCATGAATAAATAAATAAATAAAATCTTTTAAAAAAAAGAAAAAGAAACAAGCTCTGGTCCTCCCCACGCTATGACCTTTTTTTTTTTTTTTTAAGATCTTATTTAGAATAAATAAATAAAGATCTTATTTATTTGAGAGGTGCCTGGGTGGTTCAATCAGTGAAGCATCTGCCTTCTGCTCAGGTCATGATGTTAGGGTCCTGTGATCCGAGTCCCGCATCTGGCTCCCTGCTCAGTGGGTTTCTGTTTCTCTATCTTTCTCTCTCTGCCCCTAACCTCACTTGTGCTCGCTTGCCGTCTCTCAAATAAATAAAAATATATATTTAAAAAATATTTTTTTAAAAGTTTATTTTTTAAATATTTCTGAGAGACACAGAGGCAGAGGGCGAAGCAGGCTCCCTGCAGGGAGCCCAATGCGGGACTCCATCCCAGATCCCGGGGTCACGCCCTGGGCGGAAGGCAGGTGCCCAACCGCTGAGCGTCCCTCCCAAAAAAAGATTATTTGAGTGAGAGCATGAGCAGGGGAGGGACCGAGGGAGAAGCAGACTGCGCTGAGCAGGGAGCCTGACCCGGGGGCTCCATCCCAGGACCCCGGGATCATGACCTGAGCTGAAGGCAGCTGTCACCAACTAAGCCACCCACGTGCCCCCTGTGATGACCCACATTACTTGTTCGCCTTCCTGCATTTCATGAGAAGGCAGGCAAATTTTGTTTTTAAGAATTTTATTTATTCATAGAGACAGAGAGGCAGAGACACAGGCAGAAGGAGAAGCAGGCTCCATGCAGGGAGCCCGACGTGGGACTCGATCCAGGGTCTCCAGGATCACGCCCTGGGCTGCAGGCTAACCCTGCTCTTCCTTTCTTAAGACACGATGTTCTGTGCTCTGCTTTTCCTCCTTAATGCTCTGCCCTGGGGTGCCAGCCATACCCACTCCCTAAGGCCCTTTGAGGGAGACCCTTTCTGATGCCTGGTGCCACAAACGTGTCGATTCCTGCTGTCGGGTGTTCCAGGTGGCCAGTGCCTTCACTGGGAACATCGGACTTCCCTGTGGGATCAGAGAGCAGGCTTGCTCCAGATGGAATAGCAGGGAAAGCTAGTGACTTCACATTGTATGAGCTGTGCACCCCACGTGACGGTCCAGTACAACAGTCACCTGGTATAAAGGGTGAAAGTCAGTATCGTGGCCTGCAGCCAACATTTACCCTCATTTACTTTGGGCATGGGTTCCATGTAGGTTTTTTTATTTGTTTTTATTTTTTGTGGTGTTTTGTTTTTTTTTTAAGATTTTATTTATTCATGAGAGACAGAGAGGCAGAAACACTGGCAGAGGGAGAAACAGGCTCCCATTGGGGAGCCTGGTGCAGGACTCAATCCCAGGACCCCAGGATCACAGCCTGAGCCACCTAGGTGTCCTCCTCTTTCTTTAAGTAGGCCCCATGCTGGGCACCCCAACATGGGGCCTGAACTCAAGACCCTGGGATAAGACTTGAGCTGAGTCAGACCCTTAGCCAACTGATCCACCCCGGGTGCCCCATGCAGTCTTCATGGGTGAGAGTCTGTGAGGCTTCGTGGGATAGAGGATTCTGATGCAGACGCAGCCCTCCACGGACAAGGAATTGTCTGACATAACAGATGTGTGAGGTGAGCTTGGAGAGCGAAGTGGAAGCAGGGACACGGAGGAGACACTGTCGGAGGGTGCAGCCCCGCCTCCTCTGGAGCCCCACCCTGAGTTGAGGGTCACTAGGTCCTCCATGCCTCATCCAGGGGCATGGGGAGCACAGGCCCTGAGGACAGCCCCTGCCCACTGCCCGCATTTCACAGGTACCTTCTCTGTCTTGTTTTCTCTGCACAAGTTGGGTTGCTTATTTATAAACACACTTGTAAGGATGTACTTTTTATATCCTGCATCTTGCTCATTTACTTTCAGGAACCATCACAAGAATTTTCTATGCTGTTATGTAGCTTATGTTATGTTATGTTATGTTATGTTATGTTATGTTATTTATTTATTTATTTGCGACACAGAGTGAAAGAGGCAGAGACACAGACAGAGGGAGAAGCAGGCTCCATGCAGGGAGCCCGACGTGGGACTCAATCCCGGGTCTCCAGGATCAGGCCCTGGGCTGAAGGCAGCGCTAAACCACTGAGCCACCTGGGCTGCCCAGCCTTTGTATACATTTTAAATAACTACACTGGTCCTGGGCCGCCTGGGGGACTCTGCGGTGAGTGGCTGACTCCTGATTTGGGCGCAGGTCGTGATGTCAGGGTCGTGAGGTTGAGCCCCAGGTCAGGCTCCGTGCTGAGCCTGCTCAAGAGCCTCCCTTTCCCCCTGCCCCTCCCTGCCTGGTCCCCCTCTCTCCAAGAAACAAAACCAGGGACACCTGGGTGGCTCAGCCGTTTAGCGCCTGCCTTCGGCCCAGGGCGTGATCCTGGGGACCCGGGATCAAGTCCCGCATGGGGCTCCCTTCATGGAGCCTGCTTCCCCGCCCTGCCTGTGTCTCTCCCTCTATCTCTCATGAATGAATAATAAAATCTTAAAAAAAAAAAAAAAAGCCAACCCACAGAACTGCACAGTTCCGTCTGGGTGCGCTTGCCCGCAGACTGGGGCAGGTTCTATAAGCAACACCATCAAGAGCAGACAGCTTTTTCTATATTCAGGAACATTTTCTTAGGAAGGATAACCCTAGATTAGGGGAGGGGGTTCATTAAGGCCAGGTCCATCATTCTTGCTTCCACAGCTTTCTCTGAAATTGGTACCAGGGTCTCCTACGTCCTGTGATCCTGGAATCCTTCATGCTCTTGAATCCATCCTTTCCTTGCTGCGTGCTCTATGCCTGCTGACCCATTCCCCTGACCTCAGCCTCCTGGTCTCACAGCCCGGTGTCCTGGGAAGCCTTGGATGTCCCCAGATTTTCTTTTCTTTTCTTTATCTTCTTTTCTTTTTCTTTCTTTTTCTTTCTCTCCTTTTTTTCTTTTCTTTTCTTTTTTCTTTTCTTTCTTTCAGATTTTATTTATTCATTTTATTCATGAGACAGAGAGAGAGAGAGGCAGAGACGCAGGCAGAGGGAGGAGCAGGCTCCACGCAGGGAGCCCGACGTGGGACTCGATCCGCGACCCCGGGGTCACGGCCTGGGCCGAGGGCAGATGCTCCGCCCCTGACCCCAGGCGGCCCCTGCCACCAGGTTTCTGAGGAGACAGCTCCGAGAGTGGGGACAGTGGGGTGGCCGGTGCACGGGTGGGAGGTCCGTCTGGGCGGCTCCCGGATGCAGATGGCACGTGGAGCCCCGGGTCCCTGCTACCGCGGACGGTCACGGCCCGGCGGGGCGGGCGGGGAGGTGGGTGCACCTCGCTCCTCCCTCCGCTCCCCGGGCGGGCGGCCGGACAGGCGCGGTGGCCCGAGTGCACCGGCCCTGGCCCAGTGCCGCCGCCGCCGCCGCCTTCGCCACCCGCCCCCGCCCCGGCCCCGCTAGGCGGGGACGATCACGTCTCGCCGGTCCTCCGTCCGGCGCTGAGCACGCCCAGCCGCACCGCGAGGCCCCGCCCGCTCCCCCGGGCCGGCCGCCGCACCTGCCCGCGGCACCTGCCCGCGGCACCTGCCCGCGGCACCTGCCGCCGCCCGAGCGCCCCCGGCACCTGCGCGAAGCTCCGCCCCTGCGCTGCGGTCTCGCCCCTGCCGGGCGCAGGCGCAGGCGCTTCCGGCTCCGCGGCGCGGGCTCCGCCCACGGCCGCCGCTGTCACCGGAGGCCACGCCCCCAGGTGGGCGGAGCCCCCGCTGGCCCGGCCCCCTGGGCGCGCGCGCGGCCGGCCCCGCCCCGCGGCGCCCACGTCGGAGTGTGCGTGAGCGTGCGTGAGCGTGCGTGAGCGTGCGTGAGCGTGCGCGCCCCCGCCGCCTGTGCCGGTGCTGCTCCCGCGCCCTCTGCCGCCGCCGCCGCCGCCGCCGCCGCCGCCGCCCGGGGACCCCGAGAGCAGCCCCGGCGGAGGAGCGCGTCGGCCCAGCAGCGCCGCGGAGCCGAGGAGCCGAGGAGCCGAGCCGCAGAGCCGGCGGGCGGGCGGGCGGGCGGACTGGTGAGCTCGCGGCGGGCCCCGCGGGCCTCGGGTCAGGCCGGGGCGGGCGGCGCGGGCCGCGGGGGCGCGGGGGCGCGGGGCCGGGCGGGGGCCGCGGGGCGGGGGCCGGGCGGGGGCCGCGGGGCGGGGGCCGGGCGGGGGCCGCGGGGCGGGGGCCGGGCGGGGGCCGCGGGGCGGGGGCCGGGCGGGGGCCGCGGGGCGGGGGCCGGGCGGGGGCCGCGGGGCGGGGGCCGGGCGCCGCTCCCTCCCGGCCGGCGCCCCCGCCCCCTCCCGGCCGGCGCCCCCGCCCCGCCGCGCCGCCCCCTGACCCGGCCGGGGGCTCCTCCCGGGCTGAGAGCCGCGGCCCGGGGGCGCCGCACCGCCGAGTGGGATGCGCGCGAGCGGCTCGGGGAGAGACAGGCTCGGAACGCGCCGCGGGCGAACCTCGTAGGTCAGAATAGTCGGATCCGCTTGCAGACACGCTGGGCCGAGACGGGGTTTCGGGCGGCGCTTTGTGCGCGGGTCGGGGCAGCGTCGGGGCTCCGCGGCTCGGGCTGCAGCAGGTCCGCGCCGAGCGGCTGCGTGCGGAGCTCCGGGTCCCGGCGCCCGCGAGGCGGTCCCTTGCGTCGCCTCCCGCGGGGAAGGGAAGCGAAAGTTCCGATTTTATTTTATCTTATTTTCCAGGTTTAGGCCCGATGGGGGACATCTTACCACCAGGTCAGGGCCTGATCCGCGCCGTTTGAACTGTCAGACGGCTTCGTCCTTAACTGGTCCGTTGGGCGGAGAAAAGCAGGAACCAAAAAAAAAACCACCTTAGAGATGAAAACAGTTATGTTGCCCCAGCTGTTAACTAACGTGGTCGCCTAAAGGCAGGACTCCGGCCGGTGCTTCTAGGATGTTTTGTTCATTTATTGGTTTCTTTCCCGTTGGATGTGCCGCCGAATTTGGAGACTGAGTAATCTGTGAAGCAGGAGGTGAAATTGGAAGCCAGGGCCTGAGGGTCTTGGGAAAGTTGATGGTTTAGTGTGTGCGGCGCTCCTTTCACCTGGGCCGGGGGTGCTGGGTGCTGGGGACCCGGTAGCTCCCCCGAGGGCGTGTGGCCAAGCCGAGAGCTGTAGGAGCTGGTTCTGGCTGCTGGCTGTGATGCAGATGGCCTCGTACCCCCAGGGTCATCGTGGATGGTCACCGTGAGCAGCACGGGCTAGAAGGGCTAGAAGGGACGTGCGATGCAGGAGCCTCCATGCCTGCCCCTGGGCCCTGGTGTGAGCAGAGTGCCCAGGGGTCAGGGGCGAGCAGGCGGGCAGGCGCGGGCAGGATCCTCTGAGGCTTGCCCAGGGACCGGCTCTGCTGTCCAGCCCCTCCCACCCCCCCGTGACCAGGCTCCTTCCTACCTTTGGCCCCCCGACTCTCTCCCCCTGCCATAGCAGCCTTCCCGCCAGTCCCTTGGCAGACGCGTGTGCGGCGTCCTCCAGTCCACCCGGAACACTCACTTCCTCATCCTCACGCTCCACGAGGCTGGGCCTTTCCTGACTGCCCTGCAGAGAGTCTCAGCTGGACACCTCCCATTTCCTGTCTGCCTTCTCTCCTTAATTTTCTTACAGCACTTGGTTATTTTAATGTCCTATTTAATATACTTAACTATATTTACTATTTTACCATCAGATGAGGTCCATAGGGAGGTGGTTTTGTGTAAAGAACTGTTGCTGGCACAAACCCAGGACATACTTGTTGAGTGAATAATAGCGATAGCTCAGTGACTCCTGTGCAGTACAGTGACTTTGTCACTTGGAAGGCGTTGTGAGTACTGAGCACTGAGGGGCTCTGGGCTCTGAGGGAGGTCTGTGACGAGCCACCGGCCCTTTGGGAAAGGACAGCCAGTTAAGCAATCAGAGAGATGCTTGAGCCCTCCCTGTAAATCTTCTTTGCAACGTCTAATTTAAATTATCTGGAAATGAAAAGTTTTTAAAGTCGGATCTGCAACTGGTAAAAATGCTTCTGGAAACTTTGTCTTTCATTACGTTTCTCCCTCCCCTCCGCTCCCCCCCCCCCCAAAAAAAACCCCACTTGCTAGTCTTAATACTTGGTGACATTTGTTGATTAAGTGGATTGAGATGGAGTAATCTGTTAGAAGAACCACATGAAGTGAGCTGTTCCCGATTCCTCAGCCGGAGACTCCTTGCTGCAGTGCTGTGACAGAAGCAGGCTGAGTCCTGCTTTGTGCTGAAGGACTATGGAACCCCTTACCTCATGCCCCTGATAACTCAGAATGAGGGAATTTTCTTCTCTTTCTAAGGATGGTTCTATTAAGGAGATATAAAAATTGAAAGGATGCTGCTTGTGTCTCAGCCTTTTCTGTTCTTGAGTCCTTCCGGCGTGCACGGGATAGGTGGCAGTGTGCTCGGCTGTGAGCTACGCTGGAGACCAGTGTCTTGCTCAGTCTCTGACCTGGAACTTGAAAATTTAGGCCTTCTGTACCCGTTCCTGTGCTGAGCACCTACCCGACACCACCATGCAGAGTCCCCTAACAGGCTGCTGGGCGGTGCATCTTTAGAGCCTAAATATGAGATGCTCACGTTGATCCTGGGGGGTAGGAGAGAATGACTAAATTGCGGTGGAACTGGGGGCTTGTGATAAGATAGAATTTTGTCTAAGGTGAGAGTTTGCTTCTAAAGTCAGAGTAAGGGGATCCCCGGGTGGCTCAGCGGTTTAGCACCTGCCTTCGGCCCAGAGCGTGATCCTGGAGTCTCGGGATCGAGTCCCGCATCAGGCTCCCTGCATGGAGCCTGCTTCTCCCTCTGCCTGTGTCTCTGCCTCTCTCTCTTTCTGTATCTCTCATGAATAAATACAATCTTTTTAAAAAATAAAGTCAGGGAGTAAAATGAACGTGATATACACAGATATAAACACCGTTGAAAAATTCCTTAACTCTCCTTTAAAGCCCCCTGTATAGGCTTTGGAGTATATAATGTTATAGGCAGACAGTGCCTCACCCAATGAGGGCAGCCAGTTTTCCAGTAAAAGGACAGACCCCTGTGCCCTCTGGAGCCTGGTGTCGAGTGGAGAGGAGGCTGCTAGCCCTCAGTGGCGCCCTCCTGAGTCCCTGGGTGCTCTGAATGGCAGTGCAAACTACAGTATTCCTCACATGAGGCTTATTATGATACCGATTGGGTCGGTAGATCAAGAGCATCTCTGCTGCAGGTGTCCCAAAGGAAAGGTGTCTCATCAGCTCCTCCCTAAATATAAGGGACAGAGATGCTGGGAAATGGTTAACAGTTCTATTTTATGAAAATGCTACCCCTAATTTAAGAGAGGGAACTATTACACTTTGTCCTGACGCCAGGGCCAGCTCTCAAATAGTGACCTCCTCCGAAGAGGATTAGCAGCTGGTCTGTTATCGGTAGCTCAGGAAGATTTAAGGGATTAGATTACCAAACAACCTTCAGTTTAGATTTTGTCTTTCATTATTCTTTGTGTTAGTTTTGAGTACATATGGGTAGTTAACACTGAAAATGCAGAAATGGAGTATAGCATCTCATTCTCTGAAGAAAGTAGTATGTAGTGAGACCAGGTGTGGGATGTCACTGAAAATGCCATCCTAATTGGTTTCCTTTTTTTTTTTTTATGACCGATCTATTTAGGGGCGCCTGGGTAGCTCAGTTGGTTGGGCATCCAGCTCTTGATTTTGGCGCAGGTCCATGATCTTGGGGTCCTGGGATGGAGTTCCGCATCATACTCCTCTCCCAGCAGGAACTCTGTTGGAGATTTTCTGTCTCCGTCTGCCTCTCCACTTTGAGTGCACATTCTCTCTCTCTCTCTCTCTCTCTCTCTCTCTCCCCCCCTCAAATAAATAAATAAATCTTAAAAAAAAAAAAGACCCTCCCACTTATTTTTTAGTGTGTGAAGGGGAGGGGCAGAGGGAGAGAGAGAGAGTCCTTGTTGACTCCCTGCTGACTGTGGAGCCCGATGGGGAGCCCCATCCCACAATCCCAAGATCATGACCTGAGCAGAAACCAAGAGTTGGACACTTAACCGAATGAGCCACCAAGCACCCCTTAATCAGTTTCCTCTTTAAGGACTGACCTGTGTATATTAAAAGTTCACTTCATTCCAAAGTTAGTCTATCTTCTTCATGGAGCTACATAAATGATTTTCAAAACTTAGTTTTGTGGCAGAAACCCAACTAATATTTTTAAATTTTGTGATACATTATGAGTAATCAGTGAATATTCTTTGAATAGATAAGTGTGAATGAGCCTTATTTGTCATCATGGGCTGATTTTATTATTTTTAAAATTTTTTTCTACATTGAATGTGTATCCCCAGCAAATATGGTGGTTTACAAGATGAAATGTTCGGTCCTATGATGTCTCCATTGCTATGTTCTGAGGAATTCTGTGCCAATTGGTTGTGAAGTTACAGTCCTGGGAGTCAGAGGATTGGAATGCTGACTTGCCACCCCTATCAGCTGTGCCCCACCCTGGCTCCCTCTGGGAGGGCCAGCCCCTTTCTTAGATAGCGCTCTCCGCCTGCACCTCTGCTTTTGTGTACTGAGTGGAGTAGAAATGTGGTGTAGTGAAACCAACAGAACCCAGATTTTCTGCCAGTCTTGTCCCTTTGCGTTGGCTGGGGGCTGGATCCAGGTGCTGGGAGCCCAAGACCGTGATCTCCCAGCGAAGTGGTGGTGAGCAGACCAGAGGTGCACTTCCCAGCTCAGTTGCAGGCCCTGGGAGGGAGTGCCTGGGCTCTGCAGAGCAAGCCTGTGCTACTGCCTGGCTATTTTGTTTCCCTGTCTATTATTGGAAGGGATTAGCAGCATAGCAAATGTTTGATTTTTTAGCTAGGCAGTCCCATTGAATTTTTCTTATTAAATTGGAGTGTCTTTTGTGAGAAGGTTTCTCTAAGATAAATAATGAAAAATTTTTAGGTCAAAGAGCACAGACTTTGTAATTTTTGCCATGCATTATGAAGTTTCTCTTCTCCGTGGCAGTGTGTGTCATTTCCTCTTCACATGGGATTTTAACACTTTATATTTTGGTGCTCATTTACCTTCTGCTGTAGGGTTTGATAATAAAATCTCAGGGTTTTTGTTTTTTGTTTTGTTTTTTGCCAGTTGCAAAAAAAAAAATTATGTTGTTAATAATTTAGTCATAAATAAAATGAGTTTAGGGGAACCCTGGGTGGCTCGGCGGTTTGGCGCCTGCCTTTGGCCCAGGGTGTGGTCCTGGGGTTCTGGGATCAAGTCCCACGTTGGGCTCCCGGCCTGGAGCCTGCTTCTCCCTCCTGTGTCTCTGCCTCTCTCTCTCTCTCTCTCTCTCTCTGTGTCTATCATAAGTAATAAATAGATCTTAAAAAAATAATAAAATGAATTTAGTTATAAAAGAACTTTTAAAAGTACATGTAACCAGTATCTGTTCTTTTTTTTTTTTTAATTTTTATTTATTTATGATAGTCACAGAGAGAGAGAGAGAGAGAGAGAGAGAGAGAGAGAGACACAGAGACACAGGCAGAGGGAGAAGCAGGCTCCATGCACCGGGAGCCCGACGTGGGATTCGATCCGGGTCTCCAGGATTGCGCCCTGGGCCAAAGGCAGGCGCCAAACCGCTGCACCACCCAGGGATCCCACCAGTATCTGTTTTTAACTTAAAAAGAAGTTGTGTTCCGGGTAAAGATTTTTGCTGGATGCACTTATCTTGTACTTTGAATCATGAGGCTCCACACATCTAAATCTAAAGTTCAGAATTTTTAGTATAATCTAATGATCCAGTTTTATTTTGAGATGAAACTAGAAAGTCTACACTTAAAGGATGACATTTATCTATGAAGTATTTCTTAACCTGTCCAAGCAACGTTGACACTGTTTGAAATGGTATGTTTTCTCATGGAATTCACTTAGAGGATCCCTCTCCTCCACCCTCTAATAGCAAACCCTCTGAATTGACCCCAACTACTATTTCTGAACAGGCTGGTTTACTTAATGCACATCAACCATAATTCCCAGGACAGCCTTGCGAGGTAGCTATTATCCAATTTCAGAGATAAGGAAACGGACGGTTACATATTTTCTCTAGTATAAAGGTGTGGTATTGAAGAATAAGCACAAATAATGCCATCACATGTTAGAATGACAACCTACAGAATTTACACCTTTTAAAATGCTGTTGCTGTTGGTGCTGTTCTGTTGCATCATCTGCCTGGTTGTGTAAGCCTAACTGATTGTTAGCAACATGTCCTTCTTCCTGGTGTGTGTCCTCCCACATTAGTTTCATCTGCTTCTGCTTTTTCTTTCATAAAAATTTACTCGTGGAAAAGATAACTGTGACATCCTCTGAGGGACCCTGTCTTGACAGCCAGTATAGGTCAGTCTGTCCAGCCAGCTGTTCACATCATCCTGTCCTCAGGCCATTGGATGGCATTGCAAACAGGTATTAATGGTGTGGGCATACTCTTGAACCTGCTGTAGTTTGGCAGAAATACGCAGACCTTCATAAGTGTCTGCGATTTGTACCTTTTACTTGTGGCATATTTTAAACTGGTCACAGAGTCACAGCATGTTGTGAGGCATTAGTGGGTATCAGCCCGTATGCTTCACCCTGCAGTGGGCCCGTGGACTTCGTCCTGGCCTCACCCTAGAATAACCATCGAGCTGATGGACAGCTCACCTTGGTGGTGGTCACAGGTGCAGATCAACAAATAGTTCAGTACAACTTTACCTAATTAGGTGCCCCTACCCCACCAAAGTCTTGAAGACAGGTTTTCTATATTTTTTAAGAGGCAAATGACAAGACAAATTAATAACATGGATTTTTTAAAGTTTAAGATGTAAAAAGAAAAAAACTTTTACATCTAAAAAGTATGCAACTTTAATATTAATATTTGATTTATTTTAATTTAATTTTAATTTAAATACTAATATTAGTGTTCAAGCTGAGAGTTATGGAAGCTAAAACCAACATGGTTTTTATTTAGCATTGTAAACTTTTCTTTTTTAAAGATTTCTTTATTTATTTTAGAGCGAGAGAGAGAGAGCCAGAGTGAGCATGGGATGGGGGGCAGAGGAAGAGAATCCCAAGCAGACTCCCTGCCGAGCACAGAGCCTGATGTAGGGCTCCATCTCAGGACCCTGAGATCATGACTTGAGCCAAAATCAGGAGCCAGATGCTCAACTGACAGCCACCCAGGCACCCCAACAACATTGTAAACTTTGTCTATGTATGTGTTTGTTTTTATTTTTAAAATACGGTAAAGGGTTTTAATGTAGTACCTTATTCGGATGAGGCTTAATGCATAAGAAAGTAAGTTATTTGTGTTCTGGGTAGAGGTAGATTGCTCCCATTTGTAAAACAGGTCACTGAGAATCAAGTGTTACAGCACCTGGAGGTCAGACTTGGATTTGAATGGCAATCCCACCAATCCCCAGCAGAATGACTTCAAGTAGATTACTCCGTGTTTCTGAGCCTCCATCTCGTCTGTAGATTGGAGATCATAGTAGTCGTAACTAATGTTTATTGTGTACAAGGCACTGTTCTAAGCACTGCGCAGGAGCTAGGTCACAGACATACCAGCTAGATATTTCCATTCCTGTTGGACAGAGGGGAGGTGGAGATGTTAGTAACTTGCCCAAGTTACTGAACCCATGAGTAGCTGAGCCGAGTTCCAGCTCAGGCAGGTGACCTCAGAGCTGCCCCCCCCCCCACCCATTAGACCAGGCGCCTGTCCACCAGACTTCTTAGGGGACATTCTGTGGTGTGCAGGGCACGTGTGCCTCTAAATACCTGTACATGGTAAGCACTCCCTAAATTGCAGCTGCCATGTTGGTAAAATTACAGCCTCAGTTGCGCCAGCTTTCTGTTTTGAGGTGTGTGTATGTATTTTGACACTGCTTTGACACCAGGCATCTCTTACAGTTGAATTATCTGTGTCATATACTTGGTTTTGTTCTAGATTTGTTGGGATAGTTTGATGCTGGCCATGGCTACAGGAAAGGGTCACTCTGAAGCCTTGTCCATCTTCATCAAAGGCTGGCTATCTCCCAGGGGACTTTAACACTGAGTTGTAGAGATCTGTAGGGATCACAGTGCAGGAAAGTCACGCCATTTCCAGCAGGTGTGTTTGGGGGTGTGTTCCTCTTGGAGACCCAGAAGACATTGGACCTCATCTATCACATTTTATGGACTCTTACCCACTGGGTTTTAGAAAATTCTTCCTGGTAGACATTCCCTTGTTTGCCTATCACTTTCTGCCCTTTCTGCCATGATACAAAGTTATCTCTGGATTCCTTACACCCAGTCTGCAAAGAGCCTGGTATTTACCTAGGTTGAAAAGTACCTGTGACTTTAATATCCTGAGATTTTAGGTGTTGTGAAGTTAAAACACCAACAACCAAAAATCCCTAATGCCCATTACTTTTATGACAAATAATTTGTCTTCCACTGTCTAGTTTCATGTTTAGATTTGGGAATATATTTATTTTAGTAGGCATTTGTTAGAGGACAGATTCTCTCCCAAATTGGTCCATAGGTAACCTCCTTTCTGAGGAATAAACTTTTGAGAATGTTCAATTTTTCTCATTCATTCATTTATTTTTTTAATCTCCTCACAGCTAAACATGTATTTATTGTGGTTTTATTCAACTTCTGACCCCCTTTTCCTTTTATTATTGTATCCTAAACATCAGTTAACTAAAGAAAATCCTTATTTGGCTTTTGGACATAGTCATTATTGATAAAATTAATTCAACAGGGGCACCTGGGTATCTCAGCAGTTTAGCATCTGTCTTCGGCTCAGGGCATGATCCCAGGATCCAGGATCCAGTCCCATATCGGGCTCCCTGCAGGAAGCCTGCTTCTCCTTCTGCCTGTGTCTCTGTCTTTCTCTGTGTGTCTCATGAATAAATAAATAAATCTTTAAAGAAATAAAAAATAAAAATAAAAATAAAATTAATTCAACAAACATTTACTGAATGCCCTGCCAGGACTTGGGGCAGCTGCTCAGTCTGTAACTTAGAGGGCTTGAGGGAGCTAGGTGTGTTCTTGTGTTTTGGCAGCCATCAGTTTTATGTCTTACACGTGTGTTGACTGGCTTAGAATTTCTTAAATATGTAAATGTTGTTATTTGGTGCCAATTCTATTCTGCAGTATATTGATCTTTTTCTTTCAAAATAAATAACAAATTCAGAGTTAGACATTCAGACCATTGGTTTCCTGAGCTTCTTCACTGGGTTCTGAGTGTGTTCAGCCCTGGTAGTGCTGGTCCTCCCCTGCCTGAGGCAGGTGCTCCATGTACACATACTTTTTGAATGTTCTTTGGCAGTAGGTATTAACACGGTTCATCACAGATCTTAGAGGAAGGTCTTTGGAACACCCTTTTTTTTTTTTTTTTTTTTTTTTTTTTTTAAGATTGTATATTTGAGAGAGAGCTTACGGGAGGTGTGGGGCAGGAGAGGGACAAGCAGACTCCATGGGCTCTATCCCACGACCCTGAGGTCCTGACCTGAGCCGAAACCAAGAGTTGGATGCTCAACCAACTGAGCCACCCACCCAAGTGCCCCTATTGTATTTCATTTTTTAGTATTTTCATTTTTAGCAGTTTTCTTTCTTTTTTTTAAGATTTTATTTATTTGAGAGAGACAGAGGTAATGACAGAGATAGCGACAGAGGGCATGAGCAAGGATAGGGAGAAGCAGGCTCCCTACTGAGCAGGGAGCCCGAGGCGCTGGATCCCGGGACCCCGGAATCCTGACCTGATCCAAAGGTAGATGCTTCACTGACAGAGCGCCCCCCCCCCCCCAGGCACCCCATTAGCAAATTGTCGTCTTTTTTTTTTTTTTTAAGATTTTATTTATTCATGACAGACACAGAGAGGCAGAGACATAGGCAGAGGGAGAAGCAGGCTCCACGCAGGGAGCCTGACGTGGGACTGGATCCCAGGTCTCCAGGATCACGCCCTGGGCCGAAGGCAGACGCCAAACCGATGAGCCACCCAGGGATCCCAGCAAACTGTCTTCTGTAGGGTTAGGTCTAGAGCGCCCAAGGCAAAGGAGCAGTACCCTTCCCACACTTCACCCTTCCTTCCCAGAAGTGTTTGCTGGTGGTCGCCCATCACTGTCGCTGTGCCCTGCCACGCCGCGGTTTCCCCGCTCGTCGCCTGACGTATTCCCTGTACCTTCCGTCCTGCTCCGGCGGCAGCACCTCTGTCCTCCTGCCCCCGCGTGACCGCCGTCTGGGTAGTGCTTGTGTGGGGACCTTGTCCTGTTCCGTCACGGCCCGTGTTGTCTCATCTCCCTGACGTCATGGTGTCGGCACTGCTCTTCCTCCCCTTCTCGTTTTTCTCCAACTTCTGTTGTCTGTCCTTTGAGCTTTATGCTGCTGTCACGGCAGAGAAATATACTTTGTGTTTTGTGACCATAAAGTTGCTTGTCTGTAAGTTTATCTTTGAACATCCATAAAATAGTTACATTATTTCCACTTGTCAAAGCAATGTTTATTGTAAAACCGGGGTCCTGTGGACTGATTATATTTTCTTTCCAAACTAATGCCCTCCTGCCTCTGGGCTCTAAGCAGCCCTCTGCTGCCACTGCTGCTGCCTCCTCCTCCTCCTCCTCCTCCTCCTTCCATTTAATATTTTCTTTCTTTCTTTCTTCTTTCTCTATTTAATGTTTTTATTTATTTATTTATTCATGATAGACATAGAGCAAGAGAGAGAGAGGCAGAGACACAGGCAGAGGGAGAAGCAGGCTCCATGCCGGGAGCCCAACTCAGGACTCGATCCCAGGACTCCAGGATCACGCCCTGGGCCAAAGGCAGGCACTGAACCGCTGAGCCACCCAGGGATCCCCATCCTCCCTCTCCCTTAACCTTCTTCTTGGCTTCTATTTTTTCAAATTCCTATCATTTGGCATATTATCTTTGTGTCCTGAACTTCCATTTGCGCACTTTGTCCTCCCGGCCCTGGCCAGACAGTGGCTCCTGGGGCTACATGTCCAGCCACGATCCTGGTTTGACCCACAGTGGATAGAGAGGCTGGAGAGTGCTGGATGGCAGCTGTAGAGGCCACTGCATCTTGGAGGAAGATCTCCAGAGACAGTGAGAAAAAGCCCTTGGCGTGGCCTTCACACTGCTTCCTGTCTTCATTGCTGAATGACAGCACCTAGTTTTCAGGCCGTAATGCCTGGGCTTGGGGGACCATGGAACAAACCTCTGCACACTGAGGAGATGAGCTCACAGGGCTTACCTTGCAATTGCTTTTAAAGACCTCCTTGTCTTTGTACCACATGCTTGTATTAAAACAGATTTGTTTTTCAGTAGCATTTATCTAATGATGTGTGTGGAATACCAAAGAATTACAGCTCTCGTAGGTGAGACTGCCTCAGATAATTTCAGAGATTTTTTTTTAATAAACTATGCTGAGAATGGAACAAAATAGGGAACCCCCCCAATAGACCTCACATGTGGAATTTTTTTATTTTTTATTTTTTAAAGATTTTATTTATTCATGAGAGAGAGAGAGAGAGAGAGAGGCAGAGATAGGCAGAAGGAGAAGCAGGCTCCATGCAGAGAGCCCGATATGGGACTCGATCCCAGGTCTCCAGGATCACACCCTGGGCTGAAGGCGACGCTGAACCGCTGAGCCACCGGAGCTGCCCCACATGTGGAATTCTATAGTAAGCTACAGGCACGCTGCAGGTGTTGGGGGAAAGACAGGCCATTTGCGAGGGTCGAGGGCTTCTAGGGCTTGGGGCACTTGGTGTCACTAGGACCATTGAAGCTGGTCTTTGCCTCATGCTGTGCCCATATTAACTCTAGATGAAGCGGATTACAGCAGTTTTGTTGATGACAAAACTTCAGAAGAAAATACAGAAGAATTTACTTTTGGCTTTGGGATGGGATGGAGAAGGACTTTTGAACAAAAGCAAAAAAAAAAAAAGAGGAAACATCATCAGTTTGCAAAAGTTTGATACATTCAGTTACATGAAATTAGGAACTTGTGAGATCTGTTGCACCATAGCCTGCATGGACTTAACAGTACTGAAGTGTGTGCTGAAAAATGGTTAAGATGGTACATTTTATGTTTTATATCACAATAGAAAAATGTAAGAACTTGTGTTCATCAAAAGACATCATCATAACAAAAAACCTATGAACTAGGAGAATATTTTTGCTGTGTTCATAAGCAGTAAAGGGTCGGTGCCCTGGCTGCAGGTGTGCAGCAGTCCACACAGGATGAGGACTCGGGTGGAGCAAGGCGCCCTTCTGCCCGCAGATGATGCGGACTCGGAAGCCTGGCGGGGCCTGTTGCTTTCCGGAGGGTGTGGGGCCACGCGATTTTCGGGGGGGCGGCAGGTGGCACCCTCACCCAGTAGACACTGCCAGCTCTCTGGGACCCTGGAATTCCACTCTTACGTACTCCCAGCAGCAGTTCTTCCTAAATGGTTGTGATGAAGGACCACATTTTCTCTAATTTCCAGTCTGCCCTACTTTTGTAAACGACAATGAAAATGACTAACTAGAAAAATATATGACAACCAAAACATAAAATATAAGCCCAGATTTTATTTTCTCCTTTTTTTTTTAATGAACATACATTAAACTTGACTCTGGTTTGGTTGGTTGGTTGGTTGGTTGGTTGGGTTTTTTTGGATGTACGCTTCTCTGAGTTTAATACTTAGAGATTTGCGTAACCATCACCATACTCAGGAGATGGGGCACTTCCATCAGCATCCTCTTGGGGCGCCTGGGGGGCTCGGTCTGTTAAGTATCTGATTCTTCGTTTTGGCTCAGGTCATGATCTCAGGGTCAAGCCCGGAGTGGGGCTCCTTGCTCATTGCAGAGTCTGCCTGTCCCTCTCCCTCTGCCTTTCCACCCCCATTCATGCTTGCTCGCTCCCGTGCTCGCTCTCTCACTCTCTCAAATAAATAAGTAAAACTCTATTTAAAAAAAAAACTCAGGGGGATCCCTGGGTGGCGCAGCGGTTTGGCGCCTGCCTTTGGCCCAGGGCGCGATCCTGGAGACCCGGGATCGAATCCCACATCGGGCTCCCGGTGCATGGAGCCTGCTTCTCCCTCTGCCTGTCTCTCTCTCTCTCTCTCTCTCTCTCTCTCTCTGTGACTATCATAAATAAATAAAAATTTAAAAAAAATTAAAAATTAAAAAAAAACTCTTTCCAGCCTGTTTTGAGGAATCAGAGCATGTAACCTTTGAGACTGGCTTCTATCACTCAGCGTACTGTCGTTGAGAGTCATCCACGTTGTGTACAGAGTGCTTTGTTCCTTTTTATAAGAGACTTTCAAACTCTTATTCCAGAGTGGCTGCCGCATTTTGCATCCCACCAGCAGTGTGAGGGCTCTAGTCATTGTTTATCCTCATCAGCCCTTGCTGTTGCCTGGTTATTTATTTTTTTAGCCATTTTCATAGGTGTGTCCTGATACCTCACTAATTTTAATTTGCTTTTCCCAAATGAATAAAGATGTTGAGTATCTTTTCCTCTGCTTATTTGCTGTTGCTGTAACAGTTTGTGAGTACTTGCTGGCAAGTTCTGCAAGTATCACTGAGTCTGAGCTGACCGTCACTGGCATAAAAAAGACTTGCATGCCAGGAATTGCTCAGCAATGTCCAGAGCAGCATTGTAATAGCAGATCCTGGGAATGTCCTCAGCATCCTTCCATAGAAGAATGGACTGATAAGTTGTAGTCTGTTTATAAACTGGGATTTATCCAGTGCTGGAAATGAAGTATGGGTACATCTAGCGATGTGGGTGGGTCTTAGAGACATACTGAGATTCAAAAGCAAGTCCTAGAAGGTTGCATATACTGTTAGACCAATTTTTTAAATTCAAAATTTTAAATAATGTTTACGGAGAAACATGAGGTAATATTTTAAAGCAAGAGAGTCATAAACATTAATTCAGGGTAATGTATGATGGGAAGAACATGGAAAACTTCAAGGTTATTGGTAATTTTCAAGTTTTTAATTTGAAGGATGGGATGGTGGTGTTTATCACTATGTGTTATAACTTACATGTTACCCGGGTGCCTGGGTGGCTCAGTTGGCTAAGCTTCTGACTCTTGATCTCAGCTCAGGTCTTGAGTTCAGGGTTGTGAGTTCAGGCCCACACTTGGCTCCACGCTGGTTGTGCAGCCTACCTAAAATTGTGTGTGTGTGTGCACGCGCGCGCACACGCCATGTATTTCATTCTGTGTATTACATATTACTTAAAAAAAATGATTAGAACTAAAATAGCTTTCCTTTTAAGGTGTTTTCAAATCTGTTCTTCCAAAGTTGGCACATACTTCAGTTTTTCCCTTAACAGCAGCTTTTTAAAAAATGTGTGCTGTGTGCTGAGACCGCAACTGGGAATACGGGAGTCCAAGTAGTTGGCTCTTTTCCCTAAAGGTCTCTAAGCGTTCAGAGGAGCATAGACGGGACCTGTGAGGATGGGGATTTTTGGCTCTTTTGTTTATTTGGTTCACTCATAAATCTCCAGCTTTGAGAATAGAGCATGGCATGTAGCAGGTGCTCTCAAACATTAGTCAACAAATGAACAACTCAGACATGTGCTCAAGGCCCAGGAGAGCTCCACGGGACGTGACGGGCCTCTGCCATGTATGCTGGGAGCAGTGGCCAGGAAAGAGTTCCCAGAGCCAGTGATGTCTCTGCAGGGCTCAGGGATCCATGTAGGAGCTCTCTGCGTGGAAGGGCTCAGGGCATTGTTTTAGGAGGGCCCAGGTATTCCTGTGTGACAGCACTGTGTCTGCCTAAGAGCCAGTGGTGGGCAGTCAGGCCCCAAGACCCAGTGGACACAGTGGTGGGAAGATGCTGGTGGTGGGCAGGGCCTGTGTCCAAAACGGCCTTGAAGGGGGGCAGACCAGGGAGCTGAAATTTGCTGCTGCAACCCAGGGGGTATCAGAGAAGGACTGGAGAGGAATGGTGATGGGAACAGAGGTGTGCACTACAGACGCTCCCTCGCAGTCGTGAGAGGGACAGAGGAGGGCAAACCATGTGTCTTCCAGGAAACTCTCCGTCCTAGCAGATTTCTGCCTCTTGTGCCTGGCGATCTCTGACCATTTTAGAGCGCACTGTTCTTGTGTGTGTATGAGCCTTCTTGTCTCCCCGGCCCTTGTGTTGCTCCAGCAGCACAAACCAGGATGCACTACAAAGATGCAAAATGTGGCCCTTTGTTTGTTTTTAAAGACACGGTGTTACTAAAGAAGATCCAGCCCAGAGACTGGTTTATCCCTCCTGGAGTGAAGCCTGGGAGCAGACCTCTGAGGGCAGTTCATCAGTTAGGGCAAGTGTAGTTCAGGTAGGCGTGGCTGCTCTCTAGACCTTGAACGCGGGTCTCAGGACTGCCTTGAGATTACCAAGAACAGATTTAGGAACAACAACCTGGTGCAGGGCTGCTTCAGAGAGAGGTCGTAAATTCCCACATCATCACCCCAGGGACATACAGAGACATCTGAAGGACTGGACCCCGTGAAGACTGCTCACCGAATCAGCCCAGCTGGGATATCACGGGATCTCATGGCTGGTGGCACTTTCATGGGATCTGCTCCTGCCGCCGAGCCTGGAGCTGCCTGCCTGTGGCACCAGATGCTGGGGAGACAGAAGGAAATACGAGGGGAGCAGAAGACACGTGCAGACCAGCAGTTCACAGTGGCGGAGAAGCGTCGCCAGGGACAACGCAGTGCTCTCTTCACTTTGTATGTTGTAGGGGCAGGTGTGTAAGGTGATCTGCTTTTCCTGTATCGGAGAAGTGTTTATTTCTTCTAATCACTACAGCATATCTGCTCATTATAGGAAATATGGACAATAAAGTATTAAGACAATAACTTTTTTCTTTTTTTTTTTTTTTTTAAGATTTTAGTTATTCATGAGAGACACAGAGAGGCAGAGACACAGGCAGAGGGAGAAGCAGGCTCCATGCAGGGAGCCCAACGTGGGACTTGATCCCGGGACCCCGGGGTCACGCCCTGGGCCAGAGGCTGGTGCTCAACCACTGAGCCACCCAGGAGTCCTGACAACAACTTTTTTCAGAAGTTGAATTTAGGAATAAAATAAAAAAAATAAAAAAATAAAAAAATAAAAAAAAAATAATAAAGAATAAAAAAAAAAAAAGAAGTTGAATTTAGGGTTTAAAAAAACCCCACGAAACTTCTTTCTTTCTCCCCTTAACTGTTTTCTTTCATATGGCCTTTCATAACCTTTCTCTTTGCCCATAGCTTCCTGATGGATTTCCCAATATCACATATCCTAAGATTGGAATAAGGTCCTTCCATTTATAGTTTGTCTTTTAGTTACAAGACTGTGTTCCCATTGAACATGGAACTTTCAGGGGTGCATGCTGCCTAGCAATGGTTTCTAATTAGAACGTGAATTTTTGGGACGCCTGGGTGGCTCAGCGGTTGAGCGTGAATTTTTGAAATGTGTGTGAAGTGGTGTAGAAATTCAATAGTTTTTATGTTTAGAAAGCATCTGTTTCATCTCCTGATTCAAAATATAAAATACCAATTTGAGTAATATTCACTGCAACTACTTTTTTCCTTAAAGGGCCAGACAGTATTTTTAGGCTT
The DNA here is from genome assembly GCA_032313775.1 of Urocyon cinereoargenteus. Classification (NCBI taxonomy): domain Eukaryota; kingdom Metazoa; phylum Chordata; class Mammalia; order Carnivora; family Canidae; genus Urocyon; species Urocyon cinereoargenteus. The sequence goes on along the minus strand of JAVLSZ010000026.1, from coordinate 49,031,125 downwards.
TGTGGTTAAACAGCCTCTGCTGACAGCAGCCATAGATGTAACAGAAAGAAATGGATGTGGCTGTGTCCAGATGAGAGTTCGTAAAAATAAGCAGCTGGTTCTAGGTGATTGGAGAATTTTATATTCTGTTTGAACTTCTTATAGTGTCTAATTTGCTTTGAGAACAAATAACGTTAATTACAAGAGATTGCTTTTAAATGCAGGTAAAATTGACATACAGTTAAATACACAGATCTTAGTAAACTTCAGTGAGTTTTGGTGTATGTACGCACTTGTGAAATCACTACCCCAATTAAGTTAGAGTTACCCTCACCGCCCTCCAACGAGCAGCTTTCTGGTTTATATCACAATAGATTGTTTGTCCTGTTCTTAATCTTCTAATAAATGGGCTCATTCCGTGCCCAGCTTGTTTGTCCTCTGTAATGTGTTGGAGGGGTGTCTATTTTATTGCTTGTGTCAGTGGGTCACCCTTTTTGTTTTGGTGAGGGGTAGCCCATATGGAATAGACCGGAAATGATCAGTCCTTCGTTGCTGCCATTTGTGGTGTTCACTCTTGGAGCTGATGTCTCTCACTCGTGCACAAGGAGGGGCCCCGAAGTGGAGGCACCTCCTCCCTGCCCCATTCCTCCAGGGCACACGTGTCCTGTGTGTTTCGTGTTACATTTTAAACTCCACAAGCCAATGTTGATAACTTTTGCTTTCAGTTCTATGTATTTTTTTAAAACAAGAAGGAAAAAATTATCCTTGACTTTGATTCCTTCCTGAAGATGCTGGTTTCTCTCTGATACTAGTTCCCTTCAGCCTCAGTAACTCTCCAGCCTCATTCACTGTAATTTAGGTCTTTGTCATGGGTTCTTTTAGTCTCTGTTTTTCTAAAAAGGTCTTTATTTCACCTTTGTCTTTGAGGGATGTTTTTGCTGCAAATAGAATTCTGGTTTGACGGGTTTTTTATTTCAACACTTTAAAGATGTGCTCCGGTGCTTTCTGGTTTCCAGGATTTCTGATGAGAAGCATGTAATTCAGATGATTGTTCCTATGTGATAATGTCAGTTTTCTGTTTACAAGATTTCCTCCTGATCTTTGGTTTTCAGCAGTTTGCTTGTACCTAGGCATGGTTTTCTTCATATTAATTTTATACCCTGCAGCCAGAATAATCTTAAAACATAAACAAGGTGTTTCTGTTGCCTGTTTCCATAAAACAGCTTTCTTGGGGAACCACGTTCATTCTGGTTTTGGGTGCCCTTCTTCCCTGGACTCAGTCCCTGCTCTCAGATTGTTATCTCCTGTTCATCGTGGTGCGGTGCTCCCAATGCCCTGGCATGTGAGAGATTCACTAAATAATTTTCAAATAAGTTATTATGGAGGATGATAAATCCCACGTGAGCCACATGGATATATGGTCTTTGTCCTTTAGGTGGGGTGTTGCCCTGTGCTTGTGCCATCGTATGTAATTATTTGTAGTAATGGGAAATGGGTGGGTAGGGCATCTTCTTTAAGAACACGTATGCAGGGATCCCTGGGTGGCGCAGCGGTTTAGTGCCTGCCTTTGGCCCAGGGCACGATCCTAGAGACCCGGGATCGAATCCCACATCGGGCTCCCGGTGCATGGAGCCTGCTTCTCCCTCTGCCTATGTCTCTGCCTCTCTCTCTCTCTCTCTCTGTGTGTGTGTGTGACTATCATAAATAAATTTTTTTAAAAAAATTAAAAAAAAAAAAAGAACACGTATGCAGGGGATCCCTGGGAGGCTCAGCGGTTTGGCGCCTGCCTTTGGCCCAGGGCGCAGTCCTGGAGTCCTGGGATCGAGTGCTGTGTCGAGCTCCCGGCATGGAGCCTGCTTCTCCCTCTGCCTGTTTCTCTGCCTCTCTCTCTTTCTCTATCATAAATAAATAAATAAAATATTAAAAAAAAAGAACACGTGTGCATTTGATGCAGCAAGTGGACTTTCCTCTTAGCGTTGCAGAAATGATCAAAATAGGGATCTTGTTTCTGTTTTCTTTGATGGGAAATATTATAAAGATAGTTCCATATTGCATGATAATTTAATTAAAATTCCAGTTGGAAAAAAACCACAGAATATGTTGACAGCGTGTGATTGGAGGGTCATGCTGAGCTGTGGCAGTCTCCAGTGGCCATCCTCCGCCCATCCAAGTGTCAGGCGCTTTGGATGCCAAGCAGTGTGTGTTAGGGAGCCGGGATCAGTGAAGCAGCAGGGCACAGTTCTCCTTGCTGGGGGTGCAGTGCTCCCTGGGGGTCCTCCGCAGCTGTAACAACCACTGCATTTCCTTACAGTGGGTAGCACTTGTTTAACTTTTGGTTGTCTTCTGGTTTAAATTTTCCCATTTGTTGTGGGCTACCTTTCCAGTTTCGTTGCCAGAGGAAATAGTGAATAAATCATTAACTGAAGTAAGAAGAGTGGACTGATGAGATAACGTTGACTTCTCTTGAATGGTGTCTGTTGGAAATGCCTTCACCTCGGGGCACAAAGATGGCTTAGTTAACCATATGACTCTTGATTTCAGCTCAGGTCATGATCACAGGGTAGTGGCATCAAGCCTCAAGTCGGGCTCCATGTTCAGTGGGGAGTCTATTTGTTTCTCTCTTTTTTTTTTTTTTTAAAGATTTTATTAATTTATTCATGAGAGACACGGGGTGGGGGGGGGAGGCACAGAGACACAGGCAGAGGGAGAAGCAGGCTCCCTATAGGGAGCCCGGTGCGGCACTCGATCCCGGAACCCCAGGATCATGCTCTGAGCCAAAGGCAGGTGCTAAACCACTGAGCCCCCCAGGCGTTCCCCTACCCCTGGTTTCCATTCTTGACTGCTACCTTTTGGTTTGTGTCTTCACTGGCTGGTGTTTTGACAGATCATTTTTTTCTAGAAGCTTCTTGTTCTGTAAGTTCTTGTGTCCGCATGAATATTAGTCTATGCCTCCGTCTGTGGAGAGCTTGCCTGATTATAATATTATCGGGTCAGAAATGTTCAGATGTTGCTTCAGTAACATTCTGATGCTCCGTGTTACAGATTTGTGCTACTCAAGTTACAAGGGAGAAAGCTGCCAGTCACAAATGACTCAGGATGCTAAATAATTTTGTTTTTAATCTCTGTGTTTGAAGAGATAACAATATTTATTTGTTTATCTGTTTGTTTATTAATGAGTAAGCAAGAGAGCACACAGGCAGGGGCAGGGGGAGAGGGAGCAGCAGACCCACCGCCGAGCAGGGAGCCCACCCATGCAGAGCACTCTCCCGGACCCCGAGATCATGACCTGAGCTGAAGGCAGGTGTTCACTAACCCTAGGTACAGTTTTTTATTAAGCGAATATTAGCCTTTTAAAAAGCTTGGATATAGTTACTGGCAATCTATTGAAACTAAGAAAATTAAATCTAAATTAATGGTATTGGTTTTTCTTAGGATAGTTCTGAGGCTAGGAAATTTTTGACATTCAGTGTAGTCACATCTGTGATATCTGGCTGACCACTGACTTGTAAGTAGTACTGGTGAATCATAATTTAAAATGTGAAAGTTTGGGGGCATCTGGGTGGCTCAGTTGGTTAAGTCGGCCTTAGGCTCAGGTCGTGATCTCCAGGGCCTGGGATGGAGCCTCTACCCGGGCTCCCTCCTCAGCAGGGAGTCTGCTGCTTCCTCTCCCTCTGCCTCTCTCCCCTCCGCTCCTGTGGGCTCAGTCTCTCTTTCTCTCTTTCAAATAAATAAAATCTTTTAAAAAAATAAAATGTGAAAGTTTCACAGGGTTAAATTAAGTAGCTGACTGCCTTTAGATATCATAAACATGTCTCCAATGTGGTGGGTGTGGTTCCAGGAAAACTGCAGTAAAGCAAATATCGCAGTATAGTGAGTCAAATGAATTTTTTTGTTTCCCAGTGCATATAAAAGTTATGTTTATGCTGTACTATTGTCTGGTAAGTGTGCAGTGGCATTATGTGTTTTTTGAAAAAGGCACATACCTTAATTTAAAAATACTTTATTGCTAAAAAATGCTAACCATCATCTCAGCTTTTGAGTCAGAATCACTGATCACAGTTCACCATGATAAATATAATAACAATGAAAAAGTTTGAAATGTTACAAGAATTACCAAAATGTGACAGAGAGAATAATAAGCAAATGCTGTTGGAAAAGAGACTAGCTTGACACATGGTTGCCAAAAACCCTAGATTTGGTAAACAAAGCAAAACACCATTATTTGGAACATGTAATAATAAGAATGCATGTAGTTGATTATTTTTACAGAGCAGATGTAAAAGTATTAATTATTAATGTTTTGCTATAGATGGGGTCTGGAGGTCAGCTATTTAGTAGACATTGGGTAACTGAGAATAAAAACCAAAGCAATTACTTAGTGGGCAGCGATTGGACAGGCCGTGGCTCCCTGTCACGGACCAGCTGGAGGAGATACTTGGTCCTGGGCGGCCGGCTGCGACGTGCTGCCTCACCCAGCGTCGCCGGGGGCCCTGCTGGCCCTGTGCTGGCCCCGTGCTGGCCCCGTGCTGGCCCGCTGCCGCGAGGTCCACAGCGGAGGAGGAGACTCCGCGTGGCAGGGACTTGCCCAGGCTCACGCAGCTCGAAGCTTGCAGAGCTGGCATTAGACTCCTCCCTCCCTGATTCCCCGAGATCTCCCTCGGAGGGCGGGGAGATGTGTTTTATTGTGTGTCCGCCATCATCCCTTAGGCTTAGGGGCAAGGGGTGATGCCCTTGGGTTTGGGTTCAGATCCTGACCTCACCTCTCTGTATTTCCGTCTCTACATCTGTGATGTACCTGCTGGGGAGCCTGCTGGGGAGGGTGGGAGGCCCCGTGGGCTGCCACCCTCCAGGAGCCCGGTCTGGCGATCCAGGTGGGCCTGCCCCCAGTGGCCGTCAACCCAGCACCCTGTCCTGCCCGGGTGAGCCTTTGTGTTGTCATCGGGCCAGGAGGGAGTGGAAGCCTGCGGCCTGGGCCGTGTGGAGGGGCTGCTCCTGCGTCTCACTCTCTCATCCCGGGTTTTCCTCTTCCCTCTTCTCTCTTTCTGCCTTCATTTTAGAAGGCAGGAGCCGTGCTCTTCCCAAACTTCTATTTGCATACTTTGTGCTTGGTGGATGATAGAATTTTAGGCTGAAAATCTTTTTCTTCTGGAATATGCAGCTTTTCTGGTGTTGGGCAGTTCTCAGTCCTGCCCTGGTACTTGATGGTGCTTTTCAGTTGGCACACTTGTGTTTTCTTACAGCTCTAGTTTTGGTTCCTTTTTTTTTTTTTTTTTTTTAAGATTTTATTTTTCATGGGGGGGTGGGCGGTGGGCAGAGGCACAGGCAGAGGGAGAAGCAGGCTCCATGCAAGGAGCCAGATGGGGGACTTGACCCCGGGTCTCCAGGATCAGGCCCTGGGCTGAAGGCTGCGCTAAACCGCTGAGCCACCCAGGCTCAGGGATCCCCCCGATTCCTTTTGTTTTTAATTGGCTTTCCCCCCCATGTTTGCCTGTATTCCTTATCTTTCAACTTCCTGCTACACAATTTCTCTTCCTATTTTCTGTTTGCTTTGTGCCAATTCTCCCTGGAAGATACCCCGACTGTGTCTTCCTCTGCACTCTGTCCCTCATGCCCTCGGTTTGTGCTGGTGGAGGGGACGCCTGCCTGCTCAGGCGCGAGGTCCCAGAGCGGTCCTACTCCTTGGCGCTCCCCTTGTCGTCCTAGTTTACTCTTTTCCACAGTTTCTTTTCATTTATAGGCATAGTAGCCTTCAACTCTGGGGATCGCAGAACTGAAAAGCTTGCCATTCTTCCTTGGCTCCTCAACTCTCTCTTTTGTACTTTGTTTCCTGGTTGATGGCTGCTCAGCTTCGGGGTTGCAGAAAGATTGGACAGAGCGTAGAGAGAATTCTCGTGTGTTCCCTTCTGCTGCGCCAGCCCCACGGCTCTCCTGTCCCCGCACAGCTCGTGTCGGTGTGGCGCGTCGTTGGCCCGCTGACCCACCCAGGGTTGATGCATTACTAACCCAAGTCCATAGTTTCCCTTAGTGGCACTCCGGTGTTGCACCTCCTGTGGGATTTTGACAAACCTATGATCACATGTGTCTGCCACCGTAGTGTCACATGGTTTCATCTCCCCAAAATCCTCCGTGCTCTGCCTCTCATCCCTCCCTCCTCCAGCCCCTGGCAACCACCGATCTCTGTACCGTCCCTGGAGTTTCATCTTTTCCAGGATGTCATAGAGATGGAGTCACCCAGTGTGGAGCCTTTTCACGGCTCAGTAGCTCATTTCTTTCCAGCATCGAAGAATATCCAGTGTCTGCATGGTCGCAGTTTGTTCATGTACTCACTCTGAGGGACATCTTCATTGCGCCTAAGTTTTGGCAATTATGAACACATTAACTTATTAAAGTAGTAGGCTATCGTCACATAATAGATTATTAAATCAGTATTGAGTTTAGAAATTAAATCCATCTCCTCGTTTTTCACATGGTTGACTTCTGGGTGCCATCTGCAGGCGTGTGATGGGGCCGGGTGCTGCCGAGGCCCGTCATGCTCCCTTCACAGAGGCAGACATAGTGCAGAGATTGGAAGCCCTTTTTTTAAGGGGTGTCCCTGTATTTCCTGAGAAGGTGATTTATTTATAATTTTTTGTTAATGTTAAGCAGCAGGAAAGAGAATTCAGCTAGTTACAACTTTTTTTTTTTTAAGATTTTATTTATTTATTCCTGAGAGACCCAGAGAGAGAGAGAGAGAGAGAGAGAGAGAGGCAGAGACATAGGCAGGGGGAGAAGCAGGCTCCACGCAGGGAGCCTGATGAGGGACTCGATCCCAGGACCCCAGGGTCACGCCCTGAGCCGAAGGCAGGCGCTAAACCACTGAGCCACCGGGGCATCCCCAGCTAGGCGCAACTTAAGACAGTGTGTCCCTTTTGGAGAACCAGAAGGCCGACTCACCTTTAGTGTGGGTGATTCCTGAACTTGAAATTAGCAGTAGCTTCTGGGCCTGCTTCTGTGACTAATTACTTATGAATTTTGGTAAATCATTTTGCATCTTTGGGCTTCCTGCCCTTTGATAATCTGAAAGAATTGGGCCAGGACCTTGTATCTGAGGTCTTTTTTCCCACTGTTCTCTTGCTTCCGGCTCTGCTAGATCTAGCTTTTGTTGCTGGTAGCAATATGCTATGTTCTCTCCAGTTAAAGCCTCTGTTTTTTTTTTTTGTTTTTTTTTTAAGATTTTATTTATTTATTCATGAGAGACAGAGAGAGAGAGAGGTAGAGACACAGGCAGAGGGAGAAGCAGGCTCCATGCAGGGAGCCCGACGTGGGAATCGATCCCGAGTCTCAAGATCAGGCCCTGGGCTGAAGGCGGCGCTAAACTGCTGAGCCTCCCGGGCTGCTCAAAGCTTCTTTTAATGGTCTAAACCAACCAAGTAACTTGAATTAGACTAGTAATGAGCTGTTAATTGGAATTTTAATTAAGATGATTGTAAATTCACGTGTAGTTATTAAGAAAACCAGCACTTTGCTGGTTCTTCCCAACGGTGACATTTTGCCAAATGCCTAATTTACTATCCTCACCAGGATCCTGGTGTTGATATAATCTACCAGCCTTACTCCGAGTCCTCATTCTTTACTTGTACTTATTCGTGTGCGTGTGTCCCACCTCTGTACAGAGCTGGCACCTGTGCAGGTTTGTGTGTCCACCGCTGGACCCGGGATACTGGAATCCTCAATACCACAGGTTACCCCGTGAGTCCCACCCACGCCTCTTCCTTGACCCTTGGCAACCAGCCCACCAGACCCTCTTCAGTTTCTAACGTATCATTTCCAAAGTGTGGTATAAATGCAGTGGTGTAGTGTGTAACCTTTTGGGATTGGCTTTTATCTGCTCAGTTTAATTCCCGGGGGTTCATCCAGTGGACACATGCAGCAGTGGTCTTGTTGCCAAGTCCTGTTACATCCTGCCCATGCGTATTGCAGTTTCTAACCATTTAGTTGAAGGACATCTGGGCTGATCCTAGTTTGGGGCTGTTACAAATAAAGCTGCTATGAATGTTGTAGGTTTTTATGTGAACACGTGTTGTGTTTCTTTTTCTTTTGGATAAATCAGCCAGGAGCAGAACTGCTGGGTGCCACGGCAGGTGTGTGCTAGGTAGTTGTGCAGAGTACCCTGAGCCCTTGTAACTCGCCCCTCTCTCTGCCTCTGCTTTCAGACCACCTTATATAGATGACTTTGCATTTGCTAGAATTTCTCTTTTAGGTCTGGCCCCTTTCGCTCAGCAGCATGCTGAAGAGTCGTGCGTGGCTCATTCCCTTCCTGCCACGTGGTAGTCCACTCTGCAGTAGACCCCTGTTTATCCATCCACCTGTCGAGGGACATTTGGATTGTTCCCCAGTTTGGGGTATTGTGAGGAGAGCTGCTGTGAACATTGGTGTAAAGTCTTTGTGTAGACGTGTGTTTTCAGTTCATGTAGGTTAAGTACTATACCGGCAGTGGAATTGCTGGCTCGTACGGTGAGTGTACGTCTCACCTCTTCAGTTAAGGCACTACCAGGCTGTTTTCTAAAGGGGTTGTACTGTTTTACATTTTCAGCATGTATGAGAGTCCATGTTCCCTTACGTCTTTGCTAACACTTGATGTGGTTCATTTTTCAATAGAAGCCATTCTAGTAGGTATGTAGTAGTAGTACCTCCTCTTAGTCCACATTTCTGAATAACTAATGATGAACATCTTTTCGTGTATTATTTCTGTATACCAGCGTTGCTACAGCTAACATATGCCCTTTGTATTTCCATACAATTTTGAAGTGATTTTCCCAGTTTCTGCAAAAAGGCCTGCAAGGATTAGAGTTAAGATTGTATAGAACTGTACATCAATTTGGAGAAGATTGATAGTCCTGAGTCTTCTGATTCATGAACATGATAAAGCTCTGATTTTTTTAGATCCTTTGTTTCTCTTGGCAATGTGTAGTTTTCAGTTAGAGGTCTTGTATGTCTTTTGTTAATTTTTTATTCCTAACTAAGTCTGTGGTTTGGGATGCTGCTGTAAATGAAACTTGTATGTAATATTATTTTCCAGTTGTTTACTGCTCTCAAGTAAAAATATAGTCTTAAATGTTTATATCCTGTGACCTTGGTAAATTCACTTATTAGTTGTAGGTTTTTGTTTTAATTTGGTTAGTTTTTGTTCCGTTTTTGTTTGTTGTTGATGCCTTAGGATTTTCTATATAAACCACCAAATCCTCTGTGAGTAGGGACAGTTTTATGTCTTGATTTTTTTTTTTTTTTTTTTTTGGTCCCCTGTCATGGTGTTCAGGGTCCAAGAACAGTGTTGGCTAGAACTGGTGAGAGCAGGCATCCTTGTCACATTCTGATCTTAAGGGAAAACCATTCAGTATTTCACTAGTAAGCATATCAGCAATAGGTAGGTTTTTCAGACTGAGGAAGTTATCTTCTATTCCCAGTATATGGAGAATTTTTTATTTAATTTAATTTTTTAAAAAGATTTTATTTATTTATTCATGAGAGACACACAGAGAAAGAGAGGCAGAGACATAGGCATGGGGAGGAGCAGGCTCCATGCAGGGAGCCCGACGTGGGACTCGATCCTGATCCTGGGTCTCTAGGATCACGTCCTGGGTTGAAGGCGGCGCTAAACCGCTGAGCCCCCCAGACTGCCCCTGGAGAATTTTTTAAATCATGAATTAGTGTTGAACTTTGCTACATACTTTGAAGAATCTGTTGAGATGATCATGTGATTTATCTCATTTGTTCTATAATATAGTGGATTATATCGGTTTATTTTGAAATGTTGAATCAGGCTTGCATTCTTGGGATAATTTCTGTTTGATTAGCTTTGATTTGCTAGAATTTTGTTAAGGATTTTTGTGTCTGTGTTTGTGAGGGATGTTTTCGTAATGTCTCTGTGAGGTCATGCTGGCCTCCAAAAACAGAAAAGGGTTTTTGAGAAAGTTTGCCTGAGATTTATAGTTGGATAGTTGGTAGAAAAGTCATCAAGGCCTGGAACTTTGTAGGAAGGTTTTCTGTTACAGATTCAGTTGTGCTAATGCATTTAGAACTAACCAGATTCTGGTTCATCCTGTGTTAATTTGGGTAAATTGTATTTTTCAAGGTATTTATCTGTTTCATCTAATTTATTGGCATAAAGTTGTCCGTAATTTTCTGTATCATCTTTTTTGTGCCTATAGGGTCTGTATTGATGACCTGTCTTTGTTTCCTTCCTCATGTCACTCATTTCTATTCTTTTTTTTTTTTTTTCCTTTGGTCAGCTGTTGATCAATTTTGCTATTGTTTTCAAAGAGCCAGCTTTTGGCTTTGTTAAATTTCTTTATCATTTATCTATTTTTTATTTTGATTTTTTGCTCTTTATTATTTCCTTTTTTCCATTTCCTCTGGGTCTGCCCTGCTGCTTCTAAAGCAATAGAACTTGAATCTTAGATCTTGGTTAATATATTTTATTATTCAACTCAGAGTAATTTTTCTTGGGGCACCTGGGTCAGGCTCAGTTGATTGTCTGCCTTCAGCTTGGGTCATGATCCTGGGGTCATGATCGAGGCCCACATCAGGCTCCCTGCTCAGCAAGGAGTCTGCTTCTCCCTCTGCCTCTGCCCCCCTCCCCCGCCCCTGCTCGTACGCTCCTCTGTGCTCTCTCAAATAAATAAAATCTAATAAAATCCCAAAAAACAAATTTTATTTTAAAAAAATACTTGAGGTTTTCTTAGGTATCTTATTGTTGGGTTCCTGACGATTTTTGCCAAGGTCAGGGAACACACTGTGTATGATTTCAACCCATGTAAATATATTAAAACTTGTTTTAGAGTCTTAACATGTGGCATGTTTGGGTGATTTAAAAAAAACCTGTTAACATGTTAGGTGTCTCTAAGTATCAATTAGGTTATAATGGTTGATAGTGTTTTTCAGATCATCTATTTTTCTTGTTTTGTTGTGGTTCGTCCATTCTGAGAGAGGGGTGTGAAGATTTCTATAGCTGTGGGTTTCCTTTTAATTTTTGTCAGTACTTGTATTAAAGTCTGGTTCATCCTGTGTCTCATCTGAGACTCTTTTCTTTTTTAAGATTTTATTTATTTATTCATGAGAGACACAGAGAGAGGCAGAGACACAGGCAGAGGGAGAAGCAGGCTCCATGCAGGGAGCCTGACATGGGATTCGATCCTGGGCCTCCAGGATCATGCCCTGGGCTGCAGGCGGCGCTAAACTGCTGAGCCACCCGGGCTGCCCCATCTGAGACTCTTTTTAAAGTGTGTAGTTGGGTCTTGAGTTTTTATCCATTCTGACAACCTCTTTATTTCACTTTTTAGAGACGTCATTTCCCTCTTTCTTTTGGCTTTTCACCTCTACTTCTTTGCGTTTTTTTATTTAGAGGTTGCTCTAGGGAGGACAGTAAGCACACTCAGTTGTTTACAGTGTGTGTAGCAGTACTCCAGCACCCCCACAGACACGTCGCAGACTCTGCCTCTGCTCCCCATATGGGACCACTCCCCACACCCCTTTGTGTCCTAGTTGGATGTGTTGCGCCTGTGAACCTCACGGCCCCCAGTAGCAGGGCTGTGATAGCTCTCTTAAAGCAGTCCTGTGGAATAAAGTCCACCAGCTTTGCACTTGGAATCTTTATCTATAGTTTTTGATGTTTTCTTTGCATTTTTCTTGTAGATTAGCCTACCATGGCAGACCAGAGACAGCGCTCACTCTCTACCTCTGGGGAATCACTATACCATGTTCTGGGGCTGGACAAGAATGCAACCTCAGATGACATTAAAAAGTCCTATCGGTAAGAGCGCGCACTGCAGGAGGACCTTGTACCTCGTGTGCTTTGATCTGCATTTACCAAGAACCACGCCATGGGTTCACCCGCTGACTCCGTGTGTGACTGGGAATACTTCCATCTACCTTTGTAGGGTAGCATGTTCCCTTGTAGCTTAAAATTCTTATATTGGTATTTTCTTGGCAACAAAAAAGTAACAGTTGTGGATAATCCACGCTGTCTACCCTGGAGCAGCCAGTTCCGGGAGGCAGGTCTGAGTCTGTTCATCAGAGCAGACTGGGCTTCAGTGTCGAATGATTTCCTCCTTTCAACACCGCGATGACCGTCTCCTCCCCGTAGCCTCACGTCGAACTTCCGTACGGCTTCCTTGAGTGCACTTGTTAATCTGTACCCTTCGAGTCCTCTCCTGTGTTCTCCCCGTTGTGCAGTTCTACACAGCAGACAGTAGGACCCTTGCTCATCACTTTATTCGGCTAAATGTGCAGTTAGCCCGCGAGGACGCTAGAGGTCAGCAGTAGGTTCACCAGTAGGTTCACCTTGGCGCCGTCCAAGAGGGATGGGCTGCTGCGGCCAGGTCAGGGCCAGGAGGTTTGCCCCAGACGACTGCACAGGTGCCTTCCCATCTGACATTCTCCAGCTCCGTGGTGAGGTCTCCTGCCCTCTCACGGGGGAATGTGGAATTAGGGACAAAGAAATGGTTTTGGTTTGCAGGAAACTTGCCTTGAAATATCACCCCGACAAGAACCCTGATAACCCAGAGGCCGCAGACAAGTTTAAGGAGATCAACAATGCCCACGCCATCCTGACGGACGCCACAAAGAGGAACATCTACGACAAGTACGGCTCGCTGGGGCTCTACGTGGCCGAGCAGTTCGGGGAGGAGAACGTGAACACCTACTTCGTGCTCTCCAGCTGGTGGGCCAAGGTGAGGGGGGCAGGTGGCCTGATGCCAGCTTGGGTTTCAGGTCTCGCGGGGTCAGGGTGTTTGGGCCAAGGGTCTGTGCCCCTGGGGAGTGGTTTCCAGGCAGGGGGCAGCCTTTGCCCCCATCCCGTGTGAGTGCCCGGGTTCCACCACGGGGCCAGCGGTGCCACTTTGCTCTCTGAGTCACCGTCCGCTCTTCCACGGAGGCAGGGGGGCCTTTTCCCGTCACGCGGCAGGTAGGTGTTCTGTCGCTAGCAGGGAAGACTCGTTTGGAATCTCTCTGGCTTGAGACACTTTGGACGTACCGTGTATTTGTACCCGTTTGGAACGTTCGTCCTTGCCCTAACTTTACCCGAAGGCCGAGTCGCCCGCAGGCGCCGGGCCGGGGAGGCCGCTGTGCGGTGCCGACAGCCCTTTCTTGAAGCGAGTGAGCTCTGTCCCTCCGTCTTCCCGCTCCCGGGTCCACAGGGGTTTCGTGGCCCGGGCCCTCGCCTCTCCCCGGGGCTGGCGGTGGTGGGTGGGGTCAGGGAGGCCCCTGCCAGCGCCCCTGTGTCCACCCACGCAGGTCCTGTTCGGGGTGTGCGGGGTGCTCACCTGCTGCTACTTCTGCTGCTGCCTGTGCTGCTGCTTCAACTGCTGCTGCGGGCGGTGCAAGCCTCGGGCGCCCGCGGGGGAGGACGCCGACTTCTACGTGTCCCCCGAGGACCTGGAGGCGCAGCTGCAGTCGGACGAGCGGGGTGAGTGTCGCCGAGGGCCGCCGCGTGGGGCGGGGAGGGGCAGGGCGGGCCCTGAACCGTGTCGACCTGTCTTGTCAAACAGGAGGGCACTGACACTGTGCGGGAGTGTTTGTGGTGGCGGCTGGGACTGTTGAGGTGTGAACGTGGACACTTGAGGTAAAAGCAGACGCAGAGGGCCGTCCCCACCCGCGCACTGAAGCGGCCGGAGTTCCGCGGGACCGAGTAGGTGGGGAGGGCCCGGGGGCTGGCGGCGACCTGAGGCGACTGAGGCAGGCTGTGTTGGGTGGAGGTCCGCAGCTAGCCTCTCCCCTCCGACCTCTGACCCCAGCGGAGCGGCCAGGCGACGGAGGATGGTCACACGAGGACGGTGTTGTCGGGGCCACGTGTGTGCTGCTGCGGCCGATGGCCTGGCCGCCGCCCTCACACGATGAGCATGCGTGTGCTTGCTTTTCAGAGGCCACAGACACGCCGATTGTCATACAGCCAGCGTCTGCCACAGAGACCACCCAGCTCACGGCCGACTCCCACCCCAGCTACCACACCGACGGGTTCAATTAAGTTCAGGAGCAGCTGTGATAGAGGATAGCGCAGCACCCGGCCACTTCACCCTTAGAATCATGAACTGTAGTCACAGAGATGGGGGGAGCCGCCCTGGCCACGGAGGAGGGGCAGCCGCCGCCCGCCGGGCCCTTCCCACCTCTGTGCCCGCCCACCCGTCGCCCCCAACACGTGAAGTGCGTCGCATGCGGTATTTAAAGCAGTTTAGCTACAGTCTTCTTCTTCTTCTGTTTTCTCCTTTTTTAATAGCATGTACGGGGTTATGTTCCGTGTCTGTCCGTGTCGTGGACGTGCTGCGGCGTGACCGCACTGAGCAGACGGTGGAGCCTCCTCGGGGCTTCCCACACGCTGCACGGACCGTGGCTGCGTGGTGCCTCCCGGCCGGGCAGGCTCAAGCAGGAGGGGGGCCTCTGCCCCGGGTTGGTGAGGGCTGCGGCCGGGGCTGCTGGCGGGAGCGGGGGGCCTGAGCCCCACCGAGTGCTGCCGGCTGTGTGGCCCCGGGCGTGCCCTTGCCGTGCTGTTGCTTTGTGCGGGTCTGTGTGTCCCGGTCGCCGGGTAAGTTTGCTGTAGAAAGTGTGGGGGGCTCCGCTGACCCCGGGACCACATGGTGTACCTGGTGCGGCCTCAGTCTCCGCGTCTCACGGTCCTCTGAGCTGCTCCCTCGCCAGCCTGCGGGACGTGGTTGTCGCAGTCTCCCACGCTTCCCCCGGGCCACGAGCTGGATCATTGGGGCCACATTCCCGCTACCTCCTCTCCCCTCCTGCCACCCTCCACATTCCTTCAGGCCCGCGTGGCCTTCTGGTCCTTTCTGAACCTCTAAGAACCGCACGTGGCAGCAGTGACCCCGTTTGTTGTTGTTAGAGGGGCTGCGCACGCGGGCTGCTGCTGGAGCACGGCCGAGCTGCCCCGGGAGGCACACGCGGGGAACACGGCTGGGTCCCTGCTTCCTGGGCCCATCCCCACCCCCCCCACCCCCGGTCCTTCCCCTGGGCCTCCGGGCACCGTCGATGGTTCAGGCAGAGCTAGAGACGCCAGGTTCCTGGCGGAGGGACCAGCTGGACCAGAGGCACGGCCTGGTGCCCGTGGTGTGTGAGGCAGCGGCCAGGCCGGGGGACGCCCCTGTCTCGAGCAGCACTTTCTGTGAACCGTTGTTGGAAGTCGGTCTTTCCTGTCCTTGACCCTGAGCTGTGGTGGGGCCCCTGCTGCGGAGGACGGGGAAGGGCCGCGCCCGAGCCAGAGTCCAGGCTTGCCCCAGCAGCCCTGGGTGTGCTGTGGCGCCGGCCTCCCAGCTGGGGTCTCCATGTGGCAACCTCGTGGCCGCTGCCGATCGTCTCCTGGATTCCCAGTAGATGAGAACGACGGGGAGCGTGGCCCCGGTGCCTGCTGTTCGCCCCCGGAGCTGTGCCGAGGGCCCGGGGGGCCGGCAGGGCCGGCGGGGGGTCGGCAGAGCTGCGGGGGGCACCGGCGGCTACGGAGGAGCTGGTCCTTGGGCAGCTTTTTGGTCCCCCCCCTTTTTTTTTTGGCTTTTGTTCATTAAAACGATCGTGAAGACTTTCAGTGAGAAGGAAAATACGCATTATGATGTTAAATTAGAAATGGTTTGCTGAAGTCAGACGTCACGAGAGGATCAGGTCATTGGCTGAGCCCGGAACCGGGGAGGAGGCCCGAGCGCAGGCCGCCTTCTCCGCCCCCGGGTGCAGCGCAAGGGCGCAGCCTCTGCCGTGCGTGTGCAAGTGACTTTGAGCGGTTTTTCCCTGGAATGGCAGGAACCGGGGTCAAGGCGTGGCCCCCAGGGAGCG
The DNA here is from genome assembly GCA_032313775.1 of Urocyon cinereoargenteus. NCBI lineage: Eukaryota > Metazoa > Chordata > Mammalia > Carnivora > Canidae > Urocyon > Urocyon cinereoargenteus. The sequence continues at coordinate 49,015,348 of JAVLSZ010000026.1, read as the reverse complement.
AGCGTCCCCACGGCGGTGGGGTCTGCAGGGGCCTCGCGGGGTCTCCACGCACCCACCCGGGAGGCTCCCCTGGGGGTGCCGGCTGTTGAGCCCGGGCTCCCGCAGGACTGGTGAACAGTGAGTGAGTGAGCAGTGGTGACAACAGTCCCCGACGGTGGTGAGGCCTGCCCGGGGCAGGGCCCGGGCTGCGGCGGCACCGGGTGGGTCGGAGGCCGAGCCCCTTCCGCAGTCCGCCGGCCTCGCCTGCGTTTCCCTGTCCCCAGTGGTCTGTGTGTGTCCCCGGGAGCAGAGGTGCCGAGTCGGGGGGGATGTTGTTGGCGGGCTGCGCAGTGAGAGCACCTGGGCCCGGGGTGGGGAGCACGGAGACGCCGCAGGGTGGCTGCTGGCACACGCTTCTGTCCCTGCTCAGTGACGCGGTCTTGTCTTCCTTTGGCTTTACTCTCCCTTCGAACTGCTTTAGATATTAGCCCTTGTGTGAGCGCCGGTCCCGGGGGGAGGCCGGGGCTGCGGCCGGGGGAGCAGCCCACACAGGGAAGGCCCGTCCAGGCCAGGTCGTGGGGGCCGCCTGCGGGGGGGGGGGGGGGGCGGGAGCTCATCCTGTTCCTGGTCAGCACGCCGACCTGGGAGCCCTGGTGTCCCGGGGCCGCCCTGTCTGTTCTCGTTATTTTGGTTGTGAATCCTCCTGTGGAAATCGGCAGAAGCCGCGTCCTCCTGTCCTTCCGAGCACGGTTGGCATGTCTGGGCCGTGGGTGCGGGCCGTGGGTGCCTCTGTGCGTGTACATATGTGGATATGTATATACCACGCCGCGGTGTGGCTGCTGTTGTCCGGCGACAAGTACAATAAAAGTTTGGCTCCGAAATGGCCTCGGGTTTCTTGGTGAGTCGGGTCGCGTGCCCCGGTCAGGGCGGCGGGTGGGTCCCCTTCCCCGGGGAGGGTGCCAGGCCGCCGGGCCTGCCCCGGGCCCACCCATTGTGCTCCCCTGCCCTCCAGGTGAGTGTCCTTTGTGACATCTTCAGGCTGGAAACCCTTCCCTCCCTGAAACGGTAGGGCCAGTTTTCTGAGCGTCAGATACAACCAGTGACCGAGTGCATCCCGAGGGGGACGTGTCCTGGCCACGGGGCGCCCTCCGGGAAGGGGCAGCGCCCTGGGAGGTGGTTTACCCGGAGAACGGGACCGTGTGTCAAGCTACGTGAGGGGCGGTTTACCCTGAAACCTATACACGTTGTCTTCAAATGCTCAGAGCGACTGCATGGCCAGCCGCTGTCCCCGGGTTCCGGGGGGTGGGCTTGTGGCCCCGAGTCCCACGTGCACCCCGAGGCCAGGCCGGAGGCTTAGGATGGTTCCGTGCTGATGTCCATCGCGTATGTCTGAATGTTGACCTTAAGATGAAGATAACTGTTGTACAATAAATGTTTTCACTGCAAACCAGCCTGTGTCTCCTTGGATGAGTCGCGCTCGGGGACAGGGTCTCCCTCCCGCCTGCCTGGCCCGAGTGCAAACGCCCCTCGGCCGTGTTTCCCCCTTGGTTCTCTAAGTGCAGCGCGCAGAAGGGGTCCCCTGAGCCCGCGGGTGGTGGGGACAGCTCTGCCCCCCCAGAGCCTCCGTCCACCCGCCCGGAGGGGAGTTGGGCCGCAGGGCTCTGCAGCAGGCGGAGGGGACGGATGGTGGGGGGTGCGCCGTGGGCCTCAGACACACGCGTGGGGGGGGGGCAACTTCCATCCTGTTCTTGAAGGGCAGAGGAGACCTGGGGTACAGGAGCCGCCCCTCAGGCTGTGGTCACCCAAGGCCGCCTGCGGACGCTGGGCCATGGGTAGGCAGGGCCTTGTGCGGGTCACTGTCCCGGCAGGGACGCCCCGGGGCGTCCGTGGAGGCCAGAGGCCCCGTGCCTCCACCCTGCTGTTGCGCCTTCCTGGCTCACGTCCAGGCCACTGGTGAGCTGGTGCCGCGCCGGCGTCTCCCCGCAGGGCCGTCGTCCCTCACCCTGTGGCCGCCCCGTGCCACCACCCGGCGCACAGAGGGCCCGGCCAGGCCTCCCTGCACCACGCAGTCCCCAGGCAGGGCTCCTGGCCTCGCCTCTGTCCCAGGGCAGATGTGTCCCTGGGTGCCCGTGTCCTGCCCCGTGTCCCCTTCTGCACACGTCAAGCGGGGGGTGGGGGCTGTCAGTGGAGTGGGGCTGACCTGAGCGCCCATGGGCACTAGATGAGAGACCCCCAGCCCTGGGTGTGACCCCTTGGGTCAGGGGCTGGGGCTTCTGTTCCTCCACCTTAACTTGGGACAAGGCACCAGTATTTTTTAAAAAGCAGCATAAAAATACTAAATCGTGTAGGCAGCGTGAAACAGACTCGCGTGGGTGTAGGAAATGGGAATCCTGTGACTGCGGGGACCTGTGCCTCCCTCCCTCCCCCTCCGTGGTTCTGGCCGGTGCTGCCCCTGCCTCCCAGGGACCCGGCGTCATTTCCTTGCTCTGGAGTTTGCACAACGTGCTACGCGGCTCCCCATCTGCCTGTTGCTTTCTATGTGGGTTTCCTGGGGTGACCCCACCCGCCGCCAGGTCAGCGGCTGCCCTGCGAAGGAGGGTGGGACAGGGGTGCGCCCGCAGCAGGTGCAGGCAGCTCAGGGGCCGCCCGGGCACCACCCCCCACCCCCCGGGGCCTCTCCCCACCGGGCAGGCTGGTGCTCACGGGGAAATAGGGCCCCAGCTTTACTGCTGGGCGTCCACGGTGGTGGGGGTGGGGAGCGGGGCCGGGCTCTGGCGGGAGGGACCCTGTGCCCAGCACCCCGGCTCCTGCGTGGCCTCTGCTCCACTCCGGGGGAGACCTGCACCCCTGCGCGCTCGCCCTCACGCGACCGGGGCTGGAGGGGTTGGAGGGTGCAGGGGAGACACAGGGAGGGGGGAGACGTGGGGGGAGACCCCGGAGGCTGGGGCCCGGCGCCCACTCGCCCCCCAGCCCCCGCGGCTCTGGTCCTCCAGCGGGAAGCGCGGTGGGGAGCGGAGGAGCCTGAGCCGAGCGCCCGAGGGCCCCACGGCCACTCCGCACAGTGCCCCCCCCCCCCCGCCCGGACTCACCCGCAGCTTCCTCTGGCCGAGGCCCTGCCGGGGGCGGGGGCGACCCGGTTTGTGGCCGGCTGGGGGCTTGGGGGGGGGTGGCGGGCCCAGCCTCCCCTCTGGTGGGGCCAGGGCAGGGCCAGGGCACCGAGCGGCCGCCGCGGGGAAGGGGCGGCACCTCTCGGGCTGACGAACCTGAGACTGACCGCGGGGACACACTCTCCGGTTGGACAGTCCTGGAGGCGCCGCCCGGGCCCGCGGCGAGGCCGGTCAGTCCGGGAGCCTCCCGGGGCGGGGCCCCTCTGGGTGAGTGTGGGGACTGCGGCTCCCTTGGCCCGGTGCCCCACACTGTCCCTCGCACCGTCCCCGGCACTGGCCCTGGACGGCAGTGTGGTCCCCCGAGCACTGGGCGCCGGGTCTTCTCTCGGGGAGGGAGCTGCAGGGTCGCCCGGGTCGCCCGGCCCTGCCGGGACAGTGACCCGCACAAGGCCCACCCTACCCATGGCCCAGCGTCCCCAGGCGGCCTTGGGTGACCACAGCCTGAGGGGCGGCTCCTGTACCCCAGGTCTCCTCTGCCCTTCAAGAACAGGATGGAAGTTGCCCCCCCAGCCCACGCGTGTGTCTGGATGTGGGCCGAGCGCTGCAGCACAGGACACTGTGGAGTGTGTGCGGGGAGCTGGGGGCCCAGCTGGATGTGGGGAGGCCACTGAGGAACAACCTACCGTTACCCCGTCCCCAGAGCTGGGGAGCCCTGGCTGGGCTGCCAGGAGGGTGCCAGCAGCCTCCCCAACAGGGCCAGGCGGGGGCCCCAGCCAGTGGAGCCCGGGATACGGGGCCACTCACCTGCGTGGCCAGGAGCCAGCCCCTCCTGCTGACCTCTGGGCCCCCTCTCATTCTCATCCTGGTGCCATCCTGGTGCCGGACAGCCTCCTGCTCTATCTGCCCGCCTTTGACCTGCCCCCCCCAGTGACTTCCTGTCCCCGCCCCCACAACCAGCTTTTCCATGACATGGCCTTTTGGGGTTGGGGGGGGACCAAGGAGACCCACAGAGCAGGAAAGAGGCCAGAGACAGGCCTGACGTTGGAGGGAAGGGAGCCGGGGCCCGACAACCCAGCCCCGCGCCCGAGCGCGCCCATGGCACCCCACCCAGGCAGGCCTGCCACTGAGGCTCCGAAGCCACGAAGGCAGGGCTGGCGGCACTGCCTGGCCCTCGGCACGGATGCCTCCTGATGCTGCCACCGATGCTGTGGCATCTCCCCTGCACCTGGCGGCTCCCCTACGGCCGCCCACACAGACTTCCGCCCTTCCCGGGCAGTGCACACACGTGGTGGGGCGGACGCCCAGGCTGGAGCCACCCCAGGGCCCCAGCTCTGCACCCCCCAGTCTGACCCCGAGGCCGACCCTGCAGCCCGGATAAGGCTGGGAAGCCCTGGGCAGCACAGCGCGCGCCTGCCCCGGCTAACCACGCTCGCTCGTTTTCCTAAACTTTACTTTATAAAATGTGTAGAGCAGGTTACAGCGTGAACATCCTTTTCAGTTAAAGCAAGGACGTCTGTGTGAGCGAGGCCGGAGGCTCGCGGGACCTAGCTGGTGGACGCCGCTTCCTCCTCGTCGCTGCCGTCGGGCGCCGCGTCCGTCCCAAAGTAGCGGTCACCGAAGTTACCTGGGGGACAAGCAGGCCCGTGCGGTGGCGGCTCCGCCTGCAGGCCCCGCCCACCGCTGATGGCTGATGAGCGCGCGGCCTCACCTATGCCCGGGATGATGCGGAACAGGTCGTTGACGCGCTTGTCCACGGCCGTGGTGATGATCCGCACTCGCGGGAACGCGTAGGCCACCGAGTGGACGCCCATCTCCGCCATGAGCAGCGACAGCAGGAAGATCTTGTCCTCAGGCACGTCATGGTCCTGCGGGGGGGGCGGCCGGTGAGCTCCGACCCCGCCCCGCCGCCCCCCCCGCGGCCCACTCACCAGCAGCACGCGCACCGCCATCATGGCCGCAGCGCCCGTGGACACGGTGCAGTCCATCAGGATCACGTGGTCGTCGCTGATGTCCTTGGGCAGCCGCAGGTAGTGGAGCTGCGCGCGGCCAGGGTCAGGCCAGGGTCAGGCCAGGGTCACAGGCAGCCCGCAGCTGCCCTCCGGCCGCGCCCCTCCCCGGGCCTCGCCCCCCGCCCCCGGGCCTCGCCCCCACCTCGGGCTCCCCGGTGTGCTGGTTGGTCTGGATGAGGATCGTGCCGATGCGCACGTCTTTGCACACGGCCCGCAGCGCCGGCTCCATGGTCTCACCCGCACGCAGGATAGACACGCCCGTGATCTGCGGGGCAGCGGGGCAGGGGCGCGGGGAGTGGCGCGGCGCGGCGCGGCGGGCGGGCCCGACCCCCACCGCCCCGGCTGACCCCGCCGCGCCCCACTGCTACCTGCTTCCCCGCGTAGCACTTGCCGGCGTAGTCCTGCCCCTGCGGGGTCTGCACGACGCAGTCCTGCGCACGGAGGGCGGGGGCGCCCGTGAGCAGGGGAGCCGCCCCCTCCCCCGCCCGCCCCGCCGCCCCCTCCCCCGCCCCCGCCCCCGCCCCGCACCTGGAACGGCAGGAAGGAGAGCGCGTGCTCGATGAGCAGCCGCATCAGCCTCTTGGAGTAGAAGATGAACTCGTCGCGGCTGGTCTCCTTGTCCCTGCGGACGGCGGGGTTAAGCCGGGTGCGGGCCGCGGGGCCGCCTCGCCCCTCGCCAGGGCCCTCACCTGATGATGGTGTGCATGCCCCGCACCTGCGGCGTGCTCTTGAGGACACTCAGCGTCCGGGGCAGGGGGTGGCACTGGTGCGCCGAGGCCAGCGCGGCCCTGGGAACACAAGCCGAGCGGGCGCTCAAGAAGGGGGGGTCATCGCCCGGAGCCCCGCCCTCCCCCTCCGGACACTGACAGTGTAGGGGGCGCAGGTGACGGGGCCAGGGACGTGCGCAGGGCGAGGGCCGCCGCCTCCCCGTGGCCGATCTGCGGGCCCCAACCCCCGAGTCGCCCCGCCAGGCGGGGGCGAGCAGAGCAGCTGACCCTCGGGTGGGGAAGCGCGGGGCTGCGGTGCGAGCCCCCTCCCAGCCCCGACCCCCTCCTGCGCGGGCTCGGGGACGGCAGACGGGGGCCGCGCCGTGGGCGGGCGGGCGGGCGAGGGACTCGGCCCCAGGTGGTTCTCTGGGCCACACAGCTGAGCCTCAGAGCCAAGCCTCGCCCAGCCCCTCCCTCCGGATGACGCACAGCCCCTCGGGGACGCGGGCGAGTCTGCAGGCCCGCCCCGCCGCACCGGGCCTAGGGCGGGGGCGGGGCGGACCGGGGCGGGGCGGGGCCAGGAGAGCAGAGGGGCGGAGCCGAGCCGGGAGAGGAGGAGCCAGAAGAGCACAGGGGAGGGGAAGGGCGGGGCCAGGAGAGCAGAGAGGAGTCGGGAGAGCAGAGGGGCGGGGGAGAGCAGAGGGGCGGGGCGGAGCCGGGGAGGGGCGGGACCAGGAGAGTAGAGGGGCGCGGCCGAGCCGGGAGAGGAGGAGCCAGGAGAGCACAGGGGAGGGGAAGGGCGGGGCCAGGAGAGCAGAGAGGAGTCGGGAGAGCAGAGGGGCGGGGCGGAGCCGGGGAGGGGCGGGACCAGGAGAGCAGAGGGGCGGGGCCGAGTCGGGAGAGGAGGAGCCAGGAGAGCACAGGGGAGGGGAAGGGCGGGGCCAGGAGAGCAGAGAGGAGTCGGAAGAGCAGAGGGGCGGGGCCGAGCCGGGGAGGGGCGGGATCAGGAGAGCAGAGGGGCGGGGCCGAGTCGGGAGAGGAGGAGCCAGGAGAGCACAGGGGAGGGGAAGGGCGGGGCCAGGAGAGCAGAGGAGTCGGGAGAGCAGAGGGGCGGGGCCGAGCCGGGGAGGGGCGGGATCAGGAGAGCAGAGGGGCGGGGCCGAGTCGGGAGAGGAGGAGCCAGGAGAGCACAGGGGAGGGGAAGGGCGGGGCCAGGAGAGCAGAGGAGTCGGGAGAGCAGAGGGGCGGGGCCGAGCCGGGGAGGGGCGGGACCAGGAGAGTAGAGGGGCGGGGCCGAGCCGGGAGAGGAGGAGCCAGGAGAGCACAGGGGAGGGGAAGGGCGGGGCCAGGAGAGCAGAGGAGTCGGGAGAGCAGAGGGGCGGGGCCGAGCCGGGGAGGGGCGGGACCAGGAGAGTAGAGGGGCGGGGCCGAGAGGAGAGAGGAGGAGCCAGGAGAGCGCAGGGGAAGGGAGGGCGGGGCCAGGAGAGCAGAGGGGCGGGGCCGAGAGGAGAGAGGAGGAGCCAGGAGGGCAGAGGGGAGGAGCGGAGCTGGGGAGGGCGGGACCAAGCCGAGCCGGGAGAGGGAAAGCGCAGGAGCTAGCCGGGGCCGGGCCGGGGGCGGGGCGGTGCAGGAGCGAGCCGGGGCGGGGCCGAGCGGGGGCCGAGCCGGGAGAAGGGAAGCGTAGGTGCGAGCGGGGGAGGGCGGGGAGGGCGGGGCGTGGGGGGCAGCCCCGCACACAGCGCACAGCACAGCACCGCGAGCAGCGCGCACTCTGTCCTCACATATCCCAGCGCAGCTTCCTCTACTCGCCAGGTGAAGAGTGTGTTCAGGGAGGGAACAGGGCAGGAAACCCAGGGGTTTACAAAGAGGAGGAAAAGAAGAGAAAAGACCATTTAGCAAGGGAGCGGTCCCGGCGGCCAGCAGCCGGCCTGAGGGTTAGAAGAGGCCGGTGGCGGGGCGACAGGGAGGCCGAGGCTCTGGCTCCGCCGCCGGGGCTCGGGAGGGAGGCCAGCAGCCCCCCGGCCACGCCGCCTGCGCCCTGCGCGCCCGCCAGTCACCACCTCGGCCAGAGAAGGGAAGCAGCCCGCTGCGTTTAGGCGTTTTTCCGAGTTTGCGACCCTGGAAACTATTCCGGCCACGAAGGCTTCCAGAGGGCCTGACAGGGTAAGACCTGCAGGTGCCCCGGTCTGGAGGGGAGCCAGCGGGGACTCATGCGAGGGCAGCAAGTGGCCCTGGAGGCACTCCCAGTGCAGCAGCTTCAAGGTCCCAAGCATGACCCGAAGGGTCTCTCCGTGCTTCCCGAGTCCAGAAAGCCCGGGCTAAAGGCAGGTCATTCGTGCTGGACACTGTGGGACGGGGGCTTCGCCCGTTCTCATGGGCCCCCGGTGCACTCGGAGCTCCTCTTGGTCCTCTGTGCCCTGGGTGCAGGGCCAGAGTGGGCAGGGGCAGGGGGCTGGGGCCTCACCACCATCTGGGGGAGTCCAGGCTGGACCCTCAGATCAGGCAAAGGACCCTCTGGCTGCTGAGGGACATGCCTGTGACCACTGACCTGGGCGGGGCCAGCAGTGCTGCTTCTGTGCCCTCTGGCGTCAGACCCCATGCAACCAGCCCCTGTTGGGGAGAGGCCTCCAGAGAGGTCTCACCAGTGTGGTCGGGACACTGTGTGGTCCTGGGCAAGTCCCTTAACCTCTCTGTGCCTTAGTTTCCTCATCTGGCAGCAAAGACAGACAAAAACAGCGTGGGGGCCACCACACCATCCTTTCTGTGCCTGGGGCAGGGCTGCCACAGGGGATGGGCATGACAGGAGAGGACCCTCCCACCTGCCCAGGTGACAACCCAAATTCCGAGCTGCCAGCAGATGTTGGAAATGCCTCCGTCCGTGCAGACAGGTGTGGGAAGTCTTACCTGACACTGAGCTCACGCTGCGGCAGCGACACGGGGAGGCACAAGGGAATGGGGACGGCACGTCAGTGGCGGTAGCACCACTCACCTCGCAGTCACCGGACAGCACAGCCGGTGGCCACCGTGCACCTTGGCCAGCCAGGCCACCCCACCCGGGAACGGACCTGCCACAGTCCCAAGGGTTAGTCCCAGGTGGCCACTGACCACAGGAGGGAGCCCGTAACCTGGGCACTGTCTGGTCTGGGCAGTAAGAGCCGGGGCTCCCGGGGCTCTGCTCCTCAGACCTCAGGCCTCCAGCACCCCACCTTGACGCCTGCCCAGAGTGGAGGTGCCCTTGGCCAGCCCAGGGCACGTAACTTCAGCTTGAGGCATCCCTCTGGGAGTGCTCAGGATGTGGGGCTCAGCACTACAACCCAATGGCCCCCCGAAGGCTTGGGAGGGACAGGAGTGTAGCCTTCCACTCAAGGCTCAGCTCAGCCCGGGAGGCTCCTCTGCACCCCTGCTTCCTCAGGGAACCCAGCTTCCTCTGCCAGCACCAAGGGCCGGGGGCTGACCGAGCAGGGACATGGCAGGGGACAGCAGACACACAGGGGCTGCAGAGCAGGTGTCTGTGGGTGGTGATGGCAGGGGAGCAGGGAGTGGGGCCTGGGTGGGCTACGGGGACCCGGGAACCTGGCCCAGTGGGCTCACCTCCTCCAGCTGGCTGTGCATGTGCTGCACGATCAAGTCGATGGCCACCGTGTTCCCGCTCCCTGGGATGGGACAGGTTAGGAGGGGGACATGGGTGACCAAGGCTCCACCTGCCCACGTTCCCGAGGGCAGGCGGCTCTGCAGGCTCACCCCAAGGCACCACGATGTCCGCCACGCGCATGGTGGGCTGGATGTACTGGTCGAAGGCAGGTTTGACAAACTTGTTATACTGTTTGATGACACCCTCGATGTCTCGCCCTCGCTCACTAATGTCCCGGCGCAGCCGCCGCACAAGGCGGATATCAGAGTCTGTGTCCACGAAGATCTTCATGTCCAGGAGCTAGACGGGGAGAGCAAGGTGCTGAGCGGGGTGCGGCACCAGCAGGGCCAGTGTGGACGACACGGGAACCAGCTCCTGCAAAGACCTCTGGCTTGGACGCTGGCCTGGGAACAGACCAGGCCTTGGGGCACCTCGCAGGTCCAGCTGGCAGTGTGCACGGGGGTGGGGAAGCGTGTGGGGCCATGTACATGCTGGGGGGCTGCTGTCCAGTGGGGGACAGTGGCTGCAGAGGCAGGATGCACCTGGTGCCGTGACTGTGGGTCATCTGCCGTCTGTGTGCCCTCACACGCGCTCCCAGGGACTGGGGACTCGTTCTCCCCCCACCACAGTTCTTGGGCTTGGTGAGTTCAGGTCTGGTCCTGAAGGGGCTCCTGGGGGGCTGCGCACTGCTGCATGGCTGCCAACAGGGTCCCCTGAGCCCGAGCCCAAACTCACTGGCCTCAGAACTACAGGGACCGGAGCACGGCTGGCTGTGCGCACAGGCCTTCCTCACGGACCTCGGTGGGGGCAGGAGGGGGGCCGCCCCCAGCAGGCCTGGCGGGAAGGACGGAGCTATGCACGCCCCCCCCCCCCCGAGGGCGTTTCCGTTCTCACTCCACCGAGCGTCCGTGACCCACTCTCCGGAGGGCAGCCCTGTGTCCCCCAGTACCCGGCCCCTGCACCACAGGGATGGGGCAGGTGACCACGTGCCACAAGGGCAGAGCAAGTGGCTGGGCCTGGGTTAGAACGACAGGCAGAGCAGGGAGCTGAGTAGGGACGGGCGTCCCCACGGCCACGAGCCCTGCCCTCACCTCCAGCAACGTCTTGTCAGCAAAGGCCATGATGCCCTCGAAGATGATGACGTTTGCACCGTAGAGGGTTTTCTGCAAGGGAACCGTGCAGCGTGTTGCCCGCCAGCCTGCCGCGCTCCCAGGCGGGCAGGCGCAGCCCGAGCCCACGGGCCTACCCAGTCCTTCTTCCGGCTGTGCGTGGTGAAGTCGTAGACGGGCACCTTCACGCTCTTGCCCTGTTTCAGCTTCTTGAGGGTGGACACGATGAGGTCAAAGTCAAAGGCGTCTGGGTGGTCAAAGTTGAAGTTGTTGTGGGCGGCCTGCTCCTGCTGCTGCGTGGTGAGCACCTGTGGGGGGAGTAGCAGGGGCTCTGTAGCCTCCAGGCCGGGGGCGGGGGGGGGCGGGGAAGGGCCTCCCGCCCGCGCAGGCCGTGCTCCCCACCTTGTAGAAGGAGTCCATGGACAGCAGGACCACCCAGGGCACGTCCAGGGCCTCGATGATCATCCGGGCCACAGTGGTCTTCCCCGAGGCACTGCCACCGCCCAGGCCTGCGGCAAGGGGCAGAGAGAGCCGGAGCGGGCGGTGCGGCCGGCCCCCCGGACGGGCTCACGCTCTGCCCCAGCTGCAGGGCCAGCACTGCCTTCCAGCTGGGATGCCAGCCGCCGCCCCACGCTCCCCGGGGCGGGCAAGGCAGTCGCGTTAGTGGCAACGCCAGTCGGGGGTTCAGTGGCGGGGCCCGCCCGGCCCTGGCCTCCCGCCCATGAGCCTCGCTCACCAATGGCAAAGGCCTCCTTGGACTGCGTGCCGTGCTCGTTGTACCAGGGCGGCCGGCCGGCCGTGTAGATGGTGCGCTTGCTGGTGCGCAGCAGGGGGGGCTCAGACTTGCACTGGCTGGTGGTGCGCTTCCGGGGTGAGCGCCTGGCACCCACGGGTGGGAGGAGCCTGTCCAAGGATTCCGCGTTGCTGCTGCAGAGGAAGAGGACGCGCTCGCCTCCGCCCAGGTCCGCCGGCCGCCCCCCGACCCCGTGTCAGGCCTGGCGTGGCTGCGGGATACCCCCCACCCCGCGGGCCGGGGAGCACACAAAAGCTCCTGCAGCCCCCTCACGGGGGGCGGGCCTGGGACTGTCACTGCCCACAGCAGTGCGGGGGAGCGAACGCTGGGGGAAAGGAGGAGTGCCGTCCGGGCTGGCTGCTGGCCCCTCGGGTGGGGGGGCACCCCACGGGCCGTCGGGACCCATCAGGGACTGCGCTCCGTCCCACGACACTCTCTGGAGAGCCCTGTTGTCTTGTCCGGGCGGACCCCTGCCACCCCGTGGGCTCCGGGACAGAGAGGCCGCTGGCAGGGCGGCTGAGAGGGCGGAGCACGGGGCGCGGGGCGCAGTCCTGGGCTGGCAGGCCCGCAGGGGAGCCCTCGCTTCCGCCCTCCAGCACCCTGCAGGCCGAGAAGGCGCCAGTCCCAGGGGCCGGGGGCTGGAAAACCTAATCTGGGGAAGGGTTAGGACAGCAGCTGTGCCGCGCGTCCCCAGGTGGCACGCTGACTTCTCCGTCAGCTCCTGAGCGGCCCGGTGTGACCGCTGGCTCAGGCCCCAAATCCCAGCAGTGACAGCTCTGGGGGGACTCGATGTGGCCGAGGGGCCACCTGGGGGCGGTGTCTGCTTGAGGCCTGCTCAGCGTCTGTGCTGACGGCCTGGTCACCAAAGCCTGCTGTCAAGGTGGCCGCAGGGCCAGGACCCGCTCGGCGAAGAGAAGCGTGGGGCCAGCCAAAGGATCCCGGGCCTGCTCCGGGGCCTCAGGGCAGGAGGTGGCCCCGGCAGGCGGGAACAAAGTGTAGCGAGTCACGGGGATGTACTGGGCAAGTGGGTCCCTGCAAGAAGCTTCCTGCGACACAGCCTGGCCAGCATGTGGGCCCCAGGCCCCGTGACCACTGCTCCGGGGCTCGAATGGGAGCCTGAGGACGCAGGAGAGCGTCCTCGAGGTCGGGGAGTCGGGAAAGCCGACAGCCATGGCGTGAGCCCACTCGTGCAACCAGCCGACGCACACTGCTCAGTGCACACGCGGCCTATGCACGTGGGGGGGCACAGATGGGCCAGGATCGCCCTGGGGACCGGGGTCGGGCCTCCTGCCCCGCTGCATCTCAGCAGCTCGGACCAAGCCACGGCCCGTCTCCGGCCTGCCACCGCCAAGGCCACCGGCAGCACCAGGACATGGGGTGCCCGGTGAGGGCCCTGGAAGCGCCTTCCTGCCTGTGGAACAGCCCGGGCATCTGCACCTGGGGCGCGCCGGCCCTCCCGGCTGTGCGCCCAGAGCCAGGAGAACACTTGCTCACTCGTGTGTCTGGGGGTACGAGGCAGTGGGGGGAACCAGCTAAACCCAGAGGCACGACAGGTCGCAGTGGCAGTGGCGCGCTCGAGAGCCCCACGGACAACGCAGACTCGGCCCAAGGGATGGACGGGCGGGGGTGGGGAGCTTGGAGGGAGCGCGGACCAAGAGGTGGCGGCTCCAGGCCAGGACACGCGCCTCACACGGGGTGCAGCGCCCGCCCCCACCAGCGCCAGGGCTCCCAGGCGCTGCCTCCCCGCAGGTGGCAGATGGCCCAGGTGGGGACGGCGGAGCCGCCCGGCAGCTCCTCGGTGGCCCTGGAGGGGACGAGGGGCAGCCCAGCCCGTCCCTCCTGGGAGACGACCCTAGTGGACAACCCACTGCAAAGGAGGAGGGCGCACCACCTGGCCGACCTCCTGACCTCCTCCCACATGCACAGCCGGACGGGGAGCGGGGCGGGGGCGCCATCCCTCTGCTTCTCACCGCGGGGCAGGGGCCTGGCCTCTCCAGCAGGAAACTCTATTCCCTACCTGGGAACACCCCTCGTCCTACCGAGGTAGTGACGGCCACCACCGCCTGCGACCTCTGAGGCTGGGGCAGACACCGTCCCAGGGAAGAGTGCCCATGCGCCAGGAAAAGCGGAAAGTAGGCCAGAGAGAGCTTTGCCAGAAACCCGCCCCACGTGGGGCGTGCGATGGGTCTGACCGGCCCCGGGCGGGTGTGCAGCCAAGCCCCGCTCCGCCGCCTTCTCCAAAGCCCCATCTCTCTCTGGGAACCAGGGACGAAGCCTCACTGTGACCTCAGCGCAAGCCTCACCCCATTTTCTCAGCGACACGACCCTGGAAATGGGAAGGTCACCCCAAAAATCTCCTTTCCCAGTCTACACGTGGACAGGGTGCTTCTCGCTACGGGGACGAAAGGTAATTTCAAGCCAATGGCTTCCGAGCCACCAGGGACAGAGACTCACCTGAAACAGAGAGCCCCACGCAAAACGAGTCCCTGCTCGTGGCCAGCCCTGCCTGGCCCCTCGAGGGCACCTACCCGACCTGCTTGTCTCCTGACGTCTGCGAGCGGCCACGACACGGCAAAGGCAGTCGCCTCACCACAGCTGCGGGAGACACAGGCCTGCCACTCACCTGCCTTCTGCTCCAAGGGCCCAGCACCCCGAGATCCTGATGCCAGGGTAAGCTGGGGGGCTGCTCATGGCTGGGGCAGGGGACAGCGGACGGCAGGGCGAGCCCCGGAGTCTGCAGGAACATCCCCTGTGCCACTCAGACCCACAGCGGCCCCCAGGACCGCTCAGGAGCCGCCCCCCAGGGCTGGGAGGCCGCAGGGCAGGTGCGGAGCCGGTGCGGTCCGAGGAAGAACAGTGCTCGCTGGTGGCCTCCGGGGCTGAGGCCCCAGGCATTAAGAGGATCACCCGGCGGGGCTGCGTGCGCTCCCGATATTAATAGCACTGACCCTGCCGAGAACACTGCTGAGCGGCCCTGGCCGGCCCTGGCTGTCAACTGCCCCTCCTGGGCACTGGCTGCTGTCCCGCTGGCCCAGGCCTGGAAGGACCGTGGTGCACCCCTCCTAGAACTCCAGACCCCAGGCCTGCTTGGGACTGCAGAGCCGACCCCCTCCTACCCACTCGTGGCACAACAGGGAAATCAGAGTGTCTGGGGGCCCAGCGTCGCTGAGCCTCGGGGCTGAGCCCTGCGTCACACCCCTGGCCCCAAGGTGCCTTCCAGAGGTGCAAACAGCAAACAAGCCTGACACTCGAGCCGCCTGCCCCGCCCCCACGGGGTGGCTCGGGCCCCAGCCAGGGAACGGGCCACTGTCCAGCAGCAGGAGGGAGGCGGGGCTCGGCTGGGGAATCTAGGCTGCAGCGTGCAAAGGGGTCTGCGTCCCCTCCCTGGGCTCCTTTCCAGCTTTCCCCCTGACTTGGCTTCTAACCACACGGAGGCCCACACACCTGAGCGCGGGCACTCCTGGGAGCTGCCTCGAGAGCAGCCTCGCCTGGCACCCAGGTCACAAGGGCGTGTGCCCCCAGTGCAGAGGCGCCTGGAGGGAGGGCCGAACCGTCCATCCCGGCTCACAGAGCTCTTCCCTGCTGACCCCTGGCCTGGACCCCATGGTTCAGGGGCTGGTCCACGCTTCGGAGGCTGGTGCCGCCCTGGGCAGGCCTGCAGGGTCCGGCCTGCAGCACCAGGGCCTCCACTTGTGCCCGACACCCTGCCCGGTTTAGGGACGTTTGGTGGGTGAGCAAGTGGGAGGCTTGACGGAGGCAGGCGGAGTTGACGGCCGGGGCCAGGCCCCGGGGACCCCCGACTGGCTCGGGGACGGAGGCAGCCGCAGCTCTGCCGGGCTGGGAGGCTACAGCCCCGAAGGGTGCCACAGGCTCGGGAGGCGCGCAGGGCCCCTACCCGGCCTCCCGGTTCCTGCTGCTCCGCCCCGCCGGCCCTCCCAGTCCCCGAGGCCGCAGAGCCCGCCCGCCTGGGCTGCACCCCGAGGCTGCCCGGGGCACCGTTAGCACCCGTGCTGCTTCAAGGAGCCCCGGCGCCCGTGCTCACGGGCTGGCCCTCGAGGAGCACCCGGGAGGCGACGGAAGGGGCGCGACCCGCGGGGAAGCAGCGGGCAGCGCGGCGGGGCTGGAGGCTCCGGGCCGCGGCGCACGGAGGCCGCGCTCGGGTCCCGCCCGGGTGGAGCCCTCCGGCCTCGCTGAGGCGCCCCGGGCGTGACCTGGCGTGACCTGGCGTGACCTGGGCGTGACCTGCGGCTCCCGGGGCGCTCGGGGTGCTGCGCGAGGAAGGTGCGGCCCCGCGGCCCCGCGACCCCGCGGCCCCGCGACCCCGCGCGCGGCATTCCCGCCCCGAGGAGCCGGACCCGAGGGCGCGGGGAGGGGGCCCGGTTCCCGCCCCGGTTCCCGCCCCGGCCCCAGCCCCGGCGCCGCTGGGCCTCCCGGAGCCTCGGGGGGCGGCGCGACGGGGGCCGAGCCCGGGGTCCCGCAGCCGAGCCCGGAGCAGAGGACGCGGCTCCCGAGAACCCGCCCCCCCCCGGGACGCGAGGGCGCGTGCGCAGCCCCAGCCCGTGCTCGCCGCGCCTACCAGTCCTCGCGCGCGGGCTCGCTCCTGTCCGCCGGCCGGTCGGGCCCGTCTCCGGCGGCGGGCGGCGGCGGCGGCGGCGGCGGCGGCGGCGGCGGCGGCGAGCGGGGCGCGTCCGCGGAGGCCGGGGGCGCCGCCATGGAGCTCGGAGGCCTGGGCGCGGGGCGCGGCGCTGCGGGCGGCCGCACGGGGCCCCGGGAGCCGTAGTTCCGGGCTCGGCGCCGCGCACGGCCGGCGCGCGCCCGCGAACTACAAGTCCCAGGAGGCCGTGCGGCCGCGCACGCCGGGACTCGTAGTCCGGCCTCCCACCCGCGCTCGCCCACAAACGCAGCCGCACAAGCCCCTGGAAAAGAATCAATAAACATTTATTCGATACAGTCAGATTGAATACATACAGCTGATGGCCCGCCCCGCGCCGCCGGGGGCCGGGCCGGGGCCGGGGACGAGGACCGGGGACAGATGGTCACGCGGCGGGCAGGGCCCGAGCTCACCGTCGAACATCTTGCAATAAACACTTTGTAGATAGAATATATATGTATATATACGGGTACAGGTGATAGCTGGAACCTCTCTTTCAAAATGCACTTATGTACGGAGAACTGGCGTTAGAGACCCGAAGCGCAGGCTGCGTGGCCGCCAGGCCCGAGGTGCTGGCCGCCCCGCCCGACCCCGGCGACCCCCGCGACCCCGCCGACCCCAGGGGCCGCAGGCTGCGGCTGCAGGAGGACACACCCTCATCTGCCTTTGCACAAGCAAATAAAGTGCATCCCGTGTTCGTGTGAAGCGGCGGCCCTCTCCTCTCTGGGCGAGGTGGGGCGGGCGGGCTGGGCCAGAGGTAGATCTTCAGAGAGGGCCCCGGCCCCGCGCCGGCTGGGGTCTGGGGCGCCCACCTGGCCCGGGTCTGCCCAGGCAGCCCCCTCCGTTCCAAGGTGTCAGCCAAGGCCAGGGGGCCGCCCTGCCAAAGTCCCACCAAGTGGCGGGTGGGCAGGCCCCGCTGAGCCCCCCAGGGCGCTGCCCCTTGGAGCCGGGCTCACCAGGGCAGGGAAGCGGGGAGGGAGGGAGAGGAGTCCGACCCAACAGCCACGTTTGGCAGCAGCTCCCCACACCCACTTTAAAGACAAAGAAGGGGGTTAAAGTGCTAAACATCAAGTTATCCAGGACCCCACCTCTTCCCACACGTCTAGGTGGGGTTCCCAAACCAGGGACCATCTGCAGACTTCAGGGGGCGACCTGGAAACTCACCCCCCAGCAAAAATCCAGCCCCCCACTCCCCAAGGGCCAAGTACCTGAGAGGCCGGGGCGGGCGGCCGTCCCCAGCAGAGGTGTTGAGGTCCAACCTCCTCCAGCCATTGGTGACAAGGACAAAATGCACCCAGGGCTCCTGCCAGCACCTGCATCCCCTCCCCCCCCGCCCCTGCAGCGGCTGCCTGACTGCACCTCTGCCTCCACCAGCTGTATACCAAACGACACCCAGAACACGGAAAAGAAAATCCTTCTGCCCACGCAGTCCGAAGCCCTGCCCCCGCTGCCCTCCCTTGACCTGTGACACTGGGTCACCCCCTTCTGCCCATGCCTCCACCCACCCTTCCACCAAATCCAGGTGTGTGTGACTGGGGTCGGCCATGTCTCTGCACCCCCCCCCCCCACACGAGGCCAGGGTTGCCCAACTCAGAGCCTTTTGGCCGAAGGAAGAAGCTGGAGACACACAGCGTGACGAGTCCCAAGGCCCCCCTGGACGCTGTCTCCCTACTGCAGGACCAGGAGAGCCGGTCCGACGTGGAGCCCCTCCTCTCCTGGGACTAGATGAGGACGGGCGCTGGGGGGCGGGAGGGGGGACGGCAGAGAGGTGCCCAGTCAGCACTGCCTCCCTGAGCAGGGGAGAGACACCCCTTCAGCCCCCAGATCCACCGTCGGCACCAGGAAACCCTTAGCACCAAAATGTCAGATTGTTGTGTTTTTGTATAAAAAACAGAATAAAAAAAAGGTTGTTACTTGTCACAGCAACAAGACTGGCATCCACTACACCCAGGAGACACACGCACACGGGCAAATATCAAAATTCACATCGTCCAGGATCGGCAAGGCCGAGCCCTCAGCCCCCCCACCCCCCAGTGGGAACCAGCCTCTGTCCAAACCCAGTGGCTCTGAGCATCGTCGTCCTCCCCACATTGCCAAAGTCGGAAGGCGGGGCCCAGGGAGGCGACCAGAGGCAGTGTGGCCACCTCCCCTGGGTGCCCTGAACTCCAGCCCGAACCCTGGTCAACCTGCAGACCCAGCCATCCCCTTCGGGGCCCAACACAGACCTGCCACCAACACAATGTGACCTCGACCAGGCCCCCTCTGGCCTTCAGCTCTCAGATCAGAAGACCACACAACCAGAAACAAAAGGGCAGGTAAAACAGGGGGGAGGGGGCTCCCACAGGAGCTCAGCCACAAGCCAACCCAGCCCAGCACACGGAAGGCTGATTCCCACAGGGTTACTCCTCGGAGCTGGGCCCCAGGTCCACACCCCACATGCCTGTGGGCCCCAGGTGGACCCCGGAGCCTAGACTGGCCCATCCCCAACCCACTGGGCTGCCCCAACCCAGACCCGTGGTGGCAGCAAAGCCAGAGACTGGGGGCAAAGCTGTGTTCCACATGGCCCCCGGCCCCCCTCCTGCAGCCCTGCAGGTGAGGGCAGGACCCTCCCCCTGTCCCAGGCAGGGAGCACCCACGGGCGTGGGATGGCAGAGTGCCCTGCTAACAGGGCCACCCCCACCCGGCAAGGTGCCCAGGGGCCAGCGGGCGGGAGCCCAAGCGCAGCAGGGGTTGCACAGGTAGGGGGAGGGCCTGGAGAGGTAGAGAACAGAAGCAGAGGAACCGGAGGCGGAAGGACGAGGGAGGCCACGGTGGGGCAGGCCGTCAGGTCAGCACGGCAGCAGTCAGCCTCGGGGCCTGTCCTGGGAGGTAGCTGGGGGTGCTGGGGTCCAGTGTCGGGTGGAGAGGTGAGGCTGCTCAGGTGCCCTCATCAGCCCAGAACCGCGGGTCACCAAGGACCCCCCAAGCCTTGGGCCTGAGAAAGCAGACGGGGCACGGAGCTCACACGGTGAAGGCCACCTGCCCGCCCTGCGCTGCCCTGCGGCACCGAGGCCTGGGCTGCAGACCCTCCTCCTGCCCGTCCAGGGCCCCAGACCCTGCCGAGCCCGTGAGCGCCCCTCCACGCTATTGCACTTCTGTGGCTGCCACGGGCCCTCCCCTAAGGGACCCCGCCACGTGTGCCCTACACTGCCTGCACGGGGGAAGGGCCATCTTCGGGAAAAAGAGAGGGGCTGGCTGCCTCCACCGGGCAGGTGAACAGGCGGGTGGGGGGTGGAGACCCGGAGGGCAGGAGGTCCTGGAGCCAGCTACCCCCCCTCAGCAGTGGACCTGGCGTCCAGCGTGGGGACCGGGCCCCACCCACCTGCCAGCCACCACGCTCACTTCTCAGGAGCCTTACTGGCTCCCGCCTTCCGGCCAGTGGAGCCCCGCACCCCCTTGTCTCTGCCTCCTGGGGGCCAGTCATCCCGACGGGGGGGCATCTTGGGTGCAGGCTCCTCAGGGGTCCGCTCCTTGGGCTTTCGGCCTCGCTTCTTCCCACCCGCCAGGCTCTTCTTCTCCTCCTTCTTGGGTGCCAGCGAGTCCTGGCTCCTGTGTTTGGGAAGTGGGTCTGCAGAAGTTCGAAACCAGTTCTGGAAAGGAAAGAAACCACGATGCAGACCCGGGGACAGGAGAGTGCTGAGTCCTGGGGCCAGGCAGGTGGCTCAGGCGGCTGAGCAACAGGGCACCCACGTGAAGTGTACCGCCCGGGCAGGGCACGGGGGTAGGGCACCCAGGCTTCTCTGCTCCTCCAGGGAAGCTAGCAGCCGCTCTCGAGGGAAACCACCAGCTCTCCTAACCTTGGCTGCTCCCTCAAAGGCCACACAAGCAGCTACTCCGCCACTCCCACCCTGGCCCAGTCCCCGCTTCGGGGTCAGCCCATCTGCCCCAGGCCCAGCAAGGCCCCCAGCCCATCCCACCTCCGCATGGGTCTTGAGGATGTGATATTTGACGCCACTCTCAGAGCTGAACTCCTTTGGGCACAGCAGACAGCAGTACTTCCCCACCAGGTGGTCTCCCTGCAAAGCATGGGCCAGGCCGGCCACCAGACATTGGACCCCACCCCCAATCCTTGCAGGACCAGAAGCATCAGACCCAACCAGGGCACCCGCCCCTCCTCCTGCACCTGTGTGGCTATAGGGTCGGGGAACCCACAGCTCATGGGGATGGGCTTCAGGGACCACACAGCTTCGCTGTGGCAGGACCTCTGAGTTGCCCCCGCTAAGGAAAGGTGACGGATGAGGAGAAAATGGGAAGAGGCAAGCGCCCCAGGGCACAGCCCCTCACCCCAAGCCCAAGTTAGTGCTCACACCCACACGCACAAGGAGCCCCTGTGGACGGAACAACTTTGAGCGGGAGTGTCCTGGGCAGGGCTGGCCACCAGGCGCTGGGCGGTCCCTGGGCTCATGGAGGAGGCTGCCCCATGGGGGTAGGGTCACACATCCAATGTGTGGGGACCTCTAGGGGTTGGCTAGGAGTGCCGAGCACCCACCCCACCACGGGAACGGGCCAGGGCACTGACCTTGCTGCAGCTGGCGAGATGAGCCTTAAGGCCGGACACACTGGAGTAGATGGCTTCACAGCACTGGGGACAGGAGGCAGCCATGGGAGAGCGCCTCCCAGGAGATGCCCCCGCACGAATACACACGCACCCCTCACCCGGGGGATGCGGGGCTTCTCTGGGCTAAGTGCAGGGCTCGGCCCCAGGACGCCTGAGCTGTGGGCAGGCTGGACCTCTAGGGCTAAGGTCATGGGGTTCCATCTAAGGGCCCTGCAGGGGCCCAGGGATCACAGGTGAGCTGGTCACTTGGAAGCCTCCTACCCAGGGTCACACCTGGGCTCTCTTCCTTGAATCCCAGTGCCCTCACACCGCCCCACCAGCCCCCCCCAAAAACTCACATCATTGGGGCAGTTGACATGGCCTTTCTCCTTGACTTCATTCTTCCATGCTTCCAGAAGCTGGGGGTTGAGCGTGGGGAGGCCTGGCCGAGTGTAGTTGAGCTACAAGAACAGACGCACACCAGCATGAGCCCCGTGGGCCTGTGTAATGGGGGCCCTGAGCGCCAGGTCAGAGCTGAGGCCGGATAGCCCCGGCGGCTCTGAGCACCTCGGCTGTGCCCTCCGCAAATGGGGATTTGGACCTGGAAGGTCAGCCAACGGCCCAGGTCACAGGGGCAGGGCCATCACAGGGGAGACCCTGAGCTAAATCACGTCCTGCTCAGACACGGGAGTCGGGGGCCCGGCGGCAGCTCACCCGGGCAGTCTCGGGGACCAGGTCATCCTTCACCCGCCGCTTAGTCCAGTCTCGAGCCAGTTCATCCTCTGCAATCTCCTGCAGGTGGAACACGGCCACCTGGGCCGACGTGCGGCGGATGCGGCCACTGGGAGTCCGCTCAACCCCCAGCAGGTCTTCCGTTTCGGGGGGCTTGTCTTCAGGCTCCTCGGGTGGCTGCAGAGCAGAGGGGCCAGGGTGAGCAGCAGGGGCCACGGGGCATGGAGCGCAGGCGCACAGGCACAAGGGCACGGGCCGCGAGGCACAAACACAGAGGCCCCGGGGTCCCAGGCTCCCGAGTCCCCACGCCTGTGGCCACCAGGAAGGAAGGGAGAGTGCGCACAGCAGGTGGCACGAGACACACAGGCTTGGGCCCAAGGGACAGGAGGACCCAGGCCCCAGGCTGCTCACCGGGGCCGTGTGCTCCGAGCGCATGTGGTAGTCGTGTCCGGCCTTGGAGCGGTAAGTCTTTCCGCAGTGGGTGCAGGGGAAGGAGGGGCTGTCCACCTCACAGGGAGGCTTCCCACAGCGTCGCTGGTGGTACTGGTAGCCCATGAGGCTGGAGAAAGCGGCCCCGCAGCCCTGGGGTCGGGCTTGGGTGAGTGGCCAGCCGGGGGCTGCTGCGGCTCATCCCACGCGAGCCCCGCCCCGGCCGTCCCACTGACCTCCTGGGGGCAGCGCAGCCTCCCCATCTGCTTCAGCACCTTGCGCAGCCGCTCCCGCTCCTCCTGTTCACTCCCCTCCGAGGCCTCAGCGTCAGAGGGCTGGGGGGCAGGCCCAGCCTTAGTATCCCCACCACCACAGGGCCCCGGCCCCTGCCCCGGGGTCAGGGCCTGAGATGTCCAAGGTCACCACGGAAGCCAGCGAGCTCTGCTGCCACGTGGCGATGAAAGGTCAGTGGTCAGGGGAGGGAGGGCGGGGGGACGGACTAGGAGGCAGGGGTCGGTGGGTCCGGGCGTACCTTGGCGCTGTGTTCAGCCATGGTGTGGTAGTTGAGTCCCGCCTTGGATTTGAACTGTTTCCGACAGTGCTGGCACTTGAGAGCGTCCTGCAGCTGCACACGCATCCCTGCCGTGAGACGCTGACCCTGGGCACCCCCCGCCTGGGACCCCGGGGCAGCCTTACCTTCTGACAAACCTCCATGTGCTTCTTGAGCCCCACGAGGGTCTTTCGGGTGACCACGTTGCAGGTGGGGCAGACGGCCTCCCCCCGTTCGTGGATGGCCCGCTGCCACTGCTCCTCGGGGCCACCTGTGGGGCAGGGCCAGGGCCTCAGGGGCTGGTGGGGGCTCCCGGACGCCCTGGATGCCAAGCACAGGACCCACGGTCCACGCTCAGCCCCCAGTCCCTGTGGTCCAGGATCCGCCCCAGAGCTGACGTCTGTCCTGGGCCCCGCCTCGCAGCCGGCCCCCCACCTGGAGCTGTGTGGGCCGCAGGGGCCGACGCTTCCTTGCTGACAGTGCTGGCGGGAGCCAGCACCTTCTTCCGCACGTCCTCGGGGCCCGGCCCCTCTGGCTTTTTGGCACGGTGCATGCGGGATTTGTCCTCTGCCTTGGCCAGGCCTGCGAGCACACAGGACAGGGCGACTGTGAGCCAGGGCTGCGGGCACACCTGTGCACGCACGCGGCCCGACACCCAGGGACTAGGGCCCTACCTTTGAGTCCGAAGGTCCCTGAGATGGACGGTTGCTCCCCTGTAAACTTCTTGGGTGTTTTCTGTTTCCTTCCTGACTCGGGGGGAGAGAAAACAGGGACCGAGGTTCTGGTCAAATAACCATCGGGAGGCCAGCGCCAGGCCTCCCCACCCCGGCCCCTGCCCCCCCCGGCTCTCCTCTTACTGTGCTTTGTACGCTCTGCTCCCTCGTCAGGTGGGGACCCGGGGCCCGCGGCCCTCAGGCCCTCCTTGCTCCCCAAGGGCCTGCTGCCCAGGGAGAGGGGGCTGCCGCCGGGGTCTGCGCTCAGCTGGAAGGCCGAGCTGTGGCCCGTGGTGGAGGAGCCGTACTCCCCATTCTCCGGCCTCGCCTGCTTTGACAGGATGGGGCACGTGTCCAGGCTGTCCGCTGCCCTGCGGGGAGCAGGCAGGTGAGGGGCGGGAGGGCCCCCTTTGGGCCCTGTTGCCACCTCCAACCCCGAAGGACACCCCGTACCTTTTCTTACCGCTGCTCCTCCCTGTGGTACGAGGAGTTTTGTTCTCAGACTTGGTCAGCAGCACCATTTTGCAAGGTGGTGTGTGTCTGCTGATGGCAATGGGCCTGCTGACCGTCACCGGCTTACTGACCACAATGGGCCTGCTGACCGTCACCGGCTTCGTGACTGGCACGGCTTTCGTAACTGTCACAAGCTTTGTCATCGGCACCGGTTTGGTAACCGACACAGACTTGGTGACTGGCACTGGCTTATTGAGAGTCACTGGCTTGGTGACTGGCACAGGTTTGGTGACCGGCACAGACTTGGTGACTGGTATGGGCTTGGTGACCGGCACAGGCCTGCTCACCGTGACCGCCTTGGTGACCGGCACAGGCCTGCTGACCGGCACTGGCTTGGTGACCGGCACAGGCCTGCTGACCGTCACTGGCTTGCTGATGCCGATGGGTTTGCTGACACCCACAGGTTTGCCAATAGTGACAGGTTTGCTCACTCCGATGGGCTTGCTGACCCCAACGGGGCGGCTGATGGTGACCGGCCGGCTGACCGGCCCAGGCTTGGGGGCAGGCACAGGTCGGTCCATGTGGTTCCAAATGCGGTGCTTCTCCAGCTGGGTCTTGGAGGTGAAAGCGGCCTCACAGAAGGGGCAGGGAAAGGTCAGCCTTTCTGGGATGGCGCCCTGCGGGGACACGGTGGGCATGAGGAAGGCAGGTGGGGCGGGATGGGCCCCAGACCTCCTCCTCCCTGCCCCACGGCGCCTTACCCCTTGGCACCGCTGGTAATGGTACTTGAGCCCGTAGATACTGGGGAATTCCAACCAGCACCCTGAGTTTGGACACTTTACCCTTGAGTGTGCCTTGAATTCATCTTTCCACTGGTTCATCAGGGAGAGCTGGGCATGGAAAAGGTGACACTGCTGACCCCTGGCCAGCTGGGCCTCTGCCAAGCCCAGCCCCAGGCTCAGCACCCTCCCCAGGCCTGCAGGGCAGGCAGGCTTGCAGAAGCCCTTCCACTTCAGGACTGCAGCAGGATGCAGGCCACCTCAGGCGGTGACGGCATCCTAGACCTGCTCGAGAAGCCCCAAAAAAGTGGTGCACTAGGGCCCAGGCCACACCGTGAAGCCTTAAAGCATGGAGCGACCCCGTGACGCAAGCTGAGAGAGCTTGGTGCTGGCTGTGCTGCAAGCCAGCAAAGACAGGACAAGGTCTTCACAGGCAGACCCCAGCAGGAGTCCCACCCCAGCCTTTGGGGAGCTCACAGGAATGTCTCGCAGGGCCTGGTTCTCAGCTTTCGGACGCCCCTTCTTCTTCCCTTCCGTCCTGTCACTGGCTGGACTTCCGGTATCAAAGCAGAGTGCGGCCTGGCTGGGCACCGTCGGCCCACCCCGGACCACTGGCATCCCTGCAACAGATGGTACGCCAAGATGCGGACGCTGTGCTTCCCACAGTCTCGCCTGCCTCCCGGGGGGCTGGTCAGGACTGGAGTGAGCCCTGCTCCCCTCAGAGTGAAGCGTGGGGAGTGGGAGACTGCGGTCAGCACAGGGTAAGAATCCGGGCTGCCAGGCTGCCCCCACCCTGGAAAGGCTCTCAAGAGCCCAGGCGGCCCAGCTGGGTACCGAGGGGCTGGCCCACCGGGGAGGCGGGAGGAGTCTCACACCCAGCACTGGCTGCCTGTGGCCACCTGGAGTTGACCTTGGCCTGACCCCTCTTACCCAACTTTGGTGGGTCATGCAGCACAGGAAGTCGGACCTCATTCCGGCCGCCATCCTTCCCAGGTCCACTCTTGGTAGACCCCGGGAGCCGGCGGCCTCCTCCAACGCAGAAGGGATCAGTCATCTCTGCAGAGCAAACAGACAGACCCGTGAGGCCTACCAGGCCTGGCTCAGGACTTGAAATGGGCTGGGCCTGAGCCCCGTCCCCAGACAGGCCCCTCTCAGGCTCAGGACAGGAAAGCCTGCCCGCCTCTGTATTCAGCCACATGGGAAAGGTGGCGACGGAGACTTCTGGTTTAGGGGTTTAGGGGAGGGACTGCCCAGCTGAGGTCCCCTCGGATTATCCAAGAGATACAATCATCTCGGAAAGCACCTCACTCTGTCCGGAAACCCTCACCAGCTCCTACAGACTTCCTCTGTCCGCACACAACAGTCCCAGAGAGCGCCAAGAATCACACCTGCTACTGGGTAGGCGCGGCCCCCAGAGAGGTGGAGCGCTCGGGAGGAAAGAGGCCAACAGCATGCGTCCCAAGGGCCGATGATGACAGCGGCAGGGCTGCTAGCTCACAGGCTGTGCTGGCCCAGCACCTTGGGACACCTTTCTCCACAGCCCCACCCAGGCCAAAGGCAATGCCATCCCACCGGGTGGGTACCCCGGATCCTTCTCTTCCGAACACAGATGGAAGATGGTGAGGGTGGGCAGATCCGGGATGGAGGGCCCTAGAGCCTCTGGCCGTGAGCCGGCCCGGGTGACCCTCTTCTCAGCCTCGTCTCCGCAGGAGTCCCCCAGCCGCCCTCCGCCAGGCTCACCCACCGCCTCCCCACCTGCACCCTGCAAAGCCTCTGTGCCCCCACCTACAGGCCCACCAGTACCTCCTCCAGAGATCGCCCGCCACCCGAGGCTGGGCCTGCACGGACCTGCTGAGGGGCCCCGCACCTGGGAGCTGGGGAGCTGGGGAGAGGGACTTGACACTCAGCCCCGCCGATCCTTCCACAGGGACGCCCAGGGCCGCGGGGGGGGGGCAGCTGGGCCGGCAGGCGGCCCCTCCTCTGGCGCGGGAGACCGCAGGGGCCCAGGGGCTGAGGTCGGCGCGCGAGGCCGCTGCCCCTTGCCGAGCCCAGCCGAGCCGGGGAGGGCGCAGGTCTGCGGGGCCTCAACCAACTTCTCCCAACTCCGGGAGGCGCCCCCCGCCCCCGCCCGCGCCCCCGCCCCCCGGCCTCGGCCCGGGACCCACTTTCCAACGTCGCTGCGGCCGGCGGCGGTGGGGCCCAGCAGGTCCCCGCAGGCTCAGGCCCCGCGGCCGCGGGGACCGGGGCGCCCGGCGGGGTCGCAGGGGCGGGGCGGGGGGGGCCGGGCGCGCGCACCCGCCGCCTCGCCACCCACCTGTCACCTGCGCGCGGGCCGGCCGGGCCCCGAGAGGCCGCTCGCCGCCGGGGGGAGGGGGCGAAGGCACTGAACCAAAATGGCGACTTTTTCTGGAGAAGGAGGAGGCGGGAGCGCGGCGCGGGCGGGGCGCGGGGCGCGGGGGGGCGGGGGTCCGGGCGCGGCGGGGGCGCGGGGGGCGGGCGCGGGCGCGGCGGCGGCGCGGGGCGGGGCGGGCGGGCGGCGGCCGGGGCCGGGGCCGGGCGGGGCGCGGGGCGCTCACCTGCGGGCCCAGCGGGCGGCCGGCGGGGGCCGGGGCCGGGCCGGGGCCGGGGCGCGGGGCGCGGGGTCCGGGCGGCGCAGGCTGCGCGCCGCGCTGCGCACATGCGCGCTCCCGCCCCTCCCACCTTTGACAGTTTTACTGTGGGGGGGAGGGGGCGAACTCTCGCGGTATTCCTGCGGCCGCGCGGCGGGAGCGGGGGGGGGCTCCGCGGGGGCTCCCTCGGGCGGCGGGGTAAACTGAGGCACCGCAGGGCCGCTGGGCTGCGGGCGCGGAGAGGGCCGGCCTCGGGGAGCCCGGCTCGGGCGGCTGCGCGCGGGGCGGGACCTGGACCCGGGGCCGGTGGCCGCGCTGGGGGCGGCGGGGGGGGCCCGGTGGGTGGGGGCGGGCCACGGGGACCAAGGGACCAAGGGACCGGCCCCCGCCCCCGCGGCCAGGCCCCTGCGCCCGGCCCCGCCCCGCCTGTGAGCGCACCCCCCTCCCCACGCCGGGGCAGCAAGCTACCAGGACGGGGGGACAGTACCAGGACGGGGGGACAGGCGGGGGACGAGGTTCTGGCTGGGAAATGCCTGCAAGGTGCGTCTCCCCCCCAGCCCCCCTCGCCCGCACCTCCCCCTCCCAGGCCTGCCCTGCAGCAGGCTGGGGTAGGGCCCAAAGCCGGGCTGCGGTTGGGGTCTGCCCCTTCTCCAGGGGGGCGCCCAGTGCTCACAAGGAGGGGTGGGAGCCCCCTCGTGGAGGGGTCGGTGGTTAGAAGTTCCCTGGGGAATCAGAGCCACAGAGAGGCCCGAGTGACCCCAGGAGGAAGAGGGAGTGTCCTGTCCTTCCCTTACTGACCATGCCCATGCGGGGGACAGGACATGAAGGATTTGGGGAGTGGTCAGTGCACGGGATGCACACAAGCCTGTCATGTTTCCCCGTGTAAGCCCGCATGTCCACGCGTGTGACACATCAGTGTCTGTTGATGCCTGAGTGGCCATGTGTGCTAGGCCGTGGCCTGCGTGGGCATCTGATGTCAGGGCATGTCGGTACGTCCTGTGCTGGGGGAAAAGATGCCTATCTGTGTGTCAGTATCCAGATGACTAGATGCAAGGTGTGAGTGGGTGGAGAGAAATCTGGATCCTAGCAGGTGTGTCCAGGCTACAACACATCTGCGGTCAGCCCCTGTGTTCCTGTGTGTCCGGACACCAGCATCGCTGTGTCAGTTTACGCCTCTGTGTTACCGTGCGTCTGGTTGCTGTGCAGGTGCCTGCGTCAGGGCGTTGTCGTGTCCTGTGTGTTTCTTATGTCAGGACATTACCCTGTTGCAGGGGGCGGGGAGCAGGATTAATGCGGGGCCTCCGGGATTGCCACGTCAAATCCCTGGAACCCACGAATGGGATCTTATTTGGAAAAAAGGTCTTTTCAGATCTGCTTAAGGTAAGGGTCTTGAGATGAGAAGATCCTCCTGGATTGTCCCAATGGGCCTTAAACCCAGGGACAAGTTTCTGAGGCGGCCACCGAGGCTGGGATGGAGTGACGCGCCATGAGCCCTGGAGGCCCTGAAAGCTAGGTAGGGGAGGTGCCGAAGAGTCCTACCCTGTGCCCTAGGAGGGAGGGGGACCCTGCTGGGTCTCAGACTGGCGGCCTGCGTCACTGTACCCAGAGCAGCTCCTGTTGTGCTGAGCTCCCCAGCTGTGGTCGTCTGTTAAGGCAGCCCCGGGAAAGTCACGCACCTGTGTCCGTGCATCTGGGTGCAGTCCACAGGGCTGAGCCCAGGATTCCAGCCTCTGCCTCCTGTCCCCACCTGGTCCTGGGGTGAACAGGTGCCCTGTCAAGATGTGACACCACTGCCCTCTAGTGGCCCTGGGGAGGCACCTGAGCCGGGCACGGCCCCCCTCCTCCCACAGCCTGGGGGCCCCCCCACCCAGGGCTCTTCCCACTCTCAAACACCCAGTTGGCTAGAGCCGAACACACACTTGGGGCACTTGAGAACCAGGTTTATTTCTGGTCTTTTTGTCAGAATATAAAAAAGCGCAAACAAAAAAGACAAGACAAGAGCACAGGGGCATGGGGGGGGGCGGAGACAGGAGAGGGAGCAGGTGGGGGCAGTGACAGGAAGGACCCTCCAAACAGACAACATTGTGATGGCACAAGGTGGGCAGGGATGGGCAGGGTGGCCAGACAGGACACGGGGGCTTCCTGTCTGCACCCGCAGGATTAGGCGGGGGGCACCAGGCCAGTAGTTCTGTCCACTCAGGACCTGCAACAACCAGCCTCCCTCCCATCCAGAGGCTGGCTCAGGGCACAGAGAGGAGGCTGGAGGCTCGGCCTCTTCTGTCCCTGAGACTCAGAGATCCTGGAGGAGTGGACGGCCAGAGGAGCAAGCGGGTGGGGCCGCCAGGACCCCCTCACTGTGCCTCTGCTGGGCAGCCCCAGTCCCAAGCCTTGGGCCCTGTGGCCCACGGGGTCATTGCTCAGGTGCTGGCTGGGTCTCTGGTAGGTGGGTGTGAAGGGCACAGCCCTCGGGACAGGATTTTCCAGGTAAAGGAGCGGTGAGACTACACAGGCCCCCAACTATGCGTCAGAGGCAGCCTCCAGGAACGTGGGGGGAGCAGGAGCGGGACTCCCAGACCCAAGGTGGAAATGTGCCTGAGCCTAATCCTAATCCCCGGGTCCTCATGCTGCCGTTAGGTCTCGGGCCCCTGAGCAATCCCCAGACCTCTCTTGCTTCAGTTCCTGGGAATGGACGGGGGTGTGGTGAGGGTCTCAGAAACAACGCGGGACAGTGCGTTGCGTGGCACGTCAGGTGGGTGCTGCTGCCGCGGACTGTGGGGGTGGGGCGGGGGCGGGGCGCTCATCTAAGGGAGCCTCCACAGTGTATCCCACCTGGGCCGGCAATCCTGTAGGGGCGGGGTGAGGGTGTAGAACTGGACAGATGGGCAGACCCAGACCTCTTGCCATGGCGGAGGCGGGACGCCCAGAGGAAGCGTGACTCGGCAGGCATGGGGGGCACAGACACGAGTGTGGGTGAGGGGAATATAAATAATAAACAGACTCCCTGGGAGTCTAGGGGGATAACCAGACCTGCTCTGGCTCCAGGTGGCTGCCCCGCATGCTGCCAGCAGCACCAGAGGGTGGATCTGGGCTCAGGTCCTGCTAGGAAGGGCCACACCCAAGCAGTCCCCACCTGCTCACAGCCCAGAATGCACAACCAGAGATGGCAATCCTGGTCCCACCTGTCCATCGGGCTGGGCTCGGCCCCTGGAGCCTCTGGCGGGGTCCGAGAGGGGCTGTGTGCCAGCCCTGCATCGTCCTTGCCACAGGCTCTGGTCACAGTGCTGGGGTCTGGGGTTCAAGCTTCAGGCAGCAGCTAGGACGCATTTCCAAAGGAGGCTATAGGGCAGATGGGGGTGAGGAGGGGTGACTTCTGGCATCTTCCACTCTGCCCCAGGCACAAGACGGCCCTGACTAGAGTCCTACGGCTGCCCCCTTGCCGTCAGCCCACCCACCCCACCCTTGGGCTCACGGCCCAGACTCCCGGCCCAGACTCCCTGCTCTCTGGCACTCCTGGCTCCCCCCACTGACCTTGGCTGAGCAGCTGCAGGCTCCGCCCCTCCTCGCGCACCTGCAGGCGTAGCACCTGCTGCAGCACCTCTTGTCGCTGTGCCTCCTGCGCCAGCCCCATCCGTTGTAGCTTCTCCCCATTCAGCCGCAGCAGCGCCCGGCCTGGGAGCGAGGGGTTGAGCAGAGAGGGGTTGAGCCAAGGTCAACCTCCAAGGGGCATTAAGAGCCGAGGCAGAGAGAGGGAAACGGGAAGGGGACACAGAGACACTCAAGGACACAGAAGGAGAGGTGGAGACCGCAGGATTTAGAGAGACAGGGAAAGAGGGTGAGAGGCAGAGGGGAGGGCAGAGAAAAGCCACGAGATCGGAGCAACACGCCGGGGAGACTGCGGAGAGAGAGCCCTGGCAGGAGAGGTTGGCCCAAGAGGAAACCGAGGAGAGAGAAATGACGGCAAGAGAAACAAAGGCAGGCTGGGGGGGCTCTCCAGGGGATCCTTATGCCCCCCCATGCCACAGCCCCCAAGGGCACCTGTGATGGCGTGCTGGGAGAAGGCCTCCACGTAGACGAGGTAGTTGTGGGGACAGTGCTTCTTGAGCCACTTGCACACGTCCTGCTGACTCCACAGGACCACAGGCCGCGTCAGGCCGCCCAGGGAGGGACTCGTGTGGTACAGGCCATAGTGGTCAGAGTATATCCGGCCCTGCGGGGGAGACGGGTGCCGGGTGCGGTGAGGTGGTGGGAGGGCAGGGGCTGAGGGGGGACGGCGGGTGGGTACCTGGGGGGCCTCTGTGCCAGGCTGCTGCAGGAGCTTGACCGGCCGGCCACCAGCGGCCCTCTGGCTACGGGAGTCGTGCCATGTGAGGCTGGTGCCTGGCGTCCGAGGCAGGTGGCAGGGGATGCTCTCAGCGGACACCGTGTGCTCCAGGAGGGTTCGGCAGAAGCTGAAGTGTGCAGTGGCTGCGGGGCATGGGCGCCTGGTCAGGGCGGTCAGGGCTGGGGCCAGAGGATCGTCTCTCTGCAAACCAACTCCCTGCTCAACCCATCTTCCCTTGAACACGAGGCCCCTTTTCCCAATCGGAGGGCCCCAAGCCCCCAGGGACAGGAAGGAAGCGCGCAAGAACGGTCCTGCGTAGCCCGCCCAACCCAAAGCTGATGGCCTGGGAGCATCCTTCCTCTTCTGGGCGCTCCGGCCGTGCTCTGGGGAGCACGAGGGGTTCCGCGCAGGTTCAAGAGACAGTGTGCCCACCGGGGAGCCTAAGGTTCACAGTCTGGTGAGGAGCTACCCCGAGACAGGCCTCGTCTCACCCTCGCTCTAGGCTGGTGCACGCTGAGTCAGACCAGGGCACGCTGCGGCCCCTCTGTCCTGGGAGGCCCTGCGTCACGGCGTCCCCGAGAATGCTGCCTGCCATCGCCGCTGACGGCACCCCAACTCTGCAGCCATACCTGGCGTTTGAGACGCGGCTCCTGCCCTGCGGTGCTCACCTGCCAACCCCTCGGCGGGAAGCCTGAATGAGCTGCGGGCAAGCCAACCCGGGAACCCTGCTCTGCCACCTGCCGCAGGGCCCTTGGCCCAGGACAGCTCCCGTGGGTGGGCATCCAGCGGACATGGGCTGCTCAGCACAGGTGTGCGGGAGCCAGCCATGAGCTCGGGGAGCCACGGGGACACCTGGCGCCCTCTTTCCACAGGCTTCATTACACTCCTCGAGTTTTGGGATCCCTGGGTGGCGCAGCGGTTTAGCGCCTGCCTTTGGCCCAGGGCACGATCCTGGAGACCCGGGATCGAATCCTGCGTCGGGCTCCCGGTGCATGGAGCCTGCTTCTCCCTCTGCTTATGTCTCTGCCTCTCTCTCTCTCTCTCTCTCTGTGACTATCATAAATAAATAAAAATTAAAAAAAAAAAAACACTCCTCGAGTTTTAGTTTCACTGTCCTTCCTGGGCTCATTGCTCACATAGGTCACGGGAGGGCAGACACCCTAAGGATGGCCTCCCGACCCTTGCACAGGTCTGGGCACACAGCAGGTGCCCAGGGACACTGTGGCTGGCTGGCTGGGTGGATGGAGAAAGGCTCTGTGTGGTGTCCACAGCCAGTAGAGCCCTGGGGAGAGACAGGAAGCTGGGCCCAGGCTCGCCTTCATCTTTACAGCACCTAGGCCCCAACTCGGCAGGCAGAAGCAGGTTCTCGCCCAGGGCCCTCGCCTCCCTGGCTCTCAGCCCTAGAACGAGAGACCTTGCCTTCCGTGGACACAACCCAACGCCCCCAGCTGAGGGCAGGGGTTGGCCGTGTGCCCAGGAGTTCTCAGCCATGGGGAAAACCCATCACTGCCCCCTTCTAGCCCTTCAGATTCCTCCGATTCAGCACGCCCTCTTCATCCTTGCAACTTTTTGGAATTGGATGACCTCAGGTGACTCTAAATTTGAGGTCCAGGATCAAACAGAGGGTGTGCCTGGTGCGGTTCCTGCCTGGATGAGGTTTCTAATATCATGGAAAAAGACTTATTCTAAGCTGGCATCTTTCAGGGCACAGATTCCAGAGCCACTCGGCCTCGCCTTGCAGGGTCTGGCGGAGCGGGCTGGCAGGAGCAAGAGCAGGGTCAGGGGCAGGGGCAGAGGCAGGAGCAGGGGCAGGAGCAGGGGCAGGAGCAGGGGGAGGGGAGGAGCAGGGGCAGGAGCAGGGGCAGGAGCAGGGGCAGGAGCAGGGGCAGAAGCAGGAACAGGGGCAGGGGGCAGGAGCAGGGGCAGGGGCAGGAACAGGGGCAGGGAGCAGGGGCAGGAGCAGAGGCAGGGGCAGGGGTAGGAGCAGGGGCAGGAACAAGGGCAGGAGCAGGAGCAGAGGCAGGGGCAGGAACAGGGGCAGGGGCAGGGGGCAGGGGCAGGAGCAGAGGCAGGGGCAGGAGCAGGAGCAGAGGCAGGAGCAGAGGCAGGGGCAGGAACAGGGGCAGGGAGCAGGGGCAGGAGCAGAGGCAGGGGCAGGGGTAGGAGCAGGGGCAGGAACAAGGGCAGGGGCAGGAGCAGAGGCAGGGGCAGGAGCAGAGGCAGGGGCAGTAGCAGGAGCAGAGGCAGGGGCAGGAACAGGGGCAGGGGCAGGGGGCAGGGGTAGGAGCAGGAGCAGAGGCAGGAGCAGAGGCAGGAGCAGAGGCAGGGGCAGGAACAGGGGCAGGGGCAGGGGGCAGGAGCAGAGGCAGGAGCAGAGGCAGGAGCAGAGGCAGGGGCAGGAACAGGGGCAGGGGCAGGGGGCAGGGGCAGGAGCAGAGGCAGGAGCAGAGGCAGGAGCAGAGGCAGGGGCAGGAACAGGGGCAGGGGCAGGGGGCAGGGGTAGGAGCAGGAGCAGAGGCAGGAGCAGAGGCAGGAGCAGAGGCAGGGGCAGGAACAGGGGCAGGGGCAGGGGGCAGGAGCAGGAGCAGGAGCAGAGGCAGGAGCAGAGGCAGGAGCAGAGGCAGGGGCAGGAGCAGGAGCAGGGGCAGAGGCAGGAGCAGAGGCAGGGGCAGGGGCAGGAGCAGAGGCAGGGGCAGGAACAGGGGCAGGGGCAGGGGGCAGGGGCAGGAGCAGAGGCAGGGGCAGGAGCAGGAGCAGAGGCAGGAGCAGAGGCAGGAGCAGAGGCAGGGGCAGGAACAGGGGCAGGGAGCAGGGGCAGGAGCAGAGGCAGGGGCAGGGGTAGGAGCAGGGGCAGGAACAAGGGCAGGGGCAGGAGCAGAGGCAGGGGCAGGAGCAGAGGCAGGGGCAGTAGCAGAAGCAGAGGCAGGGGCAGGAACAGGGGCAGGGGCAGGGGGCAGGGGTAGGAGCAGGAGCAGAGGCAGGAGCAGAGGCAGGAGCAGAGGCAGGGGCAGGAACAGGGGCAGGGGCAGGGGGCAGGAGCAGAGGCAGGAGCAGAGGCAGGAGCAGAGGCAGGGGCAGGAACAGGGGCAGGGGCAGGGGGCAGGGGCAGGAGCAGAGGCAGGAGCAGAGGCAGGAGCAGAGGCAGGAGCAGAGGCAGGGGCAGGAACAGGGGCAGGGGCAGGGGGCAGGGGTAGGAGCAGGAGCAGAGGCAGGAGCAGAGGCAGGAGCAGAGGCAGGGGCAGGAACAGGGGCAGGGGCAGGGGGCAGGAGCAGGAGCAGGAGCAGAGGCAGGAGCAGAGGCAGGAGCAGAAGCAGGGGCAGGAGCAGGAGCAGGAGCAGAGGCAGGAGCAGAGGCAGGGGCAGGAACAGGGGCAGGGGCAGGGGGCAGGAGCAGAGGCAGGAGCAGAGGCAGGGGCAGGAACAGGGGCAGGGGCAGGGGGCAGGGGCAGGAGCAGAGGCAGGAGCAGAGGCAGGAGCAGAGGCAGGGGCAGGAACAGGGGCAGGGGCAGAGGCAGGAGCAGAGGCAGGAGCAGAAGCAGGGGCAGGAACAGGGGCAGGGGCAGGGGGCAGGGGTAGGAGCAGGAGCAGAGGCAGGAGCAGAGGCAGGAGCAGAGGCAGGGGCAGGAACAGGGGCAGGGGCAGGGGGCAGGAGCAGGAGCAGGAGCAGAGGCAGGAGCAGAGGCAGGAGCAGAAGCAGGGGCAGGAGCAGGAGCAGGAGCAGAGGCAGGAGCAGAGGCAGGGGCAGGAACAGGGGCAGGGGCAGAGGCAGGAGCAGAGGCAGGCGCAGGGGCAGGAGCGTGAAGCTCTGGCCGAGGTGGGCGTCGCCGCGGCGCTGCACCTGTCGGGGTCCGGCGGGCCCCGCCCATTTCCTGCCCGGGCTCGGGGAAGGATCTCCGTCTTTCTGTCTGTCCGCCCGTCGCTCCGTCCCTCCCTCTTAGCCCCAACGTCAGAATTCCACCATGAAACGGGGCCGGGGGCGTCCAAGCCCAGCTGTGGCCTCGGCTCCCCTCGGCCCCACCGCAGAGCTGCGGAGGGAAGGGCGCGCAAAGGGAAAGGTGACCGCGGGATGGGCCAGCGGGGACCGGAGCCCCAGCCGTAGCCTCCTCCACGCCAAGGGTGCGCTGGTGCCCCGGCCGAGGCCACCCCCCATCAGGACAAAGGCACGAGGGACCCCGATCGGTCGGCCAGGATGCGGCCCCCTCGGCTCAAGCCGCCGCCCGCCCGCGCCGCGGTCAGCCCTGCTCACCGTCCACATCCCGGCGCTCCCCGAAGCCGGCGCGCACGGCCCCGGCGCGGCCTCGCGGGGGGCTCAGCTTGGTCCTCAGCTCCGTGAACATGGGGCCCAAGGGTCCGGGCCGCGCACACGCCCCTCGCCGGGCGCCAGGCGGCCGTGTGGCCGGCGGGGATCGCGCGCCGCCTGCCCGCCCCGCCCGAGCCGGTCCCCGCGCCGGCGAGTCTGCGCGGCGAGGCACCTGCTCCCGACCGGGGCCGGGCGCGCTCGGGAGCTCCGCGGTCTAGCGGCGGCGCGCAGCTCTGCTCTGCAGAGGGAGCCTGCGGGGGTCCGGGCGGCCTTGCAACCTGGCGGCGCTTCCAGGACGAGCGCCTGCACCTCCCGGGGGCCCACCCCGGGGGCCTCTGAGGCGGGGAGATGAGGAAGCAAAGGACCCAGGTGGAGGGCCGGACCGACCCCTCCATTTCTCACTCCTTTATCCTCGCCTTCTCCAGAGGTCTCTCCCTCAAGGGGCACTTGCTCCCCTAGGAGCCTCCCTTAACCCACCGCCGGGGACTCCAGGAAGACAGCCCGGCAGCGCCTGTCCCCTTCCCTCCCTCCGCCGCCCCAGGATCTGGCCCGAGGCCCAGGGGGTGCCGCTGAAGGCGGTTTCGTGGGGCATGGGGAGGACAGAGCCGCTCCAAGGAGGCCGCTGCAGGGAAGAGGGATGCGTCTGTTCCAGGCCTCACTGGGAAGTGCCGGGGGTCAGAAGGCCAGACTTGCTACCCACCAAGTTGAGCCTGCACCGCCAGGGGTCTGGGCGCTCTCCCCAGGCGTATGTGGGTGCCAGAGGACGCCCACGGCACCACGAGCAAAGGCGCACTCGGAGAGAGAGTCTTCGTGCACGTCCACCTAAAACATGGGCCCAGGTGATGTGACTGGTACCCAAGCCCAGCACCACGCCCAAGGAGAGATTTGCATGGAATTCACCCCTGAGCTGTGGCCACGCGGGCTGACGCGATCCGGGCATATCTACTGCATGAACAGCTCTCTGGGGGCTGCACTTCCACCGTCAGGGCCGGGGCCAGGGTTCAGCGGGGGGCAGGTGCCACCGGCAGGGTCAGGGTCAGGGTCAGGGTCAGGGCCAGGGCCCGGCGGGGTGCGGGGGGTGCGGGGGGTGCACGGGGCGGTGGAGCCCGTTCAGGACGGTGCCTGCCTCGCGGGCCGCCCGGGGCCTGGGCGCAGAGGCCTGGAGCCCGCTCCCCGGGGCACAGGGGCCAGGGCACGTCGGAAGGGAAGCGTCCCCGGGGAGGGGCCGCGGGTCCTGCCCGCACAGGCCGGTCTCCTCGGAAAGGAAAAGCGTCGGAAACCGGTAAAGACGCGCCAGGCTCAGGTCGAGGTCCCGCAGGCCGAGGCCCCGCCCCCCCGCCGGGCCCCCGCGCGCATGCGCCTGTCACCTTCTCCCGCCGCAGCCGCCCCCGCACGCAGCCGGAAGTCGCTCTTCAGGAACTTCCGCCCGGGGAAGGCGGCGTGGGCGGGGCTCCGGGCGGCCCTGGGGCTCTGCTTCCGGGGCGCGGGTGACGCGGAGCCCGCGAGCTCTTCCGGTGCGGCGGCCGGGGTCGTCTCGGGCCCGTCGCCTCCCGCCTCCCGCCTCCCGCCGCTGCTTCCGCGCCGTCGCTCCCGGGGCCCTGGTCGTCACCGGCGCCATGAACAAGAAGAAGAAGCCGTTCTTGGGCATGCCCGCGCCGCTCGGCTACGTGCCGGGGCTGGGCCGGGGGTGAGGCTGGGGGGCCTCTCGGGCGGGCCTGGGCCGGGGCCGGGGCCGGGGAGCAGCCGCGCGGCGCGGGCCTTGGGCCGTCCCGGGGCGTCGTCCGCGAGGGTCGGCGAGCGGGTCCGCCTGCCCTGCCCTGCCCTGCGCCGGGTGCCCCGCGGCATCGCCGTCCCGCGGGTCGTCGGTTGAGGCCGGTAGCGGGCTTCCCTGCGGGGGGGGGGGGGGGCACCAGCCTCCGAGCACCTGCAGCGTATCAGGGGCAGAGGGAACAGGTGTCGAGCCCGGGGCGTGCTCGGCGGAGTGGTGGCACCTGAGCCCCGCTTGGGAGCAGAGCGGGGCCCGGGACGTGCGAGTGTGGCTGGGGCTAAGGGACAAGCGGCCTCCTGTGTGCTGGGTGGTCAGGACAAAAGGGCAGGCGTGGAGGAAGATGAGGGAGTCTCGGGGAGTGTGTGCGAGCCGAGTGCAGGTGAGTGGGCTGATGCCGCAGGTCCGGGGAGAGCCCGAGGAGCCACCGACCCCACAACGCCGCCGTGTTGCGGCCCAGGAAGGCTAGAGGCCCGGCGGCCAGCGGGGTCCCAGCTGCCGGGGGAGCTCGGGTTCGGGGAGGAGGGTTTCGGAGGTAGACTCGGCAGAGCTGGGGGACTGACGGGGCGGAGAAGGCGGGTGAGGGAGGCGAAGCTGATGCCCTGGTGTCGGCCTCGGCACTTGGGATGGTGCTGCAGTCATCGGCGGCTGCAACCCAGGGCAGCGGCAGGATGAGCGCAGCGGGAATCCCGAGGGGCCGGTTGTGAGAAGCAGGAGGCTGGATACTCGGGAGGACGGGGCTCTGATGCTCTGATGAATCTCTCCAGGAGGATGTGGGGTGGTGGGTGGGGACCCCCGCAGAGTAGGTCCAAAGGGGTCTCCCACGGAGAGAACAGACTAGTAACGTCTGGGAGGGCAGCGTCCCTAGCGCGTTGCTGCCTGGATCCTCGGGAAGTTTTTCCCCAGACACGTTAGAAGAGCAGCTGTCATGGAGGACTGCGGAGGAAAGAACAAAGGGACGGGGTCACCCAGATAAACGGATGTCCCCGGGTCTCCTGCAGCGCCACTGGCTTTACCACCCGGTCGGATATTGGGCCCGCCCGCGATGCAAATGACCCTGTGGATGACCGCCATGCACCCCCAGGCAAGAGGACTGTCGGGGACCAGATGAAGAAAAGCCAGGCCGCAGACGACGATGACGAGGATCTGAACGACACCAACTATGATGAGGTGACGCGTGTGCACTCCCGGCCGGTCTCCAGAAGGGTTGACCAGCTTCTGAGCCCACTGCGCTCTTGGCATCTGATGCCCCGCTCGGGGCGGGAGCGGGGGTGGGGGCTGGCATGGTGTCTAGTATTTCAGCCTCCTACGGGGTATCTTTAGCAGAGTGTGAGAGGGGAGCAGGAAAAGGTAGAAAGAGGTGTGCACTTTTGAGAGATGTACTTGCATTGTGGTGGGGTCTTGGCTGGTCCCCAATGATGAAGATTCTAAGTGGAATTGAGGATGATGCTTGATTTATTATGTTTCAGTGCATGCTCTTTTACTTGATTAGTATTTGGTGAGTTGAAATTTTCTGCAGATGTGTTCTAACAGATGGCATTTTTGTTCAGAGGGAAAGATTGTTAACGTTTCAATTTTGAAATGATTTTAAGCTTCCAGGAACTTTGCGAAAATAGTATGGACAATTTCTGCATACCCTTCACAAGCTTCTCTCTATATTACATGACTTCAGTACAGTTACCTTTTTTATTTTTATTTTTTAAAGATTTTATTTATTTATTCATGAGAGACACAGAGAGAGCGAGAGGCAGAGACACAGGCAGAGGGAGAAGCAGGCTCCACGCAGAGAGCCTGATGTGGGACTCGATCCCGGGACTCCAGGATCACGTCCTGGGCCGAAGGCAGACGCTAAACCGCTGAGCCACCCAGAGATCCCTTCAATACAGTTATTGAAACCAGGAAACTTAACATTGACACAGCACTGCTAACTGATTTGTAGGTCTTATTAAATTAACACCAATTTTTTAGTGGTGTCCTATTTCTGATCGAGGACCCTGCATTGCATTCTTTGTGTCTCTCATTGTCTTCCTATTGGGGTAACTTCTCTATCTTTCATGCTCACGAAACTTTTTTTTTTTTTTTAAGATTTATTTATTTTTTAAGATTTATTGAGAGCACGCAAGCATGCACATACACACACACACACAAACACAGGGTGGGGAAGGGGCAGAGGGAGAGAGAGAATCTCAAGCAGACTCCCCACCGAGCATGAGGCCTGATGCGGGGGTCGATCTCATGACCCTGAGATCATAACCTGAGCCGAAATCAAGAGTCATTTGCTCAACCGGCTGAGCCATCCAGGCACCTCCTCCCCATGACACATCTGAAAAGAACTGATTAGTTATTTTGTTTTCCCTGATTTGGGGATTGTCTTATTGAAAAAAATTGTTCAGCAAACATAACTAGATGTGTCCTGTTTCCGCTTATGGGAATTGCTGACCTTCTCTGTTGTTTTGTGCTTAGTTTAATGGCTATGCTGGGAGCCTCTTCTCAAGTGGGCCCTATGAAAAGGATGATGAGGAAGCAGATGCTATTTATGCAGCTCTTGATAAAAGGATGGATGAAAGAAGAAAGGAAAGAAGGTAAGATAAATTATTGCCCTTCATATCTAATTATCCAACTTTAATTTTATTTATTTTTTTAAAAGATTTTACTTTATTTGAGAGACAGAATGTGAGAGAGAGCGAGCACAAGTGGTGATGGGGGGAGGGGAGAAGGAGAGGGAGAAGCAGGCTTCCCTCTGAGCAGGGAGTCTGACCTAAGTCTCAATCCCAGCACCCCAGGATCATGACCTGAGCTGAAGGCAGACACTTAACCAACTGACTGAACCACCCTGGTGCCCCTGTTTTACTATATCTTACTTATTTGTTTTTTTAATGCTGGGCATGGAGCCCAATGTGGGGCTGACACTCCCTGATATCATGACTTGAGCTCTTGAGCTGAGATCAAGAGATGCTTAACTGACTGAACCACTCAAGTGCCTCTATTTATTCGTAAAGATTTTATCTTTAAGTAACCTCTATACTTTCGGGGCTTGAACTCACAACCCTGAGTCAAGAGTCATACTTCACTGGTTGAGCCAGCTAGGCACCCCTGTGTTAATCCAACTTTTTATTTCATTTTATTTTTTTAAACATTTTAATTTATTTATTTGACACGGGGGGTGGAGGGAGAGTGTGTGCACAGCAGGTTGAGCAGCAGGCAGAGGGAGAGAGAGAAGCAGGTACCCCACGTGGGGCGCCTAATGTGGGGCTCAATCCTGGACTCCGGGATCATGCCCCGAGCCGAAGGCAGATGCGCTCAACCGCTGAGCCACCCAGGCGTCTCTTTATCCAACTTTATTTATTTATTTTAAAGATTTTATATATTTATTCATGAGAGAGAGGGGCAGAGAGGTAGAGGGAGAAGCAGGCTCCTCGCATGGAGCCTGATGTGGGACTCGATCCTCAGACCAGGATCACGCCCTGAGCTGAAGATAGACGGTTACCTGCTGAGTCACCCAGGTGTCCCACCTTTATTCAACTTTATTTGTTTTATTTTTTTAAAGATTTTATTTATTTATTCATGAGAGACACAGAGAGGAGAGACATGGGCAGGGGGAGACCACCTTTATCCAACTTTAAAAGAATATTTTGTTTCAGCTTATCAGACATGGACAAAAGTTGCAAGAGTAGCATATATTTCTGCTCAGCTCTGAGGCCACCTGGTCTTGGTTTATGGCAGCCACACTTTGATAAATGCCAGCTGTTGGAGAGTAGTCTTAGGGTCTGGGGACCTGAGTGGAGAGCTTAAGAAGTCTGGGGGATTATTCTGACCACGCACCAGGATTACTGTCTTTTTTTTTTTTTTTAATTTTATGATAGTCACGAGGGGCGGGGGGGGGGGGGGCAGAGACATAGGCAGAGGGAGAAGCAGGCTCCATGCACTGGGAGCCCGATGTGGGATTCGATCCCGGGTCTCCAGGATCGCGCCCTAGGCCAAAGGCAGGCGCCACACCGCTGCGCCACCCAGGGATCCCCAGGATTACTGTCTTTAAAATGGGTGTAGTGATGTTGATTACTGTAAATTAAGTAGTTTGGAAGTTAACTGAAGATAGCAAATGAACATGTATATCCTCGTCAGAGGGGTCAGTCTTGAGACTCTTGGTCCACACGTCCTTGTTGGACGGGACTGTGGGGAGTTGGGTTGGGCTGGTGGGGACAGATTCATTGAGCCTGGAGGGAGCATGTGTGCTCTGATCTTGGGTGCCTGTCCTAGAGAAAACTATTTTGCAAGGCTCTCGTGTTTTGTCCGTGGGGCTCTCAGGTGGGTGTCTTGGCACTGAACTTTGGTCTAGCAATTTTTCTAAAAAATATTTTATTTATTAGAGTGTATGCACAAGCAGGGGCAGGTGGTGTGGGACAGGGAGAGGGAGAAGCAGACTCCCCACTGAGCAGGGAGCCTGACGCAGGACTTGATCCCAGGATGGCCGAGATCGTGAACTGAGTTGAAGGCAGATCCTTCACCGACCGAGACCCTCAGGGTCTAGCAGATTTTTTTATTGATGTTACCTCAGTGTACCATTTGATATTGCAACCTTCTGTATTCCCCATCCTTGTTTCTGGGGAAATTTAGGCAAGATGAACAACACATGATCTTTAAAACCATAATAGGGATCCCTGGGTGGCGCAGCGGTTTAGCGCCTGCCTTTGGCCCAGGGCGTGATCCTGGAGACCCGGGATCGAATCCCACGTTGGGCTCCTGGTGCATGGAGCCTGCTTCTCCCTCTGCCTATGTCTCTGCCTCTCTCTCTCTCTCTCTCTGTGTGTGACTATCATAAATAAATAAATAAAAGTAAAAAATAAAACCATAATAAATTGTATTGCTTTGTAAGTTTTTTATTATTTGTAAATAAATTTAAAAAATGAAATAAGTAAGAAGTATTAATTTATTTAATATTATTTAATAGTAATATTTAATACTAACGTGTTATTTTTTGCTACTGAAACAATATATTATCATTAAAGAGTATTAGGACAGTGAGACTTAAGTATAGGTGAGAGAATAACATTTATTCATAAGTCTGGAAAGTGACAGTTAACAGTTTGGTTCCCTTTCCTCTTTCTATTGCTCATTTATGCAGTTCTGTGACTTCCCATATGTATGTAGTGTTTTTAATTTCAGAAGAGTGAGATACGGTTGTTTAGGGTTGAATGCTTCTTATTAAGTTGATGGGCATGAATTTATATATGTATAGTAATTAAGTGGATATGGTTTTGCACATAAAGAAGGTTTGATTTCAGTCTTCTGGAATTCCTTTAAAAAAACAGTGATATGGATACATGTAGAAAAGTCATCACATTAAGTGGTTTTAGAAAAATTGTTGGCTTTTAAAAATTTTGTTAGGAATACTTTTTAGTCTACAAACCGGTAGAAAGAACAGTGCAGCAAATACGGATGCTCTCGTGAGTCTCAGCCCTCGGTCACAGCTTGCACGTTTTCTTCTTGCATGTCTGCTGATGGTCTTTGCTGGGTTGTATCAGGGTCTGTTTATGCTCTGCAGTGACACAGCACCTTTATTTCACTCAACAGCATGAACCCCAAAGCTCTACCCCAGTGGTTAGCTGATAGCCAGTCCACATCCATATTCTCCTGCTCGCCTCCAGAACATAGTAGAGCTGCTTTTTTCCAAACCGGGACACAATCAGAATCACTCCTCATGTCTCCTAAGGGACATCGGCTTTATGAAGAGATCAGTTATTTTATGGAAGGGCTCAGGTTATGGAACAGCTGCCTACCTCCTCAGGGAGTCCTTTAACTTGTTCTACTCCCAGTATTTCCCGTGGAGTAGAAGTTGGATCCTGAGGCTTCATTCAAATCAGGTAAAATGTGTTTGACCAGAAAATCTCATAGGTGCATCTGTGTTGCTTCATATCAGGAGCCACGAGGACTGACTGTCACGAGCTCCCAGAGGGGTGTTTGTCTTTGCCAAGCACAGTTCATTCTAATAAATTTACATTCCTGGTATTTCCCTTTTACCTTATGGAAGAAAATGTAAATCTCCACGTTGGGAAGTATTAGCTATTACTAGTAATGGGTCACACTACCTCTGGTTTGCTTAATATGGTTGATGCTTTGTCACAGTAACCCACAGATTTCTTCCGAGTGCCTAGACCTGTTACTCGGTCAGCAGAACCCAGTAGATCTCTGTCCCTGCAGACCAGTTACATGGGTGATGAAACAGCCCATTAGTTCTGGCACGTGGAGCGGAGAGCTGTCTTTAGAGGTGCACTGACTCCATGGAAGGGAGGGAAGCAGTGACAGGTGGAAAGGCAGATGGTCAACGGGGACAGTGGGTCAGCTTTCCTGAATCTTCATGGGATGACACTAGCTTTGGAATTTTGTAGAATCTTAAAGTTGTAAATGCTCTTGTGTTCAAATATAAGTATTTATATCAGAGTAAGGCAACTTGTTTTTATTTTACTGAATTTCTGCGTGTTTTCATTTGGTAAACAATTGAGTCAATATATGTTTGTGGATGTATTCGTTGCTACCTTAAAGCACATTTGATTTAGCTGCTGAGTGTGTGGAATTATGCTTCTGGTGACTTGATTAAGTATGATAGTATGAGTTTGTTTCAGAATGAGCCACCCGGGCTGCCCAAGTATCCGGTATTTCTAATGCATGTACACATTTTACTTCTTAGGGAGCAAAGGGAGAAAGAAGAAATAGAGAAATACCGTATGGAACGGCCCAAAATCCAGCAGCAGTTCTCAGATCTTAAAGTAAGTGGTTGGATGGCATGCAGTTTCTCACGCACTCAACCTACTCAGCAGAGAATTGGGTAGAATTGATGAGACTTTATTATCTTTGTTTTTTTGCTCTTTGTTAAATTCAGCCAGCACCCTACTTTAGTGTGTTTAATTTTATGTGTATGTGTGCAAAAAAAGTCCCCTGTCCCTCCACTGAAAAAAATGGGACATGTGAGCTTATTTTCTTAGTATCTTTAACTCTGTGTGTACGTAAAGCTCCCTGCACTGTGTCCTCTGGGCTTTGACAGAGCAATTTACATTTGAGTGAAGTAGAGTAGATGTAACAAATTGAATTTTCTAAGTGAAGTAGATAATTTCTGCATGAAAATTCTTTCTAAACCATGATAATTTGGGGGTTAAGGTCAGGGAGACCCTAGCTTTTCTTGTACATAATGAAATTTGCCAGAGAATAAATGTCTTGGGGGGCCAAATGTTTCCAGAGGAAGTTGGCAGAAGTCACAGAAGAAGAGTGGCTGAGCATTCCTGAAGTTGGTGATGCCAGAAACAAACGCCAGCGGAACCCACGCTATGAAAAGCTCACCCCTGTTCCTGACAGTTTCTTTGCCAAACATTTACAGACTGGAGAGAACCACACTTCAGTGGATCCCCGACAAACTGTGAGCATCTGAAAAGAAGACGAATAGGTCTTTAGTCTGGTTAGGTGGATCAGTAGTGGGAGCCATGGGTGGTGGTAGAGGGAGCGC
Organism: Urocyon cinereoargenteus; assembly: GCA_032313775.1. Lineage (NCBI taxonomy): Eukaryota > Metazoa > Chordata > Mammalia > Carnivora > Canidae > Urocyon > Urocyon cinereoargenteus. Next base: position 48,970,640 of record JAVLSZ010000026.1, on the reverse strand, counting down.
TTCTGCTGTTCAGAAGCTGGGCTGTGGCTACGGCTCTGCAGCTGCATGTATATCAGGGCTACAGTGGAAAGATGTCAGAGGGATAGGATTCTTTTGCATGAAAACGCAATCCAGTGTTTTTTGTCCTCGCCCCCAACCCCCAGCAATTTGGAGGTCTTAACACACCCTATCCAGGCGGACTGAACACTCCATACCCGGGTGGGATGACACCTGGATTAATGACACCTGGCACAGGTGAACTGGACATGAGGAAGATAGGCCAAGCAAGGAATACACTGATGGACATGAGGCTGAGCCAGGTGAGTTTCTGTTGTGCAACAATTTCTTATAGACTTAGAAGTAGTTTTCTAACTGTAAAACTAATATATATCAATGAGAAGTTCTTCTTTCAGAGTGTTTTATCACAAGATCAGCAGACCTGTGATGATGTAGTTTACTTATTCCATCACACAGAGTGGCAGGACCCCGCATCCAGGCTGGTCTGTGCCTCTGCCTACAGGGCCTGCACAGGTGTGGTGCACTCAGTGCCAGCAGCAGAAGGCCAGCCCAGGCACTCCTGATCCCTCTTAGGGGGCTGAGGACTGTGGCAGGTGATAAAGGGTGGCCTGGCTGGCAGGCTGAACAAAGACATTCATGACAGGCCGCATGCTCTCTGTTGCTTAAGCTCAGCCCTTCTGTACTTAACGCAGGATTGAGTACACGTGTATGTCCACAGTGGACTGTTACTCAGCTCTATGAAAGAGTGAGAGACCTTGCCGTTTACAACAATATGGGTAGGCCCAGAAGGCATAGTGCTAAGTGAAATAAGTCAGAAAAAGATACTTTATGATTTGGTTATGTGTGGACTTTTAAAAAAGAAAACAAATGAACAAACCCATCCACTGAAAGCCAGACTCAAACACAAAGAACAGACCACTGAGCCACGCAGGCGTCCTGACAGTCGTCTTTTCCGTCCCACTCTGTATCACTTCCTCCTTTTCTTGTCTTGCTGCATTCTCTAGGATGCTCTGCCCATGTTTCATTTGAGTTTGTTTGTTATTGTTTATCATGGTAATTTTAAGACTTACAGCCAGAGAGAATGGTATAATGAACTGCTATTTGCAAACTTAAAGTTAGTTGAAATGATCTTGTACTTCATGATTTCTAGGTTTCGCTTATTCTTAGGTAGACCTATCATGTTTTTTTTTCCCCTGGGGCTTTTATGATTTTTTTTTTTAATATAAATCTTTGTTTCATAGTTGTGAAATTTGTTTGTCATCATCACAAACTGTTGTTTGAGGAATGCCTGGGTGGCTCAGCAGTTGAGCATCTGCCTTTGGCTCAGGGCATGATCCCAGTCCCGGGATCGAGTCCCACATCGGGCTGTCTGCAAAGAGTCTGCTTCTCCTTCTGTCTATGTCTCTGCTTCTCTTTCTGTGTCTCTTATGAAAAATAAATAAAATGTTAAAAAAAAAAACAACAAAACTGTTATTTGAGTTAAGGTTGTTTTCCTCCTTTTACAATTGCCATCCAACAAGGACATCCCCGGTGGCTCAGCGGTTTAGCACTGCCTTCGGCCCAGGGTGTGATCCTGGAGTCCCGGGATCGAGTCCCACATCGGGCTCCTTGCATGGAGCCTGCTTCTCCCTCTGCCTGTGTCTCTGCCTCTCTCTCTCTCTCTCTCATTCTCTCTCTGTATTTCTCATGAATAAATAAAATCTTTAAAAAGCAAAACAAAACAATTCCCATCCAACTGGTGGTCAGAATGGGGGAGGGATTCTAGTGCCTCTGGGTACTTTGCTTTGGGGCATCTTTGACTCTCCAATCCACTTGGCTTGGCCTGTCTTTTAGGTGTCTGACTCGGTGAGTGGGCAGACTGTGGTTGATCCTAAAGGCTATCTGACTGACTTGAACTCCATGATCCCAACCCACGGAGGGGACATCAAGTAAGTGTTCTGTGGAATGGAGGGGGGCAGGGCGGAGGATTCAGGTTGCCTAGACTATGTTGGATTTTTTTTTTTTTTTTTTTTTTACTATTTTGGATTTTATTTGAAAAATACACAGTCAAAATAGAATGTGGGTATTCTAAGAAATACATGGTGAAGTGGGTTGATTTTCCACTTACTCTGTTCATTGTGGATATCAAATGTCTTGTAAATAATATCCTAAACCTGTGTGCATGCTGTGCTAGAAAGCACCTTGCTCACTCTGTCCTATACTGCTACTTAAATCATTTGGGACATGAGATTTGACAGTTGCTATGTTGGTGCCTGCATTCTAGGGCTGGGCATGCCCTCAGCAGGGTGGTGGCTGACCCTATGTGCTCTCTCGCCCTTGCAGTGACATCAAGAAGGCACGCCTGCTCCTGAAGTCTGTTCGGGAGACAAACCCTCATCACCCACCAGCCTGGATTGCATCAGCCCGCCTGGAAGAAGTCACTGGGAAGCTACAAGTGGCACGAAACCTTATCATGAAGGGGACAGAGATGTGCCCCAAGGTAAGGCACTTGTTAGGGTGTTTTCCTGGAAGGCTGCACAGCACCAGCCCCAGAGGGACCCTCAGTGGCTGTTGCAGGCAGGACACCTGTGGGATGTAAACTCAAGGTTGAAACTTTGGACAATAGGACAGGCGAGAGGGAAGGCACTTTTCCTGCTTATTTTCACATAGAGTGAAGGCCCACCTGTGATTAGTTTAATGACAAGATAACCTTTTTTTAAAAAATTATTTACTTATTTATGAGCGACAGAGAGAGAGAGCTCTGAAATCCTTTAAAGGTCTCTCTCTATTGTGCAGACTGAGATGCCATTGGCAGTGCAAGATACCTTCTCCAAATACTTAGGCTGGAACATCAGGCATAAATTAGAACTTCCCGGGCCCAGCCTCCTGCTGATAGGTCTCCGTTTCATCTGTCAATTGACGTATCATCCTGAAGGGCAGGCTCGTTCTTCCATGGTGGTGATGTGTGTCTCCCTGACTTGGACCAAGTTGCCACGTTCCCAAGTGTTGGCGTCACAAGGAGGTCTCTGGTGCAGGCACATTTGAGGCTGTGCTGATGGACTTTTGTTTGGTTGTAAAACCTGGGGCCACGGGTCTGATGACCCCAACCCCCCCATTCCTCAGGCTTTGGGGTTAACCTGCTGTTTCATCTCAGATTCCAGCCTGCACATACACTTACTATTCTCTTTGCCCCACAGAGTGAAGATGTCTGGCTAGAAGCAGCCAGGTTACAGCCTGGGGACACGGCCAAAGCTGTGGTAGCCCAAGCTGTCCGTCACCTCCCCCAGTCTGTTAGGATTTACATCAGAGCAGCAGAACTAGAAACGGACATTCGTGCTAAAAAGCGGGTTCTTCGGAAAGGTGAGCCTCCCTGGGGATGCCATCACCAGCACTTGGGCTGTGGTCCACGTGAAGGAGGTGCCGTCTTCTCCATTTCTGGTGCCCGTGCTCTTAAAGAACAGACTTTTTGCTGCTTTGGTCAGTTTTTTGGTTGAATTGGTTAAGAAATGGGTAACATTCTCAGGCCTTTTTCTGGGCTGGGTTGCTTCTGCTCTTGAACTCTCTGGACTTAGGGGGTAGTTTCTATTCTGGATCAGGCACTCAGGTTTAGATCCCACGCCTGCCTTTCCCTGTGGTGTGACCTTGAATGAGGCAAGCACTTGCTCTGTGGCCCAGGTTTCCTCCTTTGCACGATGAGACCAGTACTCATTCAGAAGCTGCTTCTTAGGGCTCGATGTGGGAGTGTATTTGAAGGGCAAGCCGAGCCAGCCCAAGGCAGGCTTCAGGGTATTGGTCTTTTCCACCGTGAGGAGCCTCTTGCTGTGGTAGCTGGAAGCATGCCATTTGGATTTAAGCCTGAACCAACCGGGTGGTCATAGCAGATCTGTGCATTAATTGAGCCCCTCCCATCTCACGAAACCCTTGCAAGATCATGTGATGACACCTCTTCTCACCTGGTGCTTCATGCAAGGTGGTGCGTGCCGTCGGCCCCTGTCACAGGGCATGGTTTGCATGCTGCGGAAGATTCCATCCAGGGATCACTGCCAAGGTGGAGCTTTTGTAGTGATTTGTTTGTCGTTACTGCAGAATCTATTTAAAAAGCAGACCCCCCCCCCCCCCGAACTATGTAGTAGATGCTGCTTTTAATCTTTGCTCCAGAGCAGATCTGAGTCAGAGGGTTGATGTGGAGTAAACCTGTGCAGGTGGTAGATTCTACTTGAGCTCGTAGTGTGGGTAAAGTAAGTTATGTTTTGTTGGATTGAGGGTGGTTTTCAGTGAGGTTTCCAACTCTTGTGTTGTTGTTGTTGTTGTTGTTGTTTTGTTAATATTTTATTTACTTATTCATGAGAGGCAGAGAGACACAGGCAGAGGGAGAAGCCAGGCTCCATGCAGGGAGCCATGCATCACGCCCTGGGCCAGAGGTGGTGCTAAACCACTGAGTCACCCAGGCTGCCCTCCAACTCTTGTTTTTAAGATGTGTGTTTGAGTAAAATGTTAGAGGTGTGTGACATCAGGCCACGAGAGTGTTATCACATATAATTTCTGAGTGTTTATTTTTTGTGTTTGATAGAGGCCAGGTGGGCTCCCCCTTGTGTGTGGCTCTGTGTGTCCTTGTGTGCATTCAAGTGGGTTTTCCTCTTGGGTCTGGTTTCCTGGTTGCAGCCCTACTAGCCATTAAATGCTCAGAGCCAGTCTTTTAAAATGAGGCCAGAAACAGAAAGTTAGCACCTGTCTTAGTTTATAGAAATCAATTTATCAGGGCACCTGAGTGACTCAGTGGTTGAGCATCTGCCTTTGGCTCAGGGCGTGACCCCGGGGTCCTGGGATCGAATCCCACGTCGGGCTCCCTGCAAGGAGCCTGCTTCTCCCTCTGCCTGTGTCTTTGCCTCTCTCTCTCTGTGTGTCTCTCATGAATAAATAAAGTTTTTGAAGGAAAAAAAAATCACTTATCTTGAGGCACATGGGGGGAGCTCAGTCAATTGGGTGTTCAGCTCTTGGTTTTGGCTCAGGTCGTGATCTCGGGGTCATGGGATCCAGGCTTGCCTTGCACAGGGCTCTGTGCTCAGTGTGGAGTCTGCTTCAGATTCTCTCCTTCTCCCTCCCACTTTGCCCCTCTACCCCTTCTCTCTCTCTCTCTCTCTCTCTCTCTCTCGAATAGATGAATAAATAAAATCTTTTAGGGATCCCTGGGTGGCGCAGCGGTTTGGCGCCTGCCTTTGGCCCAGGGCGCGATTCTGGAGACCCGGGATCGAATCCCACGTCGGGCTCCCGGTGCATGGAGCCTGCTTCTCCCTCTGCCTCTGTCTCTGCTTCTCTCTCTCTCTCTGTGTGACTATCATAAAAATAAATAAAAATTAAAAAAAAAAAAATAAAATAAAATAAAATCTTTTAAAAAAACAAAAACGGGCAGCCCACGTGGCTCAGTGGTTTAGCGCCACCTTCAGCCCAAGGCGTGATCCTGGAGATCGGGATGGAGTCCCATGTTGGGCTCCCTGAGTGGAGCCTGTTTCTCCCTCTGCCTGTGTCTCTGCCTCTCTCTCTCGGTCTCTCATGAATAAATAAATAAAGTCTTAAAAAAAAAAAAAAGAACTTATTTTCAGCCAGAAAAATAGTTCTTTAATGACAAACACACTAAACTCTGGGTAATTAGCATTATTTATTTAGGAAAGCTCTCCTGAATCTTGCTGCCACAATCTCGTGATAAATGGTCAAAATGTCTTTGTGGCCACTCCTTGTTCACCACCAGATTACCTGGGTTCATTTCCAGCTGGCTTCAGATTTGGAGAGGGGAACAGGGATGGAGATGGGGCCTGCAGAGCAGTGTTGAGTGATAGCTTTTCCAGGACATCCTAGATCTCCTGGACAGTGGCTCTCTTGGCTCTGGTGCTCTCCCCAACCTGGCCTCTGCCCCTGCCCCCGTCCTTAGAGGACTTCCAAAAACAGCATTCTTTTTTCACGTGCCTGGGGCAAAGCCAGGTGCCGCTTCATTTAGTTCTTGGTGAAAATCAAGATAACAGCTACTTCCATCAATGGTTTGAGATACCCTGCCAGCCCTTAGTCACTGGCATGTGAGTTCCAGATCTCAGTTGGATGCAGCTGACATCTTAGTCCTGGAGCTTGGACTACTAGTCTGACACCCGAGGAGGCCAGGTGTCCTTGAGCAAGATCCTTGACCTCCGAGCTGCCGGGTTCTTGTCTGTAAGGGCACATGTGGGCCTGTGGCTGGGCCATGGGCCGCTTCCTGTCAGCTCTGCTCACCATGCTAGGCGTGGAATTCTATGTTACTCTGTAATTAATGCAGTCTTACAGCAGGAGGTTGTTTCACCCTGAAACCATGTATTGTGGTGCCTAAAGTATGGCAGCCTCCAGTGGCTGTCACTGTTGGGTCACTTTGAGCACAGGGATAGCACTGAATGTCCTCCCTGCAGGGTCACAGCTGGAGATCGTGTTGGCCTCTGTGTGAGCCCAATTTCTGCCTGTAGGTGCATCCAGTTCAGACTGGTCTTTTCCCTCTTTTCCCAACTGGGCTGCCCCCGTACCGCAGCAGGCTGCATTCTCAAGGTAGCCTTAACACAGCATGGTAGCTGCCTCTTGGAAGACCCTTGGCAGGAGCTGGACCAGCCAGCCGCAGTTGGCTTTGGCTTCAGTCCTCTGGGCTGCAGATGGGATGCCAGAGGAGTTCCCACTGTCTCCCATAAAGTGGAGACAGGTGGTCCTGGGTGTCATACCCACCTCTAGGTGAGGTGAATTTCAGTCCCATCTGGAAATTCCATACCCTAGAGGCTGAATTATGAAGTTCACTTCCACTGATAAGCCAGGGTGATGGAGGAGGAAGGCAAAGGCACAGTAGCTCACATGCGCCTGCAGAAGCATCATCATGAGCAACGGTCGTAGTTCTGTGCCCTTGTTCCTCTGTCTGGTTACATGCCTGGAGGTGAGGACTTTCTTCCCCTGCTTGTGCCTTACCTGGTCAGGGTTCTTTACCTGGACCAGTGGCTCAGACTGTTATTCCTGAAAGGGCTAGAGCCTCAGTGGTCTCGGTTTCTTGGGCTGCTGTACTGCCATGAACTAGCTCTTGGAAATGGGAATGCCAAGCCAGGCCTTAGGACTGTCTGGGCTCCTGTACCCCAGTACACAGTGGCAGTTCAGTCTCACCTTGGGCCAGGGCTCCCCTCTCTAACCGGGGCTGGTGCGCTGGCGTCAGAAGGCCAGATGGGTGCCTGCCTCAGTGTTCTTTGCAGTTCAGCTGTGGCCCCGTCCCTTGGACACATCTTCCTTTGGGCAGAGACCGTCTGACAGCAGAGTTCCCAGGTGTTGAGGTGGGAACCCAGTGGGTTATGGTGTGTAGCCTAGGGAGCCGCTTGGATGGCACTGCTTTTTCCTGGACCTGTGTGTTTTGGCTGTGAGAGCCACCACTGTAGGCGGTTGCCTGTCATAACATTTATTGTGTCCTATAACTTCGAGACTTGTTGCTTCAGGGCATTTCTCCCAGCCGGTGCTCTGAATGCTCAGGAGTGTCCCACTGTCCTACCGGCCTTTGGTAAGGAGGTGGGGTTTGGTAAGGCCGGGGAATCCCACGGCCTGAGCCCTTTGCTGCATGTATTTGTCTGTGAGGTAAGTTTCTTGACCACACAGGATGGATGTACGGTGGGACACCCAGGGGGCTCAGTGGTCGAGCATCTGCCTTCAGCCCAGGGTGTGACACTGGGGTCCCGGGATCGAGTCTCACGTCGGGCTCCCTGCATGGAGCTTGCTTCTCCCTCTGCCTGTGTCTCTGCCTCTCTCTCTCTTTCTCTCTCTCTCTCTCTGTCTCTCATGAATAAATAAATAAAATCTTAAAAAAAAAAAAAAAGATGAGCATGTGGTACTGGCATCCAGGTCTGTGAACAGTGGTGCTGGCAGAATTCTGCAGGCAGGGAAGGCAGGTCCAGCCCTGTAAGCACCAGTCCCTGCCTCTCCACATGGAATGGGTCCAGGATGTCGGCCTAGTCCAGGGGCGTCCTAGGGAATGGTTCTCTGGGAAGGGACTTGGCTCCGCAGTGGGCATCATCAGGTCACCCTTGTGAGGGATTCCATGAACGCCGAAGAGCTCCCTCTGATCCTGCTCTGTGGGACCTGCTCACAGCCCCATGGAGCAGGTGGGGGCGGTGCCTCCCCTGGGGAGGAGGCCTGCCAGCTGCTTCTGCCACTGAGAGAGGCTCAGGGTATCACATCCCGGCTTCATCCAGGTGTCCTCGGTGGCCCTGGTCAGTGCCTTCATTTCATGGGAGAAATGTTGTGGGTCTGCAGATTCCGCGGTTAAATCTTAGGTTTGTTTTTCCATGAGGTTGGCCCATGTGTTTCTGGGAGACAAGAGCCCCTTTGGGATCTGCCTTAGAGGTGCTCTGGCTTCCTGCTGGTGACCCAAGCTATGCTGTTCTCGTTAGTCCATTCCTGCCTGGAACTGACTAGGGGGCCTGGCCTCACTCTCCCGATACTCACACCTCAGGGCTCTGTGTTTATCTGCTTTCTATTTTGGGCTTTTTGGTAAATTGCATATGAAGAAAGGGCTCTGTTGCTTAGACAAAAGTGTGGAAGTTTCTGGACTGCACAAAATAGTAGCTTTTTCTGGGAGTCTGTCCCCTTTCCCTGGTGTCCCTCCATGTGCTTACTGCCTGGGGGCCACCAGAGGAGACTTGCTGCAGAGCCCGAGGCCCTGCCGCCGTCAGCTTGGTGTTACCACACAGTGCTCCGCCGGGGCCAGGAAGATGCTCATGCCCAGCCAGCACTTAGATGTGCACCAGCCTGGAGAGACCTGTAGCCCAGGGCCACTTCTCTTTTCTCTTCCCGTGGTTTCTGCACACTCACACACACGCTGCCCAGCCAGGCTCTTCATACGTAGGTGATTGTCTTGTGGCTGCTCTGCTTTACTTTATAACGTAGATTTCCAAGCATGAATGGAAGTAGAGCTGATGCACAGCCCCCTGTGCACCTCCTATCGTCTGCTGTGTCTGTCTTCCTTGTGATTCAAGATGTTCCACCTTGGTCCAGGTTGTGTCGGCCCCAGACTTGAGGGGACCTGTATAAGGGGCTTCTGTGTGATCCTGCCCTGCCACTGTGTGAGAGATCCTCTGACCCTGCCGGCAGCAGCACTCATCCTGCTTTTGCTTCAGCTTCTCTGTGACCTGGTTTCTCGTGTGACCTTTTCCAGCCCTTGAACATGTTCCAAACTCCGTTCGCTTGTGGAAGGCAGCCGTTGAACTGGAAGAGCCTGAAGATGCTAGAATCATGCTCAGCCGAGCTGTGGAGTGCTGCCCCACCAGTGTGGAGGTGAGTCAGCCAGGCTCTGCCTGCATCTGAGTACAGCGCCTGCAAGTGGCATCAGCTGAGCATTGAACAGTGATTTCTGGGACTAGAAGGCACTATGAAGTCCCCGGAAGCCCCCTTGTAGCATAGCTGCCAGAGTGGCCGGCCTGGCTGTGGTCGCTTGTGCTGCTGATGGAAGCGCAGAACAGAATCTTAGATTGTCTCTGGCCCCTACCGAGAATTCTGTGTTGAACACTCTTTCTCAGGGGCCAGTCCTAATTGAGCTCAGAGTTTGAAAATAAGACCTGAGCAGTGTAGGATGAGGGAAAAATACTGATCGAGCTTTGTGTCAGCCCAACATAAGTTTGGCTCGTTGCCTCAAAGCTAGTTGGGTTTCTTTAGTTTCAAACATTCTGGTTCACGACATTCTGTGCAATGATTTTTAGTCTTGGTTTCATGATATCCAACATGTCCTTAATTATCCTAAGGGGTATTGTGAAATTCTGCAAGCAAAATTAATCTTAATTTATTTACACAAAAGTAAATAGAGCCCGTACACATGTTTGGTGATGAAATGTTGCAGAATCAACAGTCGGGGTGTGAGAACCCCAGAAAGCTGAACCACCCGCTTGTCCTCTGTAGTCAGCTGTCCTGTCCTGCTCATCTGTCCAGTACCTGAGATGAGCCTGGCACACTGTGTACAGTTAGCTGGTGTTTGAAACGTGACAGGTTCTGTCAACCTCTCACGTTAAGCAGAGTCACTAAATAAGTAAGAAGCATAACCGAACAGTTCCTAGATCGGTGAGAGTGTTGTACACATTCATGGGTTCTATTTAAAGGGTCTTTGAGAGTTGTTAGAAAGGATTTTGTGGAAGTGACCTGGCAAGTTATGGGAGTTCTGTCCTTTTGTTTGCTGCTGTTCTCTCCACACAGCTCTGGCTTGCTCTGGCAAGGCTAGAGACCTATGAAAATGCCCGCAAGGTCTTGAATAAGGCCCGTGAGAATATCCCTACAGACCGGCACATCTGGATCACGGCTGCCAAGCTGGAGGAAGCCAATGGGAACACGCAGATGGTAGAGAAGATCATTGACCGAGCCATCACCTCACTGCGGGCCAATGGCGTCGAGATCAACCGTGAGCAGTGGATCCAGGTGAGGTCAGCAGGTAGGACTCCCCACTGCGAGCAGGTGTCATGGCATCTGCTTTAAAAATGCACATTGGAGTCTCTCATAGGGTAGGGGCTGCTGGATGGTACCTGAGGGTTTTCATGCTGGCAGGGGAAGCAGGCACATGTGGCTTTTCCTTATGTGGGTTTTTTTTTTTTTAAAGGTTATTTATTTATTCATGAGAGACACAGAAGGAGAGAGAGGCAGAGACACAGGCAGAGAGAGAAGCAGGCTCCTGGGATCGAGACGTGGGACTCGATCCCAGGTCTCCAGGATCACGCCTTGGGCCGAAGGCAGCGCTAAACCGCTGGGCCACCAGGGCCTCCCCTCCTTATGTGGTTAAGACAGGTTTTTACAGTTGACATTTTGCATATGTCTCGTGCTTAAAGAACTTTCTGTGTATGGACACTGGTGAGTAGTATCACTTTGCAGGTAGAAATACTGTGATGTAAGGAGACTGATAGGCTGCTGGCTAGTGAATCTCTGAGGATCTGACCCAGCCTCCAGGACAGACAACCTCTCCTGCCTTCCACTTCCACCTCCTCTTCCCCCGGGGTGGGGGTTGGGGGGCAAGGTGTGGTGAGCCTAGGGTGATCTGTTCCATGCCACCACAAAGGGCCCTATAGAGCAACCCCCCTTGCTTCACCTACTGCCCCTTGGCGTTGGACAGTGGCCTCAGGCCTCCTGCACCCTTCCTTCTCATGTTCCTGCTGCCACAGTCCTAATTCCCGTTCTTGGAACAGCCCCTGAGCAGAGCTGTCCCAGGTGTAGCCAGGGGGTGCTGCCCTGTTTCTGAGATCCCTCTAGATCAGTGCCCTGCTCTTTCTCACATGAGTGTTGAGCTGTGTGGCCTCTTTCTATGTTTGGGCAATTTTTTTTTAATCCAGTTTGCAAGGCCTTGCATGTCCCTCTAAAATTTAACTATTGAGATTCATTTTCTTTTTCTGTGATGTTTTTAGCCACATTGTTAGATTTTTGATGCTTCATTCTTTTGTGCAGATCCACATGTCCAACCAGTGTCATCTTCTTTCTGTCTGAGACACTAATGTTTCTTACAGTACAGGTCTGACGGTAAATTCTTCCAGCTTTTGTATGTATGGAAACACTCTGTATTTCATCTTTTTTTTTTTTTCTAAGATTTTTAGCTACTTGAGAGTGAGAGAGAGAGCATGAGCAGGGGGAGAGGGAGAAGCAGAAGTACAGAAGTAGGCTCAATCCCAGGACCCTGAGATCATGACCTGAGCCAAAGGCAGGTGCCTAACCGACTAAACCACCCAGGTGCCTTCATCTTTGTTTTTGAAAGACATTTTCTCTGGAATTGAAGTTGACAATCTTTTTCTTGCAGTACTTCAAAGATACGGCTCTGCTGTCTTCTTTCCTCTTTTATTTCCCACTAGAAATCCATCATCTTTGTCTTTATTCCTTTGTGCATACTGTCTTTTCTTTCTTTTTTATTTTTTTATAATAAATTTATTTTTTATTGGTGTTTAATTTACCAACATACAGAATAACACCCAGTGCTCATCCCCTCAAGTGCCCCCCTCAGTGCCCGTCACCCATTCACCCCCACCCCCCGCCCTCCTCCCCTTTTCTTTCTTTTTTAAAAAAGTTAATTACATTTTAAAAATTTATAAATTTAAAAAATTTCTAGCTGCTTTTAAGATTTTTTTCTTTATCATTGGCTTTGAGGAGTTTGTAATCATTCCTTGCTGGTATTTTCTTCTTGTTTCTTGTGCGTGGAATTTGTTCAGCTTCTTGGATCTGTTGGATACATAGATATCAAATCTTTTATTTTTTTCCAATAGATAGGAAATCTAGAAAACTTGTAATCTCCTGTTTCTTCAACTACCTGCGTCCCACTGAAGGCAGTGCTAAACTGCAGAGCCACCTGGGCTGCCCACTCCCATGTTTTCTAATATTTTTATTGTTTTATCTCATATTTAGATGAGTTCGTTTTTGTGTGTGATGTGAGGGAAGGGTTTCACTTCATTCTTTTTTTTTTTTTTTTTTTTTAGATTTTATTTATTTATTTATGAGAGACACAGAGAGAGGCAGAGATACAGGCAGAGGGAGAAGCAGGCTCCATGCAGGGAGCCCGACGTGGGACTCGATCCCGGGTCTCCAGGATCACGCCCTGGGCCGAAGGCGGCACTAAACCGCTGAGCCACCCAGGGATCCCAGTTTCACTTCCTTGTCCGTGTGTGTGGCCGGGTATCCCAGCACAGCTCTTGCTCTCTCCCACTGGCTGGTCTTGGTGCATTTATAGGAGCTGGTGGTCCTCAGTGAAAGAGTTTATTTCTGAACTCAGCCCTGACCCTTAGACATGATGTCTTTATGCTAGCACTGTGCTATTCTGATTACTGCAGCTTATGGAGAGCTTTGAAATGAGGAGGTGTGAGTCTCCTCCTTTGCTGGTTTTTTTTTTTAATGTTTTATTTTTTAAATTTTATTTATTTATTCATGAGAGACACAGAAAGAGGCAGAGATGCAGGCAGAGGGAGAAGCAGGCTCCATACAGGGAGCCTGACGCGGGATCTGATCCCAGGTCTCCAGGATCATGCCCTGAGCCAAAGGCGGCACCAAACTGCTGAGCCACCAGGGCTGCCCTCCTTTGCTGTTTATAAGATTATTTTAGTTGTCCTTGGTCCTTTGTGTTTCCATATAAATTTTAAGATCAACTTGTTAGTTTCTGCAAAAAGGAAACTTGGACCAGCTGGGATTTGACACGGATCTCATGGAACCTGCAGATTGTTTTGTGGACCGTTGCCATCCTGATGGTATTAAGCCTTCTGATCCGTGAATATGGGATGTCTTTTCCATTTATTTTGGTCTTTAGTTTTTTTCAGCAAAATTTCAGTGTATTAGTATTGCATTTCTTTTGTTTTATTCAAGGGTATTTTCTTACTTTTGATGCTATTAGAAATGGAATTTTAGTATTTTCAGGTGGTTCATTGTTGGTGTATGGAAATACGGTTGAGGGGAGCCTGGGTGGCTGAGTTGGTTAATATCTGCCTTTGGCTGTGGTCATGATCCTGAGGTCCCAGGATCAAGCCCCACTTTAGGTTTTCTGCTCAGTGAGGAGCCTACTTCTCCCTCTGCTCCTTACCCCACTTGTGCTCTCTCTCTCTCTCTCTCCCCATCTCTCTCTTTCAAATAAGAAATATCTTAAAAGAAAATACAGTTGGGCAGTCCGGGTGGCTCAGCAGTTTAGCACTGCCTTCGGCCCAGGTCATGATCCTGGAGACCGGGGATCGAGTCCTGCGTCGGGCTCCCTACACGGAGCCTGCTTCTCCCTCTGCCTGTGTCTCTGCCTCTCTCTCTCTACGCTCTGTGTGTCTCATGAATAAGTAAATAAAATCTTAAAAAAAAAAAAAATACAGTTGACCTCTGAATATTAAGCTTGTGTTGTATGACCTTGATGAAATCATTTGTTAAATCATAGTAGATTAGTTTAATGGATTCTCTAGGATTTTCAGTATACGAGATCATGCCATCTGCCTATACAATCTCTCCACCTACCCCCTTCCCCATTCTGAATGCCTTTATTTCTTATCTAATTGCCCAGGTTAGAACCTCTAGTGAAATGCTGACTGAAAGTGGGGAGAGCTGGGGCACCAGGGTGGCTCAGTGGGGGTCGAGTCCTGCGTCGGGCTCCCTGCGCGGAGCCTGCTTCTCCCTCTGCCTGTGTCTCTGCCTCTCTCTCTCTGTCTCTCTCATGAATAAATAAATAAAATCTTAAAAGAAAAAATAGTGGGAAGAGCTAAAGCATCTTGGTCTTGTTCCTAATCTTAGGGGAAAGTATCTAGGTTCTCCAGTTGAATGTGGTGTTAGCTTTGTAGCTCACTGATGCTCTGGTCTTGTTTTATGGACTAATTCTTTTTCTCTCTCCCATTTTATTTTGGATCACTTCTACGGCTTTGTTCTCAGTCTGTTCTTCTGTAATGTTTTATCTGATGTTTATCTCATCTAGGGGGTTTTCCACCTCAGATTTTGTCATTTTCATTTCCAGGAATTTAATTTTGGTCTTTTAAAGATGTCTCCCATGGGGCACCTGGGTGGCTCAGTCAGTTAAGCGTCCGACCCTTGGTTTCAGCTCAGGTCATGATCTCAGGGTCCTGGGATTGAGCCTCTGCTCCGCAGAGAGTATGCTTGAAATTTTCTCTCCTCCTTCCTCTTCTCCAAGTCACGGTTACTTGCTTATGCTTTCTCTCTCTAAAATAAATACATCTTTAAAAAAAATTCTTTCTAAAAAAAATAAAAATAAATAAAAAAATTCTTTCACATTTTTCTTTAAGATTTTATTCTTTTATTCACAAGAGATACACAGAGAGAGAGAGGCAGAGACACAGGCACCATGCAGGGAGCCCGATGTGGGACTCGATCCCCGGTCTCTAGGATAACGCCCTGGGCTGAAGGCGGCGCTAAACCACTGAACCCCCCAGGCCGCCCGTCTTTCACATTTTTAACATGAAATGTTAGAGTTTCTGTACCTCTATCTGATATTTTGAACACATGGAACACATGTGTGATGACAACTGTTTTAGTGTCCTTGTCTCCTAACTCTGACATCTTTGTCAATTTGGGATTGATTTTGATAGATATGTTTCCTTTCATTACAAGTTGCATTTTCCTGTTTCTTTGCATGACTGGTAATCTTTGATTTGTTGCCAGATGTTGTGAATTTTCCCTTGTTGGGTGCTGGGTATTTTTGCATCCCATTAAATACTCTAGTTTTTCTTGTTGGAGTACAGTTGCGTTATTAGAGTCACTTTGATCCTTTGGATCTTCCTTCAGTGCTTTGCTAGGTTGGACCCTAGCAGGAGTGGGTTTGGGACAGTTTAGGGCTAATCCCCTTATGGAGGTGAGACTTCTCTGTGTACTCTGAACTCTGTACAGTGACCTGTTTCTCCTGGGGTTTCCAGTCTGGCTAGTGGAAACCACCACTGCTCCTGGCCCCATGTGAGTTCTGAGGATTTTGCTCTAACCCTTTTGGTTGGTTCTTTCCAAATACACATGCTGTGTTTGATGCTCAGTGAAGACTCACAGGTGGCCCTCTGCAGAGCATAATGCCAGGGTTCTCTCTGTGTGCGGCACTTTTCCCCTCTGGTGCTTGGTTCTTGATCTTTTAGGGCTCAGCTCAGCCTCCTCCACTGGCCCTGCCTGGGTCCCCCTCCTTGCAGTGAGCTGGGCGACCTTAGGCTCCCCTTGACTGTTTCTGCATCACAGTCCTCACACCCCTTTGTTCCCCATATCCAGTGACTTGACAACCACCATTTATTCATGATTGTTTTCTGGGTTTTTGGTTGTCTCAGGAGCAGGGGGTTCTGGCTGGGTCAGCAGTATTTCTCTGGTCCTCTGAGGGCTTTTTGGAGCCTGGTGGTGCACCTGCCAGGGCTTGCTGCTCTGGTGCTCCAGGTGCTTTCTCAGTCTCCTTTGAGCCCCGGTAACCATGTTGCACACAGTAGAGCTAAGAGTCCTGTGCCTCTAGGAGCTCCTGCCTGGCATCATTGCCCATTCCTAACCCCCTTTTGGAGGCATTCTTGCTTGTCCACAGCGAGTCCATTCCTTCTTCCAGTCTGTGTTTCCATCTTGTCAGGAAGGATGATTGCAGGAAGTGTTGGTGGGTGTCCTGTCCCCTGGCTGGTTCTCAGACCAGCCTCCTACCAACCCTTCATTAAGACGCTGCTTGAGTGCAGAAAATACAGCATGAGCTAAAATTTTTTTAAACTTTCCTCAGATTTCGTGTTTTGCTACTACTTATACTAGAGCGTATTGAAAAAGACCCAAATGGGCATTAGTTTTACTTCAGTCAGTTAAAGGATAATACATACTTTGTTTTTTTGTGGTATCCTGCAAAGTGTTGTGACTTTCAGGTGTTTTGCCTCCTGAGCCAGTCACCATTTATTGAGCACCCACAGCGTACCAGACTCTGCTAAACGCATTTTATCCTTGCCTTCCTACTTCCCATTTCCCTATTCAGGCCCTGTCCCCACAGCCCTGCTGCAGACCGCAGGAGCTTCCATGGCGGGTCCTGTTCAGCCCACCTGCACCCTTGAACCACATCTGCATGGACTCACATGCTTAGTTTTCCTTCTGTCTTGCTGGTGCCTCTTCTGCTTCCTTTGATGGTTTTCCTTCTCTTCTTGTAATCTAAACCACTTGGTGGTTTGAACATCAGCCCCTTTTTGAGACTTTTCTGTGGTGATCTCATCTTCCCGCATTGCCAGGAATGTAGCTTACATGCCAGGAGCCCCCCAAGTGTGACTCTGCTCTGGGCGCTCCCCACATCCTGGGTCACTCCCCTGCCGCCCTGCATACCCTGGGACATGTGACAGCACCACAGCCTGATGTGTCCAGGATGCATCTCTGGTTTGCCCACAGGATCTGCTAGGCCTCGAGCTAGCTTACCTCAGTATGTGGCACCACCTTTTATGCCTTTGTGCACCCCTGCTGACTCCTTTTGCTCCTATCCCACGGAAGGCAAGTGTACCATCCCATCTATCCCTGGTCCAGGTACTCCCTTTCATGCAACTGCGGTCATCCTCGGCCAGACCACACAGCCTCTCCTGGGCATGGCAATATCTCCTAATGTATACCCCTGCTGATGCTCCACACAACAGGGTGGTCCTTTTAAAATATGATTATGTGGGGATCCCTGGGTGGCGCAGCGGTTTGGCGCCTGCCTTTGGCCCAGGGCGCGATCCTGGAGACCCGGGATCGAATCCCACGTCGGGCTCCCGGTGCATGGAGCCTGCTTCTCCCTCTGCCTGTGTCTCTGCCTCTCTCTCTCTCTCTCTCTCTCTCTCTCTGTGTGACTATCATAAAAATAAAAAAATTAAAAAAAAAAATTAAAAAAAAAAAAATGATTATGTGACTCATTCTCTGGCTTAAAAATCTCCGGGTTCCTTCCTGCCACGCTGCAGTAGAACCCAGAGCTCTTACTGTGGCCTGCAAGGCCGGCCCTGAGGTTGAGGACAATCAACCTTTGCTGCTGTGCTTCCTTGTTTATCACTGGCCTTCTCATCATGGTTTAACACATGCCGTCTCCTCAGGTCTTTGCCATTGGCTCTGCTCTCTGCGTGGGGGCTTCTCTGATGCTTGTCGGGCCCCAAGGGGCTCTGGGTGGGCTTCTGTGGCTCATTGCATGTGGAGGTCTGTCCAAGGTTGCCTCTGGATCACCATGTTCAGCCTGCCTCTACCGTCACAGCAGTGCGTGTCCCCTGCACCCTGTTGCCCTGACCACATTCCATAAGGCTCTTGTCAGTAGATATAATAGGGTCGTTTCCACCCTTTACTGTTGGAAAGAGCACTATAAAAGTGTTCCGGTATGTAGGTGGTTTTGCATGGATGGGAACGTTTTTGTAAGATGAATTACTTAAAGTAGGATTTCTAAGTCAACATGTGTACGTTTTATTTTGATAGAGGACATGAAATTGCCCCCTGGGGGATTGTCCATGTGTGATCCCCAGCCACATGCAAGTATCTGTGTCTCTACCTTTGCCGTACAAGTATGCCGGTACACATTTTGATGTTGCTGATCTCCTACGTATAAGATAGTACTTGGGAGAAATAAGAATGGTGTATTTTCAGATGTTTATTTTTTATTTATTTTTATTTATTTTTTCAGATGTTTAAAAGTCACTTGCAGTTTTGTTTTCTGAACAACTGTGTGTGGTTTTTTTAAAAAATATTTTATCTATTTGAGAGAGATTGAGAGAGCACAAGCAGGGGGAATGGCAGACAGAGAGGGAGAAGCAGACTCCCCACTGAGCAGGGAGCCGGACATTTGGCTCGATCCCAGGACCCTGAGATCATGACCTGAGCCGAAGGGAGATGCTTAACCCACTGAGCGCCCCAAGCACCCCAAGAACTGTGTA
This sequence comes from Urocyon cinereoargenteus, assembly GCA_032313775.1. NCBI lineage: Eukaryota > Metazoa > Chordata > Mammalia > Carnivora > Canidae > Urocyon > Urocyon cinereoargenteus. The sequence goes on along the minus strand of JAVLSZ010000026.1, from coordinate 48,952,335 downwards.
TTTTATATCCTTTGTGGCATTGCTCTATTGCATTTTGGTCCTTCCCTGATGGATGTGCAGGAGACTTAAGTGGCACATTTCTGTATCTCCTGCTGTAGAACCATGGCTGTCTTTTCTCTGCACATCCTGAAATCTGCTTTCTTAAGTCGAGTGCTTTCCTGGCGGGTCAGCCTGCCTGCCTGCCTGCCTGCCTGATGGGACACACTTGTGATTGGTCCTTCCTCTGGGTTTCTATCTTACCTTCTATGTGCCAGGCTTCTTTTGTCCCCATCCCCTGTCTGTTTTGGTTAGATTATTTTTCTTTTGTCCATTTTGAATCCAGAGTTCAGACCAACAGATACAAGTGTTTGTGAGCTTGTCTTGATTCTTGTTAGTTTGGAAGTTTCTTTCCTCTAGGAACCTCTTCTAGCCACTGAGTTGCCTACTTTGGTATATTGTATGCAGTAGGTGCTTATATAATGTTTGTTGAGTGGATAGACGCAGCTTTGTTAAGCCCTTAGGTATTTGCCGAGCATTCATCTGCCAGGTGGCAGGGATGGGTACTTCAGTGAAGGAGGCAGACCCAGTCAGGTGAGCCATGGCAGGGCATGACGGGCATCAGAGCCTTGTGTGCACACCCTACTGGCAGTGCAGAGGCTCTCTCAGTCCTCATCATATAGGAGTAATGTGTCCCCTCTCTCAGGCACCTGGGGCTCTGGACTATAGTTTTGTGTCCCTCTTTCAGGATGCCGAGGAGTGTGACAAGGCTGGGAGTGTGGCCACCTGCCAGGCCGTCATGCGTGCTGTGATTGGCATTGGGATTGAGGAGGAAGATCGGAAGCACACATGGATGGAAGATGCCGACAGCGTAAGTCAGGCTACGTGGGCCTGGAGTCTCTGTGGGGAACTAGGCTGCTGTTGGAATGTGGTTTCGATCTGCTGATTTTTAAACATAATTGCAGTTGGAAGAAATACAGTTTTCTCTTAACCCAGGTTTACCTGGGGAGCTACTTTTTGCGTACCTGGTCATCTGCTGTGCTCTGCACTCTGGGTGAGCTGGTTATGTCCTGGGGACCAGGAGCCAGTACAGAGCGGGAGCCCACAGAGCTCTCAGCTGTTTACCTCTCCACATCGGGGTTATCCCCCTTGTTTCTTTTATAAATTGCCTTCAGAAAACAGTTTGCATACACAGCTTTTGCCTACCGTGAGACTGCTTCCTTAGAATAGGCGTCCAGAGAAGAAAGCATGGGGTCAAAATCCATACATATTTTAGGTAATTGATGCCTTAATTTCGGCCTTCCTTTTTTTTTTTTAAACGTTATTTTGTTTTTGTTTTTGTTTTTGTTTTATTAAAGATTTTATTTATTTATTCATGAGAGACACACAGAGGCAGAGACACAGGCAGAGGGAGAAGCAGGCTCCACACAGGGAGCCCAACGTGGGACTCGATCCCGGGTCTCCAGGACCCTGCCCTGGGCCAAAGGCAGGCGCTCAACCGCTGAGCCACCCAGGGTGCCCCTACCTTGTTATTTTGAAATAATTTTAGATTTACCAGAAAAGTCGCAAAACCGTACAAAGAATTCTTATGTACCTTTTACCCAGATTCCTCCAGATTTGACCACTTCACCACATCTGTCTTCTCATCCTCCAGCGGTACGCGCGCACGCACACACACACGTCTCTCTTCCACGTGCTTTGAATATGCGCAAGCAAGCTGCAGAGGGGATGGCCCCTTTCCTGTAAAAGAGGACATTTTCTTACACAATCATAGCAGAGCTATCAAAATCAGGAAATAATGTTGATACAGTTCTATTATGTAATTTGCAGACCTTATCCAAATGTTACTAATTCCCTTGCTAAGTGTCCTGTTAGCAGAAGGAAAGTCAGGGGCCGCCCAGAGTCACATCCTCGCCTCTGGCCCTGCTAGTCAGTCTGCAGGAGGGGCTTCGGTCTATCTCTGTGTTTCAGGAGTCTGACCTTTGTCAGGACGGGCCAGTGGTTTTGCGGGGCCCCCTTGATTCAGGTCTCCGTGAGGTTTCCTCCCCGTGGCCCAGGGTTCTGCCTCTCTGCAGGACATCGGGCCCTCCTGGCGGGTTGTTGGTAGGCTTGGGTGCCCTTTCAGCTCGAGACCAACTCAAGTGGCGTCCGTCAGGTTTCTCCACCGGAAGGTTACTCTTTTTGTCCTTTGTAATAAGTGTTTTGTGGAGAGGCACTCTAAGACTAAACATCCTGTGTCTTGTCGAACTTCGACCTACTAGTTTGCAGGTCCACGAATGATGTTTTCCGCCTGTGTGCTATTTGCCAAATAGCGCTTTTCTAAATATCATTTCTTCTACATTTTGTTACAGTTTATTGGATGGAATTCTATAATAATGAAGAGCTTTCCTCTGTTCCTTATTCATTTGGGTATTTGGTTCCCTGTGTTAGGAGAGACTAAGGATCCCTGCTCTATTCTGTGAGCTCATGGCCCTGCTGGCATCACCTGTGTGGAGCTCACATGACCTCCTCTTGAATGCCATGTGTGCCGTGACCCAGAGCACCAGTGCTGGGTGCTGGCCACTTCCAGGGCCTGCAGGTGGCCTTGTGCACAGTGAATATGCTTTCGGTTCTTTAGGGAAGTCAAGACACAGGCCAACCATGGTGATATTTAAAAGCTTTTCATTGTATAACATTCAAGACACAAAGTATGAAGAATAACTTAACAAGTATGCTCAGTGTCTATCCTGGAAGAAAATTCCTTAATTTAATATGCAAAAGAATCCCAGTTTCTGGTTGTTAAATTCCTTTTTTTTTTTTTTTTAAGATTTTATTTATGAGAGACACAGAGAGAGAGAGAGAGGCAGAGACACAGGCAGAAGGAGAAGCAGGCTCCCTGCAGGGAGCCTGATGGGGGACTCGATTCTGGGGTCACACCCTAGGCTGAAGGCAGATGCACTAAACTGCTGAGCGCCCCCAGGGATCCCTGGACTCCGTTTTATTCCACCTGTGGAGTTAAACACTTCATTTCTTTTTACCTTCCTTATTGCCTTTGATGGCACTGGAGGCCCTGGGCGTTGGGGGGCAGGTGGCACTGCCCTGCGGGTAGTGGACTGAGAGCAGGAACCCACGGGCCATTGCAGACTTTCCCTCCGTTGTTGCCCCTTCCACGTGTGCTGGAGCAGGCGCAGTGTCTTCTGCGGAGCTGTGTGATTCTGGAGGAAGAGCTGGAGTCCTGTGCCTAGAAGAATGGAGTGTTTGCCTGATGTTCCCAGCCCCCGGGGATGGGCCCAGGCCACCCACACACGAGGCCCTGGGCAGGATGTCACTGGATCTTGTGGGCCGCGGGTACCCAGATGGCTTTGTAATGGCCTCAGGACCTTGGTCAGCAGTCACAGAGAGGGGTACAGACCAGTTTCTGTGGGGTCTAACCCTCACCTGGAACCTTCCTCACCTTTCCAGACGCTTCTGATTGGGACATGCCCGGGCCAGGGCCCTTCCTGGTTTCTGTGGGGTTTGAGTCAGATCCAGGCCCCGTGACCAAGGAGGAACCCAGTCTGAATGCGGACGTCTCAGTTGTGTCCCTGCTCTTTTGACTCCTCCACGCCCGTTTCCACGCTGGTGGTCTTTGAACGCCAGGAGGCTTGCTAGTGGTTCTCTTCGAGAACACAGCTGTCAATCTGGGAAGTGGCCTTGGGTGGCTCAGATGCTGTGAGGCTGCCTGTCCAGCTCCATCCGTGCCATTTGGATGATCAGTGTTGCAAAACTTTGTTTCTGACACACTTCTAGTGGCTTTTCACTTACCTCAAGGTACAAAACCCCTTGGTATGAGAGTGCTTCCTGGGTCTGCAGAGTATGGGAGAGCCGCATTTTTTTTTTTTTTAAGATTTTATTTATTCATTTGACCTGAGCCAAAGGCAGACACTTCACCGACTGAGCCACCCAGGTGCTCCCAAGCCACGTGTTTTTTTGGGCGGTCCGTGAGCATCCGGCATGGAGTGTGCTGGGCACTGGCCTTTAAGCTGCGTGCGGCCCAGTGAGAACAGCTGTCAGCCTATCCCAGTGAGTGTCCCCGGGTTGTGACCATCTAGAGACAGTGACAACATGAATAGTAACTTGTTTTCTTGTGTTGCATGATGCTACCCAGGATATAAAATCATTTCTTGAGTGAGGAAAACAACATCCGAATAGAACAGCACCTGTTCATGGTAGGGTTGTGTGAGTGGACGGGTTCTTTTTCAACCTGCATTTTTTATTGCGGTAAAATACACATATCCAGGAGCGCCTGGATGGCTCAGTCGGTGAAGTGTCTGCCTTTCGCTCAGGTCATAATCTCAGGGTCCTGGGATCGTGTCCTGCGTCCGTCGGACTTCCTGCTCAGTGGGGAGCCTGCTCCTCCCTCTCCCTCTACCCCTCCCCCTACTGTGCTCCTATGTGCTCGCTCTCTCAAATAAATAAAATCTTAAAAAAAAAAAAATACACATATCCTAAAAGTTGCTTTTCCACCCCCTTGAAGTGTATGACTGAGTGCATGCAGTGCATTCACAGTCTGCTGTGTGACTCGAGAGCTGCTCTGTCCTGCACGCCGGAGCCCACACCCATCCACACTCACTCGAGTGGGTGGGTACTTTCTTGGTCTTCTTTGAATTCACCTGTGGTATATCTTATGATGGAAAATATGCACCACACCTAATTTTTAAAGAGGAACCCGTGTGTGTGGCTGCCGCTCCTCTGTACCCACTCCTGTTTGTCGGGGGTGGCAGACAGCCCCATGCCAGGCCCTGTGTGTGTCACGTCCCCGTCCTCCTGGGGTTTCCCTGTCCTGGATGTGTTTCTCATTGGGTTGTCCTGCTGTGTGATTTTGAGCAGATGCCATCACGCCTCCCGCTCTGATGCCTGTGCTGGCCGCCCGCTCTCACGCTTGTCTCTCTGCTCTAGTGTGTGGCCCACAATGCCCTGGAGTGTGCGCGAGCTATCTATGCCTACGCCCTGCAAGTGTTCCCCAGCAAGAAGAGCGTGTGGCTTCGAGCTGCGTACTTCGAGAAGAACCACGGCACCAGGTATGTGCGTCCCCAGGTGCGGGCGCTCTCCACCCCCGTGTGCTCGTTGATCCTCTGACGCCAGGTTGGGTAGAGCTGAATTTAAACCTCATGTCCCCACAGGTGGGTGAGGGCCTGAACTGGGATCCGGTCGTCTGCGACGAGGGGCAGAGGCTTCTCCGACACTTGAGGCTGTGGGCTCTGTATGGCTCCTTCTGTGATGGGGCCAGCAGTGCTTCAGAGTTGAGACTGAGACGCAGTGTCTCTGCAGAAGTGCCTACAGCTGAGCTGGCGGACGCCTGGTGGCCCACGGGGTGCCTGGGGCAAAGCAGGGGCCTGCAGCCCTGTGTCTTGCCAGCGGTGGCTTTAGCAGTGTGGGCGGTGTGGCGTCTAGGCCCAGGCAGGCATGGTTTTCATTTAAGCTGTGCTGACTTTGGGTTTGGGCTAGTTTTGTGCTCTGAGGAGGTCCTTGACAGTTTTCTCTAATTGTATTCTTTAATTGAAAAAACCTTTTGGATCTGCCTTATTGGCTGTAACTGCTGATTAAATTAGGTGTTGCAATTTCTGGTGTTCAGGGGGTGTCTCTCCGGGGCAGCATCTCTCATGTTGCTGTGCGTGCTCTGGGCCCAGGCCCTCTGCTGCTCTTCCCTGTGCTGGGTGGGGTGTGGGGGACAGGGCTTCTGCTAGGAGCACCGGGGCCCTAGTTCTTTCCTTGCCTGGCATTGTCGAATCTCAGTCTGGTCAGGGTGTCTGTCCATGTGTGTTGCTCAGAGCTCCTGTCTCATCCCCACTCCCACCATCTCATTTGGGGTTTCGGAATTAACTCACTTGGGGATGCTTTGAGAGGACTGTGCTGGCCCACCCTGTACAAGTTCACCTGTGACAGTCCGTGTCTGGAGCAGGGCCTCGCCTGCCAGGTGTGGTTTGTGGATGTGCCTCGCTGCCACTGCTGCCCTTGGTCCCTGGGCTCGGGGCAGTTCCCCTCCCTGTCTCTGGCACCCTTCCCATCCGGCTGACTCATGGAATGGAATGGTGAGAGGAGGTGGGGCACTCGGGATCTGGGGTCCTGGTTCTGGTGCTGCCTGGGAAGCAGGATGTGCTCTCTCTCGGGCTTCATACAGAGTGAGTTCTTCGTCTTGCTGCCAAGACCCAGAGAGGTTGTTTGTGTCAGGTGGTGCCGCAGAGCGACGGTGGCCACGGGAGGCGTGGGGGCCTCACACCCAGCACCCACACTGGCGGTACTCTTCCTCCGTAGTGACTAAAGTAGCTTTTTTCCAGTAAGACTTTTTCTTTGGATACCAAAGAATAGATTCTAGGTCGTAATCTTTATCGGCGGATCTGTGGTTACAGATGAAAAGAGCTCTCCTGTCACCCAGACCGTGAAGTTATCATTCCGCTCAGGACACAAAGCCATAAAAGGGCCCCTGAGAAGTCCCTCCATTGGGCTTAGCCACGTAACAATGCCTTGCTTTGTAGCACCCTCTTCAGTAGTTGATTTTAGAACCTTTATGAAGAGAAAAGATTTCCCCACACTCTCCCCATTGTAAAATCTGGTAAATCATTGATAGCGCCGAACTTTGGAGCAGTAACTGTCTTTTCAGCACCCACGCTGAGGCTGTGAGCACCCTGTGTGCTCCAGTGGTGACCGTGGCCCCCTCTCTTCCAGGGAGTCCCTGGAAGCGCTCCTGCAGAGGGCTGTGGCCCATTGCCCCAAAGCGGAGGTGCTGTGGCTTATGGGCGCCAAGTCCAAGTGGCTGGCAGGGGATGTGCCTGCAGCAAGGAGCATCCTGGCTCTGGCCTTCCAGGTGGGTTGAGGGGTCATCTGGGCTGCAGGGGGCGTGTGCACTGGAACCCAACCTCTGTGTCTGTTGAGGACTGAGGGCTTCAGGGTGCGTGTGCCCTCAAGCCCTCCCCCTGCTCACTGACGGGAGCCGACCCAAGGGAGGAGGTGTGTGTGGTCAGGATGCACCAAACAGGGTGCTCTGCAGGCAGCCGGGGTCCTGAGAGGGCCCACGGGCAGGACAGTGGCCAGGAAGTGGACCTATCCCTTGGTCATGGCCCCTTGGTATAACAATAGCTCAGATTTTCCAGAACCCAGAACACAGGGCCAGCAGGTGACCTTCCCCAGCTGCGTGGAGCAGTTGCCCAGACCACCGTTTCCCCACATAAGAGCACAGTGACAGCATCTTTCCTATGTGAAAATTCAGTTGTCCAGTCCCCGCGGGGCCACCTGGAGCCACTGGGCATCTGGCTCCATTCAGATGGAGGTGTTCCATTCAGACAGCTGTGCGTAGCCAGGCTCGTTACGGCTGATGTCATGAGCGGGGCAGTGTGGGTGCTAGGAGCTTGCAGTAGAGTCAGCGTGCGGTGTTCCATCAGTTTCAGGAAGGGTACGGCCGTAGCGATTCAACACTTCCACGTGTCATTCGGCGCTCACAGCATATGTTTCTATGAAGTGTTGAGTGCAGCGCAACTGTCAGTGTGTTGCAGCCCTGACTAGCGTGACAAGGTTGGCCCTTGAGTAAAGGCTGGGGGGGGGGGGGGTGGCCTATACCTGGCCTTTTGCTTTCTGCTGTCTGCCGGAGGACAGCCACGTGTTGAGGACACTGCTCCCGTCTGAGTCACAGATTCTCCTGCCATCTCCCTGGACACTGCAGCTTGTCCCCAACACCACCCTTCAGGTGCCTGTCACTCTGGGGCTGCTTATCAGGTCTGTGATGCGGCCAGGCAGGTGTGCCAGCGGGCAGCTGTGCTTTCAGGAGGCTGTGACGGTAGTACCCCTGTGTCTGCTGGGTTCTGGGTTGTAGGTGGCCCAGTGCTAGCCCGTGGGAGCCCTCCGCACCGTCAACAATGCCCTGGGCATCCTTCTTTCCTACTCCCATGGACGCACTGAGATGGCCAGTTCCTTGTCAGCAGGCGTGGGAGAGGGTTGGGTGTGGCCGATCCATACAGGTAGGACGTGAGTGAGCTGTTCCAGCTTTGAGAGGCCATGAGGGCTTAGGGTGGGCCATGGAGAAGGTGGCTCTGCCACTGCCAGTGTTGTTGCCTGGGTGCCCACAAAATGAGCTGGCTTGTTTTTAGGTAAGTCTGCATTCTTGGGCTGGACCCAGCTTTGTTGTCCGTTAGCCCTGGACATGCTTAGATCAGACTACCCTGCTGTAGAGCGAGGCCCCGGCCCCGCACCCAGGCTGGCTGCTTTTGATTAAGTGTAACCTAGCGCTGGCCACCATGCTCTGATCCCACCCGGACACGGCTGCGCTCTCCCTCCAGGCCAACCCCAACAGTGAGGAGATCTGGCTGGCTGCTGTGAAGCTGGAGTCCGAGAACAACGAGTATGAGCGAGCCCGCAGGCTGCTGGCCAAGGCGCGGAGCAGTGCGCCCACTGCCCGGGTGAGCAGGCTGCCCTGGGGCCTATGGGGTCCGGGAAGTGTGAGGTGCCACTAAGGCCCCAGTACTCTAGGGCTGTTGGTTCATCCTTGGCTTTGAGATGTGTTTCTACATTTAGACCCCCTGCTTTCTGCCAAAGGATGTGAAACACCTTACAGAAGTTCCTGTGTGGGCAGGAACTTACCCAGTGGGGCAAGTGACCTGTCGGGAGCTGTGGTGTGAAACCCGTATCGCGAAGGTGCCATCTGGCTGGGGTCAGTGCTAGAGGCAGTCCTGCCGTCGGGACGTCTCGGGGGGCGGGGGGCCCAGGGCTGTTGGACGGCGTGTCTGCCTCGCAGGTGTTCATGAAGTCTGTGAAGCTGGAGTGGGTGCTGGGGAACATCGCAGCTGCCCAGGAGCTGTGCGAGGAGGCTCTGAGGCACTACGAGGACTTCCCTAAGCTGTGGATGATGAAGGGACAGATTGAGGAGCAGGAGGAGCTGATGGAGAGGGCTCGGGAAGCCTACAACCAGGGGGTGAGCTCAGCTGGTTCCTGGGCAGGAATGAGAGGCCCGGTGGGCAGTGACTTGCTTAGGCCCCAGCTGGTAGTGGTCCCCTCGCTCAGGCCTGCGCCCTGCCGTATGCAGAGCTGTGTGCACTGCACTCAGTGAGGCCTGGGTTACAGGACACCGAAGAGGGCTGCTGCGTACGCACCCCACGTGCATGCACACACAGCACAGCCAGGTAGTGAGAACACACGCACCCTGTGTGCACTTGTTCACTGCATTGAACCCCCACACACATAAACCCCCACCCCACGCTCACACACACATAAACCCCCACCCCACGCTCACGGGTAGGACTCTGTGGACACGAGCATCCCTGACTCCCCCGGCCTGCGGGGCTGGCCACAGCCGTCACAGCTCCTCCAACACCAGCCGAGCCCTCTCTTACTTGTCTCTGTTGCTTGCAGTTGAAGAAATGTCCCCACTCCACCCCTCTGTGGCTTTTGCTTTCTCGGCTGGAGGAGAAGGTTGGGCAGCTGACCCGAGCTCGGGCCATTCTGGAAAAGTCTCGCCTGAAGAACCCAAAGAACCCCGGCCTGTGGTGAGTCCTGGCGGACCCTGCTCACCCCTCCAGTGGGCTGTCTTCCCACTGTCGTTCATGTGGGGCCATTCGTGCAGCAGCATTTCCAGCCCGGGCTCCATGGCAGCTGCTGGCCACGAGGAAGCACGGTTGCCTTGGGAGGGTTCGTCCTGGACACTCGTGGGCCCGTAGTTGCACGCAGTTTAATTTGTGCTCTGGTAGAAGGTGACCGGGGAGCCGGGAGCTAACACCGGGGGTTCGAGTATGGGTGCAGCCAAGAAAGGGCTCCCCAGAAGGGGTGACTTTTAGATGAGGCTTTAAGGGATGAGCAGGAGGTTGTCAGGTGAGGCTGGCCTGTCCGTAGCAGAGAGCTTGCAGGGCTGTGCCGCGGAGGGCTCATGGCGTCAGGGCTCAGCGTGGTGGTTGCCAAAGGAGACCCGGGAGCATGGGCAGGTCCGGGACGCTGCGGATGTGGTTCACTGTCCCAGCAGCACTAGCGTGCCAGACTGTGCCAGCCTGTCCTTGTCCTACCTGTATTTACTCGCACCCGTGTGATACCAGGGTCCCAGGCCTTAGCTGTGGTGGCAGCTGCCTCTGGTCCTCATGGTGGGCGGGCTCTAGTGCCTTGCTTCTCCGGTGGATGAGCTCTGCTTGGCAGAGCAGGGAGCTCCAGCCGCGGTGGCTTCCCAGGAACTCCGGGAACGTAGCTAGGCTTGTCCCGGGGCTTCCGTGCGTGGGTGCTGGACCTGCCCCCTGGGCCCTTCCTCAGGTTGGAGTCTGTGCGACTGGAGTACCGTGCAGGGCTGAAGAACATCGCCAACACGCTCATGGCCAAGGCGCTGCAGGAGTGCCCCAACTCCGGTAAGTGGCTTCCTGCCTCCCCACACCCGGCAGGCAGTGGCATTTCCTGAGGGAGAGGGTCTCAGGAATCATACATGCCGGTAACGTGCTTTGTCTGTGAGAGCTTCAGCAGCACTTGGTCTCAGGCATTTGCACTGCGTCTCTACTCCTGGCGTGAGGAGTTTGACTTTGTGCTCTGGTGTGCCCCCGTTACTTTTTCTTCTGAAACTTAACTTCTGGTATCTTACCCTACGTCTAAACACGTGTGTAGGGGCGCCCGGGGGGCTCAGCGGTTGAGTGTCTGCCTTGGGCTCAGTCCGTGGCCCTGGGGTCCCAGGATCGAGTCCTGTGTCGGGCTCCCCCCAGGGAGGCTGCTTCTCCCTCTGCCTGTGTCTCTGCCTCTCTCTCTGCGTCTCTCAGGAATAAATACAATCAATCAATCAAATCTAGTTTAAACATATGTGCAGAATGAACATATTTGGAGTTTAATAAACAAAAAAGGATATTAAACATCACCTATAGGTCACCCGGCAGGCTCAGTGGGTGGAGCGTCTGACTTGTCATCTCTGGGTTGTGAATTAGAGCCCTATGCTGGGTGTGGAGATTACTCAAAAATAAAATCTCGGCAGCCCCGGTGGCCCAGCGGTTTAGCGCCGCCTTCAGCCCAGGGTGTGATCCTGGAGACTGGGCATTGAGCCCCACGTCAGGCTCCCTGCGTGGAGCCTGCCTCTCCCTCTGCCTGTGTCTCTCGTGAATAAATAAATAAAATCTTTTTAAAAATTATAATCAATCAATCAATCAATCTTGACACCCCCCAAAAAGTCTTGTGTAAGCCCACTCCTGAGAAACTGTTAGTTTTAGCTTACTTGTATTATTACAGCCTGTCCCTGCACACAACTGAAGTGCTACTGTGTGTTTAGTGTTGTGCCTTGTTTTAAAGCTGAAAGGGTTGTTTTGTTTAAGATGTTATTTATTATTTATTTGAGACCGAGAACACGAGTGTGGGGAGGGTTGGAGGCAGAGGGAGAAGCAGGGTCTCCGCTGAGCAGGGAGCCTGACCTGGGATTGATGCCAGAATCCCCGGATCACGACCTGAGCCGAGGACAAATGCTTCACCAGCTGAGCCACCCAGATGCCCTTAGAACTGAAAGTTTTGTGTGAATTTTCCATCATCATCAAATCTTTAGGAATGTATATTTTTTAGTGGCTTCATAGAACGTACCCGTGGATGTGCTAGAAGTATGCCACTCAACCTGTCGGCCAGTTTGAATCTTTACTGGCGTTTCTGATTGTTTTGTTGTAATAAATCCTTGCGTGTGGAATTACAGCGTTGGTGGGAATGAATCTTGTAGGTTTGGGGTTCTTGCAACCCAGTCACCTCTGGAAAGTCGTCTGGCCTGTGCCCTCAGGGCTGCTGTGGGGCAGACACATGGGAGATCGTGGCCGCGGGCTGCGGGCACCCAGGGTCGGCCAGCCCCTCTCAAGGTACCCTGCACGTGGTTGGGCCGTTTCTGAGAGCAGAGGTGGGTGTGAGCTGTGGTGTTGTGTCTGAATTGCAGGTGTCCTGTGGTCTGAAGCCATCTTTCTTGAGGCGAGGCCCCAGAGGAAGACCAAGAGCGTCGATGCCCTGAAGAAGTGTGAGCATGACCCCCACGTCCTCCTAGCTGTGGCCAAGTGAGTGGGGGGTTCCTCTGGGATTGTTGACCTTTGGGGCGCCTAATGGAACCCTTTAGGGTCCTTGCTCACCAGAGCTCCGTGACAAAGCCCTTCTGCTTTGACCCAAAGTGGGCACACCTCCACGCAGAGGCCACGCAGACACATGCTGCCCCGCTGGCCTGGGCTGCCTGGAACCACAGACGCAGCTTGCTCTGGGCCCAGCCCGCTTTCCCTCCGTCCTGGGCTCCTGATGGGGCTGCTCTGTCTGTGGCACTTTCAGTTTACACCTCCACGTGTCCGTAGCCGTAAGAGGCAAACTTGCTGACATTGGTCCACACAGAATTGAGTAAGCAAAGCTCCTTTGGCTCAAAGGGCTATAAGCAAGGTGTTTTTCTTGTGTGCGGGTGAGAAAGCAGACATCTTCACCGTGGTGACCTCAGGGACGATCCAGGGCCCATCGGTCAGGCCCAGTCGGCGTGCGTGGGGGTGTGGATGTGGATGTGCCGGAGACCATCTTTCCTTGAGGGTGCATGGTCCCAAGGGCAAGAGGAGGTCAGCCGGTGGCCTCCCAGCAGCAGCTCATGTGCCAGGTGCTGGCTCAAGTGCTCCCTGGGGAGGCATGTGGTGTGCGGGGTATGGGAGGAAGCGCGGGGTCTTGGGAAGATGGAGTGACGTCGTGGCCGTGCGTGGAGGGCCTGAGGGGCAGGGTGGGAGGTGACTGGCCTGGGAGGTGGAGGGTCCTCAGGAAGAACCTTGGCTGGGCTCCTGGGACTGTGCGGGCCTCACCTGGGGGGCGGGGGGCGGCCCGTGCAGCCCGGGAGCTCCCGTTGTGCTGTCGCTGCCTGGGCAGGAGCCGAGCCATCCCCTGCAGTGGGCTCAGGTGCCGCAGGGCTGATGGCACCGGCTCCTGAGGCCCAGCCTGGGCCCGTCTGGGGCTGCCTGCCTCCTGCCCTGTGCTTCCGCCTCCCGGAACAACTGTTATGTGTAACACTCCGATAGGGCGGCCATAAAACCTCGTAAAAGGCTTTGCTAAGTAAATAAGTCACTCCTTGCTGTTCCCAGGTTGGTGTTCTATGTACCTGCTATCAGGGTTTGTGCTCTTTAAGTCATAGTTTATCTAACACCAAGCAATTAAGAATACCACAAGGCTTAAAAAACAATCAAGCTATCAGGGCACGAAGTCACTCGTCCCGTAACCGAGGCCAGCGCCAGCAGCTGCCCTGAACGGCAGGTTCATGGTGTGGGGTTGGCTTCGGCGCCTGTGGCCCGGGGCCGGTGGGGCTGGCTGGAAGCACCCAGAGTCCCAGGCTGTCCGAGGGCCCTCGTGGGTCCTTTGGTTCCTGGCCAGCCTCACCGGTGGCTCCCAGCACCGCCGGTTTCGGTGCGTGTCTGTCTGCTCTGGTCCACGTTCCCAGTACTGACCCCAGGCCCAGCCCCTCAGTGTCGCCTGGGCTCCTGCTGGAGGCCGCGCGGGCCTGGGGCTGGCGGTGGGGTGAGAGCAGAACGATCCCGAAGGTACCTGCTGAGGAGCGGGTCGAGACATCACCTTCCCGGGTCAGAGTCGTAATTTGACTTTTTGTCAGGTTTACTCTCCTAGTCTGGTATTTTCCCCAGAGGGAAATACACAGACTTAAAGGAGTTTGAAGTTCTTGGTCTCTGAGGATTTTTTAAGAAACGGCTGTTTGAGCTCTGATGGACCGTTGCAAGCCGGTGATCTGGAGGGACGCCCAGGCAGCCAGGCCCGTCCTCGGCTCTCCCGGGGGGGCCCAGGGGCTCACCAGGGACAGGAGATCCGGGTGGCCAGAGCCAAGCCCCATGCTGGCTGCAGCCAGGGCTGGGCTCGCTGTGCACTCAGGCCCGGGAAGGCGGCGCCCAGGTCACTCGTGCTGGCCCCGCAGCAGCCCTCGGGCACCGTCGGACGTGACCACTCAGCCTGCGCTTGCGCTTCCGCACAGGCTGTTCTGGAGCGAGCGGAAGATCACCAAGGCCAGAGAGTGGTTCCACCGCACGGTGAAGATCGACTCGGACCTGGGGGACGCCTGGGCGTTCTTCTACAAGTTTGAGCTGCAGCATGGCACGGAGGTGAGGTGCTGCTCGGCGACCGGGGGTCCGCTGCCCCCACACTGGGGCGGGGGGGGGGGTGTGCACAGCGGTACCCCCCCCCCCCGACAGTCTCTGCTTCCGCAGGTCTTAGGTCTTTCTCCCTACAGCCTGGTAGCCTCTTAGCCTGAAACGTAGACGTTTGGGTGATTTTAAGGGGTGTCTTAGTATTTCTTAAGAAGTTGGTGCCTGGGGCACGGGATCCCAAGAGTAAAGGGGTGGGCTGAGGACTGACCTTGTGGGTCACCCCCCCGTGGGTTCTGTCCCAACTCCATGCGAGCCCAGGGGTAGCTTTCGGGGGAGCCTGGTGCGGCGGCCAGCATGTGGGGCCCCCTGGGAGGAGCCCTGACTCGAGCACCCGCTGGTCCCTGTGCAGGAGCAGCGCGAGGAGGTGAGGAGGCGCTGCGAGAACGCCGAGCCCCGGCACGGGGAGCTGTGGTGCGCTGTGTCCAAGGACATCGCCAACTGGCAGAGGAAGATCGGGGAGATCCTTGTGCTGGTGGCAGCCCACATCAAGAACACCTTCTGATCATCGGTCCCCGTTGGGCGCGGGCCTCAGGGCAGCACGTGGAGGAGCGTGGGGTAGCAAGGAGAGGCTGGGAGGGGCTCTGAGCTGTCCATCCTGCTCTTTGATTAAACTTTTTCTAGATAGTGCGTCCAGATTGGTGACCTGGTTTTCTCTGTGCCAGTCCCCCCATGCCGCCGCCCCACTCGGCCCTCCGGCCTTGTATGGGCTCACTGGGGTTCTTGTTTTCAGGGGGCCTCTCGCAGACAGCCGTATGCCCCAGAGGAGGCCGTGTGCCTCCCTGGCTCGGGGTGGGCACGGGGGGGGGGCGGGCACGTTCTGGGAACAGCCGGACCCGCTCTCCTGGCGACGACGGCGTTATCCCCCTGGGTGGGGGGCGCCTCACGGTCTGCCCCCCAGGGTCGCTGGCGTTGCCGAGTGAGAGTGCAGACGGCAGGTTCAGCTTCCCGCAGTGCCTCCCAAACTGTGTCGCTAGGGGGTCACCAGGAGGCCCCTCGGGCGCTCGTTGAGGGAAGCGTTACCAAGAAGAGATTTTCTCACGTTTGCTAGTGAATTTATTTTTCCTAAGTTATCATCAGTTTTGTCCTAACGTGCTTGTAGCTGCCCTCATCTCTGGACTGGAAAAGGCATAACCTGGAGTCTGAGCAGAGTCCCGCCGCTGGTGTGTGAGGACAGAGGCCTTCTCAGCTGTGGGTCCCGTGTGTCCCGCTGGAAGCCGCCGGGGTCCCCGAGGAGGGGTGTGTCGGCCACGGCTCAGGCATCTGGCCAGAAGTCCCGGGTTGTCCGGAGGCCGGGGCCAGGGGGAAGAGGTGCTGATTGTTACGTGTGGAGAGAGGGCAGCTGGCAGCTGTCCCCGCACGTGCACGCACCGGGAGATTCCGGGGGGCCTGGCGCCTCTTGATGCCCCGTGACACCCGTGACGGGGCCTCCAGCCGGCTCCGCCCTCCCAGGCAGCCTGGGTTGGGCAGCACTTGCCTCAACGCCAGCACCTGAGACGCGGCTCCGCTGGGGCCACCTCTGGTTCCGGGGGCCAGGAGGACGCTGGGTGCCCGGAGCAGGCCCCACGCCACCCCGTGGCCCGGGTCCCACTCAGGCTGGATCCGGACATGCTTCCTCCGCCTCGCAGCCTGAGGTGGGCCAGGCCCATGGAGTGGTGCAGGGCGGCTCGCGGGGGGGTCTCTGCGGGGTCTTGGCAGGGACCTCGGAGTTTCCTCCGATCTCTTGGAGGAGGAGGGAGGGACCCTGCCTGCTACACAGAATGGGTCCCCGAGGCTTTAGGGGCTTGGCAGCCAGCCGTTCTGTACAATCCCAGGGGTGCTGGCAGCCTTCGCTGCCCTGGGTTGGACTTGGCTTCTCCCGGGCGCTCCTCCGATCTCACGGTCAGGCGCGGCCTCTGGAGAGCCCTTGGAAAGTTCCGGAACATCAGGATCATCATGTGTGAATGTCCTCTCCTTCACGTGGGGATGGTTTGCACTGAGGCACTTGCTCGGCTTTTCTTCAGCCGGCGGGTCTTCAGTTGTTGGTCCAGGCGCGCTGGCTTCTGGAGGCTGCTCTGAGGTGCTGGGGGGGGGCACCGGGCGCGGCCAGGCACGGGCGTGGCGGCCCCCGCTCCTGGGCGCCCAGGGCTCCCCCAGCAGAGGACCCCTTCAGCCTGGGAGGACCCCTGCCCCCGGCCTGGACGCAAGGGTGCGGGCGCTGGGGGCTGCGGCGGGGGCAGGCTCGCTCCTCCCCCCGGGCTCCCAGAGGGCAGCACCTGCGGAGGGGCAGGTGCCCCGGCCCACCCGCCTCTTGAGCAGCGCAGACCATCCTGGGGCTGCGGCTTGAGCAGGACCCTGGCTGGGCAGGGAGCCCGCAGCCGGCTCCAGGGTCAGGTTGATTGAAGAAGCAATTGGATAGGAGGTGGGGAGAGGGAGGGGGTAGGGCCGGGATCCTGGGGCCTCCCTCCTGCTCCCTCCCTCCTTCCCCAGAGGAGCCAACTTCAAAAGCCTTGTCTGCCCGCCGCCAGCGCTCCCTGCGCTCCCTGCCGCAGCCTGTCCTGAGGCCTCAGCGGCCCCCTGCCCGCGGACCAGGACCCACGGTTATGTGCCAGGCCCCCTGGCGGGGCTGAGGGAGGGCCTCGCCGTGACAGGCCCATGGTGAGCGGCCACTGGGGAGGGGGCCCACGTGGCCAGAGGGTTGCGGAGTGTGGTCCAGGGGAGGTGGCTTGGCCCTCCGTGCCCTGCCGGGAAGTCCCCCCGGGTTCCCGCCACCTCAGTCCGGCTGGCTGGGCCCTGGGTGCCGGTTCCCGGCAGTGGGGGGCTGGTGGGGGCGGGAGGGGGCTGCTGGGCCTCCGGGTCAGGCCCCTGGTGCCAGGGCTGCCCTGCTCTCTCCGGCCGCGTGGACCTCCCCACGCCCACGGCTGCTGCCTGGCTGCGACCCCTGACCCGCTGGGCATGCCTGGGGGTGAGTTCAAGGGGCCACAGCGAACCTGCCAGCGCTGCACCCCAGGCCTCCGTGCTGCTTGGGGTGCGGCCCCGCGGGCCCCCCTCCCAGGGCTGGGAAGCGGAGTCGAGTCCTGCGTCCCGCTGGCTTCACATGATTAATTTTCCCGTTGCTGTTTGACTCCAGCCGGGGGCCCTGGGGGTGGTGTGTGGCCCGGGGTCAGGGAACTAGCTGCTCGCTCTCCTGACCTGTGGGCCTCTCCCGAAGCCGGGCGGTGGGGGGGGGGGCTGGAGAAGGCGTGTCTGGTGTGGCACAGCTGCCCCCCTCTGCTGCCCCTGGGGGTTCCCCCAAGCCTTCCCCTCCCAGGGGGGTGTGGCCTTGCGCGGAGCCCTCAGCCCTGTCCTGCTGTGCGGGAGGTGCTGGGGTGCCCTGTCCCAAGCTGGGGAGAGCCTGGGGGAACGGTCATGCTGGAACCAGAGCACTTCTGCCCCCGTTCTGGGGGGCGGGGGCGGCTCCGGAGGAGAGCTTGGCCCTGCGGGGGGCGGGGCGTGGGCTGCACCCCTAGGCTGAGGTCAGCTCTGCCCCTGGAGCCCCCCCTCCCGGCCCTGCCTCCCAGCCCCCCGCCATTCACCCCGTGTCTGCGTAGAGCCGTGTGGCCTGCAGGCCTACCGTCCATCCTGCCCGCAACCTGAGACAGCAAGGATGTGTCCTGCTAGGCCCGTGCCTAGGTCACGACGGCCCAGCGACCTCTCCACTGTGCACCTGCTGGGAGATTCCCCGGGGGCTGTCGTGGGGGCTGCGGTGGGGGCCCCCCCGCAGGCCTGGGCACCCCGCCCTGACCCAGAGTCCCTTCCAGGTGACTCCCAGGCCTGCACTCTGGGCGCTCCTGCTGGCTCTGCTGGGGATGGCACCCGGCCAGGCAGGGCCCCGCGCCTGCAGCGTCCCTAACGTGCTCCGCCACTACCGAGCGGTCATCTCGGAGGACCTGCAGGCCGCCGTGAGGCAGGGAGGGCCAGGGGCCGCGTGGACGGGGCCAGGCCCCCGACCCCTGCATTTCATTCAGAAAAACCTGACTGGAGCTGCGGCCTCTGGCTGGAGGGGTCGGGTGGGAGCTTCCTGCGGTGCCCAGAAGGTACGGGCCGCCCTCCCCTTGCCTCTGGCGCCCCCCGGGCCTCCCACAGGGCCCTCCCCAGCGTCCTCCCTTCCTTCCCCAGGAGCGCGGAATCCTACTGTCCATTGCATCCCTGGGTCGGACCCTGCGCAGGGTGGTGGCCGGGCGCCGCCGCGGGGCACTGGAGAGAGCAGCGTGGACCGTGGCCCTGCGCACGGACGCGGTCATGCGGCGCCACTGCTGGGCGCTGCGCCAGGTGCGCGGGGCCGGCCCGGGTCCCTCCCCACCCACGACCCCCCTGCCCCCGGGAGCTCGGAGGGGGCGTGGGGGTGGGGACCCCAGGCGCTCGCTGACCGCCCCGCCCCCGTCCTGACAGCGGAGCCGGTGGCCCAAGAGGCACCCTCCCCGGCGGCGGCGCGGCAGCCGGAGGCTCGTGCTGCGCGCCCTGGATGCCATCGCCACCTGCTGGGAGAAGCTGTTCGCGCTGCGGGCGGCCACGGAGGGCACCTAGCGTCCTGCGCGCCCACAAGAGCCTGCGGGGCCGGAACCGGCCTCTCCCTTGGGCTGGCCTGCCGCTGGGTCCCGGCCCCTCCCTTGTGGCCCGTGCTCCTGGGGGACCCCGGGCCTGCAGGTGATGCTCCAGGCGCCAAGCCAGGACTCAATAAACTGCTGCTGCTGCCGTCTGGTGGTCTTCCCTTGGCCCGCAGGCCGTGGGGCCGGCGCTGGGTCCCCCACGCCTGCCCCGTCCCCCACGCCTGGGCGAGGGTCAGGCACTGCGCTCCCCGCCGTGGGCAGCAGGGGGCAGCCCGGGTCGCTCGACGGACCTCCCCTGCTCCCGGGCAGCTCCAGGCCGGGGGTGCTCTAGCGCCCTGAAATGTCCGGTCCCGGCCTGCTGACTCTGGAATGGGGGAAGGGTGGACATGGAGGGGAAGGCCGAGCTTTGTGAATCCAGAGCAAAACAACCGGATAAAGGAAACGGGCCTGAAGGGAAGCCAGTCGCTGGCCCGGCTGCTCGCGGGGCCAGGCCGTTTCCTGCGGCCCTGGGAGGGGTGCTCAGGGATCCGCCGTCCTGGGCTCTTGGCGGGGTAAGGGGCTGACCCCGGGCTCCCCGGCCCACAGCTGCGTGGGCCCGAGTGTCCAGGACGCCTCCCCAGTCAGCCCGGGGCGGGTGGGGCAGTCGGCAGGTCAGGCACCCGGACGCCCGAGGACTCCACAGAGCTCACCATCCCCGGACAGGTGGATGGGCCAGGCCCGGCCCTCACGGTAGGGCCGTCGGCACCGCCCGAGGTGAGGGGTGGAGGAGCTGCCCTGAGCCAGCTGCCCGCCATGCGTGTGCTGAGCCCGGCACAGGAGGTACAGATCCTGCCCCAACCTCAGCCAGGAAGCCCACGGCACCCCGTGCCCCGTGACCTGCGCACAGCACGGCCACCCAAGCTTCCCGGACCCCGGGACGCAGCAGCCACCTGCTGCACGCCCAGCAGGAGCCCCAGGCCACATGGGGCAGCTGCCCCAGGGGCCTGACGTGGGGACGAGGGCGATGCTCACGCAGGGGTCGGACCCTCGGCCGGGCTCATGCCGCATGTGCTCCGTGGGCGTGCTGCGGTGTGCAGTGGGCTGCGGGCTGCGGGGTCACGGCCGTGGAAGGGCAGCCTGCGCTCCTGCTGAGGCGGCCCGGGCCCGGAGGGTCTGAGCTGAGGAGCGACGCTGGAGTCGGGTCGGGAGAGGTCCGCTGGCCTCGCGGGAGATGGTCGGTGGGGCCCGGGGCCGTGGGTGGGGCGAGGCGAAGGCGCTGGGGTCTGGGCCCAGGTGCTTGGAGGAGCCCAGCAGGGCGCCGGCCTCAGGCTCTGGCCTCAGCTGGGTGGAGCGTCAGGTGTGGGGCCACTGGGTCGGGGCCGAGGGTTAGTAAGCGACCAGGGCTCTGGGTGCAGGCAGGGATGGAGACAGGGTCTGCATGACGGCCGCCCCCTGCCCGTCTCCCCGGGGCTCCTTGCATGTAGATCTGCCCGGCCCCAAAGCCCTGGGGGCGTCCGAGGCGACTCCCGGGCTGTCGGGGCTGCTGCCACCCACGGCGCCCCTTCCCTGCTGAGAGCAGTCGGGCTGCCCTGGGGGAGGGAGGTGGGCGGCCCCCCAGCCTGTGGGCGGGGGCCGTGGGAGCAGGGCGAGGCCTGCGGGGGCCCACCACCGGCAGGCTCAGCCCCACCTGGCCCAGCTCCCCCTGGCGGGCGGCCCTCCCGGAGCCGACCCCCGGGGCAACTGGATGGGCTCAGGGCAGGGCCTGGGGGGCGCCCGCCCGCAGCACCGCGTCCGCCTGGGGCCTGGCGCCTGGGTCCCCAACGGGGTTTGCCGCGGCCCCCGTCGCACAGTGCCCGGCCGGCTGCGAGGCCCACGGTAGCGAATCCTCACTGTGGCTCAGCACATTCTCCTCGTCCCCCTCGGTCCTGGGACACGGAAGCCTGGTGTCACGGCGACCTGGGGCTGAGCCTGGCTCCGGGGCTGGTGGCCTCGAGTCTCCGCGCCTGCCTCCTGCACGTGGCCGCTCCTCCTGCAGGACTTTGCCCCCCGCTAAAGGCCGCCGAGTCCGCGTCCCCGCACCTCCAGGTCCTCGGCACATCGGCCAAGGCTCTGTTCTGAGCAAGACCCCACTGCCGGCCCCGGGCGGGCAGGTGGACCTGTCTTTCCTCCTGCGGCCCCCTCCAGCCGCTCCCATGTCTTCCTCGCACAGGATGGCGGCAAGTTGGGCTCCTGGCTTCCGGGACGAGGTCCGCTGGTCCAGGGCGGGGACGGCCACAGTGACCTGGCGAGACAGGACCAGAGGGGAAGCCCGGGCTGCCCCGCTCGGACCCCAAGACGTCCGGCCTGCTGTTGAGCACCGGGACCCCCTTGATGGCTTGCCCAGTGGCGCCCGCTGCTCAGTGACGCCGGCTGGACCTGACCAGCACCAACAGGCGCGGCAGGACCCCCGACCAGGGTCAGAGCAGTTGTCCTGTCCTGCGTGTCCCTGGCCCCCCACCCACGAGGCCCCTCCTAGCTGAGGTCTGGGACAGGCGGCCTGAGCCCGGCTCTTCCTCCGACAGACGTGGGTTCCGGGGCACATGTGTGGCCTGCACCCTGTGCCGTCCTGTCCCATCCACGTGCCTTCTCAGCTGCTTCCGGGGGGGGGGGGGGGGTCCTAGGGGGAGGGGCTGTGCCAGGGTGGCAGACGGGGCCGCAGGGCACAGCCAGGGTTGTGCAACTTCCCGAAGCCAGGGAGCCAGACCCCCCGTGTGCAGCTCCAAAAGGAGGGGGGCCATGCCGACTTTGAAGGGCAGCCCGTGTCCCACAGCCTCCCCAGACTGGGAGCCTTTGAAAGAACATCTGGAACACGGGCGACTGGCAAGCTGGTCTCTGGATTTGAAAACCAGAAAGTCAATCTGACGTTGCCACTTGTGTGTTCTCGTGCCCACACCCGCTCCCCTCCCCCACCCCACCCCCACTTCCTACCTCTGCCTCTGCGCAGGCTGGGGAGGGGGCAGGGACCGCGGTCCCGTGGGCAGCCTGGCTGGATGAGGGGTGCTGGGAAGCGGGAGCGTGTGCCCTGCCCGGGGCCTGTGCAGACGGGGTCCGGCTCCCGCGTCCAGGGGCCACGGCTGTGGGACAGGATGTGAGGTAGCCGGGCCCTGCACCTGGCGCTGGGCGCGGGGGGGCCTGGGGCCACGCGCAGGCCGGGAGGAAGCACCTGCGGCCAGACCTGAAGGCTGCGCGGCCTCGCTGGCACCTGGCCCTCGCCTGTGAGCCCGAGCGCGGTCCCGGCTGCAGGTGTGCCAGGGGCTGCCCGCCCATCTGTGCTCCTCGTGGGAACACACGGGCCCCCCACTCCAGGAAGCAAAGACGTGGGGGTGGGGGGTGCCAGGTGCCGCGGCCCATTGTGCCTGCCAGGGGCCTGAGGACCCTGGGGGCTCCAAGGACCGTCCCCATCCTGTCCCCTCCCGAGGAAAAGACCCAGCTCTGTAAACACAGAAGCAAACAACAAGCATCATCCCCCAGCCCCCTGAACCCCCACCTTCCCGGCCTTCCTCCCGAGGAGCCAGCAGGGATTCCACACTTGCTGGGGGAAGTGAGTCCTTGTTTTGGGGGAAACGGGAAGGTCAGGACCTGGGGGGGAGGTGGGCCAGCCTGGGGTTGGCTGCTGGCTGCTGGGTCAGCGCTGGGCTGTGGGCCCCGCCGTTCTGAATCCTCTCCGCGCCCCGCGTGGGGCTTGAGCCCGCGGCCCTGAGGTCGTGAGGCCACGGGGCTCCCATCTGGGGGGGCTCAGCCCGGCCTGGCGGAGGCCGGACATGGCCTCCTCACCCCCGGCCACAGCCCGCTTGTGGCCCGTGCAGCGTGGGGTGAGGTGGCCGGGGCTCCCGGCCAGGGGAGCAGGCGCTGTCCTCGGGTCGCTCCCCGCGTCCCCTCCCGGCTGTGCGGGGCGTGAGGCCAGGGGTCCCCGGCTGCGGCCCAAGATAAGCGTCGCACCCGGCGGCCACTTCCTGCATTTCCTCCCAGCGCCGCCGCCGCGCACCCCTTCCTGTTTTCTCGGCGCTGCAGGCTGGCAGGAGCGTGGGATACGGGGCGGGGATGTGGGGCTGCGGACGGGGTCGTGGCCACAGGGCCGGGTCGCCGGGCGCACAGAGGGTTGCG
Source organism: Urocyon cinereoargenteus (assembly GCA_032313775.1). NCBI lineage: Eukaryota > Metazoa > Chordata > Mammalia > Carnivora > Canidae > Urocyon > Urocyon cinereoargenteus. Next base: position 48,929,579 of record JAVLSZ010000026.1, on the reverse strand, counting down.
GGAGCCGCGCAGGGTGGGGAGCCCCCAGCGTGCCCAGCCACCGCCGCCCCTACGCAAGGCTACAGGTGGGGAGGGAGCCCCCGCCGACTCCTGGCCTGAAACACGACAAGGAGACACCTCCCCACCCCCCCCCACCCCCCCCACCCCCGCTCTCCCTCGGGCCTGAGCCCAGCCTGCACTGCACCAGGTCCTGGCTCACCCACGGCCCCGCCACCGTGGGGAGGGCAGGTCTGCGCCCCTTTGGCTCTCCGTGCTTGACCTGCTTGCTCAGGCCCGGTCATTAGGGACACAAGTCTGGGTGATGTTAGTGAAACGCATGTGCACACGAAGCCTTTGTACACGCGTGTTCCTGGCAGCAGCATTCACAGTCTGAGTGCCCGCGGTTGGGGTGGTCTCGTCACAGCCAGCCGTGAGCCCCACAGCGGGAGGGAGGACGCGACATCGCCACACTCGGTGAACGAAGCCACACTCAGGATCCACTGATGAGGTCGCTCATGCAAAGCGTCCAGAACAGGCCAATCCACGGAGAGGGAAGGTTGATGATGTTTCCGGGGCCCGGGAGCCGCTGCCCTGCGTGGGGAGCGGAGGGACCCTGGGCTGAGGGGCGTGCGGGCTGCACGGCCTGCACCAGCCTCCCCGTGGACTGAAACCACGACCGCGGCCGCCAAACTCCAGTGTAGGTTTCAGACGATGTGGGCCAAGTGGGGAGGGACAGTGCGCCCCTCCCAGCCGCCGGCCTGGCTGTAGGCGTCCGCAAGGGCGTCTGGGTGAGCATGTCCACGAGGGACGGGGCGCAACCCGCCTGCTGCGCCCCCCCCCCCGGCTGCCTGCTGGGGAGGGCTGGATGCCGTGGCCGGGCTGGGTGCAGGGCGTGGGAGCCCGCGCGGGGCAGGGCCGCTAGGACTTCCCGCCAGGAGCGAGGCTGCCTGACTCAGCGGGAGCCCGGGGGTGGGGACTTCCCTTGCTGAGCCTCCTGGAGGCAGGTGGGTGGGGCCAGGAGGGGAGCCATGGGACGCCTGGCCCAGGCTGGATGGGGCTGGGGCTGTGGCAAAGGCCCCTCGGAGCGCTCCCCAGCCGGGCAGAGGGTCCTGGGGGGACCTGCCCCCCCCCCGCCCCCCACACCGGCCCACCACGCCAGAGGAGCTGCTATTGGAAACAGCTGCTCTCCGTGGGAGGCCCTCTCCTCTTCCCAACCCGCTCCTGGTCTCCCCCAGCCCCCAGCGGTGGGGGCCGCCCCCCACTGGACCCCACTGGACCCCACTGGGGTCTGTCCTCTCCCGCCGGCCCCCGACCTGCTGACCCCAAGGTGCCCGGGAGGGTGCACCCTCTGGGCAGGATGGGGTGGGGTGAAGACTTGGGAACGCAGGGTGGGAGAGTAGTGCTGCAGCCATGCCAGGAAGCCGGAGGGACACAGCTGGCCCTGGCTGCGGGCTGGCACTTCTCTCCTGCAACCGTCCGCGGGTGTGTCTGGGCCGCAGGTAGAACAATGGACAGTGGCTCCGCCCACCCAGCCAGGGAGGTCCTCGGTGGGGCTGGTCACAGGGCGGGGGAGGGGAAACCACAGCTGGGGCAGAGGCTCCAGGCCTGAGCTCAGGTCGACCGTCCCCCACCAGGGGGCAGGCCCAGGGCAGAGCCAGAGCCGTCGGGGCAGTCCTGGGCACTTCCCTGCGAGGAGCCCAGGACCAGCCTCAGGGCCCCAGGGCAGCGCCCGTGTCTGGGCTGGATCTGGGCTGGATCGGCCTTTTCCCTTTGGCCTCAGTGTCCCTGCCACAGATCATGCTGGATACTGGGATGTGGGAGGTCTCTGTCCCCCCTCCCCCCTGCCCTGGGGTCTCTCCACTTGGGAGTCTGTCTCCTGCCTTCTCCAGCTTGTCTCTGTTCTTTTGTCTGTTTTTGAGTTTTCTGGACCTTGCGGCTCATGGGGAGGGTAGGGGCGCGGGCACCGCTGCCAGCTGAGGCGTGGCGCTCATGCCGGTTAATACTGGGGCGACGTCCCTGCCTCTGGGAGGCAGATTACCCATAAAAATGGCCCCCGGCCTGTTCACGGGCCCCAGGCAGCAGCCCCGTGTGTGGGTGCCCAGGCTCACCCGTGGACACACGCAGTCCAGCCCTCGTGGGTGCTCACGTACAGTGGCGGTGCCACCCCATGTGCGCACAGAGCACGCAGCTCCCCTGCAGCCCTGGAGCTGCGCGGCCTCACGCAGAGGCCGAGCTGGGGCTTTTCTGCGTCCCCAGCGAGGGACACCAGACGGCGCCGCAGGGGCCCAGGTGGCGGGAGGAGGGCAGCCGGGAAGGGCGCCGGGAAGCGGCTTGGGGAGGAGAGCCTGGGCCTCCCGCTCGGGTCACCGTGAGGAACAGCGGGGCTGTCTCGTGGGGCGCCTGTTCTCGGGACTCTGGTTCACCAATAACAGGGTCCCACGGTGCCGTGTCCCTTACAGGGGTCACCCCACCAACCTCCTTTGGGGAGGCGCACAGGCCTGAGCTCGGGGAAAGTTTTAGTCATGTGCGAGTGTACTTATTTGGAAGAGGTTTTTAAAGAGGAGACGAGGATGAGTTGGGGTGTGGGGGTTTGCTGACCTCTGCTAGGCTCCAGTTAAAGTGGGGGCTGGGACAGGCGGGGAATGGAAGCTGGGGGGGCACGGAGCGCCCACACCTCGTGCCTCCGCAGCTCTATCTGGGAGCTCTATCTCCGCAGCTCTATCCCGGAAGGACGGAGAAGCGGGTGCCCTGGGGCCCGAGCTGGGGGTCAGTCTCCCAGGACGCTCTGGGGGGGAGGGCGTGGCCAGGGTTCTGGGGTGTACCGCTCCCCCTTCCCCCAACGACCACAGACTCGGGTGTTCAGAGGAAAGAGCGAGTCACTTTATTGTGGCCTCGCCTGGCCCCGGGGGGCAACCCAGCTCCTGCTCCTCCTTTAAAGCAAACACTGCTACTCTTCATACTCAAACAGCCTTGCGACATCGGTGCTCTCGTCACCGGCACCCCTTGGAAGGAGAAGTTTCAAAGTTTAATCAAAAATTAAATATGTTGTATTATGCATATAAAAAAGGCAAAGTAAAAAATACAGCCCGGTTCTAGAAAATACACTGCAGGAAGAGAACGGGGCGCTTCGACCCGGAAGGGCGGCGGGCGGCCGGCAGGTCCGAGGCCGGGGGCCTAGCCCGAGATGCAGGCGCTGTAGTAGACGGCGCTGCTGGCGTCGGACAGCGCGGCGATCAGGCTGCTCTCCTCGGGGCAGGACATGGCCCGCGGGCCCAGCTTGGCCAGCGCCACGTGGTACGGGAGCCCCGCGCCGTCGGGCCGGGTCCGGCTGCAGTTGAGGTACTGGTCGAACTCGGTGAGGTCCACGTCGGCCCACAGGTCGGCCGCGGGCCCCAGCGTGTCGCCGTCGGCGGGGGGCGCCTCGGGGGGCGGCGACAGCGGCCCGGGGAAGGGGCCGGGGCCGTAGTACAGGCCGGTCCTGAGCGCCTCGGCCAGGGGCGCACCGTAGGCAGCGCCGGGGTCCCGGGGCAGCTCGGCCGGGCCGTAGGGCGCCCGGAAGGCTCGCAGCGCGCAGTCCTCGGGCGCGGGGAAGAAGGCGGCCTCGCCGGGCTCCAGGCCGTCCAGCGGCGAGCGCTCGGGCGTCGGCAGCCCCAGCCCGTCGAGCTCGGCGCCCAGCGGGGGCAGCTCCCGGAAGGCTCGCGCCGGGCCCGGCGCCGCGGGGAAGGGCTCTGGCGGCGGCGGCGGGGGCGCCAGGCCCGGGAGCAGGAGGCCGGGCTCCAGCCGCCGGGCCTTGCGCGCCTGCTTCTTGCGGCGCGGCCGGTACTTGTAGTTGGGGTGGTCGCGCAGGTGCTGCACGCGGAGCCGCTCCGCCTCGTCCACGAAGGGCCGCTTCTCCGCGGGCGTCAGCTCCTTCCACGCCTTGCCTGCGGGCCGTGGGCGCGGGGCTCAGCGGGCTGCCTGCGTGTGGGGGGGCGCCCCGGGTGCTGGGCGCCCGCTGCCCTCGGTGCCGCTCCCCTGCCCTCAGTGCCCCCTTCCCTGCCCTCGATGCTCCCTCCCCCGCCCTGGGTGCCCCTTCTTCACCTGCCCCGTCTCTCCCCTGCCCTTGGTGCCCCCTTTCCTGTCTTCAATGCTCCCTTCCCACCCTTGATGCCTGCTCCCCTGCCCTCGATGCTCCCTCCCCTGCCCTCGGTGCCTCCTCCCCACCCTTGGTGCTCTGTCCCCTGCCCTCGGTGCCCCCTCCCCGCCCGCCCCGTCTCTCCCCTGCCCTCTCCCCTGCCCTCGGTGCTCCCTCCCTGTCCTCGGTGCCCCCCTCCCTGCCCTCGGTACCCCCTTTCCTGCCCTCGATGCTCCCTCCCCACGCTTGGTGCCCGCTCCCCTGCCCTCGGTGCTTCCTCCCCTGCCCCCGGTGCCCCCTTCCTCGCCCGCCCCGTCCCTCCCCTGCCCTCGGTGCCCCTTCCCCGCCCTCGGTGCCCCCTCCCCGCCCTCGGTGCCCCCTCCCCGCGCGCCCCGCGCCCCTCACCCAGCATCTTGCTAAGCACCGCGTTGTGCAGGTCCGGGTTCTGCTGCGCCAGCCGCTTGCGCTCGTCCTTGGCCCACACCATGAAGGCGTTCATGGGCCGCCGGATGCGCGACTCGTCGGCCGCCGGGCGCTCTCCGCGGCCGGCCGGGCTGAGGCCATAGCGCCCCGGGTCGGGGCTGCGCGGCGGGCTGCGCGGCGGGCTGGGCGGCGAGGCGGGCGCGGCGGGGGCGGCGGCGGCGGCGGCGGGGAGGCCGCGCGGCTCAGCGGCGGCCGCGGGTCCCGGGGCCCATGCACAGTCGCGGCGGGCGGGCGGGTCGTCCTGTGCGCCGTAGCCGGGCGGCGATCTCTGCATTCCAGCTGGGCGCGGCCTGGGCGGGACGAGCGCGGGCACCTCGGGTCGGGCGGAGCGCGCGGCGCGGACGGCGGTGGCCGCGGGCAGGGCGGGCGCCCAGATATAGCGGCGCGGGGCCGAGGGGCGGGGCACGGGGCCACTGGGCGGGGCGCGGGGCCGCCCCCTCCCCTCCCCTCCCCCCGGGGCGCCCTTGCTTCTCCGAGCACCTCTGCGGAGGAGGGACCCCAGCGGGCCGCCGCCCTGCGCTGCAGCGAGGAGGGGGCGCCCCGGGGGGCCGTCGGGCCTTCTGAACCGCCGTCCCCACCCACGGAGCGGAGGGACACGGGGCAGCCGCGCGTTTTAACCCCGAGCTCCCGGGAGGCTGCCCAAGAACTCAGGAGCCCTGGGCACGAGGGGAAACCTGCCGCGGGTCTTGGGGGCGCGCGGGGCGGCCCGGGGCGCGGGGTCCCCAGCCCTCCGCGCACGGGGGTCCGCCCTGCGGCCCCCAGCTCCTCCCCCCGGGTCACCCCTGCGCCCGGAGCTCCTCCGCCCGCGTCACCCCTGCACCCGGAGCTCCTCCGCCCACGTCACTCCTGGGGGCTCCGAGCTCCTCCTCCCGCGTCACCCCTGCGCCCCGAGCTCCTCAGCCCGCGTCACCCCTGCGCCCCGAGCTCCTCCTCCTGCGTCACCCCTATGCCCCGAGCTCCTACACCCGCGTCACCCCTGCGCCCCGAGCTCCTCAGCCCGGGTCACCCCTGCGCCCCGAGCTCCTCCTCCCGCGTCACCCCTGCGCCCCGAGCTCCTCCACCCGCGTCACCCCTGCGCCCCGAGCTCCTCCTCCTGCGTCACCCCTATGCCCCAGCTTCTCCACCCGCGTCACCCCTGCGCCCTGAGCTCCTCAGCCCGGGTCACCCCTGCGCCCCGAGCTCCTCCTCCCGCGTCACCCCTGCGGGCCCCGAGCTCCTCCTCCCGCGTCACCCCTATGCCCCGAGCTCCTCCACCCGCGTCACCCCTGCGGGCCCCGAGCTCCTCCTCCCGCGTCACCCCTATGCCCCGAGCTCCTCCACCCGCGTCACCCCTGCGCCCCGAGCTCCTCCGCCTGGGTCACCCCTGCGCCCCGAGCTCCTCCTCCCGCGTCACCCCTGCGGGCCCCGAGCTCCTCCGCCCGGGTCACCCCTGCGCCCCGAGTTCCTCCTCCCGCGTCACCCCTGCGCCCCGAGCTCCTCCGCCTGCGACACCCCTGCTCCCGGAGATCCTCCGCCCGAGTCACCCCTGCGGGACCTGAGTTCCTGGCCTATCCGCGAGACAAAGGAGGTGGACTTGGCGCTTCCCCACCCCATGGGCCAGAGCCGCTGCGAACAGGGCAAAGCCAGAGGCATTGCCGGGAGCCTCCGAGGGAGGGGCCGCCCCGGGAGCAGAGAGCAGAGCCCCGGGGCTGCCGGTTGGGCTGGGACCAGTGGCTGGGACCAGTGGTCAGTGGTCGCAGGGGACACGCAGAGGGCGGGCAGGGATGAGTCGGGGCTGGTAGAGCGCAGGGCAGCCCCCGACCCCTTGGCCAAGAGGCCCCAGGGCTTGCAGAGGGGCTTCCAGCGGCTGACCCAGGGGGCTCTGGGCTCCCGCAGCTGCGGGGTGTGAGGGTCCCTGCCCCTGCCAGGACTGCGCCCCAGCTGAGGAGGCTCCCCCAGGGCGGGAAGAGTGTGCTCAGCCGCGGCGGGGGGGGGGGGGGGGGGGGGGGGGGGGGAGGGGGGGGAGGGGGGCGGGGGGGGAGGTGAGTTTTCCTTCCTGTACATCTGTTTATAGCCAGGGAGCTGAGCTGCCTCCTTCCCGGGCAGAGCCCCCACCCCCGGCTCCCAGCTCCCGGGTGCGCGGCCCCACGGTCCGTCTAACACGGGCTGGTCCTGCAGCTGCCCCAGGGGCCCTCCCACTTGAGGAGAAGCCCACACCCCGCAGGGTCCCTCCACCTGAGGGCTGTGGGGGGTCCTATCACGTAGGGTCTCGTCCATGGGCTGGGGGAGTAAAGCACTGGGAGGCAGGAAGAATGGGGGCCCTGAGGGGCTGGGCCCACCGTCCTCTCTGGGGGTGCCAGCTCCTGTTTGACCAACCTAAGTGGGTGGACGGTGTCCTGCAGGGGTGGGGGGAGACGTGTGTGAGGAAGACTCTAGGTTGAAAATGGGTGCGAGGAGGCGGCACCCGGTAGAGACTCCCACCCCCTTGGAGCAGTGGTGAGGCTACCAGGGCCTGGCTGGTTGGGGGATGGGCCCCGGGCTTGGGGAGGAGGCCCACGGGGTCCTCCGTTGTGGCCCCCTACATTGGGGTAGATTTCCGGTTCCCCTGGAGCCCCGGCCTGGCCCGCGGCACCTCCCGGCAGCGCAGAGGAACCGAGCTGCTCCAAATGCAGCCGCGGCACCACCCGGCATTACCTCACCGCGGAGTGCCCCCCAGGGTGGCTGCCTTGCTGGCGCCAGCCGGTGGCCCCCCCCTCTTGGTGGAGCCTGCCACTCAGGTGTCCAGCTGTCACGTCCGGTGGGCTGGGGCCGGGCAGGGCAGGGGGGGAGCCCCCTGGGGTACCCCCCCGCCCCTTTGGGGTCAGGCTAGCCTCCCCGAGTGTGCTGCCTGGTGGTGCTCTGGCCCAGTGTCCAGATGGGAAGACAGTGAGGGCGGGGACTGCAGTCGGGGTGGCCCTGACCTCAGAGGCGCAGGGCTGGGGGGCTCCCAGGGCTGGTGTGGGTGTGGTCAGCTGTGCTGGGGGAGGGGCACCGGCTGCGGGTGACTGTGCTTGTGGGTGGTCCGTGCGTGTGTGAGGGTGAAGGTCCCGTCTGTCTGCCTGAGTGGGGCGAGGTAGGCCTCGCGTGGAGGCTGCCCAGGGCCTTAGGAGCCAGGCACGGGCTGGACTGGCCTGAGAAGAGGCCACGCAGGGCGTCGTGGCCAAGGCCTCACCCTCCACGCCCACCACAGGAGGGGCCCCAGCTCCCTCCGACGTGGGGGTGATCTGTGAGCCTGGGGCCACAGACCAGGCCCTGCTGGCCTGGTCCAGGTTGGCTGCTGCCCACCCTCATGGGGGTCCTGCGTGCAGCCCCCAGGGCCCCGGAGAAAGGGGGTGCAGGGGCCGGCTCTGCAGTGTCAGCTGGCCCGAGGGTGGCGTGGACACGGCCCTCCCCGCCCTCCGCTCGCTGCCTGCCTCAGCCTGGACCAGACCCCCGGGCTCCGCGTGAAGCCTGCAAAGGATGCTGGGCAGTCCCCCTCGGTGGCTCTGGGTGGGGGGTGGCTGGGCTCTGGGAGGGGCGGACCTCCCAGGCGCTGCCCGGGGCACAGACCTCACAGGCTCCCACCCACCCAGCCCTGGCTGCTGCAGGAGCGGAGGCTGGGACCAATTACGGGGTCCCTTGGGGCCGGACCCTCCTTCTCCTGGAGGGTGGGGGCAGGGTCCCCATCAGAGCGGGTCCAGGTGGAGGGGGGTCTCCTGAGTCCTGAGACCTCGGCTTTGAGCGCCGCTGCTCAGTGCGGATCAGGGCTCTGGGCTCGCTGTCCTGGGGCTGCTCCTCCTCCCCTCCTGGCCGGGGCGGGGGGCGGGGGGACAAGATGCAGGGTCAGCCTCAACCTGCAAGCAGGGGTCTGGGCTTCTGAGGAGGCTGCCCGATGGCCTGGAGGTGTGTGCGTGCCCGCCCCCCGCTGCAGGCCTGCTTGGGGGACACTGGGTCTGGGCCCCGGATGGCGGGCGGCCCGTGCCTTCCCACCCTCAGCCCTGGGACGCTGGGCCTGTCACCTGGCTTCCAGGATGTGGGGGGCCTGGCCCCTGGGGAAAGGTACGGGTGGGGGCCTGAGGGCGCTGGCGTGGCACAGGGGTCACTTGTGTCGTGTGGTCCCTCAGCCGTGGGCCCGTGCCGCAGGCCGACTGGGTGCTGTGGGAACCAGGGTGTCTGCTGGGGCAGGGGGTGCCATCGGCCACCAGTCTGAGCAGCGGGGGTGCGGGGCTCTCGGGGGGTGTTTCTGGCGTCCTGAGGCTGCGGCCAGGGCACCGCAGGGAGTGCCGCACCCCCAGGTGCTGGGGGGCTTTCTGGGTGGACGGCACGGGGCCTGGCGGCTGTGAAGACATGATGGGGAGCCCCAGGTCCCACGTGGCGGGTCAGATGCCCGTCGCCATGGCCATGTGTCAGGGGGGCCGTGGCCGTGTGTTGGAAGGGCGCCGTGGCCGGGTGTCGGGGGGCCATGCTGGTTGTCAGGGTGGCTGTGGCCGGGTGTCGGGGGGCCGTGACTGGGGGCGCCATGGCCGGTTGTTGGGGTGGCTGTGGCCGGGAGTCGGGGGGGGGCCGTGGTGGGTGTGGGGGGCCCTGCCAGCTGTGTGGCCCCCTGCAGGCGCAGCGGGGGCTCCATGGGAACCGGCTCCGGGTTTCCGTGGCAACAGCAGGGAGGAGCCAGGAAGCGGCTCAGGAAGGAAGGCCGCAGCTGCGAGGAGGGAGCCGAGGGCCAGCCCGGCTGAGCAGGCGCCAGACACTCTGTCTGTCCAGCCGTCCGGTGGCCGGCCTGCGGCTCCTGCCCCCAGCGCCGCCCCCCTGCCGCCCGGTCTGGGGGCCTGGGGTCTGGGCCCGGGGCTGCCGTGGCTGCCGTGGCTGCCTCCCTCGAATCCGGCGCCCCGTCCTTCGGGAGGCGAGCCCTGTACCCCCCCGAGGCTCCTGCAGGAGCAGACGGGCTGTCTTGTCCGTGTGTCTGTGTCTGTGTGTGCTGGGCAGCGCCCCCTGACCTCCCTCCTGTGGGCCCGGTGCCGGTGCCCAGCGGCCAGGGAAGGGTGCCCAGCGGCCAGGGAAGGGCGCAGAGAGGAGCAGACCCCCCCGTGCGCCCCATGCACGTCCTTTCTGCTGCCCGAGCTTGGTGACAGGCGGCTTTGGGGGCCCCGGCACTTGGGGCGCCACCTGGGCTGGGGGCGGGTCTGTGTTCCTGGGGACCCAGGGACCCACCCCTTCTCATTCGCTTGCTGTGAGCATCTGCAGTGCCCCCAGTTCTGTCCCAGCAGACGGGGAACAAACAGACCCAAGCCCTGGCCGCGGAAGGACGGTTCCCCTCTGGGGCCGAGGGGTCAGGAGGTGCAGGAGGGAAGAAGGTGGGGCGCCAGGTGCGCGTGTGCTCCGCGGGTGTGGGAGAGGGTCGGGCTGTGGGGCCTCTGGCCTGTGGCTTCGCGAGGTGACCTTTGAGCTAAGCCCAGAAGGGAGCCTGTGGAAGAGCCGGGGCTGCACGGGGAAGGGTTGCACCAGCGGAGCACGTGCAAAGGCCCGGGCTCACGGGTGTGCTACGTGGGGCGAGCCGGAAGCGCAGGAGGGAGTGGACGGAGCTGCGTGGGGCCTGGGAAGGTCTTGGTTTTCTTCCTCTGAAGGCGAGTCAGTGGCTTGGGAGGGTCGTGAGCAGGGGCACCCCGCGGGGACAGGGCCTCGGCGGAGCCCTGGGCGCACGAGGGCCTGGGCAGCTGCAGGACGGTCGCAGCCCCGGAGCAGGCCGCCTCCCCCGCGGGAGCTGCTTCCCAGGACTGCCGAGCCCGCCCCGCCCCTCGCTGCCTCAGGGACCCCCGGGGGCGCCGCCAGCCGAGCTCCCGCACACCCGCACCCACGGCCCCTGACACCCCCGCGCCGCCGGGCCCAGGGGACAGTGAGGGTGGAGTGGCCGCCAGGCTGGCTGGCAGCGCAGGGAGGGCTGCATTTCTGGGAATTGTGTGGGGGAAGCGCATTGTTGGAGCCTGAGCAGCCGTGGGGCTGGCGGTCCCTGGGGAAGCTCCTGCCCCCCAAGTGCTGCCTCTGGGGGGGCTGGGCCCGGGCCAAGGGGGTGGGCCGGGGACTTTCCTAGAGGTGCTGCCCTGGGCAGGCGGTTCTTCCCATTGTGCAGATGGAGACACTGAGGCCGGAGCTGGGCTGCTGCTGCCCCTGTCCCCACCACGGCCTTGCCTGCCCTGAGGCCAATAGGGGGAAGCCTGGCGGAGTCGCTGGGGTCATGGCCCACAGAGCCCTGGCGGCCCCAGGCGCTGGGGGCGGCAGGCCCAGGAGCCGCCCCAAGGTGGCAGGAGGGGCCGCTGGGGCTGAAGGGTGCCCCGCCGCGTCCCCCCCCCAGTGTGGCAGCGCGGCCCTGCCCACCCGGCCCCACCTCAGCCGGAGAGGAAGCGCCATGGACCTGACGGGGTCACGGCCGGCTTGGGGGGCCGGGGGCGGGGGACACAAATAGAAAAGTAAATGGCCTGCGCTTCCGATGCTTCCGGACTGAGGAGGGGGAGGGGCGGCCTCTGGGCCAAAGGTGTGGTCGCCTGTGCGTGGGGAGCTGCGGCGCCGGGTCCCCACGTCCTGGCCGCATCCCCCTGGAGCCTCTGGGGCAGGGCCGGGCTGCCGGGGGAGGGGGCTGCCCCGGGGGGCCTCCGTGGTCCCCGTGGGCCTCCCCCTCCCCGTCACGGGGGCACCTGGTTCGGGGCTGCAGTGCCCTCAGCCCGGAGCTGGCCCCCGGGGGCGGGGGGGGGGCTGTCTGTGGGCTCCTGGCTGGGCGCTGGGCGCTGGCTGCGAGTGTGGGTCCCTTGCTGCTGCCCCCCGCGTGCTGCTGTTTTCCTTCCTTTGGGAGACGCACTTAATGAGCAAGTGTGAGGTGTCTGGGCTGGGGACGCGGGGTGCATGGAGGGCCCTGTTGTCCCGGCTGCGTGGTTCCCGCGGGACAGACACCGGGTGGACAGTCCAGGGTGGCCCCGGGGCCTGTGTGTGAGGACCTTCAGGTATGGCCGACGTGTGTACACGTGAGCAGCTTCGCGTCCCCCGAGACTCGGGTTGCTCGCGGGCGCCAGAGAGGGAATGCACGCCTTCACCTGTGGGGCTCCGGGGGGCGCGCCCGGGCGCAGGATGCAGGTGGCAGGCCCCGAGGGGCCCGGGGAGGCTGTGAACAGCCTGAGCACGGTTCCCGGGGTCAGGGGGCCATGAGGGGCCCCGGGACCAGGGGTCTCTCGGGTGCAAGGCTGACAGTTTTGGGGTTGCTGAGTACGGCCCCAGGCGGAGCCCCTGAGGGTGGGACCACAGGTGAGGGCCCCTCTCCAGGGCCCAGTATGTCCCCGCCGGACCTCCTGGGGGGCGCTGGGTGCCCAGCTGGCCGCCGCCGACCTGTGGCTCCCGCTCGCCACCTACAGGCCACTGCTCGTCCCGGGCCACACAGCCCCAGCTGAGGCTCCTGTCATGGGGGAGGGGCTGTGGCCCCAGGACTCCGGCTTGGGAGCTCCCTCCCTGCTCCGTCCACTCCGGCTTCCCCATCACCCTGGGCCAGACTCCTGGGATGCCCCATGGCAGCCCCGCAGCCCTGCCCTCTGCTGGGCACTGCTCTTGGTGGGGGGGGCCGCCGCCTGGGCATCGCCCTGCAGGGCCCCGGTTCTGCAAGCTCAGGGGCCTCCATCCAGATGTGCCAGGACACGCCAGGTATCCAGCGGCCTCCGTGGCCATCCCTGAGCCCCTGGAGGTGGAGGCCACGTGGCTTCTCGTGTGGGACAAGGGCCCAAGGCGGCCGTCCAGGAGTCCCCCGCGGTAGTGGCGGGGAAGGCCCGGGTTCTTAGCGGACAGCTTGCGCTCCCTTCCGTGTCCTTACGTGGGTGCCGTGCAATGGGCATAAAGTAAAATCCATAGGGTTGCAAAGGAAACGGGTTATCAAAGTATTTCCTAAAATGTGTGATATGGAAACCCAAGCACTCTTTTTTTTCCTTCAAGATTTTATTTATTTGAGGGGATCCCTGGGTGGCTCAGCGGTTTGGCGCCTGCCTTCAGCCCAGGGCACGATCCTGGAGTCCCGGGATCGAGTGCCGCGTCGGGCTCTCTGGGTGGAGCCTGCTTCTCCCTCTGCCTGTGTCTCTGCCTCTCTCTCTGTGTCTATCATAAATAAATAAATAAATAAATATTTTTTTTAAAAAAAGATTTTATTTATTTGAGAAAGTGAGAGGAGAGAGAAGGAGCAGGGCAGGGACAGAAGGAGCAGGAGAAGCAGGCTCCCTGCAAGCAGGGCTGGACGTCAGGACGTCGGGACCGGATCGAGCCCAGAGCCGAAGCAGACGCCCACCGGTGGGAGCCAGCCAGGCGCCCCAACCCAAGCTGCAGGTGCGGGCAGCAGCGCCCAGGCCACGGGCAGGACAGCGGTGGCGGGAAGGGGCCCTGGTCTTTGCTGTGCTCAGTCCTGGCACTGCCGTGAGACATGGGTCGTTGCTTCATTCACAGCCCGAGGAACCACACGCTTCCACTGGAGGCCGACGGGAAGGATCCAGGGGTACGGGCTGGAGGCTCTGCTCCCCACTGGCCACGTCTGCACACGCTCCCGTGCGGTGCGGCCCCAGGCAGCAGCCGTGGCCGAGCCCAGCAGCTCGGGATGCCTAGTTGTGGTGCTTGGAGGTCTTCGGCACGACGGCAAGTTTGCTCCGAGAAATCCTCAGATCAGCTCACCCCGTCTGTCCGAGGCCCAGTCGGGCGGCTTCCCTCCCGGTCAGCGCCCTGTGGGCGACGGGGGCCAGCGCGAGTCCCTGCCGCGTTCTCCGGGCTTCTGGCTGGCTCCTGTTTTACGGGACCCCAGCCAGCTGCTGGTCTTGCCCAGAGCAGGTTGACCCTGGTGTGTGGCTCCAGCTTCCCAAGTGTCCCCAGACCCTGGAGGCTGCACACACGTTTAGGCCACAGGATTCTGGCCCTAAAGACCTGCTTGGTTGGGGTGGGTCTGAGCTATGGCCCCAGCTCACGGTGCCGGGCACAACCAGAGCTGGTGTGCAAACTGGCGGTGACGTGTGCAGCATCACAGGGTGCACGCCTCCGACCCGGAAAGCCTTCATTTCACTCTCAGGAGTTCTTGCTTTTCCTAGAATGACTAAGGAACCTCGCAAGTAACCACGCTGTCCTCTCCGCTTTGGCTGCTGGGAAGCTCCGTCGGATCAGCACTGCCGAGAGCTCGCGGCCTGGCAGCCCAGGTGTCTGGTCCTCCCCTCTGCTGCCCAGTCTCACACCTGCCTGCATGTCAGTGGCCGTGGGCCCAGGACACAGACATCCGTCTCCTGCCTTGTACCGCGCCCCGCCCCACTGTAGGGCACACAGGCGACACCTGGAAGGGGGCAGGGTCTGGAGGGGACGCTCCTCTGCTGTCCCGGCAGCCAGGCCACCCTCACCTGGGCGCGGTGGGCATTCGCAGGAGCTCCAGCAGCCGAGCTGACCACTGACGTGCTAGCGCCCCGTTCTCCGCTCTTCACCACCTGCCGCCGTGCAGCAGCCCCCTGGGCGGACGACCCGACCACCTTCCTTTCACAGATGGGGAGACTGAGGCACAACGGTCCGCAGTCGGTTTGAAGTGCAGAGCGCGGGATTCATGCCCAGCAGCTGCCCCGGGGCGTCTTCGGCTCCTCTGGCACCTTCGGAACCGGCCCTGGCCTCTTCCAGGCCCTGCATGCGGCTGCAGCCCCCTCCCCGCTCGGGGCGCATGTGGGCCAGAGGGCGCAAGGGGCGCGCGGGGTGGGGGCTGGGGGCGCGTGGGGGGTGCGCGCGAGGTGGAGGGGTGGGGTGCACACGGGGTGGGGGTGCGCGGGGTGGAGGTGGAGGTGGGTGCGCACGGGGTGGGGGTGCGCGGGGTGGGGGTGCGCGGGGTGGGGGTGGGGGCGCGTGGGGGGTGCGCGCGAGGTGGAGGGGTGGGGTGCGCACGGGGTGGGGGTGCGCGGGGTGGAGGTGGGGGTGCGCGCGGGGTGGGGGTGGAGGTGGGGGTGCGCGGGGTGCGGGTGGGGGCGCGCGCGGGGTCTCCCGGGACAGCACAGCGCTAGGTGGGAGAAGGACTCCAAGAGGGCGGAGAAGGGGACGGCCGGACCCGGACGCGCCTTCGCGGGCCCCACCGAGCCGGCCCACGGGCCGCTCGGGCGGAGGGTCCGGGAGGGACGCCCGCTGGCCCCGCGCCACCGCAGCGCCCTCCGCCGGCTCACCGGCTCGCGCGGGGGCTTGTGGGACTGCGAGTCGGCCGTCCGCGTCGGCCTCCCGCGGCGGCCCGCGGCGGGACTACACATCCCAGAAAGCCAGGCGAAGCCGCGTGTCTCCTGGGGCTTGTGGTCCAGCGCGGGGCGAGCGCGCGCGAGGCGGCCGGCCGCGGGAACTACATGTCCCAGGGAGCAGCGCGGCGACCGCGGGGGCCGGGGGTTTGAACGGAGGGTCTCCCGCCCGCGGCGGGGCTGCGTCGGCTGCGACGGGTGCGGGCGACGACGACGAGCGGGGCAGGGGTCCGGGCCCGGAGGCCGAGGCTGGCGCGGCGGGCGCTGGGGGCCCTGCCCCCGAGGCGATGATGGGCAAGGAGGAGGAGATCGCGCGGATCGCCCGCAGGCTGGACAAGATGGTGACCAAGAAGAGTGCGGTGAGGGGCGCGGGCCGCCGGGACCCCGGGCCCCGCCCCGCCGACCCCCGCCCCCTCCGGGCCGGGCGACCCCGAGCGGCAGGACGAGGCCCCGCCCCGGCGGAGACCCTGCCCTGGGCCGCCCGCCCCCCCCCCGCGCCCGCACCGCGGAGGCCGCCCAGGGGTCGGGCCGGGGTCGGGCCGGGGTCGGGGCCGCCCCGCGGGACTCGGACCCCGCGCACCTGACACCCGCCTCCGTGCCCCGCCCCGCCCCGCCCTCCCGGCCCGGCCCGGCCCCGGCCCCGGCCCCGCCCCCGCCCGGGCCCTCACCGCAGAGCCCCGCCCGCCCCGGGCCTGCAGCCCGCCCCTCCGCCCCCTCCGCGTGCAGGCCCGAGGCCCGTCCTGCTGCAGAGGCCCCGCGCCCCATCTGCCCCCCCACAGGAACCAGGTCTCCCTAATAAATTCTTTCCCTTCCCTAGCCGAGACTCAGCCAGCAGCAGCCGGGGAGTGGGGAGATGTTAGAGACCCTAGGGATAGAGCCCTGGAGGCCTGGGCACCCGGCAGGCCTGGTGACTGGTGACGGAGCCCCTGGCCCCGCGGGCTGGGCCCGGGGGGCTGGAGGAGGCAGTGCTGCGGGGTGGGGGTTGGGGTTCCAACTTCAGCCCCTCTTGAGCTCCGAGACCCTCCCTGACAGCCTGCGTGCCCTCCCGTGGAAGCATCCCTGGTGGGTGGGACCTGCCTTCAGGGTGCTGGGGGGCCCTGGCTGGCTCCCCGAGAGGCTCCACACACACAACCCGCTCTTCCCTGGGACTGTGAGCGAGTAGCAGGGTGGAGGAGGCGGCTCGGTCACGCGCAGCCACCCCAGACCGGCCGCTTGCCGCCTTGGGCACTCTTTTGTGTTAAGCCGACTTGTCCTGGGGTCCTTGTTGACCAGGTTTTGGACAGGGGCCTACGCCGGGGCCAGAAACAGGGCCGGCTCCCACCATCCACTCATCCAGCAAGCAGTAGCCCCCTCCCCACACGGGCATCGTGTCCCTGGGAGGCCCTGGGCTGCGCGGAGCTAGGGGGTGGGGACAGTCTAGCTGCTTGCAGAGATGACCAAAGAAAGAAGCTGCTTGAAGGAGACAACACCCCCCAGGTGGGGACAGAGATGGGTCACAGAACCCACAGAGGGCTGGGTGGGGCCAGGTGGAAGCACCGTGGAGACCGAGGCGCAGGAGTTGACGGCCCCGCGGGCCAGGAAGGTGCCTGGTGCCCGTGAGGCTCCCGGGGGCCTGGGGACCGGTGATGGGGAAGTCGGGAGCTGGGTCTGTGCCTCTGGTTTGGAGCCACAGGAAGCTCATCAGTGAGCAGCGCCGTGTCCTTGGCTCGGACGCCCCCCCCCCTGAGGAGGTCACCGTAGGGCTGGACTTTGCACGTTCCTAGGTGGGGGGGGGGATGTGGAGGGGGCTGCAGAGCAGAGGCGCCATGCAGACGGCGGGGGATGCGGCCTGGGCTGCCCGGCACAAGGGTCCCACCACCTCGGATGGCCGGGCCACGTGATTCCTGCCCTCTCATGTCAAGGGAAAGAGCCACACGTTAAAACACACCAGTATGTTAAAAAGTGAAGCATCTCTGGGAGAAAGCAAAGTGGGGGAGGATGGGGTCAGGAGAGGCCTCACCAAGGTGTCATCTGAATAAAATTTGGGAAGAGGGAGGGTACGGAACTGTAGATATTTGGGAGGCATTTCTCTGGCAGTGGGAGCAGCAGGTGCAAGGGTCCTGGGGCAAGCAGCTTGGCACAGTTGAGGAACTTAAATCTGAGCCCGGAGTGGAGAGAGCAGCCCGTTTGTGCAGGGCCTTGATGTGGGGAGGGCTCTAAAGAAACAGGTGTTGCGTGGGAAGGGGCAAGGTAGGGGAGGTGGCTGGCCTGGAGAGATTGCTGGGACTTCAATCTGGGTGTGGGTGGGTGTGCGTGTGATGGGGGAGGTATTTGGCCTCAGCCGGGGTTGCTGACCTTGCCCGGGTTGGCCCCGTCAGCCGGTGATGAGGTACTTCAGGAGGGGCTGCGCGGCCCACGAGGGGTCTGGGCCTAGAGCGGGCAGTGAGCACCCCTGCCCCCCCCCAACCTGAGTGCTGTCCTCCCGCGGGCGGGCCTGCCGGCCTTGGAGCTGTTTGCTGCAGCCGTGGTTTGGTCAGTGACCAGGTGCTGGCGCTGAGTTTGCAGAGTGGCTGGCCGTCCCCGCGCAGCTGACCCCGGGTGGGTCTCCAATCTGTTACTTCCGGTGCCCCCCGCCCTCGT
Organism: Urocyon cinereoargenteus; assembly: GCA_032313775.1. Taxonomy (NCBI): domain Eukaryota; kingdom Metazoa; phylum Chordata; class Mammalia; order Carnivora; family Canidae; genus Urocyon; species Urocyon cinereoargenteus. The sequence goes on along the minus strand of JAVLSZ010000026.1, from coordinate 48,912,134 downwards.
GCGTAGGAGGAGGTGGCAGTGCACCCCGAGACCTCGAAGCCCTTTATGAAGGTCCCCCTTCTCCTTCCAGGAGGGAGCCATGGACCTGCTGCGGGAGCTGAAGGCCATGCCGGTCACGCTGCACCTGCTGCAGGTAGGGCCCTGCGCACCTCCTGCCCGGACGGCTCCTGGCACCTGGCAGGGCCTCTGTGTCCTGGAGGAGGCCCTCGCCCTGGTTGCCCCGGAAGACGGGGGGCATCTGAGCATGGCTCCCCCTCTTGCCGAGGCTCCTGGGTTGCACATGGGGCAGCAGCCCCCGGCGGGGGTGTGCACCTCGAGAGCTGGGCCCGCCCCTGCCGCGCGGGAGCCTCGGAGGGTCTGGCTGCCTCCCCAGCCCCGGCGCTTGCCTTGCAGTCCACGCGTGTCGGCATGTCTGTCAACGCCCTGCGGAAGCAGAGCTCCGACGAGGAGGTCATCGCCCTGGCCAAGTCGCTCATCAAGTCCTGGAAGAAGCTCCTGGGTGCGGCCCGGTGGCGGGGCTGAGCACCCAGGCAGGGCATCCGGGGAGCGCTGGCCCTCGCCGGTCAGCGGCGTGCTGGTGCTGGCGGGGCTGTCCCCGCGCCCGGGCCCCAAGCTGGTCCGGGAAGGCGGGGGGCTGGGAGCAGAGGGGACCCACCGGGAGCAGGAGAAAAGGAAGTTGAAGGTAGTAGCAGGGCGGCTGGGGCCTGGAGGGAGCTGGCGCAGGTGAGGAGGCCCTGCTGAGGCCGAGGGGTGCGGGGGGAGAAGGGGACACGGCCGGCTGTGGGCAGGCCCACCTTGGGGCCCCGGGGGCCCCCTCCCTCCCTCCCTTCCTTCCTGTGCCTTCCTGGCTCCGTCCAAGCCCTTGGGGTGTTTGTCGTGGGGCTCTAGCCGGGGTGGCCGTCAGCCCACGTGTGCACAAGCGTGTTTATTCTGGTCGTGTGGGGGCTGCTTTGCCTCCTGTGGGACGGTCCCCAGCGCGGGCCAGGGTTTCAGGAACCTCGTGGGGGATGTGCTCAGTGGACGGCCGCTCGCTGTGACCCCCAAGGCCCAGCTGGGGAGTGACCGCACTTGGGCTTTGTCCAGGTTTCAAGCGCTGCCTCTGGGGGGGCTGTCACTCGGGGCTCCGCACCAGGGTCACTTTGGGCAGGTGGCCGTCCTTTCTGCCAGGACGATAGACCCCAGGGAGGCCTCACAGGTGGCCTGTGCGGGGGTAGGAAAGGGCCTGGGGGCTGTCCTGGGCCCTTCTGAGGAGGGAGGACGGGGCCCCAGTGTGCAAGGCTCGGCCACCAGGTCCCGGGGCCGGTGGAGATCTGCTCCCCTCCCTGGCCCCGCCCCACTAGCCAGCGCCCCCTTTCCTGGCACCTGCAGATGCTTCAGATGCCAAAGCCAGGGAGCAGAGGAGGGCCGGGCCTCCGCCCACATCGTCCTCCAAGGAGGCCCCCGAGGCCAAGGATCCCAGGTAGCGCGTCTGGGGGGCAGGTGCGCACCCTCCTGCTCGGCAGGTGGAGGGTCCTGGCCACACGGAGAGCCCCGGGGGCCCCCACGGCCACCCCACAGTTCTATCTCCTGGGCGTGGTTCTCACTCCGCTCTGGCAGAGCCCCCTCAGCTGGTGTCCCGCGTGGCTGAACCCTCTCCCCGTCGGTGCTCCGGGCGGGCAGTCATGGAGACGGGGTGCTCCGGGGGTGCTCCGGGGTGGGTGTGGCCGTAGGCTGCTTTGCCGTGGGCAGGGGTGGCGGGGCAGCAGGGGCCGAGCTCGCACGCGGCGTGTGCTTGTGCTGGGCTAGGGCTTCATCTACCGGCTGCAGAGGTTCCCTCCAGGAGGCCCCTGCTCCCCCCCCCACATGTGGGGGTCACAGGGTCACGGGACGCAGGGGTGTGAGGGGAGGGGAGGACTGGGTACCTGTGGCCTGGTCAGCAGGCGGCTTGCCAGGAGTGCCCAGCCCGTCAGGAGGCATCCACGCCGGGTGGGGCCACCTGCCTCCCCTGAGATGGCCCGGTCCTGGCCGCCTGGAGGGCGGAGGCCCCTGCTGGCAAGGCTGCCCCAGTGGTGCCCCCATCTGGGGGTACGCCCCGCCCAGTGGGTGTTCCTGCCTCCAGCCCACTGGGCAGTCCCTCAGGGCAGGAGCATGGGCTGCATCCGGGTGGGAGACGCAGGGTTTGGGGCTTTCTGGGGACCGGTGTGTCACGGGGGTGCCCTTGGCCCGCACGGGCCCGTCTTTCTCCAGCCGCAAGAGACCAGAGCTGCCCAGGGTGCCGTCGGCCCCAAGGATCACCACGTTTCCCCCGGTGCCCGTCACCTGTGACGCCGTGCGCAACAAGTGCCGCGAGATGCTGACCGCCGCCCTGCAGACAGACCGTGAGTCCCCTGCCCGCCGCCCTGCACCCTGAGTCCGTGGGGGCTGGACTCCGCCTGCCCACAGCGGCCTGAGTTCAGAGGGTTCTCGGGGACCTCCTCCCCCAGCCCTTGCAGCTGAGCCAGGTGGGGGCAGGGGTCTTTGGGGCCTCAGGTGCTGGGCAGTTTGGAAGCGGCGGTGGAGTCAGGGGGCAGCTAGTCAGGGCTGCTTCTTGCAGATGATCATATGGCCGTTGGTGCGGACTGCGAGGGCCTGTCGGCCCAGATTGAGGAATATATCCTTTATGCAGGGTGTGGGGTCTGGGGGTTTCTGGGGGAGCCTGAGGCCAGCCAGGCCCGGCTTCCCCTGATGGCCACGACCCCAGTGCCCTTGCCAGGCAGTGGGTCAGTTGGGTGGGCTCCCCCCTTGACCAGGAGGGCCCTCTCTGGACTGATGCTGCCCGTCGGGGGGGCCTGGGTCACCGGGGCTCTGAGCCTGGGGCTGGGCCTCGGCCAGGGTTGGGTCGGGTGGGGCCCTCCCTCTGTAGCCCCTCCACTCGCTGCCAGGTGTGGGGGGCACACTGAGCTGCCAGGCTCCCACCAGGAGACCCTCACTGGCCTCCTGCGCTGGCCCCGGGGTGAGTGGAAGGCAGCAGTATTGGCCTCCGGATAGGTCCTTAAACACCTGCACGCATCTTCCGGGACGTGGGGAACACGGACATGAAGTACAAAAACCGTGTGCGGAGCCGCATCTCCAACCTCAAGGACGCTAAGAACCCTGACCTGCGGCGGAATGTGCTGTGTGGGGTCATAACCCCCCAGCAGATCGCTGTGATGACGTCGGAGGTGAGTCCTGCTGCAGGGGCGTGGGGGCCACCGCTGTGGGCAGCGGGTAAGGACACCACTCCTCGCCCAGGAGATGGCCAGCGATGAGCTGAAGGAGATCCGGAAGGCGATGACCAAGGAAGCCATTCGAGAGCACCAGATGGCCCGCACGGGGGGCACCCAGACAGACCTGTTCACCTGCGGGAGGTGCAGGAGGAAGAACTGTACCTACACGCAGGTGGGCGCCCCAGTGACCTCACGCGCCCCCGGAGCCTGCACCTGTGCGCGGTGCTGTGGGGCGGGGTCCACACCTGCACCTGCACACGTGCCTAGTGAGTGGTGCTGGGGCTCCTCCTCTCTTGCCCTGCAGCCCTGGGCCCCAGGAAGCAGTGTCTCAGGTGGTGCTTTGCTCTGGGAGCTATAAGTGGGGGGCCGGCCTCGCCCAGCATGGGGGGGCCCAAGCAGGAGGGTGGGGGCAGTGTGCTGCCTGCAGTGGCCGCAAGACTGTGCTCAGACCCGTGGAGGTGGACACGGATGTGGACCTCGAGATGTGCCAGGGGTCCCCGGTGAGGTCCCCAGTGAGGAGAGGAGGTGTGGGGCCCCCCGGGGGGTCGAGGGGCTACGATGCCAGCGTTGCCCGAGGATACGGATGGTCTCCCCACAATGTGGGGAGACCCCACACACTTCACCTCTCGGGAAGACCTGCTCCAAGTGACTGAGCCCCTGGGGCCCGGGTGGCCCCCCCTCACCGCAGCCCTTCCCGCAGGTGCAGACCCGAAGCTCTGACGAGCCCATGACCACCTTCGTTGTCTGCAACGAGTGTGGAAATCGCTGGAAGGTAGGTGGGCGTCTCCAGCCTGTGGGGTCTTCGTGATGTGAAACAAGGGGCAGCCCTGCCTCCGGGCCCGTGGGGGTCCCGGGGGTCTTGGGTTGATGCCTCTCCTCCGTCCGCTGCAGTTCTGCTGAGCCCTCCTCGAGATGTGTGCGAAGCTTCGGGCTGTGGCCAGCACATTGCCGCGGCCTTCCCCGCGTCCTGTCGACAGACACAGCTTCTCGAGACCTGCCCTGAGCCCACCCGAGCACCCCACGGGGCTGTGCCCCCGGCACCCCCACCTGGCGTATACCTTTTTTCTTTTCCCCGAATTATTAAATGTTTCTTTTTGCCATCGTGCTGTCCTGGCCCTTGGCTCTGGTGGACCAGCAGTCCTGGGCTGTGAGCTGGGTCCCCCAAGCCCCACGTCCGGCCCTGCCCCCTTCCGTGGGACCACTCTCCTCCTGGGGATCAGGTGACACTTGGGCTTGGCCCTGATGGAACAGAGATGGAGGGAAGAGCCCACTGGCCCTGAGAGGGGCCCTGGGATTCCAGAACCCTGGGGGCAGACTGGCCGTACGCAGGGGCATGCACAGACACGGGGTCGGGGAGGTGGCCTTCGGTACACGGGACCCCAGGGCTCACGACCTCCCCAGGCGCTGTAGCTCAGGGGCCCCCCAGCCATCCATGGCGACCTGTCCCCACCCTGACTCTGTGCCTGACGGTGGACTGGGTGGGGTGGGCCCCGCACCCACTGCAGCTTTGAGTTGCTTCACCTCCCAGAAATTCAGGTAATGGGTGGCAAGCACGAGCCTCGAGGAGGCCAGGAGGCCGCCCCTGTGCGTCCTCATGGGGGCCAAGCCCCTTCTGGGGCTGCTCCTGGATCTGGGACCGTTGTTCTTTCTTGCGTCTCCCCCCAAATGTGGAAAGAAAGGAGAGACATTTGCTTTAAAAATATCTTCAATAATAAGATCCTATTTTGGATGAAAAAGGAATGGAGATAAATATGAAAACATCTTTTTCTTTTTTTGATAAAATACAGTAAGGACATGTTTCCAGGTTTAAAATTAATGAAGATATAAAAAAGAAACTGGCTCCTGTTGCCTTGAGCCTAGTTCTGAGGTTCTGGGTCTGATCTGGGTGCAGACAGCGTGAGTTGGAGGGTGTCCTTGCGTCACAGCTCGACAGTACAGAGGCTCTGCTTCCCATCTAAGGCGTCTGTCAAGGTCCCCGGCTGCCTGGGGAGGCTTCTGGATCCGTGACTGCTGCCCCCCCCCGGGGGGCCGCTCTCCCCGCACAGGAGCCCCGGCAGGAACCCTCGGCCAGCCAGCGTCCCGGAGGCCCTCACACCTGCCCCTCGGCGGGACCTCGGGGGCTCCCGTCCGGGGCCGCCCCCAGGGGTGCTGCACCCGCGGGCATGCCGGACGCCTGCTGACGCACACACTGGTGCGGGTCACCGAGTCTTTGCCCCCCGCCGGGGTCCGTGTCGGTGCTGCTGTGCCGGGCAGCCTAGGCCTCGTGGGAGGACTGGGAGCTCCCCCGGAGCAGCAGGGCGCGGTAGGTGGGGGAGCTGAGGAACCGGGGGTAGGAGTCCCGGTGCATGAGCGTGTAGATCTGCAGCTGCGCGTCGTCGAAGGTGTGCGCGGACGGCTCCTGCATCTTCTTGTTGATGCCTTCCCGCACCCGGGAGTCCAGGCTCACCTGTGGGGCAGGACGCGGGGTCAGGGGCCCGGGGTGTCCCGCCCTCCCCCCGCCCTCGGTCCCCAAGGCGGTGCACCTCCTTGGGGGACAGGATGGACACGTAGTCCTCGTAGATGAGCCTGGCCTTCTCGTCCACCACGTGCTGGTTGGCCTCGGCCTTGAGCTCCTCGCACGCCAGCCAGAAGAGCATGTTCTCCTCGCTGTACTCCGTGCGCAGGAACTCCCGGAACACGCCGCGGCCCGCCGGGCTGTGCATCAGCTTGTCGAACGACTGCGCCCAGCTCCGCACCTCCTCGGGGCTTGGCGTGGCGCTGTGGGCAGTCCCGCGGGGAGTCAGGCCCGCGCCCCGCCCGCACCCCCGCCCCGCCCCGGCCGCGCCGGCAGCACCTACCACGCCTCACAGCTGGGCAGGGGCTGCAGCTTGTTGTCCCGGGAGGCCCGCCACGCGCGCCGCCGCTCCTCGTTCCTGGCGCAGACGGAAGGTGGCACGGCCTGCCCGGCGCACCCGGCCTCGGCCCACGTGTGTGCGCGCACAGGCCCAGACGCGGGGCGTGAGGGCGCGGGCCGGGCCGCAGCCGGGCAGCCCCCACCCCACCCCTGGGACCCAGGCTGCACTCCAGCCCCGGGGCTTCACCCCTTCCTCTGTCTCCCTGGCCGTCGCCACCCCCCCCCCACCCAGAGGCGCTGCTCCTGCCGCAGGAAAGCCCCGGCCGGGCCAGGCCCTGCCTGCGCCCGTCTCTCCCCGGGGTCACGACCTCTCAACCTAGCTCCCACACAGGCCTCCGTTCCTCTCCTACCCCACCTGCTGGACCCCACAGCCGAGTCCTCCGTGAGGCCCGATTCACGGCCCCGTCCCCGCTCAGGCCTGGGTGCTCACGGCTCAGCGGGTCCCCCTCTGGGTCCCCACAGCACCCGAGTCGGGCCAGGCCTCTGTGGCACGTGCACGCCCCCGACAGCCCTCCACGGGCCACAGAGCCGGTGACTGTGGGGCCCACCCTAGGGTGCTGCTCAGGACGCTCTCCCCCTCGCCCCCAGGCCAGGGCCCTGCTCGGTGTCCCCCAAGGGCTCCTTGCTCCGTAGGCCCCCAGGGCCAGCTCCGGCCAAGCGCACCGGCAGTGGCCTGGCCAGGTGTGTGCACAACACGCCCTTGGGGGAGCCGCCGGGCACGAAGGCCCACACGGCGTCAGGGCAGTGGCCACGGTCAGCAGGCCCGGCAGCCCCTGCGTGAGAACCATGGGCGGCAGAGGCGTCCTGCCCTCGGGTGGCCCCTGGGAAGGCACCGGAGGGTCTGCGGGCAGGACGCTGGGCCCCAGGTGTGTACCCCCTCCCCTCCTCCCTCTCCACGTACCAGGTGTGTACACCCCACCCCCGTCCCCACGTACCAGGAGCAGCTGCAACAGCAACACCAGCACAAGCAGCAGGGGTTGCGGCTGGGGGCAGCCGGGGGGGCCGCGTCATGACTGGACATCGAGGGGGGCCGGCCTGCCTCCTCTGGCCCTGCGTGCTGGCAACACGGGGGCCTCCTCAGCTCCAGTCCAGAACCTGGGGCCCACACACCTCCCCCCAACTCCCCTGGTGTCACCCTTCCCAGCCTCCCAGGCAGTCGAGGGTCCCCCAACTCCTCGTCCCCCCACCCCGGTTCCCACAAGGGGGCAGAGGCAGGGGGGGAGGTGGTGCACCTGCTTCTCAGCCTCATGCGGGGTGGGCATGGGTGGGTGGAGGAGGTCGCCCGGGCTCCGTGGTGCTGGCTCCGGGACCCTCACCACAGCCTGGGGGTCTGAGAAGAGAGGTGAGGGTTCCCGCTGAGAACCTGAGGCGACAGTCTCTACTTGCCTCTCCCTCCGCCCAAGAGCCCGAGGGGCCTGCTCCCCTGCCCCCACCTGCACCGGGACGGCGAGCAAGGGCAGGGGAGGTGAGGAGGGGCCAGACAAGATCTCCACAGGAGGTTCTGGGACACCCCCGTTTGCTCGGTCCCTGGGAAGCCGGAAGTCTGGGTTCCTCTTTCTTGGTTTCCGGCTCCTGGCCCCTCCCAAGGGGCCTGGGGGGCCCCAAGAGTCTGGGGCTATCAGCCTAATGCTCCCTCCATTCTGGGTTTTCTGTAGGGAGTGGGCGAGGTGGGGAGGGCTTGCCCCCCCAGGTGCCCAGATCTGCCCTCAGCCCGGGAGGGTTCCAGCCTGTTCGCAGCTGTCCAGCCTGCAGCCTGCAGCCTGCGTGTGGGGCAGGACTTGAGGGTCTGGGGGTGTGGGGAACGCAGCAGGGCACGGTGAGGAGGGCCAGGCGCCTCGTGGGGATGCAGGGCTCCTGAGGCCCAGACGCTGCCCCTGGCACCCCAACCCCCAGCGGGCACCTTACCACACCCAGGGCCTCCCAGCCTCCCTTCCCCCAGCCCCACCAGGCGGTGGAAGCCAGCGCAGCCTGGGGTGCCAGTCAGGGAGGGGAGCGGGGAGGAGGGTAGCAATGGGTCGGGGTGTCCAGCTCCCAGGGTCAAGGTGCGGGATCCCCAGAGGGGGTGCGGGTCGGCATTGTTTACAATGCCTGTGCCCACGTTTCAAGGTGCAGGCGTGCAGGGGGCACTGGGCCTTGAAGCCCACAGCGGGGGTGAGGAGCCCGAGCAGCCCCCCTGTCCCCGAGGCCAACCACGGATCCCAGAGTCCATGTGGATCCCAGAGTCCACACCGGGGTGGCCGATCAGTGCCCCGGGGGCAGTCTGAATGCTTTCCCACCACGCACCTGCCTCTGCCTGCCCTGGCCCGGGGTGAGGACCCCAGGGCCCGGCTGCTGCCCCGCACGGGCAGCCCCGCACGGCCTTTGTGACCCCCCAGGCCTGCCCCCACCTCTGTCCCGGTGGCCGGCAGGCTCAGGACTTGCTTTCACTTCGTTTTCTCATGTAATTATCACATCACCCCTGGGCCTGTGGCCTTTCAACCCCCTCTTGGCCCACGTGGCCTGCTGGCTGCTGGGGTCTCGCAGGTGGGAAGGAGGGAGCGGCGGGGATGCTGGGGGCGCAGGGAGCCGTGCTCAGAGGTGCAGGGCCTGACTCAGGCACGCTCAGGGCACCCTTGCCTCTGCCTCCAGGGCAGGCATGCAGAGGCCCTGCCCTGACCCAGATCTAGGGCAGAGTGTGGGGTCCCCTGGGCTGAGGGCCCTGGCCAGCTGCCTGCTTCCCCTGAAATCGTGGAGGGGGGACCCTCAAACTGGGCCCCAGCCTGCCTTTCCTTCAGGGGTCAAGCTTGTAGGGAAGGGAAGGGGTGTGGCAACCCCCGAGGTCTGGTAGCCAGGCAGAGAACTGCTCTTCCTCCTCCGCACCCCTACCCGCTGCGAGTGGGGGCAGGGCCCCATCCCCCTCCACTCCCTGGCACCCCAAGGCTCTGCTCGGAACTGGAGGAGGGGCCCGGTCTGAGGGCGCCCACGTGCTGGGGGTCCTGGAGTGGATGTCTACACCGTCCCGGGCTGGCGGGGTCTCCTGTTCACCCACTGTCTCCTGAGGTCGCCCGGGGTGGCACGGGGCTCCTGCCCGTCCGCCTGGCAGCTGGAAAGGGACTCGGTCCTCTTTCCCAGCCCTTGGGCTCTGGCCCCCAAGTCTGGGATGGGGGAGGCTGGACGGGCAGTGAGCCTGGCCTCTGGGGACCGGGGCTCCCTTGGGAGCTGCTGCTACTCTGCTCCACAGAAGGAAAAAGAACGTCCCTGAGCCCGCCCAGTCCAAAAAAAGAATAAGAAAATGTGACAATCCCAGAAAAAAATGCCATAACCTTTAGGCGGAGGGTTGACAGGGGCTCCCTCCCCTGCTTCTGGCGCCCGCGCCTCCCCTCGGCCGCCCCGCGCCCCCGCCCCCGCCCCCGCCCCGAGGGATGGGTGGGGCAGCCCCCGGCCGGGGCCCACCTCTGCGGCCCGGGGACCCCGCCCGCCCCCAGCCGCGGTGCCGCCGGCCGGTCTCCCTCTTCCCCTCCCCGCTGCGGGGTCTGCCCGGGGGCGCGGCTCCCACTTGGGGCCCGACCCCCGCGGCCTGGCCGCGCGCCCCACTCACCGTCGGCCCCGGGGCGCGGCGCGGGCGGGGGGCGGCTCCCGCGGGGCCCCACCCGCTGCCGGAGGGCGCGCTGCAGCCACCGGGTCCGCGGGCGGGAGGCCCTCGGCGGGGTCCGGAGGCGGCGGGAGCCCGGGTCGGCCCGGCCAGCCCGGAGCGAGGGCGACAGGCGGGGCGGGGGCGCGGAAGCCGGGGTTCTTCCGGCCCCCCCTTGAGCAATCACTTCCCCGGGCTCCGAGCTGCAGAAAGGGGAACCGGTGGCGGCGCCCCCTCCCCCGCGCGGGGCACCCGCCCCGCTCCCGCCGCCGCCCGGTGCACGTGGGCCCGCGACCCGGCGGCGCGGTCCGGGCTCCAGCCCCCCAGGCCGCCGCGCCCGCGCACTCACCGGCCGCGCTCCCGGCCCCGCCGCCCCGCAGCCCCGCAGCCCCGCAGAGGTCCGGCCGCCGGTCGGGGAGGGGGCGCGGGCCGCAGTGCGCAGGCGCGGGCCGCACTTCCCCAAAGCGCGGGGCCGGGACTTCCTCGGCGGGGAGGCGTCCGGCCCGCCCCGCCCCGCCCCGCGCACCCCCGCCCCGCCCGGCCCGGGCTCCGCGGCCTCCCAGGAGGCGGGTCCCCGCACCTGCAGCCCCGGGCGCTCCCGCGGGGGCCCGCGCCCGCCGTCCCGCCGCCCGGACCCAGGGGCCCTCGGCCCTCCCCGGCCCCGGTGGTCTGCGCGCCCCGGCCCTGCGGAGGGGCCCGGCCGCCCCCGCCCCCGCGCCCGCCCCCGCGCCCGCCCCCGCCCCCGCGCCAGGCCCCGCCGCGGACCCGGTAGCTAAGCACGGCGCTCCGGGACCCCCAGGCTGAGGGCCGGCCTCCCACGCGCCTCGCTCGGCAGTGATGGGTGCCCCAGGGGTGGGCCCGGCTGCGCGCACGGACCGCGGGAGCCCGGGCAGGAGGTGCGCCGGGGGGTGCCGGGGTGCCGGGGTGCTGGGGTGCTGGGATGCTGGGGCGTTGGGATACTGGAGTGCCAGGGTGGTGGGATGCTGGGATGCAGGGGTGCTGGGGTGCCAGGGTGCTGGGATGCCGGGGTGCCGGGATGTCGGGATGCCCGGATACCGGGGTGCTGGGATGCAGGGGTGCTGGGGTGCCAGGGTGCTGGGATGCCCAGGTGCCGGGATGCTGAAATGCCGGGGCGTTGGGATAGTGGCGTGCCGGGGTGGTGGGATGCTGGGGTGCTGGAGTGCCGGGGTGCCGGGATGCCGGGGTGCCGGGATGTCGGGATGCCCGGATACCGGGGTGCTGGGATGCAGGGGTGCTGGGATGCCAGGATGCTGGGATGCCCAGGTGCCGGGATGCTGAAATGCCGGGGCGTTGGGATAGTGGCGTGCCGGGGTGGTGGGATGCTGGGGTGCCGGGGTGCCAGGGTGCTGGGATGCACGGGTGCTGGGATGCACGGGTGCTGGGATGCCGGTGTGCCGGTGTGCCGGGGTGCTTGGATGCTGGGGTGCTGGGATGCTGGGTTGCCTGGATGCTGGGATGCTGGAGTGCTGAGATGTCGGGGTGCTGGGATGCCGGGGTGCTGGGGTGCCTGGATGCTGGGATGCCAGGGTGCTGAGATGATGTGATGCTGGGGTGCTGGGATGCTGGGATTTCAGGGTGCTGGCGTGCCGGGATGCTGTGATGTTGGGGTGCTAGGGTGCTGGGATGCTGCAGTGCTGAGGTGCTGGGATGTCGGGGTGCTGGTGTGTCAGGATGCTGGGATGTCGGGATGCTGGGGTGCCGGGGCACCGGGATGCTGGGGTGCCAGGATGCTGGGATGCTGGAGTGCTGGGATGCAGGGGTGCTGGAGTGCCGGGGTCCCGGGGTGCTGGGATGCTGGGATGCCGGGGTGCTGGGGTGCTGGGATGCAGGGGTACCAGGGTGCTAGGGTGCTGGGATTCTGGGATGCCGGGGTGCTGGGGTGCTGGGATGCAGGGGTGCTGGGGTGCCGGGATGCTGGGATGTCGGGATGCCCGGATGCCGGGGTGCCAGGATGCCAGGGTACTGGGATGCCAGGATGCTGGGATGCCCGGGTGCCGGGATGCTGGAATGCTGGGGCGTTGGGATACTGGAGTGCCAGAGTGGTGGGATCCTGGGGTGCCGGGATGCTGGGGTGCCCAGATGCCGAGATGCTGGGGTACTGGGGTGCTGAGATGCTGGGGTGCTAGGATGCCGGGATGCCGAGATGCTGTGATGCTGGGGTGCTGGGATGTTGGGGTGCCGGGATGCTGGGATGCCAGGGTGCTGGGGTGCCAGGATGCTGGGGTGCCGGGGTGCCGGAGTGCTGGGATGCCGGGGTGCTGGGATGCCGGGGTGCTGGGATGCCGGGGTGCTGAGATGATTTGGTGCTGGGGTGCTGGGATGCTGGGATTTCGGGGTGCTGGCATGCCAGGATGCTGTGATGTTGGGGTGCTAGGGTGCTGGGATGCTGCAGTGCTGAGGTGCTGGGATGCTGGGATGTCGGAGTGCTGGTGTGCCAGGATGCTGGGATGTCGGGATGCTGGGGTGCCGGGGCGCCGTGATTCTGGGGTGCCGGGATGCTGGGGTGCCAGGATGCTGGGATGCTGGAGTGCTGGGATGTCGGGGTGCTGGAGTGCTAGGGTGGTGGGATCCTGGGGCACCGGGATGCCGGGGTGCCGGGATGCCGAGGTGCCAGGATGCCAGGATGCTGGGGTCCTGGGATGCCGGGGTGCTGGCATGCTGGGGTTACAGGGTGGTGGGATGCTGGGGTGCTGGGATGCCGGGATGCTGGGGTGCCAGGATGCTGGGATGCTGGGGTGCTGGGATGCCGGGTTGCTGGAGTGCTAGGGTGGTGGGATCCTGGGTGCCGGGATGCTGGGGTGCCGAGATTCCAAGGTGCCAGGATGCCAGGATGCTAGGGAGCTGGGATGCTGGGGTGCTGGTATGCTGGGGTTACAGGGTGGTGGGATGCTGGGGTGCTGGGAAGCCGGGGTGCCGGGGTGCTGGGATCCTGGACTGCTGAGATGCTGGGGTGCTGTGGTGCCGGGGTGCTGGGATGCCGGGTGCCGGGATTCCGGGATGCTGGGATGCTGGGGTGCCAGGATGTCGGGGTGCTGGGATGACGGAGTGCTGGGATGCCAGGGTGCTGTGATGCTCGGGTGCTGGGGTGCTGGGATGCCGGGGTGCTGGGATGCCCGGGTGCTGGGATGCCGGGATGCTGGGGTGCCGGGATGCCGGATCCAGGTTTCTGGGATGCTGGGGTGCCAGGGTGGTGGGATGCTGGGGTGCCGGGATGCTGGGGTACTGGGATGCTGGGGTGCTGAGATGCTGGGGTGCCAGGGTAGTGGGATGCTCGGGTGCTGGGATGCTGGGATGCCAGATGCCAGGATTCCAGGATGCTGGGATGCTGGGGTGCCGGGATGCCGGGGTGCTAGGATGCCGGAGTGCTGAGATGCCGGGGTGCTGGGATGCTGGGGTGCCGAGATGCCGGGATGCTGGGGTGCTGGGATGCCAGATGCCAGGTTTCTGGGATGCTGGGGTGCCAGGGTGCTGGGATGCCGGGGTGCTGGGATGCTGGGGTGCCGGGATGCTGGGATGCTGGGGTGCTGGGGTGCCAGGATGCTGGGGTGCTGGGATGCCCAGGTGTTGGGATACTGGGGTGTGGGGTGCTGGGGTGCTGGGATGCCAGGGTGTTGGGGTGCTGGTGTGTGGGGTGCTGGGATGCTGGGATGCCGGGGTGCTGGGGTGCTGGGATGCCCAGGTGTTGGGATACTGGGGTGTGGGGTGCTGGGGTGCTGGGATGCCAGGGTGTTGGGGTGCTGGTGTGTGGGGTGCTGGGATGCTGGGATGCCGGGGTGCTGGGGTGCTGGGATGCCGGGGTACTGGGGTGTGGGATGCCGGGATGCTGGGATTCCGGGGTGCTGGAGTGCCATGGTGCTGGGATTCTGGGATGCCGAGGTGCTGGAGTGCTGAGATGCCAGGGTGCTGGGATGCCGGGGTGCTGGGGTGCTGGGATGTCAGGGTGCTGGGATGCTGGGGTGCCGGGATGCTGGGATGCTGGGTGGGGTGCTTGGATGCTAGGGTACTGGGATGCTGGAGTGCTGAGATGCTGGGGTGCTGGGATGCTGGGGTGTCGGGATGCCGGGATGCTGGGATACTGGGGTGCTGGGATGCTGGGATGCCGGGTGCTGGGGTGCCAGGGGTGCCAGGATGCTGGGGTGCCAGGATGCTGGGATGCTGGGGTGCCAGGTTGCCGGGATGCCGCGGTGCTGGGGTGCTGGGATGCCCAGGTGTTGGGATGCTGGGGTGTGGGGTGCTGGGATGCTGGGATTCCGGGGTGCTGGGGTGCCATGGTGCTGGGGTTCTGGGATGCCGGGGTGCTGGGGTGCCGGGGTGCTGGGATGCTGGGATGCATGATCAGAGTGGGAGGATGGTGCTGGCGGCGCTGTGGGGCAGGGGCACCGGGAGAGTGTAGGCCAAGCCAGAAGGGAGCGTGGGACGCGGTCATGGAGGTGACAGGCCTCTGGGGGCCGGGGAGCCCCTCATGTTGTGTGCCCAGGGACCCTGGCCGGCATGCCCGCAGGACTATCTGGCAGCCCGAGTGGACAGGCTGGCCCGGCCTGGGCAGAGGCTGGAAGCCTGTCCAGCCCGAGGTGGCTGCTTCTTACTTAGCTTAGGTCACCGTCGGGGGAGGCAGGTCCTCAGAGACAGGCCAGCATCTGTCACACAGCCAGTCTGATCCCACAGTGACTGGCGTGGTGTCTCCACCCACCTCCTGAGAAATGTGGGGGGCAGCGGACGGTGGTGGGAGGTCGGCACACCTCTCCCCCTGGTGCCGTTCATTGTGCACTCCCTTGCTCTCCCCGCCCTCCTGACACTGTACGGTCTCTGGCCACTCCCCTGCACTCCGCTCCCCCCGCCCCAGCCCTTCTGGGTCTCCTGCAGCTTCTCTGGGGAGTCTGTCCCTGCACAGGGCGTACCCTGGTCCACAGGAGGAATCCAGACGGGCTGGGCAGAATCTTGGTCAAAGCCATGCAACAGGTGATGGTCCGGGACTTGAACCCAGGACCCTCTGTCCGGGACGTAAGCGTGAGTCCAGCCCCGGGAATCCACTTGCTCCCTCCGTCTCCCGGAGCAGAGGCCTCCCCTGGGCCCCACAGAAATGTCCTCAGCCACCTTCCCTGGCCTTCTTTGCAGAGCTGGGCGCCTTCCCCCGTGCCAGCTCAGTGCCCGCTGCTCAGCTGCCCGTGAGGCCACCCTCTTGCTGGGCTCCTCCCCGGGGCTTTGTGTTCTTGCCTGATGCGGCGGAGTGACCACACCCGTGTGGGGCCCTCTCCGCTCGCTCACAGCCCAGGTGAGACCCTGAGGTCTCTACTTCAAAGAGAGAGAAATGGAGACTCAGAGAAGTGATGAAACGAGATGTGCGTTTACTAAACAGATGAACGAGGTGGTCAGCACGTCCCCAGGACACAGTGCTGCGTCCCGGGGGGTCAGGGCTGCCTGTCGTCCTGGCCTCCACTTCCTGGACGGCAGGAAGCCTCTCCTTCCCCGCCCGCCTGTCCTCAGCCCAGGCCACCCGTTCTCCTTCTGTTCCTCCTTCCCCAGCTCTACGTCCCCCCCTCACTGCCCACCTGCTCCCTCCCAGAGCTGCCACGGACACCACGGTGTCCGGGCTCGCATCCACGCCAAGGACAGTGATGGCACAGAAGGATGCGGGGTGCACAGGGAGAAGGGCTGACGGAGGGCCACTCACAGGCCTCCCCAGCAGGGGTGGGGGCTTGTCTGCATCCCTATAGCCCCCCTGCCGCCCCCACCTCTGCGGCCCCCACGTCTGCCGCCCGCCTAGGGACTAGGAGGGAAGAGAAGGGGAGACGTGGCCCGGTTCTAGGCTCTGCAAAGCGCTCGAGTCAGAGGGAAGAGTAAGTACCCACGGGAAGATCTGTCCAGAAGGTTGGGAGAGCCTTGAGTTCAGAGGGTCTGCAGGATGTGGACCTGCAGAGTGGGACCAGGCTGCTTCCCTCGTGTGGTGTGTGTGTGTGTGTGTGTGTGTGTGTGTGTGTGCACGTGTGTGGGGGGATCGAGCAGAGCTGACGGGGTCACTCGGGATGAAAAGGTGCTTTTCTGTCTGGAGACGTCGGCGCCTTCCTGACGGGGTCTCCCTTTCTGCCCCAGTTCCTGTCCTTGGAGGGCCTCGCGGGCACAGCTGTCCACAGAGGCTGTGCGGTCACTCGTCCTGCCCAGTCTGTCACTCTTCTCTGGGATCCCTGATGAAATGACCGACATCTGGGGTCCCACTTGGGCCCCACTCTCACCCTGAGGTCGCCCTAACTGCTGGGGTTGTGACGGTTGCCCAGCGAGACTCTCCCTCCTGGGGGCTCTCATAGGCCCCAGGGGAGCAGGTGGGGGCGTCCTCCGTGAGTCTGACACCTTGTGCATCGTCCCCCACTCTGTGACATGGGATGTGGGGAGGCAGCAGATCCATCCTCTCCCCTTCCCTCCTGGGAACCTGGAGCGAGGCAGCACAACGACCAGGGGGCTTGGACAATGAGCTCTTTATGCAGGAGCGTGGGGGCGCCGGCCCGTGGGGGCGCGGTCAGCGTGGGAAGATGCTGCCCTCGGCTTTCTCCTCCAGGATGGTCTCCACGCGCCTCCTCTGCGGGTGGGACGGGCGGGGCCAGATGACGGGCGGAGGCGGGGACCCCCCTCTGCGCCCCGCCCAGGCCTGGGCCTGCGCGCACCTCCTGGTGGTCCAGGGGGTCGGGGATCCGCGTGGGCTTCAGCTGCGGCGGCAGGAACAGCTCCAGCCGGATGGCGGCGCGCGCAGACTCCTGCTGCCGGATGAGGAGCGAGATGGCCTCGGCCTGCAAGTGCAGGGTGGGGGCCCGCTGTCTGCGCCCGCCCCCCGCCCCCTGCAGCCCGGCCCTCCGCCCCCCCCCCCCCCCCCCCCCCCCCCGCCTGTCCTTTCCTCCGGCCCCGCTGGTGCCTGCCGCCCCCTGCCCCTCTGCCGCCCTCCTCGCCCCCCCACCCCTAACCCTCCCGCCACCCCCCTGCCGCCCTCCCCGCCCCCACCTCTAACCCTCCCGCCGCACCCCTGCCGCCCTCCCCGCCCCCCACCCCTAACCCTCCCGCCGCCCCCCTGCCGCCCTCCCCGCCCCCACCTCTAACCCTCCCGCCGCCCCCCTGCCGCCCTCCCCACCCCCACCCCCAACCCTCCCGCCGCCCCCCTGCCGCCCTCCCCGCCCCCACCCCTAACCCTCCCGCCGCCCCCCTGCCGCCCTCCCCGCCTCCCCACCCCCGCCCCCTGGCCCTCACCCGCAGGCGGATGTAGCGCAGCCGCAGGGCGCGGATCCGGCCTCGCGCCTCGGCCGCCTTGAGGACGCCGAGCAGCAGGTCCTGGCGCAGCGCGGGCAGCTCGAGGGGCCGCCCCCAGGCGCGCGGGTGGGGCATGGCCGCCCGCTCCTCCGGCGATGGGGCCGCGCCCGGCCCGGGGGGCTTCGCCGCGGGCGCCCGCTTGGCTCGCTCCTCCGAGGACGTCCCTTCTCTGGGCGCCCGCGGGCCCCCGCGTCCCGCCCCCTTGGCCGCTGGCGCCGGCATCTGGGCCCTGCCGGGAAGATGGGTCCCCCTGGGCACCCGCGGCCCCCCCGCCCGGCGCCCGCAGCCTCCGCGCCTTTCCTTCCCTCTTCTCCCAGATTTATTTATTGGAGGAGCGTGGCACGGGCTTGGGGGCGAGGGGCGGGGGCGAGGGGCGGGGGGCGAGGGGCGGGGGGCGGGGGCGAGGGGCGGGGGGCGGGGGCCGGGGGGCGCGGGGCGGGGGCCACAGGCTGAGTCTTAAGCAAACCCGGGCTGGCGGGGGCCCGTCGGCCTCACCGCCCGGGACGCGACCTCCGCAGCCCCGCAGCCCCGCAGCCCCGCAGCCCCGCAGCCCGGGCCCTGGCGCGTGTCCCAGTTACCCTGCGGTCGCCAGGAGCCTCAGATCCAGTAGTTTCCTTTTCTGCCCACGGGCCGACGCTGAGAGCCGGGAGCTGACCTCTGGCCCTACCCGGGTGGGGACCGTGTTACACTGACCCGGGTGTGGCTTGGGACTCCCTCCCCACTGTCCCGGGGCCCTGCGTGTGCCCAGCCCCGTGTCTGCGGTCGCCCCTCGCTGACCCCCCCCCCCAACGTCAGGGCTGCTCTCCTCTCCTCTCCTCTGCTTCTGCGCAGCCCTGGCCTAGGCCCGGAGACCGAGCGGCTGGGCCGTGGGCGGGGCGGGCCCGGTGTGTGCGGGGAGGCTGCAGCAGAGTGGGCGGCCGGCGGGACCTCCCGGCCTGGTCCCTGCTGGCCTCCGCCGAGGAGCGGAGCGCAGAGCCCCGCCGGGCCCGCAGCGGCGGGGGAGATGCCCGCGGGTCCTGGCTCAGCCCACAGCGCCTCGGGCCCAGAGCCGCCCCGAGGCGCCATCCCCCCCGCCCCGGCCCAGCTCAGCCAGGGCCTTGCCCCTTCCGCGTACCCGGTGCGCTCCCTTTTCTAGGGTCCCAGCCCCGCACGCAGCCCCGACCTCTTTGGGGCTTGTTGACGCGGTTGCCTGGCAACCAGGAGTCCTGCCCCTCCCTCCAGGGGGCGGGGCCGTCCATGGGGCGGGGCGTGGGCGGAGACAGAGGCCTGGAGGGCGGGACCAGCGCTAAGGGGCGGAGCCAGTGTCCGGGAGGCGGGGCCAGCGTCCGGGGTGGGCGGAGCCAGTGTCCGAGAGGGGCGGGGTCAGTGTCCGGGGCGGGGCCAGCGTCCTGGAGGGCGGGGTCAGCGTCCGGGTGGGCGGAGCCAGTGTCCGAGAGGGGCGGGGTCAGTGTCCGGGGGGCGGGGCCAGCGTCCCGGAGCTCGGAGCGCGCCCGCCCCTTCCAGGCTGGAGGAGGTGACCGCCGGCTCTCCCAGCCCGGGGCCCCAAACATGGTCTTCTGGGGTCTGTGGGCCCAGCTTCCGGGCTGGAGAGGTCTTCGGGGCTGGTTTTTGGGGCAGAGGGCCCCTCCCATTACGTGGCCCAAAAGGGCTCCCCCAGCAGGTGTTGTTCCGAGGAAATGGAAACTGGGTCAGCGCTCAGGACCCCTCAGCTCTTCCAGTGCAAGTCTGGGTCCCACAAGGTCCCAGAGCCAGGTTTTGCCGAACCCCATATTTCTGGGTTCTTGAGTCCTGGCAACTCGATTTCTGTGATCTATTTGTGTATTTGTTAATTTCATGATATTTTATAACCAATCTACTTCTCAGTTTATTCTGTAACTCAGTCATGCACTGGTCAGTTTGTTCTAGAATCCATGAATTCACATGCTCGCGCTCGTTTACATTAGTGCGTTGAGTCCATAATTTGCCAACGTGCGGTGACCCCCATGATGCTGAGGCAACTGTCCCCTTCAATCACGGATGTGTGCTGAGGGCAGTGGGGCCTTCTTGGGAGTTTGGGGCCTGTGCCCCTGAGGGGGCAACTGTCCAGGCTTTGGGGGGGGTCGTCAGCTGAAGTTCTGGGATTTGTGCAGGAGGTTGTTGATTGCTCACATTGTTTTCGGAAGTTTGCTTTGCTTTCCTGGTGAAAAGGTCAACTATGACGTCATATCCCTGTATCCCAGGGCCTCACCAGCCCCAAGCTCCATAGAACGACTGTCCATCCTTCCAGCCCCCCAGCCTTTGCCCCTTCCTGCCCAGCATGGGCCTTGGGGTATGGCCTGGGCCTTGGGATTCAGCACCAACCTTGGGGCTTGTTGAAGACAAAGATCTCTGGGATCCAGAAGCAGTGAGGGCTTAGGGAGGCTGACCTAGCAGGCCACTTTCTCCAGGTAGGCCTCCTGGATAGGTACAGCCCAGGCAGGGGCTGCTTCTGGCTCAACCCACCCTGGTGGGTTCTGGGAGACAGGTATCTGGGCTCTCCTCTCAGCTTCCTAGGTTTGAGCCAGCAGGGAAGGGAAATTTCCTGCTGGCCCCTGGCAGTGGAGTGGGTTTTATGGGGGGAGTGGGGGCATGCTCTCCTGTGAGAACAGGCTTGTAACTTTCCCTCTGTTTTTGTAGGATTCTCCTCCTCCCTGATCCTCGGAGAGCTGCTTATACAGCTTATGTTCCTAGAAGTATCTTCTTCCAGCTTCTCCCCACACCAGGCGGTTCCTGGGGGGCAGGGGAGACGTCATTGTCATCCCCCTGCGTCTGGGCCCAGCCCCTGGGGGGGACCACGCAGCAGGTGTCTTCCATCTGCTTCTGTGTCCAGGATGCATGGGGTTCTCGAGGGCTCATGGAAATGCTGAGTTCTAAAAGAATGTTGATTGGTGCCAAAGCCTGAAAATAAAACCCCAAAATAAAATCAAAAGCTGTATTAAATGACTACGAAATTTAACATAATATTGAAAATCCCCATATGACTCAATTCTCCGGTCACTGTATAGAACGATGATAAAGTCAAAATCACACCAAGTATTATTGGGTCAAAACTCAGAATTGTTGACATCCTGCCCCTTGTTTTTTTTAAGATTTTATTTATTTATTCATAGAGACACAGCTAGAGAGAGAGAGAGGCAGAGACACAGGCAGAGGGAGAAGCAGGCTCCATGCAGGGAGCCCAACGTGGGACTCGATCCTGGGTCTCCAGGATCACACCCTGGGCTGCAGGCGGCGCTAAACCGCTGTGCCAACGGGGCTGCCCCCTCCTGCCCCTTGTTAACAGCACGCACGGCTGAGAACTCACCTGCCAGAGCGGCTGTCCTCCGGGCCGTGGCCGCTGGGCGGGGGGCGAGGCAGGTGCAGATGCAGGGGAGTGGCCAGGGTGCCTGCCTGAGGTGTCTGGGCTCCGACTCAAGGGCAAGGGTGAGGTGCATCCGACCCACTTTGTGGTGTGAGCCTCTGGGCCCCACGGGCTGCGGCGAGTGCCCGTGACTCCCGGGAGCAGCCGGCAGCGGTAAGCACAGTTTGTGGACGCGCGTTCTGTGCCGTCGTTCCCGTGAGCTGCGAGCTCGGGCTGTCCTGGGTGCCCCGTGATGTGGGAAACTTCCTTCCCCTCACAGCCCATGGGCGAGTCCTGGGGGCAGCAGGGTGCCCTCTGTCTGCGAGCTCGGCTGCCTTGCTGTGGACGCTCTGCTGAGGGCAAACGGGCCATCAGCCGCCGCCCAGGTCCTGTGCCTCTGCTTCTTTTTAGAGGTGGGGGGTGACGAGAGAGCGTGTGCGCATGGGGGGGGCAGAGGGAGAGAGGAGGCGCCGGCAGGCTCCACGCTCACACGCAGCTCGACGTGGGGCTCAACCTCACCACCCTGAGATGGTGACCTGCGCTGATCCACGGGTGGCGTACCGGACCGGGACCCCGGGCCCCAAGGCTGCTGGCACGCCACGATTCCTTTGGGGACGTCCTTTACCTCCACCTCGGCTGGCGATCGGCCCCGAGGGGTGTGCCGCCGAGGGGTCTCAGGCTGAGGGCCCGCTGGATGGCAACACATGATCTGTTCCCAACAGTAGCGGGACCCCTCCTTGTTTCCAAGGTGCCTGGGCGGCCGGCGCTGTCCCCACCAGCTCCCAGCTTGGACGGGGACCCTCAGGCTCCGCGGCTGCCCACCGGCCGGCCGCGAGCTTTCATAGAACCACCTGTGTGCACCTGGCCCCACGGTCCCACGTCACCTGTGTTCTGTGCTGCCCGCATGTGATGTGTGTTTGGGGGTGTCCTGCTTCGGCCCCGGGCCCCTGGCAGGACGTGTCCCCTGCTGTCCTACGAGTGACACATGAGCCCTGGGTCTTACCCTGGCTGCTGGGGGGACCAGAGGCCCCGGGCCGTGTCCTCTGTGCCACTGGCTCCCTTGTGGGAGCCCCGTAGGGTCCAGGGCTGGGCCACAGTCCCCCAGGGTTGGCAGTCAGCATCCCAGCCTGGCCACCCACTAGTTGGGTGACCAAGTCTGTCCTTGGCTAAGGCCGTCCTCGCGAGCGGCCAGATATTTGCCTCTGGCTGTCCTGCGTGCCAGGTCCCGTGGGTGCACTCCCCGGACGTCTTTCTGGACCAGCCTCATGGCCCCCCTTTCCCTCATCTGTGCCTGAGGCTAGATTGCAGGGAGGAGGGCGTGGGCGCCTGGGGGGAGGCAAGGCCTGGGGTGGGCTGCTCAGACCCCAGGGGCGCGGCAGGGGGAGGGAGGCTACTGGAGGCCAAGCCTCCCCGGGCTCCTGAGGTCAGCGGGGTCACGCTTCCAGCGTCACCTGGAGAGTGCGGTGCACACGTGTGCCTCCTGGGTGTCTTCAGGCCTTGTTCTCTCCCGCCGCGTGCGGGACTTGAATGCACGTGGGGTGAGCTCACCTGTGTGCGTCCGTGCGTGTCTGAGCACCAGCCTGTGCTTGTGTGTTAATTTGTGTGTCTGGGGGGGCATCTTCGTGTGTGTTTGCAGGCATGTGAGCCTGTGTGTCCACGTGAGTGTTTCTCTGGACGTGCCCCGTGTCTGCACACGTGTCCCTGAGTCGGCTGCGGTGAAGATGCAGAGGTAAGTCCTGGGGGATGGCCTGGGATGCTGAGTCCTAGGGCGCCTGCTTGCTCCGTCCTCTCCTGATTTGCCAGGTATCCTAGCAACGCTGCTGCTCGTCGCCTAGCAACCAGGTCCCCATCCTTGGAGATGGATGCTCCCAGCAGGGTCTGGGCTATGGGGGTAGAGCCTGTGCAGGAAGAATGACCCCAAGGCTTCGAGGCTGGTGACTCGGCTCAGGGGTCACCCTCATGGCCTGGGAAGCACCCTCCCAGTGCTGGGAAGGAGGCAGCTCCATGGGAGCTGTTGGGCTGCTTGGGTGCCAGGGAGGGTGGCCCAGGCTGTGAGGGAACGATGCTCAGACGTTGCTCTGGGGCCCAGGTGTGGCAGGGACACCCTCGATGTGTCTCAAAGGGGTGCACAGATCTGGGTTCCAGCCCTGTCTCTGCCCCTTTGACGGGTGGCCGCACAGCGCTGAGGCTGGGTGCTCCTGTCACACGAAGGTGACGGGGTGGTGGGGAGGGAGGGCTCAGGCTCACGCTCACGCTCATGCTCACGGTGGGCAGGTGGAGCACACAGAGGCGCCCAGGAGCACAGCACAGTGTAGGCACCTGCTTGGCTTTGAGCCCTGGGGCTGGCTCTCCCTGTGTCCCCCGCCCATGGGCCCCGGCGGCCGGCTCCCCGGGGAGTGGAGTGCCAAGCCAGGCGGGTCTGTGTCCACCCGAGGTCCAGGTCTCTGCATCTTGTGTGCGTCTCCCGAGTCTCCGCCAGCGTGTGTGGCGTCTCTGGCCCCGGTCTCAGCGGTGTCCTTGGGTGTCTGTTCCCTGACCTAGTCCCGCGTGCGTCCGTGTCCTGTGTCCGTGGGCCCGAGCCTGTCCCTGTCCTTCAGCTCCGTGTGCGCCCCGTGCTGTGGTCTGGCGGCAACACCCCCCTCTGGCTGCGGCCCCTCCTGCTCCGGCACAGTCTCCGCCCCCGCCCCCCACCGCCGTGGTGCTGCGGCGTCTGCTGGCGGCTCCAGAAGGAGCAGCTGCTCCCGCGGGCTGCGCTCCCCCTGCGCTCCCCCGGCTCCCCCGGCTCCCCCAGCTCCCCCTCCAGCTTGGCTCCGAGCTCCCCTGCAGCCCCTCCGGCCCCAGATCGCCGGCCGGGATCCCTGCGGCACTGCCAGTGCTGAGGCTGCTCGGCTCCCACCCTGCCAGTGCTGAGGCTGCTCGGCTCCCACCCGTTGCAGGTAAGGCCTGGGCTGCGGCCGCGGGTGTGGACCGGCCGGGCGGGGGTGAGGGGTGGAGGAGGAGGAAGGGGGCGGCTGGCCCGCGCCCTGCGTCCCAGGTGTTTCTCGGCGTCTCAGTCCCTTCTGTGCCCGTGTGTGCCTGAGGGCAGGTCTGTGCCTGTGTGTGCGGCGTGTGCACAGGGATGGCGGTGTGTCCACGGTCCCTGTGGGTGGGCGCGTGTCTCCGCGTGTAACTACATCTGCGCATCCCACGTGGGAGTCTGCAGGCCAGACCAGACCGTGCCCTTGTCCACACGCCTGCCTCTCTCTGTCCCCGATCTGTGCGTGTCTGCTGTCCCCACGGTGTGTACGTGTGCGTGTGTCTGGGGCTGTCTGGGGGCGCCGCGTGCCTGCGGGGCCACCTTCGGGCTGGGTGAGGGCCGGGTGCTGTGGTCATGTGTCCTGTTCTCTCCCAGGTGCCTAGTGGCCTTGCACACAGGGAGGTGGCATGGAGTCCCTCTTCCCTGCCCCCTTCTGGGAGGTCCTCTACGGCAGCCACCTGCAGGGCAACCTGTCCCTCCTGAGCCCCAACCACAGCCTGCTGCCTCCCACCCTGCTGCTCAACGCCAGCCACGGCGCCTTTCTGCCCCTTGGGCTCAAGGTCACCATTGTGGGGCTCTACCTGGCCGTCTGCATCGGGGGACTGCTGGGGAACTGCCTCGTCATGTATGTCATCCTCAGGTAGGCTGGGGACCCGCCTAGGTCCCCTCCTGGTGAGTGCCACCTGCTGCAGAGGGGACACAGGCCGGGGGCTGTCTTGGGTGGGCCTGGCAGCTAGAGATTTCACACGATTCCCATTCAATTTTTGGTCATCCTGTCAGGCAGGGGCAGGGGCAGGGGCAGGGTCCGGGTCCACACGGAGGCCCTGCATGCTCGAGTCTTCACGGCTGGGGCACCTGACTGGGGGAGGGCGGGGGAGGGGATCAGCTCTGCCCACCCCAGTCCGGCCGGGGGTGGGGTGCAGCCGTGTCCCAGATGGAAGGTCACCCTGACTCCCTGATCCGAGCTGCGGGCCACCCTGGGAGGGGCTCACGGCTGGCACAGCGACCCGGGAGGCGCCTCGGGCGGCCTGTTGCAGGGCCCGCGTGGCCAGGTGCCCGAAGCCCCTTCCCTGGGGCCCAGGGCTCCGTCTTGGCTGGAGTCGGGGCTGACTCAGCATCTGCTGGTGCTCAGAGTGGGGAAGCCCGTGGGATCAGGAGCGGTGGCCCGGCTGCAGGTAGGGGGACACCACAGGGGGACAGTGTGAGGATGTGCATGTGTGTGTGTGTTCATGTGTACACATATGTACAGCATGCACACACGTGTGAATGCACATGCATAGGTGGGCACAGAACTGTTGGTGCCCACACACAGATGTACAAGAGTGTGTGCACACAGGAGCTAGTGTGGCACATGCTGTACACGCATGTGCACACATGTACTTGCATGCAGGTGTACCTCAGGCTGGACATGCACACATGACCATGTACACGCGACTGTGCACACCGTGAGTGTGTGGACGTGGACGTGTGCAAGGTGTGTGTTGGTGTGTTCGGTGCACATGCTTGCACAAGGGGCGGGGAAGAGCTGCTCTGGGCCCAGTGCTGAGCTCCAGGGGCCGGGGCTTGCACGCCCCTTTGTGTCTGGAGGTGCACAGGCGTGCCGTGCATGAGACGCGCCCCCACCTGGGTGGCCCTGTTCACTTCTCCTTGTCGCTGCCTCTCCACCTCTGTCCTCTGCACTGGGCGTCAGCGCCCGGAGCCACGTCCTGATCAGAGCAGACAGGGGCGCTTGTGTCGCCTACGGCGGTCCTTACACGCACGGCCGAGCGGCCACGGGCCCCAGGGGCAGCGCCGAGCATGCTGGGCCCACACTGGGTGGGCTCCTCAGGAGGCAGAGACCCCAGGCCCCCTGCCCTGCTCTTTCTAAGAGATTTTATTTTAAAAAAAATTTTTAGAATTTATTATTATTTTGAGATTTTATTTTTATTTATTTTTTTTAATTTTCTTTTATTTATTTATGATAGTCACACAGAGGGAAAGAGAGGCAGAGACACAGGCAGAGGGAGAAGCAGGCTCCACGCACCGGGAGCCCGACGTGGGATTCGATCCCGGGTCTCCAGGATTGCGCCCTGGGCCAAAGGCAGGCGCCAAACTGCTGCGCCACCCAGGGATCCCTGAGATTTTATTTTTTAAAGAGGGGTTTTAGGTTCAAAGCAAAGCTGAGAGGAAAGGACGGAGGTTGCGCAGACTCCCTGTGCCCTGTGGGCTCATCCCTCCTGAGCCCCAAGCCTCCGGCACCCCCCGACCCGTCTCCTGTCTCCAGAATGTCATGCACCTGGCATCATAAGTGTGCAGCTTTCTCAGATTGGCTCCTTCCCCTTAGTGATATGTGCTCAGGACTTCTCCGTGGCTTTTCATGGCTCCTTTCTTTCTTTCTTTTTTAAGATTTTAAAAAATTCATTCATTTCAGAGAGAGAGCAAGAGAGCACACAGGAGAGGAGGGTGGAGGGGCAGAGGGAGAAGCAGCCCCCCCGCCCCCCGCCCCCCGCCAGCTCATTTCTTTTTATCACTAAATAGTGTTCGATTTCCTGGATCTACCAGTTTGCTAATCCGTCAGCTACTGAAGCACATCGCGGTTGCTTCCAGGGCCTGGCAGTAATGACTACAGCTGCTAGAAACATCGGTGTGGGGGCGCCTGGGGGGCTCCGTCAGTGACGCATCTGCCCGCGGCCCAGGTCCTGCTCCCGAGGCCTGGGAGCCTGCGGGCCCTGCGTTGCCAGGCTTCTCCCCGTCTCTGCCCATGCCCGCTGCTCCTACGCTCGCTTGCTCTCTCTCAAATGAATAAATTTTAAAAAATCTTAAAAAATCCGTGTGTAGGTTTTTATGCAGATACAAGTTTCCACCTCCTTTGGGTTATTGCCGGATCTTACGGCGAGATTATGTGTAGCTCGGTGCGAAGCCACCAAACCGTCTCCCGAAGCGGCTGCCGCATTTTGCTGCCCCACCGGCGACAGTGAGGGGTCCCGCGGCTTCCCGCCTCCCCAGGTTCTGGCGTCCGCGCTCCGGGTTCTGCTCACTCCGAGTGTGTACTAGTATCTCACTGCTTTAGCTGGTGACATGTCTGTTAACGTCTTTGCCGCACCCCCGGCCCCCGTTTTTTTTTTTTTTTTCCGAGAGGGAATCTCAAGCAGACTCTCTGCTGAGCACAGAGCCCAGAGTAGGGCTCGACCCCAGGACCCTGAGGTCAGGATCTGAGCTGAAACCAAGGGTCAGACTCTCAACCCCCTGAGCCACCCGGCGCCCCCGTTTTCTCACTGTGACTTTTAGGAGTTCCTTGTGTATCTGGGCACAGTCCTGCAGCAGATGCGTCTCTGGCAAATCCTTCCTCCCGTCTGTGGCTGGTCTTCTAGTTGGCTTGATCCTCTGCCTTTTTACCGGCTCTCTTCAAGACCACTGAGGTCACCTGAGCCTGTGTCCTCCTGCTCAGAGCAGGGAATCCAAGCAGCATTTTTGAAATCTTTTTTTTTTTTTTAACATTTATTTATTTATTTATGATAGACATAGAGAGGCAGAGACACAGGCGGAGGGAGAAGCAGGCTCCATGACGGGAGCCCGATGCGGGACTCGATCCCGGGGCTCTAGGATCGCGCCCTGGGCCAAAGGCAGGCGCTAAACCGTTGAGCCACCCAGGGATCCCCGCATTTTTGAAAACTTTTTTTTTTTTTTTTTTTTTTGCATTTTTGAAATCTTAAACGAGATAAAGTCCGTGCGAAGAGCTCGGCGTAGGTGTCTGCCATTGTGGGCACCCTTGCTGTTGTTTGGTCATAATTCAGGCCCGTTTGTGCGTATTCCAAAGACGCGGAACTGACCCCAGATTCCTTTGTGGCAGCTTAGCTGACATGGAGCATTGTCATCTCCGGTGTTGCCGCTGCCCACACCACCACCGCCTCCATTATCACTCCCGTCCCGACGGCCTCTGTCATCAGCACGACCATTGCTGCTGTCTCCACCGCCACCTCCACCGCCTTCACTGCCACCTGATTGTTACCACCATCAGCACAGCTACCGCCACCATAATTACCACCTTCCCTGCCACCATCACCACTCTCACAACTCTTAGTTCATTCGACAAATATTTACTAAGCAGCCATCCCGTGCCCAGAGCTGTTCCTCGGATACAGCCAGACCTCATTAGCACCCCTCCCAGCCCCGTCACCACTTCCTGTCTATCCCTAGACCACAACATGGCCTGGGAGGGCCGTGGATGTGCCCTTACAGACTTCGGAGCCCTTAGAAGCCTCTGGTGTCTGTAGGGCCAATGTTGTAATCCATGAAGGGTCTTCAGGAAGACTTGAAAGGGAGGGAGGGGGACAGGTTCTTTTTCTTGTGATTCCGAGCCCTTTGCTCCCGTGTGGAGTCCGATGCATGCTCCACTACCCTTCACACCCAGCTTGGGTTTGGAACCCTTGTGTGTGCCAGAAGTACCACTGCACCCAGCTCCATGCCCTTGGGCTGGGCCCAGGAACCCGCCTTTTCGCCAGGGTCTCAGAGTGGGTGCCCCTCATGGTGGCAGTAAGAAGGGCCCTGGTGGCCCGGTCCAGCCAGGGGGACCGGGTGAAGCCTTCCCTCTCCCCGTGCTCTCTGCAGACACACCAAGATGAAGACAGCTACCAACATCTACATCTTTAACCTGGCCCTGGCGGACACTTTGGTGCTCCTGACATTGCCCTTCCAGGGCACAGACGTCCTCTTGGGCTTCTGGCCATTTGGGAACGCCCTGTGCAAGACGGTCATTGCCATCGACTACTACAACATGTTCACCAGCACCTTCACGCTGACCGCCATGAGCGTGGACCGCTACGTAGCCATCTGCCACCCCATCCGCGCTCTCGATGTCCGGACGTCCAGCAAGGCCCAGGCTGTCAACGTGGCCATCTGGGCCCTGGCGTCTGTCGTTGGTGTTCCGGTGGCCATCATGGGCTCAGCACAGGTCGAGGACGAAGGTCAGTGGGGGGCCCCCTTCCCCAGTGCTGCTGTTCCCCGGACCCCAGACGGTCCCTCCCGGTTCACCTGCCCGGCCCTGCTTGTCTCCCTGCAGAGATCGAGTGTCTGGTGGAGATCCCCACGCCCCAGGACTACTGGGGCCCCGTGTTCGCCATCTGCATCTTCCTCTTCTCCTTCATCATTCCCGTGCTCATCATCTCCGTCTGCTACAGCCTCATGATCCGGCGGCTGCGCGGCGTCCGCCTGCTGTCGGGCTCCCGGGAGAAGGACCGGAATCTGCGGCGCATCACGCGGCTGGTGCTGGTGGT
This sequence comes from Urocyon cinereoargenteus, assembly GCA_032313775.1. Classification (NCBI taxonomy): domain Eukaryota; kingdom Metazoa; phylum Chordata; class Mammalia; order Carnivora; family Canidae; genus Urocyon; species Urocyon cinereoargenteus. The sequence continues at coordinate 48,883,470 of JAVLSZ010000026.1, read as the reverse complement.
GGTGGCCGTGTTCGTGGGCTGCTGGACGCCCGTCCAGGTCTTCGTGCTGGTCCAGGGGCTGGGCGTGCAGCCGGGCAGCGAGACTGCAGTGGCCGTCCTGCGCTTCTGCACCGCCCTCGGCTACGTCAACAGCTGCCTCAACCCCATCCTCTACGCCTTCCTCGACGAGAATTTCAAGGCCTGCTTCCGGAAGTTCTGCTGTGCCCCTGCCTTGCGCCGGGAGATGCAGGTGTCTGACCGCGTGCGCAGCATTGCCAAGGATGTGGCCCTCGCCTGCAAGACCTCTGAGACGGTGCCGCGGCCTGCATGACTAGGCGTGGACCTGCCCATGGTGCCCGTCAGCCCGCAGAGCCCGTCAACGCCCAACACGGAGCTCACCCAGGTCACCGCTCTCTAGGCTGACGCCCAACCTGAGTCCTGAGCATTGCAGGCTCATGGACTTCACTGTGACCCCAGGGGGCCTGGTGACATCATGGGACAGGTCGGACTAAAGCTGCCCTCTTGGTACGGAGCAGAGAGGGGACACAGGACCCATGAGCCAGCACAGCTGGCCGCAGCCCAGGCCAACGCCTTCCACCCCATGGACGCTTCTGGCCTCTCCCCTGCTGTACCCTGTGTGCTCTTGGTGTCCCACACGTGGGGGTGTAGCCGTAGCGTGCCAGGCCTGTGCCCTTTGCTGTGTGCTGGCTGCATGGAGCCGGGCGGCCCCTCCTCGGGGCAGCGGGACAAGCTTGAGCTGTCGAGATCGCTGGCAGGCATCTGCAGGCAGCCGGGCTTGACACTGCGGAGCTGGGCCTGCCTGGGCCTCCACCGCTGTCACTCCTTGTCCCCGCTCTCGCTTCTGAGAGGTTCCTCCGTGGGGCTTTCCGCTCCAGAAGCACAAAGAACTATCAGAACAGGAGTGGCTGTCCGGGTGCGCAGCGGCGGCTCAGGACCCCCTCGGGCCACGCTGCTGTTCCGTGTGTCCCGACCTGGCTGCTCAGTGCGCGGCGGCGGGGGCGCCCTGCCCTGCTCTGTCCGGGGGTCCATGGAAGTCAGGGGGCAGCAGCTATGTGGCTGGCAGGCCCCTGTGCCCCGTCTGGATCCTGGTGGCCTTGGAAGAGGAGTGGCACTTGGGATGGGCTCTGCTCCGCCTCTCCAGCCAACGACCCCTGCTTCATTTACCGGCAGTTGCCGGGGTCTGCGGGGAGGCCCGAGCTTCCTGCTGCCGGGACTTGGCTTGAAGGGGCCGCCTCGGGAGCTGGGCTTAGGGTGGGGCTCGGCAGGGCCTCCCTGAGCCAAGTGTGGGAGCCCCTAGGGGGACGAGGACCCTCCCCGCTCTGGAAGCTGCACTTTGGTGACTCTGCGAACCTTCTTCCTGCAGATAAACTATCGAAACACTCCCAACACTGAAAAGACTGTCCTGCCCCCGCCCGTGAGCCGGGCTGCGGGCCTCAGCCAGGTGACCTCGGGCACCTGCAAACAACAGGAAGTGCTGACTTTGGGCCGGTTTCCCGGCTCCAGGGAGCCCTGGCTCTGGGGGTGGATCCTGGGAAGGCTCGGGAGGCGCAGCTGCCACAGCGCGGGCCTTCCATGGCGAGGCCCAAAGACCTGTGCTTTGTGCTGGAGTAACCTGTATCTTCATGTATTTATGCATGCGACGAGCGTGATTTCCCCCGCATGTCACCAACCCTGACCTCGCCTCCAGGGTCCCCTAATAAACCCTTGCACATGGACCTCTCAGGAGGAGGGACGCTGGAGGGTCAGCGAGGGCGCTGGGTTGAGGTGCTCCCGCACCGGCAGATGGGCCAGATTTCAGTGATGGTCCCTTTGCCGTTAAAACACACATGTAGGGACGCCTGGGGGCTCAGCGGTTGGGCACCTGCCTTCGGCTCAGATCATGACCCCGGGATCCAGGATCGAGTCCGGCGTTGGGCTCCCTGCGAGGAGCCTGCTTCTCCCTCTGCCTGTGTCTCTGCCTCTCTCAGCCTGTGTCTTTCATGAATAAATAAATAAATCTTAAAAAAACCCCACACATTTAGCACCCAGGGAAAATTGGGGGGTGATGGGCCGACAGCAGCAGGTATGTGAAGACCGCTAGGGCATGGTGGGGCTCCAGTGGCAGCTGCCCAAGCAGGGGTCCCGGGCACCAACCGTTGTGCGGCAGAGGCTGTGCATCCAGGGCTGACCCCAACCTGGATGCCCATCCCCACCCGCACCCCGACCCCCACCCCCACCCACCCGACTCCCACCACCTGCCCCACCCCAACCCCCACCGCCACCCTTACCCCTCCCCCCTCAGCCCTGCCCCCTTGCCCCCCCCACCGACCCCTGGGGTTGGTCAAGCCTCCCGGCCTCTCCCAGCCTTGGCTTCCTCACCTGTGCTTCCGAGGTTGTGCAGGAAGACAGGGCCCTGGGTGGGGTCCACGGCCAGTTGCAAGGCCAAGGCAGCTGAGGGTGCTCCCACCGCTCGGGACTTTGCTGCCCAGGGGCGGCTGTGACCGTGGAGGGTGGGGGCGGCGGACCCCAGGGGAGGGCTGGGCTCTCCGTGGGTGGAGGTCCGGAGGCTGGGGACTGCCACCCCATCTCAGAAGTCATGGTGGAGGGAGCAGAGACCACCAGCCTGCGAAGGTATGGTGGCTGCTGGCAGGTGTGGGGCCCAGCAGCCCGGGTGGGCACTGTCTTGGGGGGGGATGGATGGCCCGAGGCTTCCCTCCCGGGGTCTCACCCTTGCACGGGGTCCCTCGCTCCCAACTCAGGTGGGCTTGGGGGGGCTGTGCCCGGCTTGGCTGATCCTGACCCACCTTGGTCCTCGCTGTGGCGTCCCCAGTGGCCAGGGGGCAAACAAGGTCAGGATCAAAGGGCAGAGGGTCTCTTATCCTAGCACTTCTCCCTCCCCTCCTGTTCCCACTTCTCAGGAAAGCAGCTCCTGCCCTGTTGCTCACTCATTTGCACCTCACACCTGCTGGCACCTCCGTGCGGATGGTGAGAATGGTGTTGAGAGCCTCAGCGCCTCAAGAAGCTGCGGGGCCAGAGCTGAGGCAGTAATTAGGGCCGCCGCTGGCTGAGGGATGACGGCCCGGCAGCGGGGACACAGGGCCCAGAATCTTCTGGGGGGAGATGCGAGTGTTAATGGTGGTTTGAAAAAACGTCCACAGCCCCTGAGTGCGGGCGGCCTGGTGACCTGCTTCTAATGACCAGAATGTGGCAAAGGCCTTCCAAGATGGTCTTAATGGTGTCGAGGCCTCCTCTTGCCTCTCCCTCCCACCCGCTGGCCCTGCAGGACCAGCCGCCCCGCGGTGAGGTCACCCAAGCAGCCCTGGGGAGAGTCCACGCGGCGAGGACCACGGGAGGGCCTCCTTGGAAGCAGCACCTGCAGCCGGACCGGCCCTCAGGGCCCCGGAGCCCCAGCCGGGGGCCCGACTGTAGCTTCAGGAGAGTCCCCGAGCCAGAACCGCTCCAAAACTGCTCCCAAATTCTTGACCCGCGGGAGCTATGAAATAATAAATGCTGTTTTAAGCTGTTGGATTTTGGGGAAATGTGGTGAACAGCAATAGATCGCAGCGCTGTCAGGGAAGAGAACAGCGCAGGGGTGGCCTTCGCCCTGTTTCAGGCTGAGAGGGAAGAGGGGAGGTGACGTGGGTCTCGGCGCCAGGGGCCCGTGTGACTGGGGTGAGCGTGTGGAAGGGGCCGTCACACACCCTGGGGTGACCTCATGGTGGCGAATGGTGGTGCCGGGTGGACACACCGGTCAGAGCTCTGCACCACGAGGACGAAAGCCAGTCTGGGCCACCGTGAGCGAGGAGGGCATTGGGGGTCCAGGTGGCTCCCAGGATGGCACCGCTAGAGCAGCTGGGAGCCTGGCGCCAAGGGCGGGAAGCCAGCCAGGGCCCCAGGGCAGTCTTCAGGGACCTGTCCCCCTACCCGCCCGCAGCCAGCACCTGAGCACCACCCTGGCCCCGGAGGTTCAACCCTGCTGGATGAATCTAGGCTCCGGGCCACGCCCCAGGGAGGAAGGGGCCCAGATGCCCCCCGTAGACTGTGGGCATCCAGAGGTCCTGGCAGGAAGGCCCTGGGTCCTCCAGCAGGGTATGGGGGGCCACCGGCTGTGACACAGGGCACACGGCCGCCTCCTGGTGAAATGCCATCCGGGTTCCAAGTGGCGGGAGCACATTCTGTGGCCATGCTTGAGGACTGAGTCTGTGGCTTTTGCGGGGACACTTGGCTCTCCGGCCCCAGGTGTTCACATTTCCATCACCTGCTCCTCGTGTCTTGGGGGGATCCAGCCCAGGGTCCCGGCGGGAATGCAGTGGGGGCCCCAGGACGAGGTCGCGGTTTGGGTTTCTCTCCCTCCGGACTACGGTTGGCAGGGAGGATGGCCGAGGGACATCCAGGGAGGTCGTGAGTCGGGATGTCTGTGGTGCCAAGAACTTCAGCCTGGGTCTGAAGGGCATGGGGGTGCCGGGACCCGCATCCCTGCAGCTCCTTACCCAGGGGCTGAGGCCTGGGAAGGGACAGGCTCGTGGTCATCTCTGCAAGTTCGGTGGCCAAGCTCCCTGGCCCTTTCTCTCCTGTATGGAGAACATAATGACGGGATGTGAGCAAGGGATGTTCCTCCAGAGCGACAGCTCTTGTCCTAACAGACACACTGGGGCTCCGGAGGGAGGACCACCCAGGCCCCTGAGCACCGGAACGTGCTCCGGAGGTTGTTTCGGAAGCTCTCGTCCAGGAAGGCGCAGAGGAGGGGCCGAGACAGGAGCTGGCATAGCTGAGGCTGGTGATGACGCAGGAGATGCTGATGACCAGCGGCGTCTGGGGCCGGTCTGCCGTCAGGACCACAACGGGGGCCACGTGGAAGGGTCCAGCAGAGCAGGCCCGTGGCCAGGACAGCCCCACCGGGATGGTCACTGTCCGCTGTGCCTGGCCCAGAGCTCGGCTCTGAGGTGCCGTCGCAGGGTCCACAGCCTCCGAGGCAGGTCCACTCGGGCTGGATCCTGAAAAGTGACAAGAGTTAGGATGTTAGAGCAGCGGCGCCTCGGGTTCTCTGGCAGAGGCCATGGCCATTTGCCAGAGTTGAGGACCCCCGGGCTCTCCGTCCCTGCTCCCCCGTCCCCCACCGCCCGTGCATAGTGCACGTGGGATCAAAGCTGTGTCTTTGCAAACACTCTCCCGGGCTCACCTGCTCCCGTCAGATCTGGGGGTGCTGAAGCCGGAGCCCTCCCCGCCGCAGCGCACACCTGCAGGGCTCCCTGCTGCCTCCGCACTCACCTGCCCGATGACACGATGACACGTGGCCAGAAGTTGGCCCAGGTGGGCGTGGGAAGGAGGCTGGGGTGGCCTGCGGCAGGGGTGGAGGAGGCAGCAGGTGCACTGATGGGCTCTCCCCGGGACCCTGGGGGCCTTTAGGGCCTGTGGGCAGCATCCTCAGCGTGAGCTGGCGAGGCATCCAGCCTGGCGGCAGCAGCACCCCCAACACCACAAAGCAGGGAGGCAGGTCCCAGTGGTGAGGGGAGCACGTGGGGGCCGGGCAGGGGCGCCTGCAGTCATCCGCAGGGTGGGGGGATGCTCCAGGGGGAGGCCCTGTATGTGCGTGTGTGCAGCGGCCTCTGGCGTGCCCTCGTCTGTGGTTCCCCGGCCCTGGGCACCCTCGTCCGCGTGTGTGTCTGCGGGGGGCGCTCCGCGTGGGTCCCGGCGGCCTCTCCAGGCGGCTCCTCCGTGCAGGCTTGTGCACCCAGGGTCCACGTGTTTGCAGCCTGGGGAGATGAGGCTGCCCCGGGCTGTGCCCCCTTCCCGTGTCCCCGTGGCCTGAGTCAGGACAGGAGCCTGGAGAGCAGCCACGCGCCCCGAAGCCGCCAGGCCTGGGGCCACATCCGGGGTGGCCTCCGCCCGCGGGGGGCCCTGAGCTTGGGCCCAGGCTGGCAGCGCCGAGGAGCCTGTGCCCCCGGGGAGCTGACTCACGGGCTGGCGCGTGTCTGGTGAGCGTGAGGCCCTGTAGCTAGCACTCACTTTGGGACAATTCACTGTCCTACACGAACACCCTCAAATTTCACATATTTGAAGGAGGAAATTCTGTTCGAGATGCGAGGGAGCAGCGTCCTTGCCTCTGTGAGGCCTCCTGGGCCTGGGTTGCAGGGAGTGGCTCTCTGGCCTGGGCGGGAGGGCAGGGGCCACCGGGTGCCCTGGCTGAACCGGCGGGGTCAGGCCGTGTGCACGGGGTGGGGGGGAGGAGGCCGAGAAGCCCTGGGGGGCTCCTTCCTACAATCGATCGATCTATCGGGGCCGGACCTCTTGGTTTGGGCGTATTTGCGGGTGGGGTGAGGGGCTGAGCCCCACAGGCAGGATGGCCCAGCCCCCGGCTGTGCAGCCGGCCTGGTGGGCGTGTGGACTGTGCTGAGAGGCTGGCGTGCTGGGCCTGGTCCCCGACCCGGGGAGGGGTGGGGGGGGTCCCCTTCCCTGCTCACCTAGGAGGCCCGGGCTCCACCCGCCGTAGCTAATCCGAGTGCTGTCTTGCCCTGAGCCCGGGCCCTGGGTGGGGGTCGGTCCCTGCAAAGCCTGCCCCTGAGGGACCCTCGTGCCCCTGCTTTGCCCCAGGGCAGCAGGACACCAGACACCTCCCCAGACTTCCTCTGGAGCCGGTCAATCCAGGCAGGGCTTTCCTGAAGCCCTCGGGGTCGGGGGGAGCAGCCCAGGCTCAGAGGTTCGAGAACCTCGAGGGCTTTCCCACTGTGCCTCGGGCTCCCTCGGAGGCAAACCTGGGCCTGGGGTGCTGAGCCCCTCGCACAGCTGCCTGTGCTCTCCTGAGTCCGTCCTGGGGCCCGGCTCCCAACAGGAGTGGGATGGGGGTGGCAGGGGGAAGGCGGGGCCCGGGGGCAGCGGGGCTGAGGGAGGTCGAGGCAGCGGGGTGGGTGCTTAGCTTGTGGCCGGGCAGGGCCCGGCTGCCGTCCTGCTGTCCCCGTCACTGGCTCAGCAGGGACAGGGGCAGCCGCTGGCCTGGGCCCCGCTGCCTCCCAGCAGGTGATTGAGCAGCTCGGCTCCTGGAAAGACCAGGGGTTTGGGCCGCACGTCCCTGCGGTGGGACCTGGGACGCCGAGAGCGCCCTGGACGCATGAAGTGGGGCGGCTCCCTGCTGCAGGTCTCCCCGCCCCACGGGGGTGGGGGCACAGGGCTGTGCCGGGATGGCCGGGTGCCTTGCTGCACCGTGAGGGGGGCCTCGGGCTCGGGGTGGGGGGGGAGGCCTTGGGGCCACCAGACTTGCTCAGTCAGCTCTCGGATACCCCGCCCCGGGCTCAGAGCCATCTGCTGCCTGAGTGTTGGGCCAGAGTTTGGCAGGGACCAGGAGGAGAAGCTTCTTGGCCCCGCGAGGCCGCCCCCGGTGGGGAGGTGGTGACACCTGCCCCGGGACGAGGCCTGCGGTGGGGAGGCCGAGACGGGGCCTTGGGTGCGTGTGTGTGGAGGACAGCGGCCACCAGCGAAGGGGGGGTCTTGGGGAGGAAGGGCGCCGTGCATCTCCCTGCTGGGGATCCTGGGTCTCGTCCATCCATCCGTCTGTCCATGTGGAGGTCTTGAGGGAAGACCCCGGTGAGCAGGGTCTGTGAGGTGAGGGTGGGAGGGCCAAGGAGCCTGGGGGATGGTCCTTGGCAGGAGCCCCGGGGACATGGGGTCTGGGCGGAGGACAGGGCAGCACCTAGAGCGCCTGGAGGCAGGGTTGGGGCAGCCCGGGCTGCGGCTTGGACGGCTGCTGGTGGCCTATGGGGCCTGCCCTGCCCACAGGCGCTGCCTCTTGCCCTCCAGACACAAGCTGAGAAGCTTCTAGATCACTTGCACTCCAGGCAGGAAGGAGGCAGCCCGGCCCTTGTCAGCCGGCGGGTCATTCGGGTCCAGTCCCAGAGAGCTCACTCTTGCTGCCGCCCCGACACGCAGCCCAGGAGGCCGGGGGCGGAGGACAGACAGCAGCAGGTGTGCGCAGCTTCACGGGGCGGCATCCCCCCCACTGCCTGGGCTCCCACAGCCACAACAGGCCCTGCCGGGAGCTGACCCCCCCCCCCAGTCTGAGGCATGTCTCCGAGGTCTTGGTGCCCTTGGGGTGAGCGGGGGGAGGGCTGGCTCGTCTGACCTCCGGCGGCAGCCCTGGCCACTCTGCGGGTGTGGGCGGCACAGGGAGGACGCAGGTGCCTGGGGCTCGAGGGGGAGGGCACGGGGCATCTGTGTATGTAGACGTGCAGAGGGTGGGACGTGGGGGTATCGTGGCGCCCCCACCTGTGCCCCCAGTGGCCCCACAGAGGCACCCGGGGACGGGCCATCCACCAGCAGGTGCGAGTCACAGGTCAGTGGGCGGGCAAGGCTGAGTCACGCTCACGCCAGGTCCCGCAGAGCCATGGTTCAGAGCAGAGGCCGGGCCAGGGAAGGGCTCCGGAGGTGGGCAGGGCCTGTCCCTCGACGCGGGGCCCACCCACACAGCTCAGCTTGGCTCTGGTCCCCGGGGCTCGGTCAGGGGAAGGGGCCAGCCGAGGACGCAGCCCTGCCCCGCCCTCCAGAGAGCCCGAGCTCCTTCGTGGGAGGGATGCCTCGCGTCCAGGAGGCCACCCGTCCGGGCCCTTCTGGTCACACGTCCTGTGGGCCACGCACCTCGGCTCCTGCCTCCCGTGGGGTCTGGGAGCACCCGGCCCCCCAACGCGCTGAGCCGGGTGCCCAGGGAGGGAGGGGCGGCAGGCGGGCTTTTGCTGAGAGGAAGACCTGAGGAGCTCAGGTAGTCGGCGGCACGGCCTGTGCGTGCAGGTGTGGCCGAGCATGAGTGTGCCGCCGGGTGTGCAGGCCGTGGAGGCAGCTGCGGGCCGGGGCTGCGGCGCAGGGGAGGCGTGGGGCCCCTCAGGGCTCGGGGCTGGCCTGGCTGCCGGCTCCTGCACCGCCGCGGGGCCTGTGTCTGCTGTGACCCAGGGTGAGGTCTCAAGTGCTCTGAGCCTCCGTTTCCTCGTTGGTCGAGCCGGGGCCCCGCTTCTCCTGCCGCGGGCGGTGGCTGGTGCGGGCCGAGGCTGGAAGCCCGGGGCGCTCTGGGCTGCTCTGGGGTTTCGGCCTGGGGCTCGGGTGACTCAGGGACACCTGGAACCCATAGTGGCCTCCTGTGAGCTGCGAGTGGGACGGGGAGCAGCGGCGGGGGGGGGCCCTCAGGGCCGGGAGCAGCCAGGTGCAGGGGTGGAGTCCTGCAGGTGGGTGCGCTGGGGGATCTCGCTGGGCCGGGAACTGCAAACCAGGAGGCCGCCATGGCCCGAAGCAGCGTGACGCCCCCTCTTCACGCGGCCCCTCAGCTCGGGCCGTCCAGCCAGGGGCAGCCTTCCGAGGCTGGGGTACAGGGGCGGGATCCCCAGACCTCGGCGCGGTTCCTGCAACACAGCCCGAGCCTGACACCCAGTGGCCAGCTGTGAGCACTGCTGCAGGGAGGCGGGCCGGCCTGTGGGTGACCCCAGCCGGGTCCCTGGGTGCCCTTCCTACGATCTCGCTGGACAGGTCTAGGGAGGCCCCGTTCCTGAAGATTCCGGGCCACGGGGGCCTCGCCTCCCGGAGCTCCATCCAGGGCTGAGCTTCGTCAGGCTAGTGGCTTGTCGGCGGGCTCACGGCGGCTCCGCAGCGAGGTGCCATCTCAGAGGTGCTTCTGGGAGCAAGTGGTGGTTCCCCGGGCGGGTAGGGGGTGAGAGGGAGCCGGGAGGCTGGAGGTGGGAGGACAGGGCTGGGCTGCAGAGAGGGCGCTCATGGGTGTGCGGTGGCGGGGGGACGGTTTAGGCAGCGGAGCGATGCGCCCACATTTGTGTTTCAAACATTCTGGCTGCAGGACGGAAGGGGGCAGAAGGGTGGAGGGGCAGTAGGTGGCCAGTGGCGCCTCTGAGGCCCAGCCTGGTCGGGGAGGGGACACTGGCAGCAGGGCCTGGGGACGGGCTGGCCCGGGGGGAGCTGAGGGTGCCAGCGCCCTCGAGCAGCTCGTGTGGGGGGGCCTGGGCTGGCGTCTCAGCTGCCGGCTGCCCTCACGGCAGAGCAGGTGCGGAGGGGTCGGCGGGGAGGGGCCGAGTCCCGCCTGCTTCCCAGCCGGGCGGGCAGCACAGAGCTCGGAGGCCACACCTGCGGCCAAGTGTCAAGGCAGCAGGGAGGAGGGTCCTGGGGTATTCTGAGGGCCCGGAGGCGTCTGGGGTGTGGGAGGTCGGAGGGACAACGGCGGGGGGGGGGGCGGGGTCCGGGGTCCGGGTGAGGGCACAGCAACCTGAAGGGCTCCAGAGGTGGAGCCCTGTCCGGATGGGCTTCGGGGACCTGACTTTTCTGTGTGACGTGTGTGAAAGTGTCAGCCCTACGGAGGCGTGGAGCTTACACGGGTGCGAGGATATGCACGTACGTGGCGGTGTGAGCACGTGTGCAAAGTCTGGGCTGTGCATACATGTGTGTGGTGTCTACACGGCATGTGGAGTGTGCACGTGTGTTGCACAGCTTGCGTGTTGTGTGCACATGTGGGGCGTCTGGGAGTCCCCTTTGGCCTCCACTCATTTCTTGTCTTTCTCTACTTGGAACTGGATGATTTTTCTTTTCTTTTTTTTTTTTTTTAAATATTTTTATTTATTTATTCATAGAGACACAGAGAGAGAGAGAGAGAGAAGCAGGGACACAGGCAGAGGGAGAAGCAGGCTCCTTGCAGGGAGCCCGACGTGGAACTCGATCCCGGGACCCGGGGTCATGCCCGAAGGCAGACGCTCAGCTGCTGAGCCACCCAGGCGTCCCCAAGACTGATTTTCTAGAACCCAGTAGGATCGTGTCATTTCTGTCTGTAAAATCCTTTAAAAATTTCTCATCAGAATATTTATGAAGGAGATGATGTCGTGTTGGGGATTTGCTTCCGGATAATCCCGAGAGTGTAGACATGGAGCAAACCCAGTGGGCGTGCTTGGACCCGCTTGGTCAGGGTGGGCTCGGGTGCGGGTGGTCCTTGGGTTCTTGTCTCTACCGGTGGGAACGTGGGGGGCTCCGCCAGGATTCACTGTGAGTCATGAGACTCCGAAAGCTCTGCGCCCGGGCTTCCCGTTTCACGGTCTCTGAGCCGCGGGAGGTGGGTCGTGATGCATGAGGTCCTGTGGGTTGAGCTGCAGGTTTTCGAGTCTGGTGGGAGGAGCCGAGAGTCGCTCCTGGGGCGGTGGGCGGGGCATCTGCTCCCTCGGTCACAGTCACTGTCTCCATCACCAACATCACTGATGCCGACGCCGGGTGTGAGTCTGCAGTGTGGGTTTACTGGTCCCTGCCCACCCGGTGCTGCGGGTTGGGCTGCGTCCTTAAAAAGCTAGGTTCCAGCCCTGAGCCCAGCACCTGTGAACATGACCTTATTTAGGAGGCAGGTCTTCGGGGCCCCTGGGTGGCTCAGTGACTGAGCACCTGCCTTCTGCCCAGGGTGTGACCCCGGATCAAGTCCCGCCTCAGGCTCCCCGCAGGGAGGCTGTTTCTCTCTCTGCCTGCGTCTCTGCCTCTCTCTGGGTCTCTCATGAATCAATAAATAAAATCTTAGATAGAAAAGAAGTCAGGTGTTTGCCGATGTGATTAGTCATGATGAGGTCATTCGGGAGTCAGACCCCGACGGGAAGATGGACACTTGCTCCCAGACACAGAAGCCACAGCAGGCGACACGATGGAGGAGGAGGCCAGGTGACGAGCGTCTGCCGGCCCAGGAGCGCGGGAGGCCCCAGAGGCTCGCAGAAGAGAGGGAGGGTCATCACCCCGAAGCTTGAGGGGTGGCCCTGTGGGCGCCTGGGTTCTGGGGTCCTGCTCCCCGAGCTGCAGGCTGCCTGCCGGAGTGAGTGCCCTGCACCCCAGGCCTCCCCGCGTGTGGAGGTGCGTGCAGGGCTCCCAGCTCCTGGGGACCCCCGGTGGGAGGGGATGGGCCCATAGGAAGCACGGGGGGCGGGGTCACGGAGTCGAGGTTTCTACTTTTTCCTAAAAGTGGTGGGAGGCACTTGGGGGGAAAAATACAAAAGATGTAAACCAAGTCATCGTACAAATTTTTTAAAAAAATATTTATTTATTTATGATAGACACAGATAGAGAGAGGCAGAGGCAGAGACACAGGCAGAGGGAGAAGCAGGCTCCATGAAGGGAGCCCGACGTGGGACTCGATCCCAGGACCCCAGGATCATGCCCTGGTTTGAAGGAGGCACCAAACCGCTGGGCCCCCCAGGGTTCCCCAATCCCAATTGTACAAATGTTAAATGAACCTCTGAAGGGAAGGTCATGACCCCACCTTGGAGGCTTTGTCTTACTCCCAGGAGTCCCCCCTCCTGGGGCCAAGATCAAGGTGGCAGCGGAGCCGCTCATTTGCCTGCTTCTGAGGGTGATGCTGGCACAGTCCCCCCAGCGGGGGTCGGGGGTCCCAGGGACTGTGCACCAGCACTGCAGGCCTGGATCACGGACACCTCCTCAGGTTGTGTGCAGACCACAGGAAGCGTGGCCCCGGGCGTCCTGGCTCCCCACGCGGGCCTGCGGGTGCTCACGTTGGTGTGAGCCGAGAGAATTGAGGCCATTCCACCTTAAGTTCAGCGTTAGCACAGTCCAGCCATCCCAGGCCCCTGGGTAAGAGCTGAACTTTATTTCAGTTACAGGAAAAAAAAAAACAGCGTACAGCTTAACGCCCTAGAAAACCCCATATCAGAATGAGAACAGAGCCCAATGCCCTTGAAGGCCCCATATCAGAATGTAAACAGAACTTGAGGAATTCCTCCCCCCTCCTGGAGGTCCCCGAGACCAGCCCTTAAAACTCGGCTGAAACCCACCTCGGGGTCCAAGTCCCTGCTCCGCCGTGTCGGGTACATGTGGACCCAGGCTCGAGCTTGTAAATAAACCCTCGCATGTTTGCATCGGTGTCAGCTCCTTGGTGGTTTCTCGGATTCGTGATCTTGGGCACAACAGCCCCAGGGCAGGCGGATCACAAGGGGAGGCGCCCGGGGACCCACGGCCTGGACGGTGCAGCTGAGGCGCCGAGTGGACTCTCCGGGTGGACACACCCCGCTGCGCACAGTAGGAGGTGCTGTATGGGGCGCCGGGTGCAGGGTCCTCCGCGGTGTGGACGTGCTGGCTGCGGTATAGGCGCCCTGCGGTGTCGGCTCTAGGCTCAGGAGCAGGCTTCAGAGTGGTCCCGGGGGGCGTCTGTGCGCATCGCTGTTTGGAGGTGTCTGGGTGGGGAAGGCTGTGGGGCTGGGGACTGGGTAGCTGGGTGCTGGGGACTGGGGGCTGCATGCTGGGTGCTGGGGCTGGGACTGGGTGCTGGGGACTAGGTGCTGGATGCTGGGGCTGGGGACTGGGTCCTGGGTGTGGGGCGGGGGACAGGGGCTGGGTGCTGGGTCTGGGTGCTGGATGCTGGGGTTGGGGACTGGGTGCTGGGGCTGGAGCATTGGGGCTGGGGCTGGGGCTCACCAGCCTGGCCCGGAGGTGGGGGTGCCCGGTGGGGGTGCCCAGTGGGGGTCACATCCTCTCACATCCTGCCCTTGGCCCCCCAGCCTGAGCTCTGTGTTTCCCCACAGAGCCCCCAGGGGTGTCAGCCCACAGTTCTTCCTGGGTCGTTGGTCTTGGTCGGGAACCCCAACACTTGGTTCAAGGGCATCTGGAGACTGTAGTGACCTCAGCGCCCCGTCCCACTGCCGAGAAGGTCTGGCTTCCTTCCTTCCTTCCTTCCTTCCTTCCTTCCTTCCTTCCTCCCTCCCTCCCTCCCTCCTTCCCATCCTTCCTTCCTTCCTTGTTTCCAAAAAAGATTTTACTGATTTATTTGAGACAGACAGTGAGAGACAGATGGAGAGACAGCGCATGCAGGGGGAGCGGCAGGGAGGGAGAAGCAGGGTGTGTGCGGAGCAGGGAGCCCGACCGGGGACTCAATCCCAGGACCCCAAGATGATGACCTGAGCTGAAGGCAGAGGCTCTCCCACCTGAGCCCCCCAGGCGCCCTGTTTCTTTATTTTTACCTGAAGCACGACAGACACACGGATGCATTCAGGTCCAGCACGCCCTCGTGGGCCCTCCCAGAGCCCCGGACACGCAGAACCGCACCCCGGGGTTAGCAGGGTCCTGGACCCCCAGCCTGTGTCTGTCACCTGCCAGGTAGCAGAGCCTTCTCACGTTTGCCCACCTGGAGCTGCCAGGAGCTCCCAGGGAGGGACCCATCTGTGGGGCGCTGGGGAGGCCCTCAGGGAGGCTGGCATCCTGGGGGGCCCCTGCAGCGCCAGCCCTCCTGACTCAGGGGTGCCCGCCCCCACGCCCCAGCTCAGAGCCTCAGGATCACTTACAGGATGGGGAATCAAAAGACATAAACATAAATATTTTAACACTTTTTTTTCCTTTTTGGAGGGGCCGACAGGTCGTACATGCAGATGACTCAAAAAGAAAAAGGCACAAGGGAGGGGCCTCTGTCCTGGGGCCCGCGTGCTGCGACCATCGTGGCCGCACATCCAGGCTCTTACTGACCTTGACGTTACACGGTGGCTCCTGGATCGCTGGGCACCTGGATGCAGTTCCCACTTTGAAAGATCTGTTGTCAAGCTGCCCCCCGAGCTGGCCTGGGACCCCCCCAGCCGACCTAGGGGTTGAGGAGGAGGGTGCGTGGTTGCATTTCTCCTCCTGAGTCAAGTTGAACAACTTTTTATATGTTTAAAAATTATAATTTCTCCTTGTTCTATAAATAAATAAATAAGCAATTTTAGGAAGATTTAATTTATTTATTCATGAAAGACGCAGAGAGAGAGAGAGACAGAGACACAAGCAGAGGGAGAAGCAGGCTCCATGCAGGGAGCCCGACGCGGGACTTGATCCCGGGACCCCGGGGTCACGCCCTGAGCCCAAGGCAGGCTCCACTGCTGAGCCCCCGGGACGTCCCTCTATAAATTATTTAATCCTTGACCTGGGGTTCTTGGACTTTGTCTTATTGATTTGTACAGCCTTTTTGCATAGTGAGGCTTTAGCCCTAAATACTTGCAAATAGTTTTCTTCCTTTGTCATTTGACTTTCATCTTTGCTTAAGGCAGTTTGGCCCTGCGGAAATGCGTTTACTACGTGAAGTGATTAATTTTGTATGATTTGGGCTTTGTGAGCTCACAATATTCTCCCTATGCTGTGTTCTAGTACCTCTAGGGTTGTATTTAAACGTCTGCATCTTTGGTCCGTTTAGGATTTAATTTGGTGTGAGATCCAAGTTAGAGATCCGGGTCAGTGAGGGCCCAGGCAGGTGACACCTGTCGCACTCCAGTTGGGAAACAGGAGAGCTGAGTGTGGGGACTCCCGGCCGGCAGAGGACCTGCCTGGGGTAGAGGGGGGTCCGCCCTCAGGCCCTACGGGGCTGAGGCCCATGGCTGAGGCCCAACAGCCCGGTCCAGGGTCCTGCGAGTCCTCTGGCAGCAGCGAGGGGGCGGGCGTGGTGGGTGCAGCGGGCGCAGGGCCCTCGAGGAGGGGCAGGCTGCATGCTGGGCTGTCCAGGGCCTGACCTGGGGAGGGGCCGGTTGAGGACCCCCCAGGGCACGTGGGCAGGGCCTCCAGGGTGCCCGGGGTGAGGGTTGGGAGGCTCCGGGGGTCACGGGGAAGGGTCCATGTGGGGTGATTGGACACGCGCTGGTCTCCCTTTCCAGCCCGTGACGGTCCCTGGGGCCATGGGACGGTGACGCCGGGCTGTGCTCGAGCAGGGTCTGCGGAGGGGGACAGTGTGAGGGAGGCCACGGTGTGTGCAGGACCCCAGTGTCCCCCCCGAGGACGGCCCGCGGGCCCGCAGGCACACCATGTGCACGCTCGTCCACCCATCCACTCAGCAGGGTCAAGCCCTTGCCAGAAAGTTGTTTCTTGACATAAAATTCAACGTTAAAACAATATTAAAGTATAAATTGGTGTAACAAAGCCCAAAACAGGGATCCCTGGGTGGCGCAGCAGTTTGGCGCCTGCCTTTGGCCCAGGGCGCGATCCTGGAGACCCGGGATCGAATCCCACATCGGGCTCCCGGTGCATGGAGCCTGCTTCTCCCTCTGCCTATGTCTCTGCCTCTCTCTCTCTCTCTCTCTCTCTCTGTGACTATCATAAACAAATAAAAAAATTAAAAAAAAAAAAACAAACAAAGCCCAAAACATTAATAATTGTCCTCAGGATGACTTTCTGCACACTTTCAGAAGAAAAAAAGAGCCCGGGGCACCTGGGTGGCTCCATCAGGTAAGCATCTGAGCCAGGGTTTCATCTCAGGACATGACCTCGGGGTCGCGGGATGGAGCCCCCCACAGTCTGCTGCGACTCTCTCTCCTTCTGTCCCCCTCCCCCCCGTAGATATATACACACAGTCTTTTAAAAAAAGCCAAATTCTTAAAACAATTCTTTTTGGTGCTTTGCTCTGATAGTTTCCTAAACACTTGATTTTTTTAGAAAGACTTTATTTCAGAGAGAGAGAGAAAGAGTGTGGGGGAGGAGTGGAGGGGGAGGGAGAGACTCTCAAGCCGACTCCGTACAAGCACAGAGTCGGATGCAGGGCTCGACCCCACGCCCTGAGATCACGGCCTAAGCCAACGACCAAGAGTCAGATGCTCACTCGACCGAGCCCCCAGGCGCCCCCACTTGCCTTGACTGTTAGAAACTCAGTGCCCAGCAGGTGGGGTACCTGTGGCATCCTGTCCGTGCCCACCTGGGAGAGGCCAGTGGGGTTGGGGTCCAGGACTCCGTTCTAAGACCGTGCGTCGGCCACCCTGCCTGCGTGCCGACCCCTGGTGTGGCGGAGCTGACAGGCAGCTGCTCCGGTGTCGGAGGGGCTGCACCTGCAGGAAAGGGGACGGCGCCAGGTCCAAGGTCAGGCTGTGCCCCAAACCAGGCAGGGAGGGCAGCCCGCCCAGCACACCTTCCAGCTCCGGGTGAGGAGGCGGGGCCCGCAGGGAGCAGTGCGTGGGCCGTCCGAGGCCTGACACCTGGGCCGGCCTGTCCTTGGGTTTCCTTGGTGGCAGTGGCCCTGGTGTGGGCGGCAGAGCGGGAGGCCCGTCGGGGCTCTGCTCACCTGCAGTGAGGTCACTTCTCCTTGTCTGTACAAGGCTGGACTGCTCTGCATTTTCACGGTAAATTTGTTTTCTGAGCCGTTGTTGAAATTCTGGAGGCAGAGAAAATGCATTTGCTCCATCACCTTTCCGGATGTGACAAGTCCTATAAAATCTATTAAAGCCTTTAATGAAATCCCTGCTCAGAGTTGCTCCGTGAATGAATGTGGAATCGGAATTTAAATTAAAATGTTGTTTTTGTAGTCTGGAGGCTTTGCCGGGGAAGAAATTAAAGGGACAGGTCACCTTCTTACCATCATTCTCAGGCTCACTGGGTGACCGCGCTTGGCGGCCCTCTGGCTGGGTGCGGGAGGCCCTCCTCGGAGCCTTGGTTGGGCGAGGCGTGGGCTGGCATGGCCTTGGCTGTCCCTAACCCCTGTCTGTCCCCACCTCAGGCCGTACAGAAGACGCCACGTACGGAAGGCAGGTGCACCTGTGGCCAGGTGGCCATTCCAGACTGAAGGTGAATGTATTTACCTGCAAGCCGGTGACATCTCCGCCTTCAGAGCCCACAGTCTGGGGGACAGACAGGCCTGGGAGATGCGTCAGTAGCCCAGGAAGGAAATGAGCAGCGAGGAGGGAGTCTGGAGGCACTGATGTGGGAGGAGCAGGTGCGGAGGGCCGCGCCTGGGAAGGCTGGCAGGGGCCAGTGGGCAGGTGTGGGTGTGGCTGGGCGGGTGGAGGGCCCCAGGGTCACCGTCCCTCCTCCTCAGGCGGCCAAGTCCTGCCCGCGGCCCTCAAACATCACCGTCTGTCGTAGGAAACCCACTCTGCACCTGCCCCTTCCTGTGGCCTGGAGGGGCTGCTCCTTGAGGTCTTCCGTCAGCGCCCGGCCCCGCTGCCACTGTCTGCCTCCACCGTCCACCACCCCCTGGCCACTGGCCACCGCCCCCCGGCCACCATCCACCATCTACCGTCCAGCAAGCACAGCTGCCCTAGTGGGACAGACACACAAACAAGAGCTCGTCCAGCAGCCTTGTGTGGGGTGTGCGCATAGCCACGTGCAATCACACCCACGACACCTAAAGGTGCTTTTCCAGGTTGGAAACATCACCCTTTTCCTTCTGTGATGAAAAGGATTCTAAGGAGCACCCAACACTGGTCTCAAGTGCGAGGCAGCGAGGTGTCGGGGGGCACGGCTGCGGGGGGCATGCTGGCTCCTGGGGGGTGGCCAGACCCTCCACCGTGGGCCAGGGAACTGCAGCAGCAGGTGAGGGCAGTGAGGGTGCAGGTTCAGGGGTCGGGGCACAGAGGGTCATAACTGAGGGAAAGTGAGAACGTTGTCACAGGCCAAGCTGTAAGGGAGACTCTGGAGACCGGAGATGTCCAGACACAGGCCAGCAGGACAATCGGCGCCTGACTGACAGGATGGTGGGGAGGAGCTCCGCGTGCTGCCTCCTTCTCTCCCCGGAGGAGCCCCGCCATCCCGCTCCCGGGAGGACTGAGCTAGCGACGAGCAGCGGGGCGCCGGCATCGCACCACCGTCCTGGTGCACAGCAGACACAGGATCTGCCAGGAGCGGAGGGGGTGAGGCCTGGAGAACATTCCAGGCCCAGGAGACCTCGGGGGCAAGACCCAGGAGAAGCCTCTGCCGCCCTTGGGGACCCTCCTGCGGTTCCAGGTCACTGGCTTCCAAACTGGGCACTTGGGTGTGTGGTACCCGCTGCCCGGCCACGAGGCTGCCTCCCAGCCCCAGATCGTAGGGCAGGACACGCACCTCACCAGTCACGCAGAAGGCACGAGAGGTGGGCCGAGCACCAGCTCAGATCCTCCAGGGACAGGTGAGGAGACGCGACGCCACCTGTCTGAGCCCCCAGGGCACCCCGGCGTCGGGTCATCGAGGCCCTGAGAGGGATGGAGACAGGGCCACTGACGACGTACCTGTCCTGGTGATGCAGGCCTCGGGCCCCTCAGTGCCTGGGGTTTCTTCGCCCGTCATCATGCCACGCAGGGAAATCAGCCGTATTGACCGAAGCACCTCAAAACGAAGGCTGCGCAGTAGAAGCGCCGGCGAATGTCGTGTTGTCCGCATCGCATCAACGCGACCCACCGACTGCTGTGCGCGGCGGCTGGATGTGCGTCGGCGGTAACCCTGTGACACAGGCGGTTGGCGACACGAACCCCAGGGGCCGCTCCCGGAGGGGTGGTGACCCCCGAGTGTTTCTCATTGTCTTTGTGTTTGAACATTTTCTTGCCCCCAAAACGTAAGGGGAGAGGTGACAACAGGGGGCGGGGGCGCTGGGCTGAGGGACGACTTGGACGTTCCAGACAGTTCTGTGGCCGGAGGAGCTGAAGACCAGGATGGGTCCGGGGCCAGGGAGCCGCCGAGGGCTGGGAGGGCAGGGGCGAGGCGGGCGCTGGCTCCCTGGCCTGGGGGCCCGGTGGGAGGGCCGGCCCTGCCTCGCCGCCCGCAGAGGACTGTGGCCCGAGGAGGGGTCAGGAGAGCTCGCCCCCTCCTGCGGCGCACGGGCGGCGCACAGAGCATCGAAGGCTCAATCAGGGAGCTGTTTCCGTGGCTCAACAAGTTTATGATAAACACAGTTAAACTTTTATTTATGGCACAGCTGCTAATTGCACCATAAACATTTTTCATCAAGCAATTGCTGTTTACTCATTTGCCAATCAGCTCATTATCCAGCTACCTTCCCCGACGCTCCCGAGACTCCCACCTCCCAAGTCCTGCTGTTTGTCACCACGGCCCCTGCAGCTGTCCCCCGGCCCCGCCCACCCACATCCTGGCCCGGCCACCGCCCCCCTGCAGCCTGCCAGGCCCTGCGCGTCCTGCCGCCCCTGCCCCACAAGACACAGCGAGGCCGGGCCAGGCCCCCGGGAACAGCCCCGCTCTCTGCCCTGACCGCTCCTCCTGTCGGCTCCTCAGCCCCCAGGGCAGGCCGCACCCACCCGCGCAGCCCCCAGCATCTCTCGGTGGCCCTGGGAGTCGCCAAGGACTGAACCTCGGGCTCCCTGAGGTCACTGCTGTCCTTGCGTGTGTCCTGTCCCCAGGCCCCAGCTGGCTCGTACGCCCAGGGCTTCCCGTGCTCCGGGGGCCTCGCAGGCGGTTGGGGCCGCCTCACGTGTGCTCCTGTTTGTGCACAATCCCTCAGGCTCGACCGCTCCCTGTGACAGGACGTGGTGGGAACCCCTTCTCCCCCTGAGCCACCACCACCCTCACGCCCTTCTGCCCGCAGCCCCTTGGCCCCTCGGCAGCCTGGCTGGGCAGGGGGCCTGAGCCGGCGGCTCCTCTGGGGGAACAGACCCCTCACCCGGACCTGGGCACCGTGACCCCTGCACCCCCTGACAGCAGGCCTAGGGCTCCGTTTCCGAACTTTCTGTGTGACTGGTTGGTCTTCCGGGAGGCGTTTCTGGAGTCGTGTCTGGTCCCCCGCAGTACAGGGAGATTGGATGAGCACTTCTTGTGGTCAGAATCTTCCGGAGGTTTCTTCTGATGACTTCCCCTCCCCGCGGGGGCCACCAGGTGCCTGGCCCAGCTTGGGAGGACGACGGATTTGTCTGGAGCCTCTCGGAGGAAAGTCCCCACAGCCCCCTCTCTCCTGAGCTGAAAAGCTATTAGAGCCCCTCCCACGGGTGTGCGCGTCCAGACTAAAGCTGGTGGGAGACTCCTCCAGGGCCCGACCCCACGGGAGCTCGCTCCACGGCCGGCAGACAGCAGAGCCAGGCACAGGGCTGTGCAGGACGCGTGGTCCACAGCGGCACCTGGTGGCCACAAGTGGAGTGGCACGCCCTGGGGGGACTGAGTCCCTCTCTGGGGGCGGTGGGGAGGTGAGGAGCCCCCCCCATCTGACAGCGAGAGCGCATGTTGGAGGAGGAGGCCTAGAAGGAAGAGGTGGACTCTGTGCCCACGGAGGGACCAGACACCGAGGGCGATGGTGCGCTTATCAGAGAAACAAAAACCCGCTTTTGTATCTTGGGCCTGTGAGGGGCCACTCACCTCCCTAGATGTGTCCCGGCTCCTTCCCTGGAGTCTGGGGGTGAGGAATGGGCTGGGCCTGTTTTTGGGTCTCCCGCTCAGGTGCAGAGCAAATGTGTCACAGCCACGTCAACGTGAGGCGGGTGGACTGCAGGTCCCCTGGTCCCGGGCCCAGGCCCGTCCGGGGGATTCGTCGGGTACACCTGGCGGCCCGTGCGCTGGGCTGCATGCAGCAGCTGCGTGATGCTGTGGGCTCTGTGTGTGGAGGGAGCGTGGCCCAGCCCGTCCTGCTCGGAGACTCCCTGGCTCTGTCTGGCCCCTTCCCTCCGTCCGGCCCACGACTCCAGGGCTGGCAGGGGGCTCAGGCGAGGCCTGTGGTCAGGAGACAAAGAGCTGCCCTGGCTGAGGCCCTGGGCAGCTGAGAGGCGTCAGCTTGGGCTGGGGGATGGGCTCCCGACATCTTGGGCGACACACTTTCCTTCCTTCAGACCCCTCACCCCCAGACTCTGTTTTCAATCAGTTCAATTAGTACAACTTTAAAGCAATTAGAGAGAATTAGCAGCCAGGCTGCTGCAGGCATGGACTCCTGGCCCCCTCCTGCCCCATCCCCCTTTGTCTCGAGCCTGGCAGCTGCCCCGCTTCTCCTAGAGGACGGCTCAGGCCTCACCTTCTCTAGAGGGTCTGCAGAGGGGAGGGCAGGAGACCCCCAGAGACACGGGCGCGGAGACCAGGACTGGACAAGGACATGAAGATCCATGGGGTTGCTTTAGGGAAGACAAAGGAAGAGGCTCGACCCCTGAGCCAGGGTGCTGGGTGCAAATTCACAGCCCTGACCAGGCCAGCCCCTCCCCTGCGCACCTCCCCTCCCTCCCTCCCTCCCACTCACTGACCTCCATGACCTCTCTTGCAGGGAGAAGAGGATTAAACCCTTGCCCTCCTGGCGCTGAGGGCACTGGGTGTTTGTGACTTTTCCTGCTCCGACAGCTGCTCCCACGTCTGTGGTTTCAGAGGAGAAAGGGGTGTGCAGCAGTTCTCTGGGGAGGGGAGGTGCGCCGGCCTCTGCCTCCACTGTGTCCTCCAGGGGACCTGGCCTGGGACCCCTGCACCCCTTGGCCTCAGAAGGAAGCTGCTGCGTGGGGCTCTGGCCCCTGCGCTCTGCACAGCAGGCGAGCGGGTGCCCAGGCCTGCTACCCTGCGTCGGCCAGGGCCCTCTGAGCCAGCCCCAGAGCGCGGGAGGTGGCTCCCGTGGGCTGAGAGCTCCTGGTCCGAGGCCTGGGCCCCTCTTCCAGGAGGATGCTTGGGGGGGCAGGCCAGGTGCAGGCCTGACTTTGCAGACAGAACCCTTTGTACTGGGACCCGCCTTCCGGCCCTGCCCCTCCCCACTCCCCCAGCCTCTCAAAGAAGGCCTGTTCTCTGAGCCCCCTCTGGGAGACCCCCCTCCCCAGCGCAGCCTCCCTGAGACGTGTGTGGGCCCCGCACGGCCCTTCTTTCACCCACGTGAGCAGGCCCCGAGCTGGGCGCTGGGTGAGGCAGACGCACATCGTCCCTCGGCCTCCCCCGAGGAGTTGGATGCTGGACAAATGATGGTGCAATCACTGAGCCACTCCGTCTGATGGGGCTGCCGGGAGGAGGGCCGGGGCCCAGGGGAGCCCCAAGGATGCCCGACCTAACGTGGAAGCCTCCCAGGGAGGGCTTAGCAGGGAGGTCCAGGGAAGGAGCGGGTGTGGAAAACCCGGGAAGGTGGGAGGGGCGCACCTGAGTGTGGCTGAGGAGGGAGGCAGGTGGAGGTCTGACGGGGTGGGGCCAGGGCCTGCGGTGGTGGCTGCTGTCAGGTGGGTGCAGGGGGGCTGGGTGTGTGTGGGGGCAGGCCCCGCCTGGGCCCCGGCCTGGGAGGGGGCACGCCGACTCAGCAGGGATAGCCCCGTGCCCTCCCACGTCTGGGGGCAAGCAAGCAGGTCAGGAGAGGGCTCTGGGGGTGTTGGCCCCTTGGTGGCAGGAGGTGACGGGAACCGGCCCCCCTCCACCGTGAAGCTGTCTTGCTCTGGTTGCCCTTGGCATGACTGCTGGCGGCTTCCCTGGGCCCTGCCGCCCTGGGCCCCAGCACATGCACGTATCCATGCCCCGGCCCGCGGCTGCCCCCCGAGCAGGCGAGTGTACCTGGGGAGGCCCCCGAGAAGGGATGCCGAGGCACACGGGGCGGGGGGCTCCAGACGTGCAGACCCCACAGTCCAGGGAAATCCCGGGAGAAATGGTGAGAGCAGCCGCAGAGCCACTGAGAACCGTGAACTCACGTCACCGTCAGTTTAAAACAGGAAATGTCGAGCTGTCCCCCACCTGAGAGGGCATCGGCGCCAACCCAGGGGGACTGTTCCCACGACAGACGCTTCCCTTCTGACCCCATGTACCAGTCCCTGGGCTTGGGGGCCCTGGGGAGAGAGGGGCCACTTCCTGTCCCCCAAGACCCGCTCCAGCCGGGGCTCCTGCAGACACAGGATCAGACCGGAGGAGGGCACAAGGCTCTCAGGGGACACCCAAGGGCCGGGACTTGCCTGGGAGCTTACTGTTCGCACGACAAACCTCTACTTCCTGAAGCACTTACCGCACGACGGCCCCACAGTGCGGGATACATGCGAAAACCAGAGGCCGGGGAGGCCGACACGGGATGTCACTTGTAGGAGGCAGCGCGGCCGCCAGGCAGCTTGAGGGCACCGGGGCACTGGCCGGCCCTCACCCCTCACCCTGGGCCCGGCGCCGACGGCAGAGGCCTGAGCGGGGCACCCACATGCACCACAGCTGGGACAAGGTGCAGGGGTGGGGGGAGGGCAGGAGCCCCAGGGTGGTGCGGTGCGGCCCGCCTCTGGGCAGGGAGGCAGTCGGCTCGCTGGGCGTGCGCCCCTGGAGGTGAGTTTGCCCGTGGCTGGCGGAGGGCCCTGGCCCCCAGGAAGGCCTGGAGGCGTGGAGGGCAACGGTCGGCGCTCGGCGGGAGGAGGACTGCGGTGAGGGCGGGGAGGCTGCACCCCGGCTGGCACACGGCCCCCTGGCCCCTCCGAGGTGCTGGCGCGCAGATGTGAGTGAGGACGCAGCTACACGGGCACACACACAGATTGCACGTATGTGTGCACGCATAGATTCACAGGTGTGCACACACGCACACGCACACGTGTACAGATACACACAACATGCGTGCACAGATACGGATACATAGACGCGTGCAACAGACGGGCAAGCACACATGTGTACACACACGTAACTGTGCACACAAACGTGTGCAAGGTGTGCACATGCAGCGTGCACACGCGTGACACCCCCGGCAGCCCCTCTGTGCAGCTCTGCTTCCGCTGCCAGCGCCGCTGCTTCCGTCTGTGGGTTCTCACCGCGAGGCCGCAGAGCCGGGGACGAGGGTGCACTCCTTGGAGGCCCGGGTTTGAGTGTGAGCCTCCTCCCTGGGCCTTACTTTCCGTGTCTGTGGCCTGGGGACGCTGGCATTTCGGGCACAGGTTGCGGGAGGGGTTGAGTGTGCTCCCACGGGCAAGGGCTGGTCCTGGGCCATGCAGCGGTGCCACCCGGTGTTTGTGCTCTGGGACCCAGGAGTGGGGCGCTGGGCTCCTGAAGCAGGGGGGCGCTGTTTGGGGGGGTTCCTGGGCCGGCAGGCGTCACTTCCCGGAGTGGGCACTGTGTTCAGCCCCCCGGGAGCCCCTCCACGCTCTCCTCCTTGAAGCCAGGCCCTCGAGGGCCCACCCACTGTGGACCCCACACATTCTGAGGGGCGTTTGGAGAATGTCTGGCCAAGGTCCCCGTGAGTTAAGGACTTTGCCCCTGGACCCTGGTTCGGGGACAGTCGGCCCAGCCAGCCCCGAGGCACCTGATTCACTACAGGGAACTCGGTCATCTTGCCCCCAAGCTGGAGGGTGGCCAGCTTGAGGCCACCGTGCTGTCGGGCAGGAACCAGGCTGCAGGGGCAACCCCCTCTCCAGGCTGAGCCGGAAGCTGGCGTCCCCCACACAGCCCGTTGGGGCAGCAGCCCGTGCAGCAAGGCAGCTGCCCACCCCTGGCCCGGCCTGCCCGATGCAGCCGACAACGTGGCCCAGGGGCTGGGAGCGGCTGGGACTCACCGACGGGGCGGCTTGGGCAGGCAGCACCCAGGGCCGTGCTCCCATTGCTAATTGCAGAGTCTTTGGGGTTTTCCTGCCACTCTGGGCATGGACTAGCCTGACGTGTGGGTGACCCCCTCCAGGGAGGCTGGGAACAGGCGGTGAGGAGCCACTTGGTTTGGGGCTAGAGTTTCCTTTTTGGGGTTGCGGCTTCTTTACTGCTCTCGGCCCCCCAAAGACACAGAGACCCGGACGGCCCAGGGCAACTGGAAGCAGCTCTTCCCAGACCAGGTGAGCCGTGAACCTCCTTACTCTTGTCTTTATTATGTTCATTCATCCAGGAAACACATGGTGCCCCGAGAGTGGGGGGGGGTGAGCCCCGCTGCAGGGGCGGGGGCTGCGGGGGGTGAGGTTCCAGGAGCACCAGCCGCCCTCCTGCCCAGCCCCAGTCTCAGTGGGCGAGAGCCGCACGCACAGACCGTGTGGGTTTGCTCCACAGTCGGGGGTGGTCCCGCGGGGCTGCGGGGCTGGGGCGGGCGGGGGCCTGCGTGGGGACACGGCCCGAGGACACGGCCCGGCAGGTCTGGGGTCGGGCCACGAGGAGGGCGCGGCGCCGCCGTCCGGGGTGAAGCTGCTCACCTAAGAGCACCAGTCACGGACGGGTCCCCTCCTGCTGGTGTCCAGTGGCATCTGCCTCTGGCCCGGCTTGGGGACAAGTCAGCTCTTCCTGCTGACACTGAAGACGACCGCGTAGTTGCCCGAGGGAGTCGGCGGGGGTGGGGGGCGGGCGCGGGGGGCTGCTTCATGCGGGGTCCAGACTCTTTTGGCCTTAGAAGCAAGTGTCGGCATAGGTGTTGGGCCGGGCGGGTCCAGGACCAGCAGGGGAGGAGCAGGGCACGGTGTGGGGGGCGCGTGGACGTCCAGTCGTCTCGGCAGCCTCGGATCTGACCCCAGGGCTCCGTGGGTCTGTCCGGCCCCCACTTCCCTGGCCCCGTGTGTGCACAGTGTGTGCTTCGTGCATGTTTGAGGAGCACCCATGTCGCTTTGAGCTTCCAGGTCCGTCGTGGCTGATGGAGGGGGGGGGTCCCACCCCCAGGCCTCCTCTGCGGCCTGATTCCGGGACCCCGAAGAAGTCCTTTAACTTTCCTGAGCCCATACCACAGGTGGTGCAGGCACGATTCCCTTCGACGAGCGGGGCCTGCTGCGGGCTCACCTGGTCGCTGCTCTTCTCCTGCCACTGTCCTCATCTCATCCCTGTTCCCCGCGAGCTCCAGCCTGCAGTGTTTCCAGGGAGATCCCGCAGCCGCGTGAAGGGACGGGCTTCAGCTTCACGTTCACGCAGCGACCGGCGCGCAGCGTCCACCGCAAGCCCACGCTCTGCGTGTCCTGTTCCTCAGCCACAGGGCTCTGCGGCTCAGGGTGGGGGCTCGTGGTCCCTCCTCCCACGATCCTGCTTATCCCTCCTGGGGTGGAGGCCTATGGCCACCCCAAGTACGTGGACTTCAGCGCAAGGTCACTGGGTTCCCCAGGGCTGCCCTCCTCTCCAGCACCCTGCTCGACTCCGCAGCTCAACCCTCCCTCCCCCTGTGCCCCCGCGGGATTTGCATACAGGTGCCCCTGTCTGGTGCAGCTGAAGGGCTGGGGGGGCTCAGCAGCAAGGGAGCACAGGTGGTGGGACAAAGGCCACTAGCAAAGTGGGTTTTATTTCCCTGCCTCCTTCTCGTGGCTGTGGCCTCGCTCCCGGGCCGGTGGGGGAGGCGGGCTCTTATGCTCGGGGCCTCTGGGGAGCCCTTGTTCCGCCATCAGCTCCCCGGAGCCTTGCTTGGCCTCGGCCTCGGCCCGCCTGAGCTCAGTTCCTCATCTACAGCTGAGCCGACGGGGGCGTGGGAGCCGCCTG
Organism: Urocyon cinereoargenteus; assembly: GCA_032313775.1. Classification (NCBI taxonomy): domain Eukaryota; kingdom Metazoa; phylum Chordata; class Mammalia; order Carnivora; family Canidae; genus Urocyon; species Urocyon cinereoargenteus. The sequence goes on along the minus strand of JAVLSZ010000026.1, from coordinate 48,856,521 downwards.
CAGGGCCCAGGGCTGAGGCCCGAGGCGCCGTGCGCACCTGCACGAAGGTGCCCCACGAAGGTGCCCCACGAAGGTGCACGGGGCTCCCTCCAGATGGGCCTCCATGTCCCTGTGCTCTGGAGTGTTTTTTATATCAATCCAGCAATTACCTAGTGAATAGTCCAGCTGTGAAAGGGTTGAATTTTAAAAAGTGAGTGCTGGGCCCACATCCCAGTTCTGAGCTGCGTTGGCGGGTCTTGGCGTCCTAACAGCCTGGAGCCCCGCGGGTCCGGGCGTCTCACTCCCGGAGCCTCAGGACGTTCTGCTTACCAACTTGCTGAAGGCTGGGGAGGTTGCGGGTCTCACGGTACCTGCTTTCTGCTAGCTCGGGCCCTGTCCTGGGGCGTCTCGCACACCCCTTCCCCAGCCTGGGCTTCCGGGGCCGAGGGCGGCTGCGTGCTCTTGGCCTGACCCTCCGTCCTACACGTGCGGATGCTGGCAGCTGGGCTGGGGTCCATGTTGTTATTCAGGCCTCTGGTTGCACATGGGGTTGCCTTGCCTGGATGTGCTCAGGGCTGTGTGTCAAGTAGCTGGGGGGACCCAGGGGTCTGGGCTTCAGGGCCGTGGCGGCAGATGCTCTTGGTGGCCGCAGTGAGCCTGTGTCCAGCTCGGGCTGTAGCCTCCCCCACCTGCTCTGATCTGCACTAGGAAACCTGATGCATCTGTCTCCTTTCCCCTATTCACAAACCCACCCGCCCCCATCCGCACCCGCCCCCCCCATCCCCTATCTGTCCCCATCCCCGTATCCCCCATCTTCCCACTCCACCCCATCCTCCCTCCCTGCCCCATCCCCCATCCGTCCACCCACCCCCACCAGCTCCCCACTCACCCACCTACCCATCAGTCCATCCACCTCTCTACTCACCCACACGTCCATCCATCCTCCATGCCTCGCTCATCCGTCACTCCACTCATCCATCCATCATCCATCCACCCCCCACCCGTGCGTGCATGCGGTCAGGGATGGCAGGGTTGGGGCTCCGAGGAGTCTGGGCTATTGGCTATTGATCGGCTCATTGTAGTCTCATCCAGGAGGTTCAGGCTGTGCGTGCGGGTGGGAGGGCTGCACAGGGTTCGGACCTTTCCAAGCTGCTCTTACCTGCAAGGCTGGGGTATCTAGAGGTTGAACTTGTTGCAGCCCAGGAAGAGGTGAGGCCTCGGGGCCCTGGGCGGCGCTGGCAGGGGTGGCCGGGTTCTGGTGGGCGGCGCTGGGCTGAGCAGGCCTGAGCCCCGAGGCCGGCGCCCCCCTGGCTATGGGTGGGTGTCCTTCAGGCATCTGTGCTGCCCTTGGGCCCTTGCGGCCTTGCTCATGTCCCCAGCAGGTGCTCCCTGCTCACTCCAGCGCCGGGACGCTTCCTCACCAGAGGTTCCCTGAAGATCCGTTTCCCAGGGAGCTCCCACTCGAGGAAGGTGCCCCTGAGGCCTCTCTGTGGTGCAGGGGGCCAGACGCGGGCCCTGCCTTCGCAAGTCAGGAGCAGCAGCGTTGGATTGTAGGGCCCCCTGCATGCAGGTGCGTGGACCCAGCAGAGATGGGGTGGCCCCGCTCCTCCTCCCAGGGGCTGGAGCTGAGGGTCAAGTAGCCAGTAGCCTGGCTCCCTGGTGGGTTGCTGTTTGTCGGGATGACAGGACCGGTTCCCACGCCACTGGCTCTGCCGAGGGCCCCAGCTGCCCTGTCCCCCGTCTGGGCTCTGGGGCCCCATTTGGGGTGGGAGGCCCTGGTCCCCTCTGGCCTCTGCCCAGGCCTGGGGGTGAGACTGGACGCTGACAGTTTTGCCTCTTTGCTCCTTCACCCACCCAGGAAGCTGTTGCTGTCACGTCCAGAGGGTGGTGTTGACCCTTAGCCTCAGTGCCGCGCCCCCCCCCGGGTCAGCCTGGCCTGGGCTTTAGCTTGGGCCTCCCAGGATGGGGTCTTGGAGGGGGTCCTTCTCCCAAGGGGCCAGGCTGCTGTTCTCAGCCCCCAGCCTGTGGCCAGCCAGGACCCACTGGCTCAAAAACCTGTCCCTGCTGCAAAGGTGTTTCCCTCCTGGGACTCTGCTGGGGCGCTCCCCTCCCCAGGAAGGGACGTGGCGGGCTGTGCTCTCGTGGCCACTAATGAGCAGACGCCACGACCCAGCCTGCCATGGCAACGCCCGCGGCTCCCTCTCCGCCGGGCTCTGGGCAGCTTGATCTCTGAGGCCATCTGTTCTGAGAGCAGAATTCCAGAGCCATTTAAACAGAGCCCGGGGCAGGGCAAGGAGCCGAGCCCTCTACCCTCCCACGTGTGTGCACACGCTCGAGAACACACGCACACCACACGCACGCACACGCATGCACGCACAGGCGGATGGGGCATGGCCCCCCAGGGTGCACGGACGCCGAGAGGACAAACTCGGGGGGCCCTGTGCCCACTTCCTCCGGGGCCGGGCGGCCTGTCTCCTTCGGAGCCCCTCCAGCCCCTTTCCTCCACCGCCCTCGCCGGCTGACCTCTGCCTCAGTTCTCCGCCTTTGTCCCTCCTTCATCCCCACACCGTCTCCTGTTTTGCTCGTGGACATCTGTCCCTGTGTCCCATCGCCTGGACCCGGGTCTCAGCCCTGCCCCACCTCTGCCCTCACCCCCCAGCTGTCGTCTTCTCGCCTTCTCTGTCCTCAGGAGGCTTCTGGTCCTGGTCCTGGACCTCGAGTCTGGACACGTGTGCTCCCAGCTCCCTTTCCTCCCCTCCTCCGCCCCAGGATGGCCAGGGGTGGGGGGAGCTGTTGGACTCTGCTGTCCGCTTCCTGGGCCCCCCGACTTGGGGTGGCCTGGCCATGGCTTGCACCGCGACCCCTCACGGTCCCAGTTGTTCCCCAACCCTAACCCTAACCCCTAATCCTAACCCTGGCTCAGTGGTGGAGCATGGGACTCGGTTCTCCAGGCGTCTAGCGCTGGCACCTGCGTAAGTCTCCACCAGGAGGGTACCTGTGGCAGGGCTTCCTCGGGTCGGAGTGCTGTGCTCAGTGCTGTCCTGGTTCTGGCCCAAGAGAGGGAGGCTCAATGGTGGCACAGAGCCTGGGAGAGCCTGGGGTGACAGCTGTCACAGCTCTCGCAGGGGTCCTGGAGGTCGCGTGGGCTCCTGGGCTGGTCCCTGGGCACAGGCCCGGGGGGTGGGGCGGCGGAGGAAGCTCAGTGACCCCCCCACGGCCCCTCCGGCCTTCGGGGAATACAAGCTTTCTCACCTGACTCTGAACTTGTCCAAGTGGTCTTCTCATGGGATGGGTTACAAGGCTGTTGGGTCTCAGTAAAGGGATCAGCCCCCGCGTTCCCACACTCCCCTCGTTGTGACCTTAAACAGCCAGTCTCAATGAACTACACCCAAAGAGTGTGTTTTCCCGGAATTGGGGTCCTGATGGTCTCCGTGGTGCCAGGAGGGAGCTTCCAGGCTTCCGGGGGGTCTCCGAGGTTGCGAGGTCACAGGCTGTGCGGGGGTCATTAGTCGGCAGTGACCAGCAGCCAGTGTGTGGGCCCCTCTGAGGACCCCGGGGAAGGCCCCCTCCCCGTCCCTTTGACAGACGAGGAAACGGAGTGGCTCACCGGAGGTCACAGCCGTCAGTGCAGGTGAGGGGCCGGGACAGGCCTGGGGGGCAGGGGCACGGCCCACTCTGCCTCAGTAGCCCCCGTGCCGCCTGCCGCCCGCCCTGCGGCCTCGGCTCTGCCCACCTCCCCACACCTTCACTGGCTCTCAGCACCACCTGTGCCCAGATGCCTCACCGTGTGCTTCCAGCCTGGTCTTGGTCCTGAGCCTCGGATGGAGCCCACGTCCCGGGGACAACAGAGCTGCCCGTCCCCGCCGCCCGCTCCGGCAGCTCCACCGCTCAGTAGGGAAGCACCGTCCTCCCATGGCCCAGGCTACAGCCCTCCCAGCCCTCGCACAGACCCTCGCGGCCCGACCTGGGCCCTCTTCCCCTTGGACCACCTGCCTGTGCACTTGTCCTCGTTGGCCTCATTGGAGGGATCCCCGGAGGTGACGCAGGGTCACAGGGCCGTGGGGAGAGGGCATCTGTCCCACAGCCTATTCCTCAGCTTGCAGGGCAGGCCCTGAGTGCCCCGCACCCCGCTGGCCTGAGCAGACAGCTGGTCTTCACCACCACAGCCAGGGTCTGTGACGGGAGACTGGGAGTTCCTTTTCTCTACTCCGTCTCCCAGGAGGCCAGCCGTGAGGCCTTCTGCTCTAGAGGAATGCTCTGGCGACACGGGGCTTCATCTGCCCCTCTCCCCTTGCAGGGGTCCATGCCTGGGGCCCTACAGAGCCTGGACAGCCCCACCCGGGCCTAGCTCCCAGCTGGCCTTGGATCTGTGAACACAGGCTCTTGTTGTGGCCTCAGCTGCCACACAGCACACCCAGGCCCCCACCTGTGAGGGGTAGAGCTGGGGATGCAATGGGTGCCTCCTAAGGAGGCGACACCTGAGTTGCCCCAGGGTGAGTGGGGGCTTCCTCCCAGCATTGGGGAAGTCCAGGGGAAGGGATGGCCAGACTCGAAGCTGGGAGGTCCGGTCATCCCGAAAGGCCTCCTCCACCCTCCACCCTGCACCCTGCACCCTCCACCCTCCACCCTCCACCCGACCCTTGCCCTCCCCACTCCTGGCCGGGGGAGCAGCTGGAGGTCCAGACCCACATTCTTCCCTTGGAAATATCCCCAGCAGGTTCCACCTTCTTAACCGTCCACCTGTCTCTCACCTTCCTGCAACCCTCCCCCAAGCCTCCCCACCTGGGAGGCAGGTGGAAGGCCGTGGTTTGGGGGCACAGGGGCCTGGGGGAGGGCTCCTCAGACCTGATCCCACCCCACCCCGTGCAGACTGGTCTCCCCCCAGGTTTCTGGCCTGACTTTGCCTGGAGTGCCTGGAAGAGGCAGGGAAAGTGGGAGGAGGAAGGGGAGCGGGGAGGAGGGGAGAAAGAATACAGGGGGAGGGGCAAAGTGGGAGAGGGGAGGAGGAAGCGTCTTGGAGAAGAGCCCCTCCCCGCCCTCATTTGTCCCCTAGTGAGGAGAGGCTCTGTCTTTGCTTTTCCCCACCTGCAGGTGGGGCTCATTGTCTGGGGTCTCGGGCCCATTGTGTGGGGAAGGGAGCCTCATTGGCAGGGCATCAATTTGTGATTATCTGCTCCCGGGCCCCGATTGGCTGACGAGAAGGAGCCTCCCCAGAGCCCCGGGACACAGAACTTTGTGTGGCAACTTTTTACCGCATGATGTGACTGTGTGTCCAGGCTTCGGAGTGAAGGTGTCCCGCCCAGCCAGGATGACGCTCTGCGGGACCTTCCTGGGTGCGTACCTCTCCCCAGCCCTGCACACCCCTCCCTGGGCCTGCTCACACATTGCTGCCCGGACACCAAAGGGACTAATTAGCTGTGTGTCCGTCAGCACCCAGTGTTCTTTTCTGGGCAGCCGAGGAGGTGATAGACACATGCTGCCTCCTGAGCGAGGCCAGGCTCTTTGGCCCGATGCCTCTCCCTCCAGCTGACTGTGTGGCTTGCAGAGCTGTCAAGGCGGCCCTGCTCGCTCGCTCGCTCGTGGGCTTGCCTTCCAAGGTTGAAGGTGAGGACAGTGGGTGGGGGTGCCCAGACGCAGGGCCGCCGCGAGGCCTGGGAGAGGTGGGATGGATAGACGGCACGTGTGTGTGGTGACCGACGTGCACCTGCGACTCGCTGTGGTGAAGAGGCTTTGGCTGGCACGGCTGCTGTTTGGGTTCCCAGCACGTGCAGAGTTGCGTGTGCCTGTGCGTGTGCGTGTGTCTGAAACATTAACACGGTGTTAGGGCAAGAGTCAGTGTGTGAGCCCCGCAAAGTCCTCCCAAACGTGCGTGTCTGAGTACGTGTGTTCACACCGTGTCAGAGGGTTGGTATGTCTGATGTCCCAGCATAAAACCATCTCACAATATGGCCCAGTGTGTGTGTGTGTGTGTGTGTGTGTGTGTGTGAGGCTCACAACCTAGCAAGTGTGAGACAGGCGCACAGAGTCAGCCCAGGGTGTTGGTGAGAGGGGCTCTCGGTTTTGTTTGCTCCATCTGCCAGAGCCTGCCTGGGGCAGCGGCCCCCTCGCCCTCAGCTGTTCCTATACAATATTAATGCTGACCATCTCGGCTCCGCACACAACGGCCCTAATTGTCGTCTGCAGCTTTAAGGCGGGCGCCCATCTGCAGGGAAGCTTTCAGAAGGAAACAAGAAAACTCTCACCCCCAGCTGGTCACCGGAGAAGGTGCCAATTACAGATGCAGAAAGTTTAGACCAAAATTACTTGAAAGAGTTTTTATGAAGCAAATGAACTGACACTTGGAATGTCTGTGCGCAGATTTGCACAAGTAATTACATTTTATTTGAAATGATCTTACCCGCGCGAAGCGATCATTAAGCCTGCTTCCCCCCGATTCCCACAAAGCGCTTCCTTAGCAAGTGCTGCGGCCGCAAGTTTGGTTTTGCAAATCCGCCTCTCGCCTCCCCGTGTGGGGTTCGGGGGACCCTCGCGTCCGCTCGGCCGAGTGGTTCCGCTGTGTGTCTCCCACACGTAAAAGCCACGGGCCACTTGCCTACCGATTTTTGTGAAATAAAGCGTAAAGGAACAACGTACCGCATTCTTAGTTACGGAAAAGGAAATACTTTAGGACGACAAAGATCCTGACGGCTTTCCACGCTGCCCGAGGAAGTTTCGGGGGACACCTCGCCGCCGTCAGGGGCCAGCGGGGCGGGAGCGGGGCTGGGGATGGCCTCGGGCCGCCGAGCAGCCGCCGCGCGGGGACAAAGGGCCGGCGCCGGGGAGGGAGGGAGCGCTGTCCGAAGTGCTGATCAGGCCCGGCAGGCGCGGCCGCACCCGAGCCCCGCTGGAGCGGGAACCCGAGCCCCGCAAGCTGCCCACGGAGCCACCCCTGCTCCTGGCCTGTAACCCCTCTTTGTTCTCTAGATGGAGTCGGCTAAAGATTGTGAACCTTTACTCATCAAAACCCATCTTCTGAAACGGCTCATTCAGCTGTAACCTCCCCGTGGGGGCTCCCGGGGCTTCTCCCCAGGTTCTCGGAACGGGCACCGATTTGACATTTCCGGGCACATTCAGAAACGCTTGCCCGAGCAGCCTCGGGTGGAGCCCGAAGGGCCCCTTCGCGACCACGGAGCCACACACCTCGGGAAGCTGTGCTTGCTCAGTGGGGGAGGTGTGGATGCTGAAAGGCAGAGGTTTGCACAAATACGATTTATGTTACCTGGAAGACGAGCTATGCAGCACCAGGGCTCTTTGTGGCACATACTGCTCTCTGTCTCCCTGTTGTCGCTTCTGTTGGTTGTTGTTTCCTAACTTTGACTGTCACGTATCTGAACTAGATACTTTGATGAAACACTGGGTATTGTTGGGGGATACGGCTGATTCAGCACCGGCCCTCCCTCTGATTCTATCTTCCTGGCGGAACAATGGCGTGCAGGGCTGCCTCAGCCTGCAGCCTGCCGATAAGAGTTTAATAGAATTTCTGAATGCCAAAGGTTTGGGATGTAAACTATCCCAGCGCTCACCGCGTGTCCAGAGGAGAGAAAATGGCTTTTCAGGAGGGCTCTCCACTGAATATGTCCTTCTATGCTAATGCATATGAGCTCACAAAAGAATAAAAACAATGCTAGGCAGTCATTGTAGGAGCCTCAAACTGTTCTCATTTGACTAATTAATATTTCATCCTCGGTTTGACCAGCAAATGCTTGCGTTTATTTCCTTTTACTCGCTCTAACGGAGTGCCCCGTGCACATCGTGCATTTTGTTTGTTGCGAAGAACGTGTGTGTGTGTAAGGACCGAACATACTTGCTTTTAGGGCCCAGCTCGGGGGTTTGCATGCGATGTGGGATGCAGCCCACATTGGTAAAGATGATCGCTCGTGTAAGAGTTTCAGCTGATTTTCAAAACATGCTTTCTTAGAGGAAGCTAAATGTTTTAAGCCTTATTCGTGCTTTCCGTGGCCTGAGCCGGTTCGTGCTGATTATGTCGGGGGCGTTGTGCCCTCGCAGAAAGTAGCGGGCAATGATGTTTACCCAGTTGAAATCTCTGCCCTGAACTTCGTGGGGCCGGCCTGGCCACTCTCCACGGGCGCCTAAATCCCGGCCCGCGTCCTGTCTCACTGTACAGTGTCTGACAACCTGATGACGATGACGATGGGCGCTCCCTCGCCCGACTTACGAGGAGGAAAAGGCAGTTGGGACAGTGAGCAAGAATAGCCCGGCTCCTGGGTCCGCGCACGGAGGAGGTTCCTACGTTTATCCCCGAACGTGGAAAACAATTCGGTGACTTGAAGAGTAGGTGGGCAGTTCCATTGTGTGTGTGTGTGTGTGTGAGTGTGATGCCTTTTCCTCCTCTCGATTTTCATTGGGTAGCTCCTTGCAGCAGTTTACAAAGACTCAAAAAGACAGCAGAAAACTTGAGCCGTGTGTCTTTCCCTCTGACCGGGGAAACTTAGTGGTTTTAGGGCATAGAGTACTTGTGCCCACGATCTCTCTGCGAGGATTTTATTATTTTAAAGCCTAAACCAAAAAGAAAAACGTGTGATGAAAGGCGGATATCTTTTTTTCCTGATCTATTCTTTGTGCGTATGACTTTATTTTTGGGTCTGTGGCCATAGACACCTTTTATGAACTTTTAAAAAAAATACATGCATAATCCTTTTAAGTCACTGATCCTTGAACATGCAGATGAACCACTATGCAACCCCCCCTTGTTCATCTGAGTAATAAATTCCGCAGTCCGTTCTTTATGATGGTAGGTCATATTCCTAACCACCAATAAATATTGTAAAGTACTTTCGCTGCAGCCGTGCTAACCCGGGGCATCTGTCATTCCGGTTGCTGCTATTAGGAATTATTGGACTGAACCACTGGTGGAGACAGCACAGGGGGGTGAGTATGGCGGTTGTGACGCTCTCTGCCCTTTTGTGTGTTTTGCATTAAAAAACCCCAATCATGCGGCATATTAATTATGATTCAGTGTGGGCAAACGCAGGCACCCTCTGTTGGCTGATGCTTGGGGCAGGAGACAGGGTCTCTGCCGGCCTGGGCACCTCTCACTTCCCAAGTCAGCAGATCCATCTTTCTGATGCTATACTGTAAATTTATTTCACCTCGGAGAGTAAACAGATATATTGGAGCCCCAAGGGTTCATGGGTAGCGTATTTACAAAGGAGCCTCTCCGCCAGCCCGTGCCACCGCTGCTAATGAGAGCGGTCATTAAGTAAATGAGACGTCGCCTTTAGCTGGCTTAGGAGTCGCACACTAAAGGGAGAAGATATTTAATTGAAACCCGCACACAGGCTTCCCCACATGTGACCGCGGTGAGGGAGGCAGCTGCCTCCCCTCCCCCGTCCACCCTGCACCCCCCATGTAAATTTCATGATTGCTTTCCGTGATGTCATTTTGAAGGAGGACAGACAATAGCTGTGGGGAAAGGTAAGTCCGTGTTCTGCTCTCTCGCTGACAAAGGCAGATCTCCAAGTGCTTCCCCTTGGACCGAGGCAGGGAGAGGGCGCGCGAGCAGAGTGCATTTCTAAGATGAAGGCTTTCTTTGCAGGAAAAGCAGGTCGGGGGATGGCTTTTTAAAGCTGCTCTGTTGGACCGAGGCTGCCTCCTCCTGCCGGGTCTGCCCGTGGCTGTTTTCCTTCTCTTTTTCTGTCCCTCCCCGGCTTGTTCACGCGCCCGGCCTCTCTGAGAGCCCAGTAGACAGGTAGTGCGTCTGACGGAAAAGACATTGGGGGGACCGTGTACCCGGGCACGAAACTTTATGTGCATTTCTGGAAGAGGAACACGGACACCGCTGCGGCCGTGGGACCCCGCAGCGATGTGGGGGGGAGGACACCGCCTCCTTAAGTGGAAGACCGCCCTGGAGCGGGGATCTCAGAGTCGGTGCCGCGCGTGAGCCCCCCGTCCAAGACACGGAGGAGAGATGGTCATGTGAGCATTTTGTCTTTGCGTGGCACGTATTTCTAAACTTAAGGAGCAGCATTTAGGGTGCATGTGTCTGTGGGATAGGCGCGCAGAACTAGACGCCGGCTGCCGCTCTCAGCTGCTTTTCCTGCTGTGATGGGGTCACAAGTGTGGGGATTTATAATATTAGTGTAACTGGGTTTGTGTATTTCAAACTAAAAATCAGGCCGGCCAGGAACATGGCACGAGCCTTGCACAACACAATGCCGCTGCCTGCGGGGCGATGCGTTCCGGGGCCGGGGACTTTGTTCCGTCCTGTGGATTCACTTCCTTCTTTGTGAATCAGGAAATAAATAAGCCTGCGGTGGCCCTCGCGTTGAGCTGGTGGGTCCTCGCCGCGAGGGTCCGACTTACTGGCTTTGAGTCGCTGAAGGGCTGCTCTGGTCTCAGGGCCAGCTTTGCGTCAGCGGACATCATTCCCGGTCCGGCTGGGTATGTAATTTCTGAAACAAAACATCAGAGAGGTGTGCCTGGCGGTGTCACACTGTGTCACTCTCACAGTGCTAATGACAGTGATGATTATTATTATCCTTTTGGGAGAGGGAAGTGAAGAATTTCGCCCCAGTGGTCTAAACAACCACAACCAGACATTACAGAAACCCGGGGACATCTCTGCGGCTCGTGGCTGAGCGAACAAAAGGCAGGAGGAGTGTTGGGACAAACCTGGGCGAGGTGAGCCTCGGTCTTGGCGAGAGGCTGGACCCTGCGTCTTCGATGATGCCGGCAGGGCCTGTCCTGGCCTCACCCCAGCCCGGGGAGAGGGGTGTCCTCGCCTGGGGCTGGGCGGGCGCTGGGGAGAGGCCCAGGCTCCCGGCCACCGGGGCTCCCTTCCCATTGGTCCTGGCTGTGATTATCACCTCCTTCCATATGGCCCTTTAATTAATGGTAAACAAAAGAGTGGGAGAGCGGAGATTGGAGTTTGTGGTGCCAGCGGGGAGGGTGTCACCAACAGGCAGGACTCAGCCTGTCTCCCCGGAGTCGTTCGCCCTGCGGAGGGGGCCGGTCGGGGTTTAGAGGCAGGCGGCTCCGTCGTGACCCCTTGTGTGTCCTGGAGCTGGAGACTGAGGCCTCTGTAAGTGCCCCCGCCCCCCGCCCCTGGGTACTCCCCCACCGCACAGGCGCTTACGGACCCCGGGGGGCTCAGCAGGGGCTGTGAAGAGTCTGACACGGAGGCCTTCCCATCCTGGAAGCACCTGGGCTCTGGCGTCCTTGGGCCTGGGAGCTCACCAGCTCAGGGGGGCTGCTCGTCCAACGTGCAGCCCAGGGGCCCTGCGTGACCCTGAGGCACTGTCCGCAGGTTGGGCAGCCCCAGTATTCAGAGCCGATTCTCCGGGCGCTCTTGGAAGACTCTGGTAAGGGCAGCTGTCACACGTCGGCAGGAGTGCTCCAAGGAGAAGCTGCGGGCAGAGCCCTCGGGGCTGCAAAGTTGCTCTGCCCTCCGGCTGGGCGCTGGGTCAGGTCACAGCAGTGCCCGGAGGCCTCAGGAGAGCACTCGCTGGGCATCAGACCTGCCCAGGAGCAGGGACGGGCAGCTGAGCGACAGCAGGGCAGGTTCTCACTGGAGGTTGGCCTGCTGCCTGGCCCTGGCCGTGGGGGGCACTCCCGCTGGTGCTGCCCAGAGCCCGGGCCCCTCCTCTCTGGGTCCCATGTCCTCTGGCCTGGGGTCACTGAAGGGGTCCTGGAGGACATGGGTGGCTCTGTGTGAGCAGGGGGGAGGCAGGGAGGACCTGCGCTAACTCTGGTTGGGGAATGGAGCTGGGCCAACCACCCGCCTGGGTGATGACAGCAGAACAAGGTTCCTCAGACTGACAACGTGCCCCCTGATGGCGGGGGGGGGGGGGCCTGGGGGCGCTGAGCTCCTCCTGGATGGACTCCCTGCAAGAGGCATGTCTGCTGGGTGAAGAGTGAGCAAGGCCTGGGAGCCGCCCGGACACCTTGGCCAGCCTGGGCCTGGAGCGCACTGGGAGGCTGGGCCGAGGTGTGTCTGCTAGGCAGGCGGGGATGTCGTTGTCACCTGATCCGGGGCAGGCAGGGCACCGGGCAGCCAGTCAGACGTGCACGTTACTCCGGCATATTGGAAAGACAAGCCCCGTGCCTGCGTTGGCCTGGAAGGCTCATCCCAGATCCCGCTGCGGTTGGCTTCAGACGGGGCCTGGCTCAGGCCCCTCCCTCCACCCCCCAGCTTCCAGACCCTCCCTCTCTGCTCTTTCCTTGCGAACTCACTCATGAATAAACCAGAATTTGGATGTAATTTTAACGGGAATTCTGTGGTGTTGAGTTTACAGGAAAACCAGCTTTGGGAGATTAGTCAGCCCGAAAAGTGCTGCTTCCCAGGAGGGCCGAGCAGAGCCCCGGGTCCTGCCCCCCGGAGGGCTTGTGCCTCCCGGAGACCCCAGGGCCCGTCCTCCCCCGGCCGCACCTCAGCCCCAGGTCTTTTATGAACGGCTGGATTCTCCCGAATGTCCCTGAAGAAAACCCTCCAAACAGAACGAGAGGGATGTTTTTCACCTGACTTGAAATGCTTTTTAAGTCTCAGACTTCCATCGAGCTCACTTCGCAAAGAGACTGATCCTTGCAATTGGTGTCCTTTTTATCAAGTTTCACGCCTTTCCCATCACTGGCTCACGCAGTCGGGAGCAAAGGCGCTTTCCTTGCGAGAGTAGGGGCTTCACCCATTGTTTCATCCCTCTTTCCTTTCAAAATTCTCACTTAAAAAAATGCAGTGTTATTTCAATCAAACGGAATGAAAAGAACTCAGTTCCAATCCGCGGTCGTCGGCCCAGGGCTTGGAGAGGTCGCCAAGCAGTGACGGGTGTCCCAGGCCCTCCGGTCGCCTTCAGAGGGGCCCTGGGAACGGGAAGGGGGCGGTTTGCCGCCGGGGTCGCTTGGAGTTGGTGTGCCGGGGGTCGTGGCCGGGAGCAGGGCCAGCGCGGCGGGTGCGCACGGCGCAGGCCCTCCAAGGGCTGGCTGCCCGGTCTTCCCGGGTCCCTCAGGGTGGTGGGCAAGGTGCAAAAGTGTGCGTGTGATCTGGATGGTGGGAGGAAACGCGGACGCACCATATGGTCGGAGTTGCTGACAGATTAGCCTGCCGGGCTCCCACCTCGCCCTCACGCCTGGCTTCACACCTTGATCATGTTCGACATCGGTCTGAGGGCGCCGCCAGAAGCCATCTGCGGCCTCTCCCTTTTTCCCATTTTGTTGCCTAAAAACTACACATTAGGGGGTTAGCACCAGGGAGAGGGTCCCCGGAGCGCAGGGGCAGCTCTGCGCCTGCCTGGGAGGGAGCAGGTCTCGGGAGGGCCCCGGACGCCTCTGGTGCCTCTTCGGAGGGTCCTACGGGCATTGGCGGGGCGCCCAGTCCTGGACTGGCAGCAGCTGACGCCTGGGTGTCAGGCCCTGGGTCGCGGTGCCCGAGACCCGCAGCTCTGCCGCCTGCCAGGGTGCACCCCTGATGCCTGGACGCTTCCGTCTCTGCACCCGCGGGACTTGCTGTGTTCTGACCGTGCCGTGCCTTCGGCCGTCGACCCGCGTGAGCCCAGGTGAGGCCGCCCGTTCTCCAGGGGCCTTCTGTCAACCCAGAGCGTCGCCTGGGACGTAAACAGGAGCTTGGGGACGCGGGTCCTCGTGGCCCTGGGCTTCCTGGGGCAGGGACCGCCCTAGGATCTCCCAGGCTGGGTGGTTCAAAGCCACCCGCTCAGTCACGGGAACTGCTAACTGAACAGTTAATTGGCGTGTTACTCATTGTTTTGCACGTGGAGCTGTGCAGTCAGGCTCGTATCCAAACTAAAGAGTGCCTCTTGCTGGTTCTTCTTTAATGGTCTGACTTTGTTCTGGCGAGATGGCTTAGGTTTCCGTGTGATCTAGTTTATGGACGTGAAGCCCAGGCCCCAACTCCAGCCTCCGGGGCTGCTTGGGCCTCTCGTGCACCGAAGCAGGTTAACGGGGAGGGTTCTCCTCCCCACAGCACACACCTGCCGGCAATTTCCACCATCCGTAAAGGGCCGTCCGCCTGACGTGTTCTCTCGTCCAGCAGTTTTGAGGCCGCCAGGGAGCATCAAGGCCTCCAGAAATCCCCCTGGAGGCCCCGAGGTACCGAAGTCAACACAGCCCAAAGGGAGAAGAAAGGTGGATTTGTTACTGGAACTGCACCTGGACAAGCTTTGTAAGCCTTGGGAGGGGCCCCGGCTTTGCCTGCCTGGCCGCTAATCACAGGTTCGGCTCCGGGTTCGGGACCTGCTGCTGTGTGGCCCTCCCGTCACGGCCCGCGTCCTGGCTCCCGCGCTCGGCTCGCAAGGCTGCGCCTCCGGGCTCTGGAGCACCCCGAGCGACCCTGGGGATGTGGGTGCGTCCTGGAGCACACTCGGACGAGCTGCGTGTTGGCCCGGGGGCTGGTGCTTCCCACCCCCCGTGCTCTGTGCCCTCCCCACGACGGTCCCCTCTTGCCCGAGTCACTTGCAGGCTGCACTGGTGCCTGCAGGAAGCATTTGTTTCCTCCAGGGCCTGTTAAGTGCCGGGCTCCGTGCACCGAGCGCCGTACACCCGGGCTGGGAAATCAGCATGTGCAGCACCCCAGTATTTCTAAGCTAAGGCCGGGGCGGGGGGGGGGGCTGTTGCTGGGCAGCGCTGCGAGGATGACGGCGGGCTCCCCCCACACCCGAAAATTGGGGGCGACTCTGAGCCCTGGAGCTGGGGCTACAATTAAACTCACCAGGGAACAGCTGCCTCCCGTCAGCCGCCTGGGGCTCGCCCATCTCCCCCTAAACAGGGATGCTTCCATTTCCTGCAGGGGGACCAGGTGGGATGTCAGAACTGTCCCCGCCCCCAGGGCCGGAGCCCCAGAGCTGCCTGGGCCCGGCAGGGCGTCCTTCGCCTGCTCTCCTGCCTGGTTCCCAGGGTGGCGGCCTGAGCGCCTGCTCCCTCCTGGACGTGAGGACAGACCCTGGAGGGCCCTTTAAGCAGATTAGTTCCATTCTGTTTGTGCAAGAGAGCCCATTCCAGGGGGTCACCCTCAAGAGCCGGGTAAGCGTGGCTGCAGAGGAGATGGAAGTGGTCCCTTTTCCTCTCCCCAGGCTGGACAGTTCTTGCTTTCTTTTCTTTTCTTTTAAAGATTTTATTTATTTATTTATGATAGACATAGAGAGAGAGAGAGAGGCAGAGACACAGACAGAGGAAGAAGCAGGCTCCGTGCAGGGAGCCCGATGCAGGACTCGATCCTGGGTCTCCAGGATCAGGCCCTGGGCTGAAGGCGGCGCTAAACCGCTGAGCCACCTGGGCTGCCCCACTCTTGTTTTCTTTTAAAGATTTTATTTCTTGGAGCGAGCAAGGAGAGAGAGAGAGAGAGAGAGAGAGAGAGAGAGAGAGCCTGTGCATGAGCGAGGGGAGGAGCAGACCAGAGCAGACTCCCCGCGGGGAGCCCGATGGGGACCCGACCCCAGGACCCTGAGACCATGACCTGAGCCCCAGGCAGATGCTTCACGCCAGGTGCCCATGGGCAGGACAGTTCTGACTCAGAAGGGAGTTTCGGGACTCAGGGATGAGAGGATTCCAGAGAAGGCCCCTCCCGACCTGGGGAGACCCCAGAGCCTACAAGGAGGGGCCCGGAGACGGAGACTGGCCCCCTGCTTCCTAGCCTGCTGACTGAGGCCCGAGCCGTCCGGTCCCTCCCACCACCCTCGTTTTTCTCTGCGTGCTCCTTGCGCCCAGGAGTGAGGCAGGTCGTCCGGGTGCAGCTGGTCTGAAGGCATCTGCACTTCTGGCTCAGAGGCAGGCCCGCGGGTCAGACCCACACCCTCCTTTCCTGAGCTCTGGGCCTCGGAGAGGAGAGCAGCCCGTGTGGACGTGGCGATGGGTGCTGGGGTCCTGCGGTGGGGACCTCAGGCGCCTGGGAGCCGTGAGTGGGTGCGGGTAGTAAAGTGGGCCCCTGCCTCAGCGCCTCCCCGGCCCGCAGCCTGCGTGGTCAGTGGGTGGTTCAGGGCAGACACGGGAGCTCCACCCATTTCCCCGGGTGCCCTCTGTGCTTCTCCTAGCCTCCTGCTGTCTCTGCTTTGCTCAGTTGTTCCTGGTGGCCTGTCCTCCTGGGGGGGCACATGCAGGTCCCTGGAAGCCCCTGGCTCCTCTGGGGACAGAGCCTGTGAGCCCAGCCTCGGGGCCCTGGGTTTGTTGTCTGTCTCGCCAGCCCGGATGGAGGCGGGGGCTGAGGTCCCTGTTGAACCCCACTTGGGGCGGAGCTTCGTGATGCGATCCTGTGAGCACCCGCGTGCCGCAACCCGGTGCCTCGTTCCTGGCTCCCGCCTGGGTGCCACCTATTGTGCCTCTCCCGGGACACCCGGCCCCCCGGGGCTGAGATCCTCGCCTCCTGGCAGGCTCACTGACAGGCCGCCCGGAGAGCTGTCCTGTGATTTGGCTTGGAAAGTCATTATTACCGCCGAGCAGTTTAGCTGTTGTTTTTACAGTGTTGGTAAGGTTAAAAGAAATAATAATAATAATATAAGAAAGACTCAGCCACAGTTACTGCCTGCAACATGCTATTTGCATTTTTAAGGAAACACTTCTTTGAGACAGCCTGGGTGAAAGGTCACTATTTGCATATAAATGGAAAAGAAAGTGTATGAAGCTGGAAGTTACATCTGTATTATTTTCTCAGCAGTGAGCTGCTGTTGGAGAGATTAAGGGACATGGCTTGGATTTGGCTTTTATAGAATAGAGAAAGTACCAGCGAGGCTGATTTAGAAGCAAAATAATGAGAGAAATGTGCAAAGCTATAGAATTGCCAGCCCCCCTGCCCCCACCTCTCCCTTCTCTCATTTTCACCTAAACTCAGCAAAAGCAGGTCTGCTTTGCTCCACTCAGCAAGTCTCCATTTTAGTTCTCTTTGAATTCCAGCTAAACAAAAAAAAAAAAAAGAAAGAAAGAAAAAGAGGAAAACTTGCTCCCATTTCCCCTGGGCCCTGGTGGCGTTCCCTGCAGAAGGTGGCCGGGTGGGTGGGATGCCGACGGTGCAGGGAGACTCCCCAGACCCAGGACGCAAACCGCCAGCCAGAGAGGCCCCCGGGGCACGTGTCTCACCCCTGAGAGGTGGGGGCTGAGGAGAGGTGCTCAGATCTGGGAGCTTGGGGGGGGGCGGCTGAGGGGTCTCGAGGGTGCCCTGCCTTTCCTACAGCCCCTCCCCGACGTATTATGGGCACAGGTGCCACTTCCTTTTGGACTTTCAGGGCTGTCGGAGTCTCCTGAGGGCCCGTCCTGCCCCACTGTCCCCGGGCTCTGCAGGCGGAAGCCAGGCGGGCCGGGGCCTTGGCCCAGGACATTTCAGCCACTGCAGGGTTCGAGCAGCACCGGCCGTTGCTGGAGGGACCTGAGTCCCCGCCGCCCTGGGTCCTGGCTCCAGACCCTCCTCACAGAGGCCTCCACTGACCACCTGTTCCCTGAAATCACACCCCACACCCCATTACTTTAAAAATATATTTTGGCACTCGAGACTGCATTGGCCAAGTCCACGCCCACTGCCCAGAACCCTGGTCCGGGTGTTTCCAACAAAGAGGAGCTTCTGCAGAATCTTTGTCACCCGAGCAGACGTCCGGTCCCCAGACTCCTCCAGCTGTCCCAGAGGATGGGCTCTGCGTCACGCTGTGTCTTCATTCCACCATTCACGCTTTGGAAGAAGCTCATCGGCTTTTTTAAGAACATCCCTCAGTTTGGGTCAGTTGGCTGTTTCCCGTGGCGGGACTTGGCCTCGGTGCAGACGCGCAGGAGCAAGGCTCACCTGCCCGCGTGTCCTGGCGCTGATACTTGGGTCACGGCTCAGACGATGTTGTGCACCATCTGTTGTGCAACCGCAGTCTCTTTCCCTTGGCAATTAACGAATATTGGGGAAGGTGCTTGGAAGCCAGGAAAACACCTCATTCCTCATCAAACTGCCGATTTACTTATTTTTATTGATACCCATGTTGACTCATGATTTATAACGGTTATCTCGATGCTTGCCCCTGTGAGCCCGTGAGGCCATCCAGTCGGGGTTTATGCCCCGACGCACCCCCAGTGCGTCTCACGTGCATCCTTGCTCACCCGGGCTCCTGGCCGGAGCCTCGCGTGCACCCCCCTCCCAGCGGACCCGTGCATCCGCACACACGCAGTCACGCGCATGCCCACTTGCACCTGGTCCGTATTTATTTCTCCATTTCCTCTGGATATCGGCAGCCACAGGTGGCACAGGTACCTGCAATACCCGTTCCCCCAGGGCGCGCGTGCTAGGCCTCTGCCTTTCTCCCTGTGCGCCCCTTCCCCGCAGCGGGAGGCTTGGTTTCCATCCTGCCGCAGAGGCACAGTGGGTGGCTGGAGCCCCCTGCGCCCCCGCCGGGTGCTGCCCCCAGGCCCGAGCGCCCCCCTCACTCCCTGCTTCTGGCATAGCCCCGCAGGGCTTCAGGCCTTCGCCCCTGCTTGGCCCCGCCTGCCCAGGACTGGGGCTCCGTGCGCGGGCTCCAGGGCCAGCCTGGCGTGATGAGAGCTGCAGGACCGGGCTCTTCTGCCGCTGTCCCTCGGAGCAGCCTCCTCATGTCCCACGGGGTCTTTATTCACCTGTTTCACCACTGGGCCAAGCCGTGTGTGCAGGATCATTTCTCATACCAGTTTTTGTCTTTCTCGTAGGTAATCATCTCACCCCACTGCCCCGGCTACTCGGTCCAGGGGGTGGCATGCCCTGCTCCGGGGGCTGTGTGGCTCTGGGGGTGTCTTCATTCTGCCGCTTCCCTTGCTTGAGACTGTGCCTGGGCCCAGACAGCACACAGGCCGATTTTCAACCTTATAGTTTTGAAGTTCTTGCTTCACTGTCGAGAAACCCGATGCCATCCCGATGATATCTTTTGCTTGTGACCTTTCCCCAGTGGAAGCCCGGGGATCCTCTTGGTACTCCTGGTATTTTAGACTTTTATTGTGCTCAGCTTGGTTGGAGCAGTTCTTTGTTTTGTTAGGTACGTAATGGGTCTTTTAATCTAGAAATATAATTTCCTTTAGTTCTGGGAAATTTTTAATTAATTCATACTTTTCCCTCCCATTTTTTGTTTCTCCTTTTCTAGAACTCTGGAGTTGGGTGTTCGGTCTCACCTGGCTCCTTCCTTACTCCCATCTCCTTGCTAACCTTTCCAGCACACACCTTCCACTCTACCTTCCAGACCTTGTGCTGGATTCTTCATGAGGATTTTACATTTTATTTCCAAATTGGGAAAGATGGACACAGCGGTGCAGAACCTCCCCGAAAAACTCCCACATGAGTCTTCAGCTCCCACCTCTGGTGGGCTAGGCCGTGTCTGCTCCGTCTGGCTGCCCTGGGTTCCGGCCCAGCTCCTGCCCCATTGTCCACCCCGTGGAGGAGAGAGCTTCCTCACACGTGGACTTGTTCATCTGGCACAGGCTCCGAGGTGCATACCCGCCCCGAGGTTCTAGATGCAGGGAAGGCCCTGGGAACAGGAATCTGGGTTGGGGATCTTACTGGGAATTTGGCGAGGTGTTAGACTGCCTTCTGCAGGCCCTGGGAGCCATGTGACGTGGGTCTCTGTGCCCCTGAGGACCTCGACTTCTTGTCTCTGGAGGCACAGTCTGGACCTGGGCTCTGGGTTCAGAGATTCTCTGGGTCTAGAGGGTGAAATTCTGGGCTGTGGTCCCCCCAGGTACCTACTGTGACAGGTGGTTGGTGTTGTGTGCACCTTAAATTATTTCTACATTTTAAAAAAATATTATTTATTTATTTATTTACTTACTTATTATAGACATACAGAGAGAGAGAGAGGCAGAGACACAGGCAGAGGGAGAAGCAGGCTCCATGCAGGGAGCCCGATGCAGGACTCGATCCCGGGACTCCAGGATCATGCCCTGGGCCAAAGGCAGGCACCAAACCGCTGAGCCACCCAGGGATCCCCTATTTCTACATTTTTATTCCAACTGTTTTGTTCTTGACTTTCTGGGCTTTGCTTTAAGTCTGAGTGACAGGGAGAAGGCCTGGGAGCTGAGGGGATGGATGAAGATTGAGATAAAAAACAGAAAAGAAATGTTTTTCCTTTTATTTATTTTTATTTTTTATTTTTTTTAAGATTTATTTATTTATTCATGAGAGACACAGAAAGAGAGAGAGAGGCAGAGACACAGGCAGGGGGACAAGCAGGCTCCATGCAGGGAGCCCGATGTGGGACTCGACCCCGGGTCTCCAGGATCAGGCCCTGGGTTGAAGGCGGCGCTAAACCACTGAGCCACCCGGGCTGCCCTGTTTTTCCTTTTAAATGGCAAAATTTGTTTGTACTCAATGCCAGGGCCCAGCTTTCCAATGGAGAGACTCAGTTCACGGCTTTGAGGTGATGTGGGATGGATGGGAGCAGGATCAGGCACTGCCAAAGCTTCCCTGTGCACAAGGACGCAGGGAGGCTGAGGATGCCCGCCCTCTGCGGGGCAGCAGGGCCCCGGGCAGGGGTGGCTGGAGCTGGCCGCTCACTCGGTAGCCCCGGTGACACACAGGAAGCTACAGTTGGTTAGTCGTGGTCGGGGCGGGGGGGGGGGGGGGCGGGAGAGCGGCGGAGCCATACAGCTGCCCCTACATCCTGCTGTATCTGCTCCCTGGCTTGCGATGCCTCCTGGCTGCACTGAGGTGCCCGTGGTGTTGGCAGAGCTGCTGTGGGGTGTGTCTCGTGCATCACCGGCCAGGACACAGGCTCACAGAGCCCAGGCTGGGAGAGTCAAAGACAAGAGTAAGAGTCACTGAACGGCCACGGCTCCGGGCCAGTGGCTCACTCATCACAGGGGGAGGCAATTCATCTCTTGTAGGGCAGCTCCTGTCAGGAAATTATTTTCCGAGCTGAGCACCTACTTGATGGTCCTCCTAAAGCTAACCCAGAACACACTGAGTCCTGTGTGCACGGCCTGCACCGTGCGAGGCAGCCCTCATCCTCCTGAGCCTCAGTTTCCTCCAGGACCCAGTGTTGGGCAGGAGCACGCGCTCTCCCTTGACGTCCTCTGGGCTCACCGCCTGGGGCTGAGCAGGGCGCTGCAGAGGGCACCTGACCTGTGCGGGGGTCTCCCCTCCGTAGACTTGGCCATCGTAGGCCGGCGGTGAGACCTGGGCCTGCGAGACGCCCACTGAGGCTCCTTCGTGTAAGCGTTATTGAGATACAGTTTGCACGCCGTGTAACCCACCTTTACAGGTGCACAGTTCAGGGGGCGTAGCATATGGGCAGCTGCGCACCGTCACCGCAGCTGGTTCCAGGACATTGTCGTTAGCCCAGAACGAAACCCTGCGCCCTTCACAGACTCTCTCCGCCTGCACCTCCCCTGCCAGGCCGTCCCGGGATCTCTTAACCTACTCTTGGCCTCTGTGGATTTCCCATTTCTGGGAATTCTGCAAATTCCACTCCGTAAATATGAAATTGTACAATACGTGGTCCTTGTGTCTGACTTGAGGTTTGCTACACTGTACAACGTACGAGCACTTGAACCCTTTTTGTTGCCAAATGCTAGTCAGTGGCATTTTGTGTCCTCTCTTCAGCAGGTGATGGGCACGTGTGGGCTTTTTCCACTTTTGGGAAAAATATGAATAAAGCTACAGCAAAGAGCTGTGTACAGACTCGGTGTGAACGTACATTTTCATTTCTCTTGGCTCCGTACCTCGGAGTCATATGCTGGGTCACACGGTAACTCTGTTTAATATTTTGCCAGACTGTTTTCCAAAGTAGTTGTGCTGCTTTCTGCTCCCATTGGCAACGTAGAAGGGTTTCAGTTTCTCCATATTCTCTTCAGCACTTGTTATTGTCTGTTTTCTTTTTTTCTTTAATTACAGCCATTTCAGTGGGCGTGAAGTAGTATCTCATTGTGGTTTTGATTAGCATTTCCCTAATGACTAGATGTTGAGCATCTTTTCATGTGCATATTGGCCATTTATATGTTGTGTTTGGAGAAATGTATATTCCAATATTTTATCCTTTTTTAAAGTGGGTTATTTGTCTTATTATGAAGTTTTAAGAGTTCTTTATGTATTTGGAATGAAGTCTCTTATTAGATATATGATTTGCAAATACTTTCTCCCAGTCTATGGGTCATATTTTCACTTTATCAATGACGTTGTTTGTCATGCAAAAGTTTTAAACTTTGATGAAATCCAATTTATCCATTTGTTCTTTTATTGCTTATGCTTTTGGCATTGCACCTAAGAAACCACTGCCTAACCCAAAGTCAGGAAGATTTACTCCAATGTTACATATGAGTTTTAGCTTTTACGTTTAGATTTGGGACTCATTGTGTGTTAATTTTTGTGCATGGTGTGAGGGGTCCAACTTCATTGTTTTGGTTATTCTATGTTGCTTGAATTGCCATATGGATTTTAAAGTCAGTGTGTCAAAAAAAAAATAAAATAAAGTCAGTGTGTCAATCTCTGAAAACAAAACAACAGCTGGAGAGGACAGAAGTGGTCAGATTCTGGTAAGATGCAGCAAATAGCAATGGCAGGATTTGGGACCCAAGACAGTCCCTATTGTTGATGCTTGAGGAACTGACTGATGGCTGAGCCTGGGGAGGGAAAAGCTTGAGTCCTGTGAGAAGCTGGTGTTATGAGCAGAGATGGAGCTCCTCCGTGGAAGAGGAGGCCGTGGGATGGCAGATGGGAGAAGGAGTGGAGCAGAAAGAGCCTGCATGGTGTCGGAGGAGAGGCTCGGGTGCAGGGGGATGTAGGGAGCATCCACCAGACAAGGAGGGAGTGAGTGTGTAGTGGTGCACAATGACGATGTGACATAGACGTTAGTGGTGATCTTCCACCCCGTTTTGGTGGAGGGCTCTAGTGGAGACAATTGGAATGGGGCATAAGGAATAAAGTCAAATAAATCTGAGTTCCTTAAGAAGCTTGGATATGCAGGGGGTGGAGATGGAGTGGTAGCAGGCGTGGAGTCCAGATGGGTTGTGTTCTTTAAACACGGAGTCCTCAAGCTTGTTGAAGAGTTGAAAAGGCCCAGGAAGGTTCAGTGTAGAAGGAGTGATCAAATATTCTAGAAGAATATGGTTGATACTCTAGGTGCCTTTTAATCAGTAGTGAGAAGAGGGAGATACCAAGCCCAGATGGAGAAGTCAGCTCAGCTGGGATGCAAGATCTCCCTCCCTTGTTGGGGACAGAACAGGGACAGAGGAGGGCTGGGGCTGATGGGCTGACATTTCCTACCAAGTGATGAGAACGTCTGACAGGTGTGTGTCGGTGCGGGGCAGTCCACGTTGGGCTCTCTCTGCGTGAAGACCATTTCTCCTTTGCAGCTGGGTGAGGGGCAGGTGGTAACTGCCTCTGGCTCCAAAGGTAGCCCATGGTCACCAGAGACACAAAACCTAGTGAAGACTCTGAGAACATTTTGACCTTTTGCAATCACCACCTGACCCCTTGCTCAGGCTTCTTGTCATCTTATTGTCGGGAGGGGGAGGGAGGTTTCGAACTGAGGAGGGTGTTGGGCTGTCAGTGCTGAGGCAGGGCTGGAGGGACAGTGGTCTAGCAACCTGCTAGGACGTATCACTCTGTGTGGGGCTCTCCAGAAGCCTGTGGCGTTGGACCTGGGCACGAACACCAGTGTCTGGAAGGAGAAATGGATGCCACCTGTGGTCCAAGGGTTCCCAGATGGGCCACCTCGGTGTCCCCCCGGGCATGGGAAGGAGAAAGTGCTCCGGTCCTAGGGCTTTATGCTGCCTTCTCAGGGGCCTGGCTGGGCTGGCTGCAGGTCTGCAGGGTTCTGGGTTGGGGTGGGTGTTGGCATTAGGACAGATCTGGCTCTAGCCTGGGTCATGGCTCTGACCCCAGTGGAGGGAGATGCTAATTGATCTCTCAGGAGATTCTTCTCGCTGAGGACCCATATGTATCTGCTAACAGGCCTTGGTTGCCTTTCTGACCTTATCTGTCCACTGGAGTCCTGTAAAAGTGAGTTTGGGGCTTCTGTGGGGACAGACCCTGGGCAGTATGGAATAGGCAGGGTGCACAGTGCCTGGTCCCAAAGAGAGATCATGGCTTGTTTGCTGTTTGTGTCTATGAGCAGGGTTTCAGAAGAACTCATTGGAGACTAAGGACCCAAAGAAGGCAGCCTGTCTTGAGGAAAACATCCTCCTCACTTGCAAGTCCTGATGATAAAGGTGATATTCTCGTGCATTCGCTATGCACCAGGCACCGAGAGGCCACTTGCCACACATGCTCTAAATCCCCAAAAGGTTCTTTTTTTCCCACTTTGTGTGTGGATGAAGAAGGTGACTTGCAGGTCAGGTGTGGGACCCGGAGCGAGACCTACATTCCCCCCTGCATCCCTGCCCCCTTCCGGGTGTTGGCTGGCAGCACGACTTCTAGAAGGGGCATCTTGATGGCATCTCTGCACAGGGCCTTCCTCTGGCCTGGGGACTCTGCAGTGTCCATGAGCTGCCTCTGTGCTCAGTTCATTCAGACAGGAGGGGTCTTGCCTGTGGCAGAGCCTGGTCACGTGCACTCCCCAGTGGGGGAGACAAAGAGGACCCCAAGGTGCTTTCCCAGCAAAAAGAAGCATGGCCACACTTTACTGGGTTTCTAGTAGTGACTGTACTTTGCTGCCACAAATTTCCCAGGAAAAGGAAAGAGTTGCATCAAGGTAGAGCTGGGTCATCATAAATGAGGTTCTGACCTGGGGGGGGGGTGCTTTGTTTACCTTGGCTCCCCGTCCCAGGGGCATGACAACAAATGCATCACTACGGTGCTGTTCAGCTCCTTTGCCCAGAGGAGGCAGGAGCAGCTCTTTAGAGTTGGTGGTGCTGGAGCAGAGGTTCCGAAGGCTCCAGTGCTTTGCAGGAGCTGATGCAGGGCTACGGGCATCCCACGGGCTCTCCTTCCAGACTCCCCGGCAGGTGAGAGTATCACACAGAAAACCAGAGGCCTCTTCACAGAGGCGGCTCACAGCGCTGGGCTTCCCTGGGAAGCACAGAGAGGAAGGCAGGAAGGGCCTGTGCACCCTGCTGGGTGTGAGGACCGGACAGTCCCGCTCCTGCTGAGATCCGAGGGGCTCCGTGCTCCCCTCCAGCTGTCAGGGGGACATACTCCAGTTCCCTCGTGTGTTCACGTTCATTGCCGTGACAGACGCGGCCTGGGCCTTGCGGATCCGCGCTGCGTGTGGGATGTGCAAGGTCTCCTCTCCCGGGAGCTGTGTGTAGAAAGTGCCCCCCATGTACTTTGTGGCCTGGGGCCTCCCAGCTTCTACTGTCATCAGAGTTGCAAGGGGATCTCCCATCCCCTGTCAAGTGTGTGACAGGTGATCCTTGCTGACGCACCTCCTGAATTTCCTCCCTTCCATCCCCCTGGGCTGCTTCCTCTTCCAGCCTCGTGCCATTTGCAGCATTCTCCTTGTTAGTTCAGGGCGATCCCCCACATTCGCAGTGGAGGTTGGGGAATGTGAATACCCGCTGGGTGGCCTGGCCCCATGTGACTGCTGGGCACCTTCCTGGCTCCAGGAAGAGCCACACGGCTCACACTTCCCTGGCGGAGGCCAGTCCTCACAGCGTCCCCTGTAGGTGACCCTTAGCTCAGTGAGAGGGAGGAGCACAGTAGGTGTACACAGTAGGTGTCAAGTCCCAGTGGTTTTACTCATTCCTTTGAAGACCTTGCATTAGGCCATCTCCTTGACAACCACTCTGCTTCCCTGTGTTGTGCTCCTTGAGGTCACAGGAGGCGCTTTAATGGGATGGAGACATTTTCAGACAAGAGGATGCTCTGGCCAGAGCCATGGGCTGCCTGGGGCAGGAGTGCTGGAATTTTAGAAAAATAGCGTTTGGAGTACATGTCAGGAGCATGAGGGGAAGAAAGATAATGGGTATGACAGCCCTGTGCTGACCTGCCTTCAGCTGAATCGAAGCTCACTTCTAAAGGGAAGTGGAGAGCAGAATGCAGGAATACTCATTTCCTGTTTTTATTGTTGGTTACTTAATGACCTTCCTTTGAAATGCTGCAGTTGTAGAAAGCTCGTTGTCATGGAAACAGGGAGTGCCACGCAGGGAATAGGCATTTCTTTGTCATGTCCAGCTGATGCCTTCAGCCTGTGCTTAGACATGTGAATTTATGTGAGGAATTAAATATTTACTGGCGACATTGCCCTGGAGAGAGGCAGCAACGGGGAGAGGAATGATGGCGGGACCCAGGGCCGAGGGGACGCAAAGGGTCCCACCCCGCCGGCCTACTGGACTTGCACTAGCCCCCTGGTAGGAGCCGGTGGTAGTGGAAACCGCACCCACCTGGAGGCAGGTGAAGATGGTGCACGGGTGCAGGGTGCTGGGAGCACCCCAGTCACAGGCTGTTTTCCTGAGAAAGCTCCTATCCCTCATCCCTGGGACAGCCACAGGGCCGCGACTTTGCCCATCGTTCTGGTGGATTCCAGAAAGGAGGGATTGCATCAACACTGTGGAAAAGAGCCGTCCAAGTTTCTCCATTTCCCCCCTTGAGCTGCCTTCATTAGGTTTTCTTTCTCTGACCCCCAGAAAATGAGTTCCGGGGTGAGCTGCTGAGTCAGAGGTGGACACAAGGAGACAAAGCCAGCAACTGCAGGACCTCGAGGCTCCTCCTGGGCCGACGCGGCAAGGTGAGGCACTTGGAGGGCAGCCCCTTCCCTGCACCTGCCCCCTGCCCTGGGTCTGGGCAGGGCTCCTTCTCACTTCTTTTTTTTAATTTTTTTTATTTTTTAAAATATTTTATTTATTTATTCATGAGAGACACAGAGAGAGAGAGAGAGAGAGAGGCAGAGACACGGGCAGAGGGAGAAGCAGGCTCCATGCAAGGAGCCCGATGTGGGACTCCATCCTGGGTCTCTAGGATCACGCCCTGGGCCAAAGGCAGGCGCTAAACCGCTGAGCTACCTGGGCTGCCCTCCTTCTCACTTCCAAGCATGGGGCACGGAGGTGACTTTTGGTCTGGTCACCACAAGTCTAGGGTAGACAGAGGGTTACGTGGGGGCTGGGACCATCAGTGATCTGGTCACTGTGAACCTTAAGGAAGAAAAATGACTCTGAATAGAGTGAAACTAAAATATGACAGCAGGGTGTCGCCTGAGGCCAGGTGGGGGCTCTGGGTCTGGTCACATGGGGCTGTCCCCGTAGCTGCTCCCCAGGCAGGCCGAATGCTTGGTAGACTTTGCTGCGGGAGCTCACGGCGTCTGTTGACCTTGTTTCTTTCCATCTTCCCAAGTGGGGGCAGATGGCACATGCCCTGCTCATGTCTGCCTGGAACTCACTGATTGGGTTGACTCAGGCTCCCTGCCTCCGCAGAGACGCTCCCAAACCCAGGGCATACCATGTGCTTACAGCCACACCAACTCTAGAACTTTCCATGATGCACTCTGGGTGAAGCCGGCTTCCCAGAGTCTGATGACCCTCAGCGATGGAAGTGGAGGGGACAACAGGCCTGTGGGCATTCCTTCCCAGACCTCAGGCTCCAGGTCTCTCAGTTTCTTCACAGGGTGATGATCTCCATCAAGGATCCAAGCCATGATGCACGGCATGGCCCAGGGTGCAGATGGGAAGGGCTAGAAAATTTTAGGCAGCAAGTTCATTTGATGATACTTGTACTTTACTCTCAAAACCTAACATCTTTCCTTTGAACCTGGTGACTAGAATATAGTCTTTAATGGGTCTCTTAGCATCCTGTTAAGCACCTCCACTCCCACTTAGATTCCTGTAGACTTGTCGGTGCTCTGTCATGTTGGAGCTGGAGGCAAAAGGAAAAGTCGGTAGTACCGATCCTATATTTATTTATTTATTTATTTTTCGATCCTATATTTAAATTTAAATTTTATTCATCAAGGATTCTTGACATTAATTTCCATGTTTTAAAATGTTGCATTAAACTATTATCTTGATCACTGAGTTTTTGCTTCCTACCCTAAATTTGCACCTGGGCAAATGCCTCACTCCTCTCTTGAGGCTCAGTGTTGAGCATCCAAGCAGATTTTGTGACTGAAAGAGTTATTTGGTCTGAGGTCAGGGGCTCTGGACATGAATCGATAGCTGTTGGAGGTGTCTAAGGACACACAGAAGGCCTCTGTCTCCCTATGGCTCAGGCTGACAAGCTCAGAGGGTGCAAGAACCACTGTGAGCAGCCTGGTGGCCTATGCTCAGGCTTTCTTGGCAACATTGGCTCTTTCACAACCGCTCCGTTAGTCTTTCCTCTAGTTTGGGCAAATAGGGCCCGAGTTACTGTTCTGAGCAGAGGAGCTAAGATGCCAGACAAGGAGAGAGGATGTGCCTTTGACAGGATGGATTTCCAGAAGGACTGCAGGGCCGGCCCAGGTGGTAAGTGCTGACTGAGCAGGCTAGGGGAGGCCGAAGCAGGGGGCAGTGGTGGCCACGGGAGAGCAGCGCATCACCCAGCAAGGGTGGACGGACTTCCCATGCGGGTGGGTGAGGTGGACCTCAGTGCCTGGAGGGCGGTGGGAGCAGAGCCCGGTGTGGAGGGGAGCGGGAGGCGCCCCCGCCTGCCGTGCACCTCTGGGTTCAGCACCGGACGTGTGGACAGCTCAGCGAGGGGCCGAAGGGGCTGTTAGAGCTAGGGTCCGGGGTTGTGTGTTTGGGGAAAGTGCTGGACACTGAGCTTTTTATTTTTAGTTTTTCAACTTAAGGAGAAAAGGAGTAGGTAGGCATTGACTGTAGGTCCTTAAACCACTGCATGACCTTAAGAATGAAACATTGGAGGGGTGCCTGGGTGGCTCAGTCAGTGGAGAGTCTGCCTTTGACTCAGGTCATGATCCCAGGGCCTTGGGATCTAGTCCTGCGTCGGGCTCCCTGCTCAGGGAGAAGCCTGCTTCTCCCTTCTCCTCTGCCTCTCCACCTGCTTGTGTTCTCTCTTTCTCTCAAATAAATAAATAAAAGCTAAAAAAAAAGAATGAAACTTTTGGGCCTCAATCACATAATATGCAATGGAGGATTCTGGATATGAATCCAGGAGAAGGTTGATTGCATAGAAGTTTAGCTGTCCTTCCTGAAAGGGAGGGGGTACCACTGAGCCTGATCTTTGTGGCCGGCCTCACTGGATGTGGCTAGATTTCTACCCTGAGACAGATGGAAATTCTACTTATGTTGGAGTTTTAAACAGGTGGACCCATACGTAGCTGCTTCACTAGGGTGTCTACTCTACAGCTATAGTTTATTTATTTGAAGGAAAGAGAGAGAGGGAGAGAGGGGGAGAGAGTGCACGTGAGCAGGGAGAGGGGCAGAGGGAGAGGGAGCAAAGGAATCCTCAAGCAGGCTCCCTGCTGAGCGTGAGGCCCGACCCAGGGCTCCATCCCAGGACACTGAGATCATGACCTGAGCTGAAACCAGGAGTTGAATGCTTAACAGACTGCAACACCCAGGTGCCCCTATAGCCATAATTTACATTAATTAATTAATTAATTAATTATTAGTTAATTAATTTTAAATTTCCAGTACCATTAACATACAGTGCTATATTAGTTTCAGATGTACAATAAGTGATCCAACAGTGCTATGCATGATTCAGTGCCCATCACCTGTCTCACCCATCCCGCCACCTCTTCCCCTCTGGCAACTACCAGTTTGTTCTCTCTAGTTAAGACGCTGGGTTCTTTGTTTGTTTGTTTGTCTCCATATAACTATAATTTTTAATTTGGGGGTTGGAGTGAGCCACAATCCTCTGCTCAGAGATGTTAGGAGGATCCCTCCCAAGACATGTGTTAAGTAATGCTCCATGGGGTGTCCTTTTTACAAAGCAAGGAAAAGCCTGTCGGGTTCAGCTGCCAGTAGGTCGAACAATGAATGGGTGGAATGTCAGGAGAGTTTCAGAGACACAGTGGGACGCCCCCAAAGGGGGGACAGAACTATCATTTCAAGGAACCAGGGGTGCTGGGAGGGCCATGGTGAGGGAGGAGGTCAGGGCTGTGGGCATATGGTTTAGCCTCACAGGTCGGAGAGTGGAAAGCTGAATGTGTGCAGAGGGCTCCTGAGGTAGTAGGACTTGTACATCTTTGAAGAAGAAGCTGCTCTGCGGGGTGACCCTTGATCCGGAATGCAAGTACGTGCTCAGAAGAACGGGAAGTCAGGAGGGTTGTGCAGGCAGGCAGCAGCCTATGGGTCTGGGGATGGGGGGCTCTGAAGGATTCCATTGGAGTGCTTGGTGGGAAGGAGCACGGAACTCACTTCAATGCTGCTCCTAAATCCTTCAGTGAAGCTTCGTCCCAGGGGCGGGAACATGGATCTGCTGGAAAGGCTTCATGGTGATGTGCGAGTTGGCTGTGCACAAGCGAGAGAACGAAACAAGCCCAGATTGCTACCCCTCCCCACTCTTCCCTCCCCTGGAGAAAGGGGACACTGGCAGATGCAGTTGCAGCCAATAGGGTGGGTGACTGCCAGGTCCAGGCCACCTCCTGTTATGTCCCTCTGCCCTCCTCACCCTTTCCGTGTCACCCCTTCCTTCTAGGCAGCTTTGTCTGTGGTCTCCTGAGGGTCAGTAGATACCCCCTGCTCTTTGTCTAGTTCTTCAAGGAGGGAAAACACTGAAACCCTCCCACAGGGACACTATAATCCATATAATCTTGTGGATTTAAAAAATTGTGCTAAGTCCATTCTAATTTTCCAGCTTTGCTAGCTGTTGGAACACATTCTACATAAAATGGAACCGTAACCTGTCTCCTCCTCCCGCCCCAGGTGGGGATGAGTGCCCCGCATGGCCTCAGGGGGTCTGGAACCCCCGCCTGCCTTCAGGCTCCGACTGCTCCTGCCCATATTCCCTGGTTCCAGGATCTCAGAGACATTCCCAACTCTTGGCCATTTGTCTATTCGTCTGCCTGTCGGCCCTTACATAATATGTGCCAAGCAGGGAATGAAGCCATGGCACCTCACTCTCTGTAGGAGAGGAAATGACCTTGAAAACACGCGTGAATGAGCTTATTTCAGAACAAGATGAGGACCACGAGGGGAATGAACAGGCACAGAACAGAGAGGGTGGGAAAAGGAAGCACAGGCCTGACTTTTGAGAGGCCACCCAGGTGTGTTTCCTGCTTCCCAGGACTGGAGCATCTCTCACCCCGAGGCCACCCTCCCTAAGACCCTCGGGTCGTCACTGCTTCACTGAGCCTCATCGCTCCCACCCAGGCTCCCAAGTCTGAGCAGCCCCCTCCACCCTGAGCTCTTTCCGGGAGTGAGGACCCTGCCACCTGGGGCTGAGGCTGGCTCTCACTCCTCCTGCCAGGACACCTGCAGGGACTGGGGAGGCAGGACAGCCTCAGCATGAATTCTGTTCTTTGTCCCACCCTTAGCCGTCCATATAAAAGAGCAAGGGACGTGGAACAGCATGGAGAGGAGGGAAGCTCTCGGGCTGGAAGGCCTGGGAAGAGCCAAGAAAAAAGGAGAGAGTGGGGAGGGAGAGGGGAGAATGTGAGTAAGAGAGAGAAGGGGGGAGGAGGACCCCTCCAGAGACCACAAAGGATGCCCCTGAACTTGGGGAGGGTGGGGGGTGCAGGGGGCAGATCTGGCCTCTGAAGGTAAAGGCAAAGCTTGGCACAAAGTCTGCTGGGCCTCGTTGTTCACCTCGTGAAAAATCTGTGACTGGACACTCAGGGGACACTGAGGGCCTACCCTCTCTGCCTTCTGCCGGCTGTGTGTCTGGGTTCTGACAATCACGGCCCAAGAGTCCGGACAAATCTATGGGTTTCGAGGCTGCATAATGACTGCATTTGCTTTGTTGGTCCCAAGTTTGTAAATGTCCAACTTAGGAGACTCTGTTTTGGCAAGGGTGCTGTGCAGATGGGTCTGAAACGGGGCTGGTCTCTGCAGCCTGACGCGGTAAGAACCATTTGTATTTAAAAAGAGCTTACGTGATTAATCTTGACTTTACAAAAAAAAAAAAAAAGTACAAAACAGAACAAAATAGTAACACCTTCTTGAGTGAGACCCATTATATGGCACTAACAAAGCAAGTTAAAGGGAAGGATGAAGAGACAATTCTCTCTGGTTAATGGATGTGGCAAAACAGGATGTCTCTGCATTTATAAATTCTCTGCACCGTTTCCTCTTGAAAACAGAACTGTTGAAATATTAATTAGAGAGGAGTGATGATGGTTTAAGGAGCAGAGGGAAGCTGTAAGACAGGCTCCTGGTGGCAGAAAGACATTGGCCCACAGAAACAGAGCGCGACGCCGCTCTTGAGAGAGATCACCGCGCCCCACGGCGGGTGGGGACGGCGTCGGCCCAGCGGTGCAAGGGGCCTTTTCGCCCTCGGGTGAGAGGCCATTCAGTAATCCCTGGGCCGGACAGAAATAGAGACTTGATTGGCCTGTGCTTGGAACAAGTGAAGGGTTCTTAAAAATAAATCAATGAAACATTGGAAAGTGTCTCATTGTCTCTGCACCCGCGAGTGGCCTGTCTTTGTGGAGTGAGGGACAGAAGGCCCTGGGGGGCTGCCAGGAAGCCAAGCAACCCGAGTCCAGGTGGTGTATGGGCGCCGGCTCTCCATCCACGACAGGCAGTGAGGCCGGCAGAGAACCCGCCCCTGGAGAACCTTCGGGTCTCGGGGAAGGAAACAACATAGGTGCCCAGAGGAGCTGGGTTCATCGCAGTTCTGCCCAGAGGCTTCCCAGGCGGCTGCCACCGCTCCTTTCAAACAGCTCGGGAATCAGGGAATCAAAGTCCCCTGCTTGGTCGTTGCTGTGCCACGTCACCGCTCTCCTGGCTTCATTCTCATATTAAAGAGCTAACTCGTTTTTCCTCCTGTGGCTGGAGTTTTCTTTCTTTCTTTTTTTTCCCTTTTAAAATCAAAGCTACATGCACTGAAGAGAACTTCTCACTTATTGACCATTTGATGCAGATAAATTGCAAATGGAAAGGTGCTCGGCAAACTGAATGTCACAGCTGTTAGCTTCATCAATGGGAGCTCGTAGTTTGCAAGCAGCGCCCATTACGCATCCCTGCAACTCTCTCTATTCTCTGCTCTTTGAATAATTTATCTGCAGGAAATCCAAATTGCCAAGGCACGCTTTAACCTAGCAGAATGATTGCCAATTTCCTTGGGAAAACTGACAAAAAAAAAAAAAAAAAAAAAAAAAAAAGCTGTAGATTGCATTTCAGCTGAAAGCAGGCGCCCGGCAATCAGACGCATTAGCTCCATTGTGCGGCCTACATCGGAAGGCCCTGCGCTTGGGCTCAGTGCAGATGACATTTGAAGGCTCATAAATGTAATGAAGTCCCTTTGACACCTGCTCCTCTCTTCACTTTAAATGTGAGTCATTGGTCCACGGGGAACCTCTGCTTTAAAAATAGAGATTATAGTAATTGTCTTCCGTGCTATTGGAAGGCTGTAATAAACGCACAGCTCGTGACACTGTGGCTCTGCAGGCCGGGGTCGACAGGTTGCATAAATTACCCCAGGTTTTGATTTTTCTTCCTTAACAAATCACATAAATCACTGTAGGTTAGCGCGGCCCGTGTGGGAGGTTCACTCTGCAAATTCTGTCTTACTAATGGGGGGTGCCCTTCCCTTCCTCTGTGGGTCGGGGTGTCAGCTCAGACCGCAGACCCTTGTCTCGTGCGGGCCTTGGCCCTTCCTGTGGCCCTTCCTTCCTTTCTCTGCTCCTTCTTTCTTATCATGTGGCTTTGGGCTACGGCCTGGGATGGCCAGAGTAGTTCCCTCCCCTTCCCGACCATAGGATGGCTGGCGAGCCTCGTGGGCCCTGGCTCTCCTGAGGCCTCCTGGGGCTCATGGGACGCATGGGTCACACCTCACCCGGCCTTGGAGACAAGGAACGGCTCGGGGTCCCTCCTACCTTGTACCTCTTCATCACCTACCTGCCCAGATTTGACACACGCCCATGGTTCTATGCGGCAGCCTGCAGGCCCCGGGGATACCCCCACCCTGGGCTGTCTGCGACCCTTGTGCCCAGGCTTCACCCTCCTGAGGGCCCTCCCTTGACTCCCTACAGGACTGTATGGACAGTGTTCCCCATGGAAGTTGGTCAGAGGCGGGAACGTGGGAGTTCCCTGATGGGCTCAGGTGGGGTGACCAGGGGACGTGAGGTGTCTGCACGGTGTGGGGTGCTCTGTCCCACAGGAGGCCCCTCTCATCCTTTCCTTTGAGAAGCGACATCCCTGGGGGGTGGCCTGTGTGTCCCGTCCAGAAGGCCCCTTGGCCTGCATTCTTGCCCTCAGGGGGCTTTCACTTGACCCTGCTTCCCGCCTCTAGAAGCACGCGGCCGCGGGCACCCGGCATGTGGCCAGCCAAACCCAGATGTGCTGAGAGTCCACCACCCACGCAGGCTTTTGAAGAGTTAGCCCGGAACAGAGTCCCGTTCACAATTTCTTATATTGATTACTGTCGAAGTCACAGTGTGTCGGGTAGATCGGGCTAAGCAAGGCCGTAGTATTAAAATCCGTTTCACGTTTCCTTTTGCATTTTTTTTTTATTTTTTAAATTTTTTTTTAAAGATCTTATTTATTTATTCATGAGAGACACAGAAAGAGAGAGGCAGAGACACAGGCAGAGGGAGAAGCAGGCTCCATGCAGGGAGCCTGACGTGGGACTCGACCCCGGGTCTCCAGGATCACGCCCCGGGCTGAAGGCAGATGCTTAACTGCTGAGCCACCCAGGCAACCCTCCTTTTGCGTTTATAATGTGGCTACCAGCACACTTGAGGCCCGTCCCTGACCTGCTCTCTACTTCCCGGGGTGGTAGGGCTCTGGAGGTCCCTAACTGCGAGGGACGCACGCTCCCCGGGCTCTCTCCGGGACGGCGCATGTAGAAATCGGAGGCGCTTGCTCTCTGGGTGCTCTGTGGCGGCCCATTGCGTTCCCCTCCATCTGTTTCTAAGAGGATGATCCTGGCGTGTGAGGCACTTACTTGAATGGGAAGCCGGCTCTGGGGCCCCGTGGGTGACCCGTCGTGAGGCCTGAGCAGCTGGCACCCCCACGTGAGCAGTGGGTGGTGCTCCTCAGCCGCGCCAGGAGACCACGTGCAGAAACCCTACCACCCCTGAGGATGGAGGGGGCAGGGCGGGGCTCCTGCCTGGGTTCCTCGCCAGGTGGGAGGGCTGGGAGCAGGCGGCAGGAACACCCGGGGCTGGGAGTCTCTGCTCTGGGCCTCAGGCCTTCCCCTCCGGGAGCCCACTCCCTGTGTCTCTGTCGCAGACTCACTGTCCCCAGCAGAGCTGGAGCCAGACGGAGGCTGGAGGTCCGGCGCAGCCCTGGAGGGGTGGCTCTGTGCTGGGTCTCCATGAACATCGCAGTTGTTTTTGCTTGCAGATGAGCTTGGACAATGAGGATAAGCGGGCTCGCACGCGCTCCAAGGCCGTCCGAGGTGAGTGCCCCCTCCATCGGCTCTGGCCCGGGGTCCCAGGCCTTAAAGCAGTCCATGCTACTTTGCTCAGGAGAACAGAACCGCTGATGAGCAAGCCCTGGGACGCTCCTCCCCGTGCGCTGGTGTCTGGTGGCCTCGGGCCTCTTCAGCCTCAGGTGCCTGAGGCATCTGCTTTGGGGTCCCGACAAGCCTGCCTGGGGTGGCGACAGGAGCCAGACGGCTCCACAGAGTGGGGAAGGCAAAGCTCAGTCGGGAAATCTTTCTATTTGGAGTCGGAATGCTGCGAGCCCTCTGCCCCCAGCCTCCTGCCCTCCCAGCACGCCGGTCGCAGTGGGGTGGGAGGCCAGGGAGCCAAGGCCCCCTGACCGCTTGGCCAGCCTCACCCCCTGGACCCCATGAGCACATGCGGGACCACGAGCACTAAGCTTCTCAGCTGAGCTGCCCACTTGGACCCCAGGGCATTGTGCCCCGTCACTAGGGCCCAGCTGAGTGGCCCATCTGTTCTCTCCGTCCAGCCTTATCTGCTGGGCTGAGTTTCCTGTTGGAAGCTGACTTCCAGCTGCAGTTAGAGAAGCAGATATTGTCCTGGCCCCGAAGCCTGGACAGCTCGTATTAGTGGGCATGGGACCCACTCTGCAGAACCACCAGCCTCTCACGGGGGCCTCTGGGGAACCCTGCAGGACATTCTAGGAGGAGGGGTTCAGTTTGCACTGGGATTGCCTCCACTTTTTATCCATTTGTGCCGTGAGGGCAACGAACTTTTCTGTTCGGACTCCCACATGTGTTTCCCTGTTTCTCTTTCTCTCACTCAGTGCCCCCAGAGCCCACAGGTGCCGACCTCAGGTAAGAAAGGCTTTCTGCTAGCACCCGGCGTTGCGCATGCCTGTGACCCTGAGCACCCCCAGCGTCCCACACGGGGCGTTCCCGCTCTCCCGAGCCCTTGCCTCGAGCCCGGCGGTGTTCACCTGGCCTCTGCCCTCTCCCACCTCTGCTCCGGCCGCACCGCGCAGCCAGCCTCGATCAGGGCCACGGGCGTTCTCGCGCCTGGTCCCCGCCAGGACCTGACTGTGTGCACGGTCCCCGGCCGGCCACGCGGTGCCATGGAGTGGGCTCCCACAGAGGTTTGAGTCTGCTGGTTGGAGGCCCCATGTGGCCAGAGACGAGGGAACAGGCTGCCCAGGTCCCACGTCTCCCACTGTCTCCAGACGCAGACAGAGGTTTGTGCGTTGGGGATCTTCAGTGGCTGAGCTCTAGATTCTGGGTCACTCCTCGCCTGCCTCGCCAGGACACAAGCATCCTGGGGCGGAAGGGAGGACAGCCCACCGCGAGGATTTGCCGGGTCAAGGCAGGAGGGGCC
Source organism: Urocyon cinereoargenteus (assembly GCA_032313775.1). NCBI lineage: Eukaryota > Metazoa > Chordata > Mammalia > Carnivora > Canidae > Urocyon > Urocyon cinereoargenteus. The sequence goes on along the minus strand of JAVLSZ010000026.1, from coordinate 48,819,883 downwards.
GGGCTCTTGTCCCCAGAGGTGCACTTGCCGTCACCTGCCGGCTTCTGTCCTGGGATTGGCCCTGGGGTTGCAGCTGGGGGACGGCCCAGTGTCTGTGTGTCAGGGTCCCAGCACCACCCACACGACCTTTGCACTTCACACTCTGTGGACCTGGGCCCTTCTGGTGCCAGGCTTGGTGCTTAGTGCTGATGACGCCCAGTAACCGGCAAAGAAAACCGCCCCCCCAGTCCCTCACCTGTGGGTGGAAGGGCTATGCCAATGTGTTCTGGTGCCAGCTTGAAAGGACAAAGGGAAGTGGTGCTCGTTGAGGGACCTGGCAAGTCAGGTGGGCCTCAGGGGCACCCTTTGATTTTCACCAACTCCCCACGAGAGGAAGCCAGGCTTGGCTGCAGCTGCGGTAACCTGCTGGGGGCTTGTCCTTGGGGGACAGAAGGGCTTCAAGCCCACCGTGGTTCCCATAGCAGCTCTGGGGCTGAGCACAGCACTGAGCCCTCCACCCCCCAGCCCCCGGCCCCAGGACTCCCGGGGGCCTTCTGTGAGCTTCCAGACCCCCAGCTGGGATCTAACAGATCATTCAAGTTTCTGGGGTCAGTGCAGTTCCCTCCCTGCTCCGTCCGCCCCAGGCCTGGGCAGCCCTTCTCACATCGCTGTGCACGTCCAGGGCTTCAGGGCTTCCTAATTCTTTGGAGGAAAGATTCTCACTAAACTGGACAGGTCTGGGGCCAGCACAGGAGTTATTGATGAGTGGCTTTTGCCAATCAGGAAAATGAGAGGACCCCAGAGTGTCCCCGTGGCCCTCTAACCTTTGAGGCTGTACGTTGGGGACAAAGGGATGGGGCACAGAGGAGGCCAGACTCCCAGGCTTGTGATGGGCTTGGCAGTGGCTGCACAGCATGGTTTCGCTCTCAGGAGGCACTGCCTGGTGCTGTTATTACCCCGTGTGTGAAGTGGGGAAACTGAGTCTCAGAGGGTTCACGTTTGACCAAGGAGCTGGGTCACACACTGTACTGCTCAGAGCCCGGCCTAAATCACAGGGTGCAGGGCGGCCAAACCAGGCCAGTGGGAGGCCCCCCAACAGGCTCCCTGGAGGGGACGTGGCTGCTGACGCCAGTGGGCGCCCTCTGACCGGTGGACCAGTGGGTGCTCAAAGGGCCAGGGGCTTCAGGAGGAGGTGCTTCTTCCCTGGGCCACGTGTTCAGCAGGGGGGCGTCTTCAGGACAGTGGAAGGAGGGGCTGGGCGACAGGTGAAGCCACCCAGGAGTTTGCAGAGGCAGATCCGAAGAGCGAGCTTCTCTCTTGTAGTTTTGAAACAGCAGAAGCAAAAATGCCTCTGGAGGCAGAACTGGTTTGGAGCAGTCTGCGGGGGGCTGGTCTGCGGGGATTGCGTGCGCGCCTCCGTCCGCCGCGTGGTCTCCATCTGCGTACTTGGGAATAGACTGTTATGGTTTTTAAGGGGAAACTAGGGACAGACGCATCGACGTCTAATGTTTTAGCAAGTACGTTTTCAGCCTTCCTCGTGTTTTGGGGAACGGCTGCTTGGCGTAAAGCGGAGAAGCCTACGCTCTGCCCGGACGGTCACTCCCGTGGGCACAGCCGCTTGCTGACCGTGAGTGACAGCGGGGACATGGGCTGCGGCGTGCTGGCGGCTCTCGCCCTTCCTCCCCGTGCGTGTCAGCTGCAGCAGGTGCTGCGGGCCGGGCTCCTTCCCCTCCCAGCGCTGGGCTGCGGTCAGACGAGCAGCCGAGACCCCGGTCCTGGGGGGCTGACGGCCTGGGTGCCAGCGCAGGGGACACGCACTGTGACCTGGTACAGCAACATCCTGGCATGAGTCACCGGCAGGGAGGGTCGAGCTAGGGTGCAGCCCTCCTGGGGGGACCTGCTCCGTGGATGGGGGCCAATGCCTCGGGGTCCCGGAGTCAGGTGAGTCCCCTGCCTCAGTTGGCCTCCAGGAGGCTGCACGCCCTCGGGGCAGTGGCACGGCCTCGGGCTGAGCTGAGCAGCAGGCGGACCAGGAGCAGGCCGGGCTCCCTTCCCTCTCCCCTCTGCAGCCCACTTTGCCTCTCGGGCCCTGGATTTCTCTCGGAGCGCCCGCCAGAAAGCGAAGGGACCTGGCACTGTTTCCTTCGCACGAGGAAGAGCGGGTGGGCACCGCCATTTGTCCCTTAGTCTGCGCCACCTGCCGTCGTGCAGCCTTGCAGCGGCTCCGTCAGACGCGCGGGCTGGCGGGAAGGCGGGACACCGGACCCCTGCCCCGGATGCCGGCCACTTGACCCCTTCCCGCATTGTCGGGCTGCCCCTAAGTTTGGACAGAGTTGCCCGTGCGGGGCGCCTGCATCGGGCTCCCTCCCAGCCACGTGGCCTCAGCGGAGTGTCCCCTCCGCGCCGGTGACTCGGTGGCTGGCTCCTGCCTCGGGGACAGGATCGGGGGGGGGTTAGAGTTCGCTGGGCGCGGGGCTTCCGCTGGGGATTTGGCCCCGCCTGGCCTCGGCCTGGACTTCCCTTCACGCCCGCCGTTTGTGCCTGGACCTGAGTGGTCCCTGGCCCCCGGCGACGCTGAGTGTGAGCAGGCCCTCGGCAAGCTGCCCTGCTGTCGGCCTGTCCCTGCCACACTCCGGGAGCCCCCGGGGAGTCCAGGGAGGGGTTTGACCGAATGTGCCTCATCCGAGCGGGGAGAGGCTCCCGGGCCCGGAGCTGGTGCTGGTTCTGGCCCCAAGCCCTCGAGGGCACCAGGGCTGCCACACTGGGGGGTGCTTGTAGGGGACACTGGGCCGTGAGGCAAGGGCTGCTGGTCGTGTGGCCGCCGGGCCTTGGCCAGGTCTCACGGGGCCTCCGTTGGACATCCCTCCGCTGCTGTGTGCGGAGCAGGGGTGCGGGGGTTCCGGCTGCTTCTCCCAGAGGGGCCCTCACCTGCTCCTCGCCCGTGGGCTCCCAGCCTGTCCTGCTGCCCTCTGGGCTGGAGGCCAGAGCTCTTCTGAACTGGTGGGTGGAGGTGTGGCTTGGGGCTGGTGACGTGTTCCGGGGCAGTGCCAGTGGCCTACAGGACTCCACAGCAGCTGTCACATAATTGCCTGATTAACTCAGTGATTAATCGGCTAATTGGGACCTCGGCTTCAAATCCCCAGTAACAAGGACCTTTTGTGAAAAGTCTCAAAGCTAGCTCTTGAGAGAGAGAAAGCAAGCGTGGGGCAGAGATTTCAGAATAGACAGGCCGGGGGCAGCGGTAAGTCCTGTCTGTCTGGAAAGGAAACCCACAATAAAATGGGCACGTCTTCCCTCCCGCTCCTCCGTCCTCTCTCCCCCTTCGTCCTTTCCTTTCTTCCTCTTAAACGCATGAACACCAGCCCTGAGATCGGCCTCGGTGGCCCCAGCTGGGAGGGCTCCTCCACGGAGGCCGCCGCTCCCCCGCAAGCCGCCCTTGAGCTCGGGGTGGGCGGGGCTCTGCGTCCACAGACTACCTGCTTCTCCCTGACGCGTCCGTGGGTGTGACATGCGGGGCCAGATGAGCCCCTCAGTGCCCTGCAGTCAGGCCCATGATCAATCAACTTAGAGACCACCCAGCGTGTCTAGCCAGAGGTCGGGGGCCTTGCCCTTTCTGGGGCCTACCCTGTTCTTCCCTCGCAGGATCTGGGAACACCCCAGCTGAAGTGGGGAGCTCAGGCTCCGCGACGCCAAGCCTGTGAAAACCAAGGTCTTCCCATCTTGGGCACTGGGCATGGCCCCTCCAAGGAGGAGCTCAGGCACGGCCTCCTCTGGGCGACCCCCCCATGTGTTCTCCATCTCTCTGGGTGTCAGTTTGCCGCTCTGGAAACGAGGTGGTGTCCGCTTCTTGCGGTCTGTGGTCTGTGGACGTGCTCAGCGGCCCCCAGGACCCTGGCCTCACATGGAGCTGACTCTAGGAGAAGTGGGTTGGGTGGCATGCCCTGTGCCCAAGATCAGAAGTTTCTAGAGTTTTCTGTGCTTTGGTACAATGGGGAGATGGGTGATGGTGGAGGGTGAGGAATTCTCCCGGGCCTCACCTTCATCCCCTGGGCACTTGCTGGCTCCCAGGCTGTGTGACGCCCAGCAGCACCTCGGCCCTTTTTAGGGGTAGCCCCTGGGTCATCGGCCCTCCTGGCCTCACCTCCGTGCACCAGGGTGCAGGTTCTGCAGGAGGGTTGCAGCGGGGGCCTACAGCTTGGGCCAGGCCTGCATGTTTACTCGGAGCCACTCCTGCCTGGATGCGCCTGGCAGGGCCCGAGAGCCTCAGAGCACAGCGACGGCCGTGAGAAGCCCAGGTTTCTGCTTTGCCCTTGGGCCAGCCTCAGGAGCTGGTTCTGGGGGCTCCGCAGAGGGTCCTGTTTCCCAGCAGCTTGGAAGCCTGGTGGCAGTTTGCCTGCAGTGGGAAAGACTTACCCACAGAAAAAAGAAGCCGTCTAGGAGCCGCTGATGTTGGAAGTCTTGATCTCATACATACAGATCTTTAATTAAACACACTCATAAAATTGTAATGAGCCATTCGTTTATTTAAATGGGGTGAGTTATTTCATTAATTTTTAGCAAACTGCAAGCAGCCATTCTGAGATGCACTGTTTGGAGACAATCTCCTGCTCCCCAGGGTGAGGGTCTGGGGTGGGCGGGTCCTTCCCCCGAGTGACCCCTGCTGCTTGTCTCCCCCCCCAGCTGCCCCACCCCAGGGTGCACCGGCTCAGGACACATTCGGGGCAAGTACTCCAGGCACCGCAGGTAAGGAGGTTCCTGGGAGGGAGGCTGGGCTGCAGGATGTTGGAGACCCTCTCCTTCTCCGGGCCCTATTGTAGCTCTAGAACCTTCCATCTCTGCCTGTGGCTGCTGAAGCTAACATGGCCCTGGCGTGTCATGCCGCGGTCTCTCTGTTGGGAGCTTGAAGGCTGGATGAGTCTGTGGGGAGAGCTTAGCACAGGCCTGCCACACGTTAAGGTGACCCAGATGAGCTGCCACCTGGCTGTCACTACTGTCATCCTGGGCGGGGGACGGCCAGCTTGAGTGCAGGTGTGTGAGGGTGTGCAGGGCCTGGAGGTGCAGGAGGGAGGGCCGGGGCACCCTGATGACCTGCTTGGCAGGAGGCCTCAGGCTGCGGCTGACCCAGGGCCAGTCCCGTCCTCTTCCCGACGGGGGGAGTGTGTGCCAGGGCCACTGAGGTTGGGTCTTGAGAGAGGAAGGAAATGCCATTTAAAGCACATCGCGAGTTTTTAATATGGACAATTCATGTAAAATTGTCACCACCTCGACCTGCCCCGTGTGACGTGGGGCATCTAGTGCAGGGATGGTGGTGGGCATACAGGCAAACTTTCAGAATCGGGTACTGGCTACAGAGGGTGAAGAGTGGGCGGAGGCCCCAAGGGGGTGTTGACAGGGTGGCCCTGGCCCCCTTCCTCCCAGTTTGCAGAGCTGCCCTCTGGCCAAGAAGAGGAAGCTGGAGGGTGCCCAGGCCGAGCACCTGGTGTCCAAGCGGAAGTCCCACCCCCTGAAGCTGGCTCTGGACGAGGGCTACAGCGTGGACACCGACGGCAGCGAGGATGCCGAGGTGAAGGACGCCTCTGTTTCAGATGAATCGGAAGGAACTCTGGAGGAGGACGAGGCTGAAATGTCAGGACAGGAGGAGATTCATCGTCCTGAGCCAGCTGAAGGTGCTTTGTGGCTCTTTCTCCCCCGAAATAAAGGGTGCTTAGTGCGGCCCTGGAGAATCGCAGCCTGTGCGCGGGAGGGCTGCCCCAGTCAGTGAAAAGGCCGCGAGGAAGCCCTTCCAGAGAACAAGTGAAGGCTTGTCCTGACGCTCTGCGGTGCTTCCTGGAGAGGGGCCGGAGCGGGGCGCCTGAGGGCCTGGGGCCCCTCGCTGTGCGCACAGAGACGCCGGACAGATGGACAGACGGCCGAGGGCTGTGCATGTGCGCGGGGCCGGGCCTCAGCAGGCCCTGGGGGAGCTGGGACGGGATGGGGCTGCAGGGTGCCCGGGACCCCAGCTTCCCTGTGGGGCACCCAGACATTGGCAGAGGGAAGCGTGCATGTCCCCAAGCCTGGCAGACCATGGAGCCCTGGGGGTGGCGCTGAGACCGAGGCCCGACCCCATGTGCTGTGTCCGAGCCAGGGGTGCCTTCTATGGTGGAGCCAATCCTCAGGGAGAGTCCTGACACTGGGCTCCCTCTTGGAGGTGTCGGGTAGTGCTCGAAGGGCTGCGCGGTCCCTCAGGCTCTAGGTAGAAAGGACCAGCTTGCCTGCTTTCCTACAGAGGAGGCAGTTTGGGGTTCAGGGTGCGGCCCTGGCTGGCCCCCTCCCGGAATGGGTGGCCGGCAGGGCTGGCTCCTGCCCCCTGGCCGTCCTTGTCCCCCATCCCACAGGGTCTGTGTGTCCTCAGCACCCGCAACGCCGTAGTCACGGCAGTTAAGAGCTCTACATGTGTGTCTTTTAAAAACACAAATTCGTTTTCTGCTTTGTATTTGCGAAGCAGTCTTAAAAATCTGTCGTATTTTTAAAGTTCCATTTTATGATTTGAGAAAGTAGACATAAGGGTAAGATGCTGACAAAAAATAGCAGAGTATTTCCCAGCTACAAAACCAGAAGTGACTAGTCCTGCTCTCTCCTAAAATGAGCTCACGGTGCGCCCAGGTCCAGGCAGGGCGCGGGCACCAACGGCCACGGTCCACTTCCGGGGCTTGCGTGTGCTCAGGCTGTGCAGGGTGCGGCCTCCCTGTGCCGCTACCACATGTTTCTGATTTTGTGCAGGAAGGAGCCCTGTCAAGTCCCACTTTGCATCCAAGCCCATCGGCAGCTCCGCGGGCCCCGCCAAGGGCAGCTACAGCAGCTACCAGGAGATCATTGCCACTTCTCTCCTAAACTTGGGCCAGATCGCCGTAGAGACCCTCGTTGGGGAGGACCTGGGCCAGGTGGCCAAGCCGGGCCCTGCTGTGGTGCACCTGCTTCAGGAAGAGGCTGAGGAAGAGGCCACCAGTGATGAGGGGGAGAAGGACGTGTTCATCCGTCCAGACGACACAGAGGACGTCGTGGAAGTCAGCAGGGAGTGCTCCCAGGAGCCGGGTCCCCAGTCTGTGGAGGGTGTGGCCAGGGAGGAGTCCAGCAAGATGAAAGTCGCCCTGGGTAATGAGGAGGAAGAAGAAGAGGAGGAGGAGGAGGAGGAGGAAGAGGAGGAGGAGGAGGAGGAGGAAGAGGAGGAGGAGGAAGATGAAGACGAGGAGGAGGAAGAGGAGGAGGAAGAGGAGGAGGAGGAGGAGGTCCCTGCTCCTGACGTCATCTGCCAGGAGGATGCCCCCCATGCCCCCACCCAGAAGGTCCCTGAACTCCGGCACCCAGCGTCTCCCAGCCCCAAGCCCGAGTACTCCGTCATAGTAGAGGTGCGTTCTGACGACGGCAAGGACGAAGACTCACGCTCCCAGAAGTCTGCGGTCACGGACGAGTCGGAGATGTATGACATGATGACGCGGGGGAACCTGGGTCTCCTGGAGCAGGCCATCGCCCTGAAGGCCGAGCAGGTGCAAGCCGTCTGTGAGCCGGGCTGCCCACCCACCGAGCAGGGCCAGCTGGGCCCCGGAGAACCAGGGAAGGCGGCCAGGCCCCTGGATGCCTCACGGAAGAACTATTGCAGCAAAGGTAGGGCTGGTGGCCTGGCCCTGCGCAGGGCCCTCCTCCCCGCATCCTCCCTGCGCACCTGCCCCTCCTCCCCGCATCCTCCCTGCGCACCCGCCTCTCCTCCCCACATCGCCTCTCCTCCCCGCATCGGGTAGCGCCCCCTGCCCCCCAGGTGTGGAGATGCAGGCTGGGGGAGAGGCGGGCCAGAGGCTCTCACAGGCTGGGGGCGGGGCCAACAGGTGCAGAAAAGGACAAACACACATAATCACAGGCTGGTTGTTGAGAAGGACTGACGCTGCCCCCATAGGGTGGTCTAGAGAGAGGCACAGAGCTCCGGGTGGGAGGAGGAGGCCCCGAGGGACGGTGAGCGGCCTCCAGCAGCTCGGCCACAGCCTGGGAGCCTGCCTTGGTCGTGGAGAGATGCACCTGGGGCGTGGGGAGCCCCGGGTGAGCTCTGGGGAAGCCCAGGTGGTGGGTAGGTAGGGACGCAGGGCACAGATTTTCTGTGAATACTCACATGAGTCAGGCTTGGGGCAGATACCGAGGGACACAGCCGAGGGGACAGAGATGAGGACATTGTTTCAACCCGGAGGATAGCGACCAAGGGCACACACGTGGGGGACAGCGGCCTGAGAGCTCAGATTCAGACCAGCAAGGTCTTGAGGGGACGTGGATGCAAGCAGACCAGGCAAAGGTGACACAAATCTATGGACAGGTATTGGGGCCTCTGTGGGGTGTCACTCTGGGGCTCCCAGATCAGGGCAGACGGTGGTGGGAGACTGTTGAGCGCACGGCTGGAGGACTCAGACCCGTGGAAATGGACATTGGGGGGCCCATATGCAGGGTATCCTGCCCCCAGGGACAGAGTCGAGGGCATGGACCCAGGGGACAGAGCCTCGGGGTGAGGCAGTGGGAGAGGCTGGGCTGACACTGGGGCACTGAGCCGGTGTGAGCCCCGCGGAGAGCCCGTGTGCGGCGGGCGGCGGGCGCTCAGGAAGGGGGGGCTCACGATGGCCAAAGTCCAGCTTCCTACCCCTTTGAACTTGGAGAGGCGGAGCCAGAGTCCTGCTCTTGGAGCCCCTAGGGGCTTACCTGGGGTGGGAGTGCAGAGTGTGCCCGGGGCCTCCACACTCTCCCAGAGGCCACGGCTCCATCTAGGACTTTCTGTGGGACTTCGGCCGTGCTTTGGGGATCGTCACCCACTCAGTGGCCTTCCTGGCCCACAGAAGCTACGTGAGAGCAGCAGCTGACGTTTGAGTTTACATTCCTGCCCGTGCTTTTCATAGCCATAGTGCGGCTTTGGGCAAGTTACCATCCGTTTTTGTCCTTGTTTTGTCAAATCCAAAGGACACGTCCCGGCAAGGAACGTGTCACATCTGTCACCTCTCTATGCAGAGGATGGACCTCAAGGCATGGGGGCTCTAGGAGGCACGCCCCCCCCGACGGAGCCAGCGAGAGTCACACAATCTCCACGGGAGCGGGGTGTGCGGGCACCGGCTGTCCCCCAGGGTGTCCTCTTTAAAATGCTGCACATCCTGCCAGTGGGACACTTTGGACAGCCTCGGCTTCCATGAGGACCGCTGCCCAGAACTATCCAGCCCCCAGGCCCCCTCGGGCTCTTGGGCGGTCTGGCCATCTCCCCTCCGGATGCCTGGGGCAGAGGATCACGGCTGTCCCGATCTCCCCCCTCGGCCCCCACCGTGCAGCCCTCGGCTCCTCTCTAACTGATGCGTCTTGTGTATTTAGATCCCTCAAGAGCTGAGAAGCGTGAGATCAAGTGTCCAACGCCAGGCTGTGACGGCACCGGCCACGTTACGGGGCTGTACCCTCACCACCGCAGCCTGTCTGGGTGCCCCCACAAGGACAGGATCCCCCCCGAGAGTGAGTAGCTCTGCACAGTGCAGCCGTCCCTGGGCTCGGGGGATGTTCAAGCGGACACGTGGTCACTCAGGGTCCTGTCCCCTTGCACTGGCACAGTCTAGATGCCCAAGCTTGAGGCCTACGAGGCGGGGGACATGGTGTGTGTCCAGTTACGCACCCTGAGACAGCAGCCCATGCCGGGACCCAGGAGGCCTGCCACACACGCAGGCACACAGAGGGGGAGGTCGGGGTTGGCAGGCTGGGGAGACCAGCCATCGGTGCCCTCAAGGCCGCGAGGAGGCCTGTCCTCACTTCTGGGCTAGAGGCAGTAATTGCAGCACCAACTTCAAAGGGCGAATCCCCGGGCAAGCCGAGGGGTTCAAGCTAAGTTGGCTTCTGCCCGGGAGGCAGGGCTGCGGTGGGGGGACGTGCCTTGGCAGGGCTGAGGCCTGCGGCTGTGCTCACCGTCGCCGTCCCGCTGGTTCTCTTCCAGTCTTGGCCATGCACGAGAACGTGCTGAAGTGCCCTACTCCGGGCTGTACGGGCCAAGGCCACGTGAACAGCAACCGCAACACGCACAGAAGGTACCCTTGGGCGGAGCCAGGGTGACTGGCGGGGGCTGTGGTGGGCGGGCCCTGGTGCCAGGTCAAGGACTCCTGGTGGGGGTCCCGAGAGACCAGAGGGTGGCCCGAAGGATGGGTATGTGCCCTTCGGAGAGGCCTACTGCCCACGGGAACGCCGGGGGGAGGCTGAGTGTCCTGCCGGTGTTGGGAAGCATCTGCGCTGGCTCTTGCCCACGCTGGGTGTCTGCTGGCCGGGACCAAGGTCTGGGCGGTCCCGTGGGGGCTGTGGTCCAGGTAGAAGTGACACTGTCAGGGTGCACCCACCGTTTAGCGGCCTGCCGTCTTCCACAGCAAGAGGCGACTGTATTTCCACACCTGCCCCAAGCACCTCGGGGAGTGTGGCGGTGAAGGGATGTGGCCTCGCCAAGGCTGCTAGGGCTGCTGAGGTCACTTCATTGAGAAGAGGCCAAACTCCCGAGACTCCTGACCCTGTGACTGGTCACCTCCCCGGCAGCCAGGCAGCTTAATCCTGACAGATGGAGATGCTCCTGGGATGTCTTAGGTGGGGTGCTTCCTGGGCGGGGCCTGGGCCTCCGCGTGCCCTGGTAGAGGCCACATGCCCAGGGTCAGCACCCAGGTTGTGTGGCCTGTGGGGCCCCGGGCTTCCCCAAGTCGGCTGATGGAGCGTGAGCCAGAGACAGGTCCTGAGTGTAGCCTGGTCGGCCGGGAGGGGCAGGCTGTGGCCCAGACCTGCCCAGCGGATGTGCCTTTGCCCAGGGCCAGGAGGGCACTGGGGATACACTTCGGCTTTGTGTCATTGCTTAGAGTTTCCCCAGACAGAAACGGATGGGGCTGCTGCTACTCTCGGGGCTGGAGGCGAGTGAGAGAGCCGGGGTCTGCGGGGTTCCCGGCCTGGACAGGCAGGGTCTGGGGGTGCTGCTTAGCTGTCCTCTTTGCCTTCTCTCTAGTTTGTCTGGGTGTCCCATTGCTGCTGCTGAAAAATTAGCCAAATCTCATGAGAAGCAACAGCCGCAAACGGGAGATCCTTCCAAGAATAGCTCCAATTCAGATCGGATCCTCAGGTGAGCGAAAGGAGCCAGAGAACCAAAGGGGCCCGCCTCCCCAAATGCCTCTGGGGCTGCGTGTGCACGCGGGTGTGCACGTGGGTGTGTGAGTGTTCGTGCATGCGTGTGCTCATGTCCTGAGTCGGGGCCTCCTAGGGGCAGAGCCGGGAGGTCGTTTCTGGGCACGCAGGACAGTCTGACGTGTGCTGCTGTCACCAGCGCTCTGGCCGGGCTGTAGACACCCACAGGCTGCCCCTGCCTTGTCCTCCCCAAAGGCATCTGGCCCCACCCCTTGGGATTGCTCAGGGATTTGTCTGAGAGGCCCTGAGGGCTGCTGCTGCTCAGAAGCGCCAGCAGCGGCTCCTTCCCGGCCGTCCTGCCTACACCTCACTCCAAGAAGGGGCCCTAAACCAGGGGAGAAGAGTGGGTATGTGTGGTGCCCCTCAGAGCATTGCCTGCTTGTGGCCCTAGCGGTCCCGAGGCAGCAGGAGGCACGCGTGTGCTTAGGTGCCGGTGTACGCGTTGTGTGTAGCCATGTGTCAGCAGCAGGGGGGTTCTGAACGGCCGTCCAGCACACATCTGCTTGGCACTGCCACCACCCGTGTGACCTGTGAAGCGGGTGCCACACCTGAGGCCAGACCTCAGAACTCGCCTGGGGCCAGCCCGGCTTCAGAGTTTTCGTCCTGACCAGTGGGGTGATTCCCACCCATCGCCCCCGCTCAGTGGACCCTCTGCTTCCTGTTTCTCTGAGGGACTAGGGTTCATACCATCTTCCCCGTCCGCAGTTCCGCGTCTGCCTCCCGCGGGGGAATGTGGGAGCCCAGGACCCTTGCTCCCTGCAGAGGCCTAGTGCTGGGCAGTGGTGTGGGTCCTGGGCTGGAGAGAGGCCCACCTCCTTTCAGGGCTCACCCGAGCCCGCGCCCCTTCCCTGGAGCGTGCCTGCCGAGCCCCACCCAGAGGAACTTGCCCGCCCACCCGGCCCGGCTCTGCGGTGCCACGAGAGGGGTCTCTGGGCAGGCCCGGGGCTGGGACCTCACCCCTCTGCACTCCCGTCCAACGGGTGTCTTCAGCCTCACGTCCACTTGGCTTCTCCCCACCTGCTGACTCTTAGGATGGCTGGAGGTTGCTCTTCCTGCCCTATAACTGTTCTCCCAGCTTCCTGCCAGTTGCTCCTCCAGTTTTCTTCTTGCCTGGATAGAAGTCACTGGTAAAATGTCAAACCCGCAGGCAGGGTGAGGCCCAGCGAGCTCGTGTTTCCGGGCATCACACGCTGGGGTGTGGGGAGAACCTTTGTGCACTTCTGCTGGCGTCACAGGCACTAAGTCTGTGCTGCGGGACGGAGCCCTGGCCGAGGAAGCCAACCGAACGTGGTTCCCATGTTAAGCTTAGGGTCCTTTTCTCCCCTGGGAACCAAGCACTCTCCAGAAACGCCTTCCAATGCTGCTAGGCCCTCCAGGCCTCCTTGGGGAAGGAGCATGTGCCCATGTTTGGGGGGATCTGCTTCTCCAAGGTCCAGGCTCAGAGCTGATCTCCTCATGGTTGCAGGGTCTTTCCGTCACCGGGCTCCTGTTTTGGGGCCACACGCAAGATCTTATAGCACTCAGCACCTTGGAGACCTCACTGCCGACCCCTTCTTAATTCCAAGGACCCATTCTTTTTAGATTTTAGTCATTGCTGGGCTCAGAGTCAAGAGCAAGCAGAGCTGGGGTGCAGAGGGGCCTCCCAGCCTCTCCTTTCCCCTTCTCTCTGAGCTGACCAGCACACCTTGTGCAGCGGCCATTCCCCACCTGGCTGGTCTTCCTGCCCTGGCTCCTGTGCTGCCTGGGCTGCTGTCCTTCCACTACCCTTTTGTGCATTTAAAACACGGAGCTCTTCTAAGGGTTCCCGCGACTGCGAACTGAACGCCTGTAGTGCCTTCAACTGTTTCGGCCCCTCCAGGGCTCCTCTCAGTTGACCTCAAGCCGAGAAGAGCGGAGGGCTGAACCCCTGGCCAGGGAAGAGCTGAGTCGGGTCCTCCCGGAACCTGGTTCTTAGAAGCACAGCCATGTCCCCTCTGGATGCCCCACCTCCCTCCCCCCTGGGGAGTTGTGTCATTCCATCAGGAGAGTGCTGTCTGGGGCGGCTGGCCCCTGTCCCAGAGACGCTCCTGCAGGGTTGCCCGCCAAGGGCTCATTCTACTAGTAGCAGAGGTGTTGGGACCTGCTCTCCTAAGCTCTGGGGCAGAGTCTCAGGCCCTCCGTCCTCTGGCTAGTGCTGTCTGCAAGGACACAGGCCATCTTGTCCTCAGCGCTCCCGTTGCTCCCTCCCTGCAGCAGCTCTTCCTCCTGTGGATCAGGCCCCAGCTACCCTTCAGTGGTGGGTCCTGGGGGAGGGTCTCTGTGCACGTGGGGCTCCGAGGGGTTTCTGCCCAGGCTGTGGGATGGGCTGTGGGTCCCCGGGCTCTGTCCTCATGGTTCTGCACCTGTGTCCTCTACCTTAGGCCCATGTGCTTCGTGAAGCAGCTTGAGGTTCCTCCGTATGGAAGCTACCGGCCTAGTGTGGCTCCTGCCACACCCAGGGCCAACCTGGCCAAGGAGCTGGAGAAGTTCTCCAAGGTCACCTTTGACTACGCAAGTTTTGACGCTCAGGTTTTTGGCAAACGCATGCTTGCCCCAAAGATTCAGACCAGCGAAACCTCACCTAAAGCCTTTAAATGTAAGTTGGGGAGCTTCACTCCTGAAAGGTATAGGGTTTGAGAGACGGGGAGGAGGGGCCCCCTCGCCAACAGTGTGCAGGGTATCTCTCCCCTGGGGGCACCTGGCCATGCCAGTGTCTACCGTGGTGGCTTTCCCGGAGTTTGTGTCTTGCCCACGTCACTGCCGTCATGTTCCCCATCAAGTCTGATGTGTCTGTGAAACAAAACCTAAGTCCTTTACGGTGTGCATGTCCAAAGGCTTAGGAATAACTCCCTCGATGTGGTCTGCCCTGTGGAGGCTTGGGCAGCCACGATGCTCAGCCTGGGTGCCCCGACAGGAGCTATTTGCCCTCCGGCAAGGGGACCGCATTGCTGGCTACAGAGTGTTGCGATAGTAGCCACAAGTTTTCTGGGTGCTTGTACTAACAAAATGCATTCCTACAAAATTTTGAGAATAACCCTTCCTGTCTTTTTTGGTCACTAATGTACCCGTCTGTGGGTTGCAAGCCCGTTAGCCTGGGAACACATATGAAATGGAAAAGCACCCCACTGTGCACATGAGGTTGGAACGGGCATCTCCCAGTGGGTGTTTGGCCCTGAAACGGCAGTGGGGAGTTCCTGTCTGTTAATAATAGGAACGCCGGGTGATGCAGCTGCCAGCTATGGCGTGGACATCTGTCCCGCTGGCTTGGGTGTCCTTACGCACGGGCACCACATAGCACTCAGAAGGAGGCTTCGTAGATCTGGACTTCCTGGCGGGACCGTGATATCAGGAATGTCATCCCTGAGAGTTACTTCATGACCACAGTAGAAGTACCAGAAAAGATAGCATTTTATGCCCTCTTGGTCGTGTTTGCTTGAATAATAACAATACCGCACTGAAGTGGGATTATGGCGACACCAAGATGTTGTGGCAAAAATTTTCCTGCTTGAATGACATTCTATCCATTCCTGTTTACAGAATTCTTTACTCCCAGTAAGCGAGCCCCGTAGCCAGATTTTTTTAAAAAATATTTTATTTATTTATTCATGAGAGACACAGAGAGAGAGAGAGGCAAAGACACAGGCAGAGGGAGAAGCAGGCTCCAGGCAGGGAGCCCGATGTGGGACTCGATCCCGGGTCTCCAGGATCACGCCCTGGGCTGAAGGCGGTGCTAAATCGCTATGCCACCCGGGGATCCCTGTAGCCAATTTGCATTTGTTGGTACGTTAGAGACGCTGGCATGTCTTTGCAGGGTTTTGCTCTCTCTGCCCAAATTTTAGAAGAGCCGGAAATGGCCCCCCGAATGCCCTCCTAGAGGGTGGGTAGGAGTGTGCTGTGGGCACCTGGGATGCGGTGGACGGCCCCCCCACGCCCACCCCCGTGGCTGTGCCCGCGTACTCCCAGCCATCCCAGGGTTTGCCACTGGGTCTGTGTGGCCACCTCCCATTCAAGTTGCATATCCACCTGGTGTTGTTCCCTTTTTGCAGCCAAACCTTTCCCAAAGGCCTCTTCCCCCAGGCACAGCCCGTGCACTTCATCCTCTTCTGCAGGCTTTGACTACGCGCACGATGCCGAGGCCGCGCACATGGCCGCCACAGCCATCCTGAACCTCTCCACGCGCTGCTGGGAAATGCCCGAGAACCTCAGCACGAAGCCGCAGGACCTGCCCAGCAAGGTTGGTGTGTCCCTGCAAGGAACCCCTCCGAGGCGGAGACAGGCTGGGGAGATTCCCAGTCAGGCCCACATGCCCCCGCAGGAAATGTGCTTAGGGACACCTGGGTCCACTGATAGTTATCATCTCCGCTCTGAGAGCTGTGTGCTGTGGAGCACCAAGTGCCTGTGCACATGCACCTTCCCTCCTGTTCCCCGGAGCCGGAGGGTCGTGCACACACGTGACCTTGTGTCCCTGTCTGAGGGTCACGCACACATGTTCCCGTAAGTTCCCCTGAGTCTGAGGGTCACATATACACGTTCCCGTATGTTCCCCTGAGTCTGAGGGTCACGCACACACGTGTCTTTGTGTTCCCCTGAGTCTGCGGGTCGAGCACATGTCCTGTGTGATCACGGTCACTGCCTCTCAAGGGTCTGCTTTCGTGAGGTTGGCAAGACCCGCAAGAGGGTGGAGGTTCCTCCTCATGAATTTCGGGAAGTGGCAAGTCAAGATCCTTGCTTCTCAGAGCTCTCCTCTTCTTGTTTGGCTCTGCTTCCTTCCAAGGGAGACCGTTTCGGGCCTTCTGTAATGCTGATTTAGTACCGGAAGGCACACGTGAAGGGGTGAAATCACTCGCGTGGATTTCACCCTCACAATTGCAGGCTGCGGACATAGAGGTGGATGAAAACGGAACCCTGGACTTGAGCATGCATAAACACCGCAAACGAGAAAGCGCTTTCCCCAGCAGCAGCAGCAGCAGCAGCAGCCCCGGCGTCAAGTCGCCCGAGGCCTCCCAGCGCCAGAGCAGCACCAGCGCCCCCAGCAGCTCCATGACCTCGCCCCAGTCCAGCCAGGCTTCCCGCCAGGATGAGTGGGATCGACCTCTGGACTATACCAAGCCCAGTCGCCAACGAGAAGAGGAACCCGAGGAGGTGGGTGTGGAGCCGGGGGCTGCTGTAGAAAGTACTTGCGTCTCCAGGAAGAGCTTCCGGGGTCCTGTCCCTAGCCACACGGGGCCTTGCCGCCCCTAGGAAGCTAGGACCCGGCCTGCCCTCTTGGAGGATCTCCCACCTCTGGGCCATGCTGTGGTCTTGTCCCAACCGGGAGAGAGGTGGTCTCCTCACCTCGACGGACGCACGCTCGGCACCACCGTGGGCCCTTGGAAAGCCTGGGGAGGAGGAGGGCTTCTTTCACATCCCAGAGGAGATACTTGGGAATGGCTCCCAATTCCTTGGTTTTGTGGCCTCCCCCCAACCTGCTGTGCAGATAGGGACACCCTGAGTTCTGGCAGCAGGCCCTCCTCGCCATCCGCAGGACACCCTGGCCACCTGGCTCCTTGGACAGAGGCAGGGGGAATCTCCAGGGCTCGGGAGCCGCCGCGCTGGGCAGTGGCCTGAGTCCCAAGACTCAGCCGCCTGGTGACGCGCAATAAGCCAGGCATCCGTGCTGGAGTTGCAGTCTGGGGACGGGGGACATCCCTTCCTAATCGTGTCCCTCTCTTGAGAGTGGAACTGATGGAAGACTCTTCCCCAAAGAGGTGTGAGTCCTGAGTAGCAAAGTGCAGCTGTGGGAATGGCACAGACTCCAGGTAGCCGCCCTGGAGTGGGCACCCAGGGCCACACTGGGGGCAGGCCTGCAGGTCCCCCCTTTCTCCCCGCCATCCCCGCCGGCACCCCCATCAACTTTTGGAGGGCAGAGGGCAGGCCCCGGGGAGGATTCCCGTCTGGGAGCCGCGGCTCCTGCAGCTCAGTCCTTCCTCCGTCCCCCAGGCTCCCTCTATACCCCTCACAGGTGTCTCTGCTTCATGGAGGAGCAGACTGGGCCCCACGCTGGGGTCACTTGGCTCATTTATATGGCGGAGCCTTGGTGTCAGACCCCAGAAGAGGGGCACCTGTCAGGTTCAGCCCTGAGGGGAGGGGGCTGGCCTGGGACATGCCCCTGGGGCTGTGTGGGTGGTCTTCACGCCGGTCAGTGAGAGCCCAGGGTCAGGCCGGGTCGGGCCATCCTATGTGGGGGCCACCGGGACAGTCTGCTCTTACTGTGTTCCGGTCCTGCCCTGGGTCAGAGCCCCCTTCCCGCTGTCTGCGGCCCCTCCCTGGCCCTTTCCATGACCCCTGGCTCAGGCTGGCATCCCCGGCTGCCTTGTCCATCTCCGTCTCCCTTCACACACCCTCTGAGCACCCCAGAACTCATGTCATGAGTCTCAGAGGCCCTGAGGTCCTTGCCCACCAAAGGCTGCCCCCAGCCCCACCCCACAGTCGCTCCACATCCCGGAGCCTCAGCTCACTCCCAGACCCTTCCGCTCCTCCAGCCCCCTCTGGGCACGGGTGGGTCAGCTCAGACATGCTCCTGCCTCAGGCCTGCCTGGTCCCTCGACCACGGCCCTGGACTCCTGACTCAGACTCTCCAGCTCTGCATGATCCATCCGGTGTGAGGCTATGCCCCTGCCCTCAGCCTCACCTCCCGCCCCAGCTCTGGCGGCTGCCAGGACGGTGTCCGGGGCCTCTGGGATGCGTTCCCTCTCTGGGAAGCTGCCATCTGACCTGAAGACCCCGCTAAAGCCCATGTTGCTCAGGGGAATGAGCTACGTCCCCTGCGCCTTGGCCAGTAGTAGCGGCAGCGGCAGCCAGAGCGACGCCCGTGGCGTTGACAGGATTCCTGTGGGTCCCGAGAGCCCTCACCCCGCCAGGCTCTGAGCTTTGCCTTCCTAGAAAGCCTGAAAGGGGCTGCGATGACCTTAAGCTGGATAACGCACCGTCTGGGCCCCGAGGGGCTGGACACACCCACGCCCACGGCGGGGGGTTGGACTGGCACGTGGCTCAGCTGCCTCTGCTCCAGCCCCACCTGCGGGTGCTGAGCTGCTGGGCCTTCGGGGGAACTGGGTTCCCCTCCACAGAGGGGACCGTCCCCAGGGCCCTGCTGTCTGGGGGCTGCCGATCCTCTCCCGACCTAGAACCGCAGCTTAGGAACCGCGTGCCTGGTCGGCGCGTGTCCCCGCTCGCGTTGGGCTCTCCCTGCCGTAGCTGCTCCACGAACAGCGGGCACTGGAGGGGCTGCACTTCGTGTGGCTTCCTGTGTGTAGGAGGTGGCCCTGGGGCGTCGGTGGAGGTGACCTGCACGCCCGGGGCCACGGGAGGCAGCGGCCTGGCCTCCTCCACATGGAGGCCGCGGAGGAGCTCTGGCCGAGGTCGGGGAGCACGCTAGCCCCGCGGGGGTGCTGTCCTCTGTCGTCCCGGAGGCAGGACACTCCAGAAACCACCTCTGTGAACCCTGCTCTCAAGGGTCCCTCTCCCTCAGCCCCGGGTCGGGCACCCGGCCCCCCGCCAGCCGGTTAAAACATCTCCCTGCTGGTTTTTTGCAGTCAGAGCCAGCAGCCCATTCTTTTGCTTCTTCTGAAGCAGATGACCAGGAAGTGTCGGAAGAGAGTTTTGAGGAGCGGAAGTACCCCGGGGAAGTTACCCTGACCAACTTTAAGATGAAGTTCCTCTCCAAGGACATAAAGAAGGAGCTGCTCACGTAAGTCCCCGCCGGGCCAGGAGAACCCTGGAGTCCGCCCTCTCTGAGTCCAGGGGCCGGGCCTGCTCCGTCCTGGGCCCTGCACCCCCAGCCTGGCTCTGCCCCTTCTCCCGGCCGCACCGCTTGCCGGGCAGACGTTGGACGTCCTGTACCACAACCCCCTCGAGCCAGGCGACGGCTGACAGGGTTCGCACCCGGAATCTGACCCAAGCTCCCGCCGCGCAGGGAGCGAGGGAAGCCCCTGCCCAGGCCCACGGGCAGGGCGGGCGCGGAGGGCAGCCGGCCTCTCCCAGCCTCAGCTCCGCCGTGGCTTTCAGAGCCCAGGCCTGACGGGTGCTCTGCTGGGACTCGGTGCCCTCAGCCCTGGCCCACCGGGCGGCTGGGTGGGCAAGCCGCTGGTGGCCGCGACTGGTCCCCCGGATGGAGGCCACCCCCACTGAGAGCGCTGCGCCCGGGACGGTGGGGGCTGTCCCTGCAGCGGTGCCGCCGGGGCCTGGGCCTCGCCCCCGCTCGGTCGGTCCCCGGGGTTCCTGCCTCCTGGCCGTGGACCGGGCTAGCTCCATCCCCCGCTGGCTCTGCCCGGGCCGCGTCCCGGCCGTGTCCTCAGGTCGGGTCGTGCCGCCGTGCTCACGGGTGTGCCCCAAGTGCGTGCAGGCGCGTGCGCTCCAGGGCCATCGCGGCTTCAAGCTGAGCCGTTCTCTGACTCCTTTCTCCTCCTTGAGTCCAGTCGTGTGGGAGAAGCTCGCAGCCGAGTGGCGAGGGCAGCTCTGCGCTCTGAGGCGCGGGGGCGGGTGGCCCTCGGCTCCGGGAGAGCCAGAGCCAGAGTCGGCGCCCTCCGGGGGGGCAGGCCTGGCAGGTGCGCCCCGCTCTGTGTTCTGACGCTCTTTTTCCTCCGTTCAGCTGCCCCACCCCCGGCTGTGACGGCAGCGGCCACATCACCGGGAACTATGCCTCTCACCGCAGGTTTGTCCCTGCTCGGGTCCAGCTGGCCTGGGTGCTGTGTGGTGGGTCTTCCCTGTCCTCCTCTGCTCCCCCTCTGGCTCACCCCAATGTCCCATCTCTTCTCTTTCAGCCTCTCTGGTTGCCCTCTTGCTGACAAGAGCCTCAGAAACCTCATGGCTGCCCATTCTGCTGACCTCAAGTATGTCTGCCCTCCTGGCCTACCATCTCTTGGGCGCCCCTTGCTCTGCTCTCCTGCCGGGAAGCTCCAGCCCCATCGGCCTTCTCAGGGCCCCGGCCCCGGGCAGCCCCTGCCAGCAGGATGGGGCCGAGAGACAGGCCACGGGGGCCGACTTGCTTGCCTGGGGCTGCTGCTGCCTCTCTCTGCTCTGAGTGCCGCTGTCTGCCTGTCCCTTGCTGCCAGCCTCTGGGGACCGAGGGCCGGGGGGCCTCCGGGGAGCGTCCGGGGACAGGGCCCGCCGCCTCTGGCTCCCGATGGCCCGGCCCACCTCTCCCTCTCCCGAGGACCCGGCACAGGGTCTGGGCCTGCTGGCGCCTCCGCCCTGGAGATGTGCGAGCGGCCTGCGCTGGCCTTGGCTTCTATGTCTTGCTGCGGCTCGGGGGCTTCGGGCTGCGCAGCTCTGGCTAGGGCACCTGGGTGCTGGCGGTGAATGAGGAAACTCTCTGCCCTTCCCTCCTCCTGTGCCCTCTGCTGCTGCATCTGTCTGGTCCCTGCGGGTCCCCCCGGAGCTGCCTGCCCATGCTCATCCTTCTCTTTGCTGAGCACCCCTCTTTCTGCTGCTCCTCCCTGTCCCTAACACACGGCGGCCCAGGCTCTGTGGGCACCAATTACCCTGCTCAACAGCCCTGCTCAAATGTGACGTGAGCACCCAGCAGTTTCCCAGGGTATCAGTGTCTTCTCGGGGCGAGATCTGGGGACTGCCATTGCCTTTGGGTTTTGTGCCTTCAGTTGAGCTGTGACATCGCCGCCGTGCACTGCTGCCCTGGGCTCGGGAAGGAGGTCTTCCTCTTGTCATCTCAGGTCACTCCCCCTCCAGGGGTGTTCATCTCGAACCTTGGGCCTCCATATTGGGCGCCCCTGAATCTAGGCTCATTCCGTTCTGGGGCCAGACGAGAGCCAAGGTCCTGGAGCCTCTAAGAGGAGGAGCTGTTGCTGCCAAAGGCTCCCAAGGGGCCTGAGCTGATTTAGAAAGAGAGAAGAAAGCTCTAGATGCCTGGAGTCCCCCCATCCTGCCAGCCTCCTCCTTGTCACTCTGGGGAGGCTGCTTTGGTCCCGGCAGCCAGAGGCATGTCATTGTCTGTTGTCACCAAGGGGGCCTCCCGTCTGGGTGGCTTCACCGCCAGAAATGTCTTTCTAAGACTCGGCATTTTCTGTGGCTCAGCTGACCACGGCGGATGCGCACGTTGACTCACCCCCCGCTGTGTCCAGCTGCAGAAATCTAGTTGGGACCATCCGTCCTGCAGGCTCAGGACCCCTTCCCGCACCTCCTCTCCCTCTCCTTCCTCTCTTCTCTTAACGTCTTTCCCATGTTCCTTTTCGCTATTTCATTTCCAGTTCCACTTGCGTTTTCACTATACTTAGTTTTCACGGTTTTCCAGTTTGAGGGCCTGAATGATTTTGGAGCTGCGCGAGTGACCAGACGTGTGCAGTGGGCCTTTCTTCCTGCAGAGCAGGTGCTCGGGCCCTGTTGGAATGACGCCGTGGGCCTGGCCTGGGCCTGGAAATGCGGCTGTCGGGAGGGTTAGTGCTCGTCTAGGACTAAGAACCTGTGAGGAACTTAACCCAAGCTTGTTTAGAAATAGCAGCAGAAAGCCTTCCTTGTGTGAAAACAAGTCACTCATCAGGTTCAGACAGACCTGGGAAGGTGCCCCGGCTGCTCCCAGGCTCCCCTCTGGCCCCAGAGGTCTTTTTGTGGGAGTCAGCTCCTGGTTCTCTCGGGCACAGCGTGGGCTTGTGCTGGATGCGGGCCGGGCTCCACCAGGTTCCTGGTGTGCAGATGCTTCGCTCTCCTTTCTCTCCTCCTGTCCAGTGGGCCTCTCGTACAGGCTGCTCCCAACCCACCTGTGGCAGCGATAGGTGACCTGTCCCCAGAGAGGAAAAGGCACCTAAATCACTGCTTTGCAAATGAGACTCTTCCGGTGGCCTCCCTACCAACACCTGGCTGCAGTGACAGTCTCAGATGATGTGCTTTCTGTGTTTTAATCGAATCCCAAGGACATCTGCTCTTCCCTGCCAAGTGTCCAGTGTGGTCAGGGGCTGGTGACGCAGCTGCCTTGGGCCGCTCAGCCCACTCTGTGTGTGGGGAGTTGAGGTGCAGCCACATACCCTGCAAGGCTGTGATGGGGGCTCGACAGGGTGGGAGATGCCGCCCTGCCACGGGACAGGGATGGCGGGATGAGGCTTGGAGGTGAGACCTGGTGCGCGGCCTCAAGCTGTCGTGTGTCCCTCAGACACAGGATTCCCCCTCTTGCCCAGACAATGCACTCAGAAGCAGATGGTGGGAGGGTTCCTGCCACCGACCCTGTGGGTGCTCAGGGGCACGAGAGTAGTGGCCAGTGCCAGCGCCCAGCATGGACACCTGCTTCTCCAGCCACATGAACATCATCCTCTATGGGATACGACTTTTAGGAAAAGCCATTGATTGGGCCTTGGCAAGGAGTGCAGGTGGCCCCACCTGCCTGGAGAAGCTGTGCCTCAGTGGGCCCCATGGGGATGCCAGTCCCGCTTGTGCTGGGGCCTGGCAGGACCATCCCCGTGTGCATGCACTCCCTGCCAGCCTTACTCACAGGTGCCACTGGGGTTGCACCAGAGTCCAACCTGCGCTCATGGGCATCGAGGCCTGAGGCCACTGTGGGGCCATGCTGCCCTGACCACCACCTACAGTGGTGGGCCTGGGTTCTGGCACATTTGCCCAAAGCTGAGAAGGAGTGGAGCCACAGGCAGCCACCCGAGCAGCTGCAAACCCTGGAAGGAGAAGCACTACCCTTACTCTTTGCACTTGGCCTCCCAAGAGAGCAGGAAGGGGCTGCTGCGGGGACGGGCCGTGAGAGTGCCTGCAGGGCACTTGGAGCTGGGGGGCAGGCATGCCCCTCCTGCCTGCGGGACCCGGTGTCTGCAGCAGGCTTGCCCCTGGGACCTTGGATGATGCAGAGACACAAAGTGTCCTGGCAGGAGCCTTGCCCTGGTTGGGGTTTGTTTGAAAGGGTGAAGCCCGTGTAGATGGAGGCAGTGTGTGGTTTCTATTAAAATGCAAAAACCTCCTTGCCCTGAGTGTATGTGGGTTGAAATGTGACCACACATTCCCAGAGCAGGAGCTGTCATAACCTCGTAGGGTTTGAGTTACCCCCAAATCTAACGGGAGGGTGAATTGCCCGGTGGGCCTGCCGGCAGACCCAGGAGGCATCCCCTTGTGTAGCTCACAGGACGGGGATCAAGAAGGTGCTCGAGAAAGACCACGGGACTGGAGAAGGAGCTGGAGGGATGGGCGTTGACGCCTCCAGGTTGCCGTGCCAGCTTTATGCTTCCTTGGATGAGAAACAGGCAGTGTTGGCCTGCTGAGCTCTGGGGGGCGGCCCGAAAGCTGTGGGGAGGCCTTTGGCTGCGCCAGCTTCCTCAGCCTTGCTCCAAACGCCAGAGGCTGCATTTGCCAGGGGAAGAGGATGCTGAGGAAGGGCCTTGGGCACAGAGAACTCTGTTGATTGTGTCCTGTTGTAGCTGATGTGAGTCCCCTTGACCTTCCTGGGGCCACTTTTCTATTGAGAAACAGCCTCAACTTCCACGGTTTCTTCTCTGTGAGAGGATGAAACCAGAAATGGCAGATAAATATTCTATGAGATTCCAGATGTGAGCCCCAAGGTCCTGCCGGGTTGCTCAGGGACCCACCTGCACATTCACGCACACCTCCCCGCTCTGACACCAGCAGGAACTCACTCACTCTTCCACCATGGACGTTCAGGAAGAGTAATTTAAGAAAACCCATACTTGTATATCAAAGTGTAGTTTTTACCTTCTACATGATGTTTGTCAAACATTTTGGACGCATCAAGTGGGCTTCTGGGTTTTGTGTCTCCCATCATAACCCTCGGCCAGGGCCCACCACCCCTGAGGAGCCTCTGGTTGTGCGAATTGCACCTCTAGGTGCCCAGCGCTGTGGATGGTGTGTCCCAGGCGCTCAGTAATCGTCTGTTCATTCCCTCAGATGACGGACCCCTCCCAGAAAACAGTGCTCTTCCTCCTGGTCATGTCAGGGAAAATGAACCCGTCTTAGGTGTTAGGTTTGCCTTTCTGAATGCTGTTTAAAGGCCCATGTGTGTTCTGGAACCTTCTAGTCCAGTCTAGAACCTTGTGGAAGGCCAAAAATGGGAACCCATCATTCCTGCACTGGAGATGTGCTCTTGTCTTGGCTTCTTGGACCCTGTAGGGAGACCGGGTGGCAGAGTTCTGAAGGCCCAGCGTCATGGAAGCAGGCTGCCCAGGACATGCACGCCTTTGAGACCAGTGCTAGGGGGGCCGGTGCGCCCGCATGGGGGCTGGGCACAGAGGGGCTCCTGTGGTCAAGTGTCTTCACTGGCTCTGGTTCCAGCTCCACTGTCTTCCACAGGTGCCCCACGCCCGGCTGTGACGGCTCTGGCCATATAACGGGGAACTACGCCTCCCACAGAAGGTGAGCCTGCGGTGCCCCGAGGTGCCCGGCTGGGCGGGGGAGGTCGGGCCTCTTGTGCAGATGAAGCTGCAGTGCGCCAAGTCAGACATTGATGTTGGGGCAGCTAGAGCCTCTTTCATGTCTGTAATCTGATTGGTGTCCCCGACGCCCGATCAGGTCGCCTTCTGCAGCCAGAACCAGGGGCTCATGGCAACACCTGCCGCCGAGGCCCCTCTGCCCCCACTCTGCTGGACGACAGAAGCTCCTTGGGATGCCCTGGGCACTGCTGATCACACAGCTGGAGGGAGGGCTGGGGCAGAAGTGGGTAAGAAGTGGTCATTCTGGGACAGCCGTGGCTTTTCTTTTTCAAAACTAGCTTGTCAGGCTGCCCTCGTGCCAAGAAAAGTGGAGCCAGGGTGACACCCACAAAGGATGATAAAGAAGATCCTGAGCTGATGAAGTAAGTTGAGGTCTTGCTGACTCCCTTGGGGGTTTGCAGAATTGGGATTTTCCTGTATGTTATAATTTTAAAAAAGCTCCTAGACTCCTTTTTCGTTAATACAGCTGGTCCATGGCAATGCCCATTTTTACAGAGGTTCTCCTGCTGTGCACGTGGACACCTATGAAGCTGTGAGCCGTGTGTGTTGTATTGAGGTCACGCCTGGGCACTGGCTCCTGTCTGGGCTTCTCAGGTCTGGTGGTGTTTGATGGGGCCAGGAGAGGCCAAGAGCCCTGCTGCCCATGCTCCTGGGGGGCCACCTGGTGTGGGCTCGGGCCTGGAGCAGCCCCGCGGGAAACCTGCACAGCTGTGGTCTGACGGGGAAGGTCAGGTGCCGGAGTCGAGGAGCACAGGATGGTTGGAAAGATGGCCAGTCTGAATCGTGTGTGTCTGCACACTCACATGTGTCTGCAGGGAGCTGGTATGGAAAGAGGGAGCTCCAGAGCATCGCCCTGAACTGGGACCTCGACACTGCTGTGGGGAGGGGCCTTATGGGATCTAAGTCCTTGAGACCCACTCCTGACCATCTCTCGGGGGTGCCTAGCGTGTCATCAGGGGGATTGTGTGTGAATGCTGACCCTGTGAGTGCTCCACTTGTACTGGGAGTGCCCTGAGTCCCCCACTTGCCCGTAGGGGTGAGGCTGGGCCACAGGGGGAAACAGAGTGAACCACCATTCAACTTTCCCAGGACTTTCAGAGCTGACAGTGGACAAAGCAGCAGGTCCCCTTGCCAGTTGAGGACTGGAAGGAACAGTTCTGGCCACGTCGTGGTGCAGGCCTTGGGGCTGGTGTGGTCAGGGCCAGGTCCCCAGAAATCAGGTCTGCTCTGATTGGTTGCCATGGGCCAAGAATAGCTGGATGCTCACCCAGCAGAAGGGATCAATCTGGACCAAGGGTCTGTAGCTCCTTGGAGCTCACCCCAGCCAGCTGCATGCAAACATCTGCTTGGCCACAGAAGAGAGGCCTGATGGGCCAGCATCACATCCTTCAAGGGGCCAGCCCCACCAGCTGTTTGGTGTAAAAAGGCTGTGGCTCATTTATTAAATTTTTACAATAAAACTATAATGAGTGCTAAATCAAAACCCAAAATATATGGATGTTGGTGTCATGGACGCAGCCCAATAAATGCGAGGACAGATGAAGAGTATTTATCCTTCTGAGAAGCCAGGAATTTGCCTGTGATCGTATAAATGCAAGCTGCTATGGATTTAGCAAGGATCCTGCTGCAGGGATACGATAAGTGAATTGTGCTGCATTTGCAAATGATTAAAATCAAGATCAGCACTTTTTAAGTTAACTGGGAAGAACGGTTTTCCTCCTCCTAGTGTGCTGTCAACTTTGCTTTTTAAAAAATAAGATTTTGCAGCCAAGTGGAGAATATGACTTAGAAGCAGGTCAGCATTTACAGGATGGATGAAGTTCCTACTGGCTCCACGGCAAGCCGGCAGGCAGGCGGGGAGGCGGGGGGCATTCAGTGCCTCCGTTTTATAGGGCCTCCTCCGCCCCCATAAACTTTCACTGTATTGATAATTGCCTGTCATCTTGAAACAAGTGCAGACCGCAGCAGAAGCTTTAATCGGTGCACCAGGTCCTGTTGCGTGACGGGATTTCGTGAGCACGTGCTAGCTGGGATGTGGAGGGCTGGTGGCAGAAGAGATCCCTTTTAGGACATCTTGTGTCCACGCCGTTTGAGATTAAGTCACGTCAGCACATTGTGGTAAATCTCTTCGGCCAAAACTGAATAACTGGCCATAAAATCCGTGGATGTTCCAGCGTGGGGGTCAGGAGCTGCTCAAGGCCCATCCCCTGTGCAGGGTGCCCCACCCCCACTGCTGTCCTCGCCACCCCGGCATCCGACAGAAGAGACGCGCCTCTGCCCTTGGGGTCACGGGCCCCACCACCCACTTACCTGGGCCGTTTGGAAGCGGCCTGATCTGGCGCCCCACACACACCTTAACGTGAGGTCACCTGACAGCTCTGAGGATTCGGACCCTGGAGGGATGTGGAAGGAAAGAGAAGCAGTGTTACTGTCCACATGTCTGAAATACCCAGTATGAATAAATTCCCGGGAATCAATCCTAATGAGAAGAAGAGTTAGGGCTTTGCAAAGAACACGAGTAAAATGAATTCAGATTTAACTGTGTGTTTTAACCACGAAGAGTTGCCTCTCATTTGGTCTTTTGATCTTGTGATGCTGGGTGCTCAGAGGTGCTTCTGAGTACCCGGCCCCGGCGTCCCCTGGGCACCCACAGCTGAGAGGTGCCCAGGTGTGAGGGGCAGACAGAGAGTGGAACCTGCCTGAGCTCCTTGCAGGACCTGCTGCCCTGTCTCCACTCCGGACTGATTGCCAGGATGACCTTGGGCCGGCTCAGTGGCCGTCCTACAAGTCTGAGGCCCACACGGAGGGATGAAGAAGAGAGGGGATGGGTAGAAGAGGGGTCCAGGCCAAGGAGGATGGGAAGAGTCTGCATGGGCCACCCTGGACGTGCGGCCGGTGTGGGGGCCTCTCTGGGCGGGGAGGCCCTGTCTCCTCACCTGCTGGGGAGCAGCAGCGGCCCCAGCTGCCTCACACTGCCTGGCTCCGGGTGCCCTTGTGACCTTCTGTGACTCCAGGGCCCCCAGACACTGTGCTTGGAGCAGTCTCCCAGGGAGTGGCCCCTGGGTGGTTTCACTCCTCGTCGCGGGGTGATGGAGAAGTGATGCAGCAGCAAGGTCCGGCTGTGTCTCCCAGGGACATCGTGGCTCCCGAGGGGAGGGGACAGACGGCAGCTGCTGACCTTCCGGCGGCGCAGGAGGCGCAAGGCTTAGGCGGGAGGCGCCGTGATCCCTGCTGCCCCCCTCGTGGTTGGGAAGGCTGCAGGTCTGCCCTGGGGCATCGGGAATCTCTGTGACAGCGGGCGCGTCTGCGTCGGGGCTGCGGGCGTCTGCGGGCTTCAGTGCCCGTGCTCACCTCTGACCTCTGCGCCAGGTGCCCTGTTCCAGGCTGCGTGGGGCTCGGTCACATCAGTGGCAAATACGCCTCACACAGAAGCGCATCTGGCTGCCCACTGGCCGCTCGGAGGCAGAAAGAGGGCTCGCTTAACGGCTCACCCTTTTCCTGGAAGTCGCTGAAGAATGAGGGGCCCACCTGTCCCACCCCGGGCTGTGACGGCTCCGGCCACGCCAACGGCAGCTTCCTCACCCACAGGAGGTAGGGGTCCTGCCATGCCCTGGCGTGCTCCGGCGTGCGGCCGTGCTGGTCAGGAAGGGCCGCGAGGGCTCCGCGGCAGCCGCTAGTTCTCTGGGGGAGAGGGGGCCCGGCCCAGGCAAGCCACAGACAATGGTGGGTCCCAGGTTCTGGTGTTTGCAACATGTGGCCCTGCACATGGCTGCTGTCGTGAGGCCCCCTCCACAGTGTAGTCCCTGCAGCAAGAGCCAGCGGAGCCCTGAGTGTGTTCTTGACCCAGGCTGCAGGCTTCTCACCGAAACTTTGTCGTACCTCGTGCCCTGCCCCTCCCGCCAGGGCGCTTGCTTGCCCCCGATACTTGGCCCAGGGCCGGGGGGCCCGTGGGCCCCCCGTTCTCCTCCTGAGGTGCAGGGAGTCATCACACAGCCCTTCAGAAACGTTCCTTGTCTTTCTTTTGTTCTGCCCTCGTCTCCATCTACAAGATTGATGAGCTAGTGATTCCACAAGCTTTTACTGAAAGGCCGCCACATACCAGGCTCAGGAGACAGAGCAGAGAACGAGAGTTGGTCTGGGCCTGGTGGCTGGTGCACAGACTATAAGCAAACACGTGAGCGAGGTACCTGGCATGGCCAAAGGGGCAGATGCTGTGGGGAGAGCAGTGAGGAAGGCCTGAGAACAAGCCTTTAGGGCAGTGTCCTGAGCTGGAAGGGCCTGGCTGCTGAGTAAGGGGGTGGACGGCTTGGGGGCCAGAGCCAGCGAGCGGGAGGGCAAAAGGAGATGCATGAGAAAGTCCCAAACCAGGATCCTACTAGGCCGCAGGCCAGCAAGGATTGGCTTTCGCTGCGATGTATCATCGTGGATTGGCCCTGTGTGTGTGACCTTGCGCTGGTTTTTTGTGTGTGACCTTTGCTTCCAGCTTATCTGGCTGTCCCAGAGCAACCTTTGCTGGAAAGAAGGGAAAAGTCTCAGGGGATGAGGTTCTCAGCACCAAGTTCAAGACAAGTGATGGTAAGGTGTCCCTCCTGCGGTTCCTCCAAGTGATCTCTGTGACCTGAGAGAGTGAGCCGTCCTGGTAGCAGGGGTGAGGGAGGCTGAGCCCCTTCTGGAGTGAGTCCTGGTGGAGACAGACCCCTGACCTGAGCCCACAGGTCTGCCAGCCTCAGCTCCAAACTCCTGGTTGCCTGGAGTCTGGCTCCTGGCCCTCGCGTGCCACGCTGGCTCTAACCTGGGTATTGGTGCCTGTTGGCGTCAGAGAGCCCTGCTAGCGGCATCAGAAGCCACATTCTCGGGGGTTGGTGGGGCTGTGAACTCAGTTTCAAGGAAGAGGGAAGCTGAGGAAATGCAGCATCACCTGGAAAGCTTCCATCTTTACCTTAGCGATTAATCCCTGACAGAGAGATTTATGCTTTTGTACCCATCACCCGGGGGCAGGAGGCAAACGTAGACACATGGCTCCTAGTGTCTGAGGCTCACTTTTCCAGCATGACACATGGGATATGAGCTGCCCACCATGCGAGGCTGGTTGCCTCTGCTTGGAAAGGGTCCCTCGTTGCATTTAGAAAACAGGCCTCCCCTGCACCCCTGCATGCAGGCCTAGGCGTAAAGCCAAGAGCCACAACCAAGGTTTCTCTCTGGAGCAGTGTTGGAGAACGATGAGGAGATCAAGCAGCTGAACCAGGAGATTCGCGACCTGAACGAGTCCAACTCTGAGATGGAGGCCGCCATGGTGCAGCTGCAGTCCCAGGTGGGTGGTAGTATCCACCTGCCCCCCCCCCCGCCCAGCCTCGGGGGTCCTCGTCCTCAGCCTCCTCTTCCGGGAGGCGAGAGAGCTGAGCTCCTTGTCAAGGGGCTGTCAGGCTGAGCTGATGGCTGCAGCTCTCGGGGACACTCGGAACAGGTCACACCTGCCAGCTTGGGTAGTACTTCTGGCAGTGGGGGTCCTGAGGGGCTCATGCCAGGGCCCCGGCAGGCTTTCCTGCTAGCCCTGTCAGTAGGAGCAGCCCCACAGGTCAGGTTCTGAGGGCCTGGCCGGAGCCTGATTCGACCTCAGTGCTGCTGTAGAGCAGCCTGGTGGCCGGGCAAACCTGTGAGCAGCCTGTACCTTGAGGTCCTCACTGGTTAGAACGGGGCTGATAATAGGAAGCAACTCCATGACATTGTTGCAGGATGAATGCATTTGTTTTTTGTTTTTTTTTAAGATTTTATTTATTTATTCATGAGAGACAGAGAGAGAGAGAGAGAAAGAAAGAGAGAGAGAGGCAGAGGGAGAAGCAGGCTCCCTGCGGGGAGCCCAATGTGGGACTCGATCTCGGGACCCCAGGGTCACGGCCTGGGCTGAAGGTAGATGCCCAACCGCTGAGCCACCCAGGCATCCCTGATAAATGCATTTCTATGAAAAAGTGTCTGACCCAGAAAGAGCCACTCGCCATGGGATAGGGTTACCAATTACTTTAAGTGTTTGTGTCGTATCTCTCTGATTTCCCCCAAAACGAACATTTGTTATCAGAAAAAAAGAAATACAGTGAAGGTCTTATTTTGAAAAGAAGCGCTGTCCTGAGTTAGGGGCCAGAGCAGAGCTGGGGGCACAGAAGGAATGACCACACATAGCTGTGTCCCTTAGGGCTGGAGGGACAGAGAGGGTCAAGGAGGTAACCAGGCCTGCAGGATCTGAGGGCGGAAAGCACAGATGGGAAGGTGGTGAGACCCCTTCCCAGAGGCTGCAGAGTGACATGTGGGAGCCCCACGTGTCTTTTTATGCTGTTCCTTCCTCCATTGGCCAAGAAGATTTTATGCTGAACTCCCGTGCTCTGGAAGCGGGTATAAAAATAGCATCAGCCCGTAGGGATCAGGAAGGATTTTCATTCTGCCTCACAGCAGCTTCCCCAGGTTCACGGGCAGTGGAAGCAGAGGAGTGTTGGGCACCTCAGGGTGCCGAGACACATCACTGTGTGACTGCCACCCTGTCTCTCCCTTCCCAAAGTAACCTTGGGGCAGCACCTCTGATTTTTTTTTTTTTCCTGATTTCCACCTTTTTATTCACTAGCATCCTCTTGGACTGTCTCAGACCCTCCTCTAGAGGGAGTTTTGGGTCCTGTGCTCTGCAGA
This sequence comes from Urocyon cinereoargenteus, assembly GCA_032313775.1. Taxonomy (NCBI): domain Eukaryota; kingdom Metazoa; phylum Chordata; class Mammalia; order Carnivora; family Canidae; genus Urocyon; species Urocyon cinereoargenteus. Next base: position 48,788,600 of record JAVLSZ010000026.1, on the reverse strand, counting down.
AAGGCTCCGCAAGAGTAGGCAAGCCCCTAACTCCCACTCAAACTGTTTTAAGCCAAAGACTTCTTACCAAGTGAAGAAGTGCAATGCTTCCCAGCCACGTGGTTGGAGGAAAGCACTCCATCCCATCCATCGCCTCCTCAAGGTAGCTCACCTTTCTGCACCTAGGGCATGGTTCAGCGTGCCACGCACATTGTGTGACTTGCCTCTGCCTCCAGCCTCCCCTGTGATGCAGTCAGATTGGGGCAGGGCCTCCCAAGCATGTCTTCTCCACACCAAGCCCCAGGGCAGGCTTCCCACCTGCCCCACGCTGGCTGCAAACCTCTGCGTAGCGTTGCTCTGACCCTGAGACTCACCTGCCTGCTGCCCCGAGCCGCTCAGGGCAGGCAGCACTGCCTGTGACCGTCAGCCCTGCTGTCGCTGTCGCTGTCGGGGTGTGCTGGGGGAGTCACCGGCCGGCTCCGCTCAGCTACGAGCTACAGAGGGAGAGGCAGTTGCCGGCTCTGCTTTGCTTTCCACAATTTTATTAGGGCACTTTGTTGGTCTTGCTGGTGCAGGGAAAACCCAAAGGTGGCCAGACACCCCACAAAGTGGACGCAGTGTTCCTACTACAGACAAGGATGATAAAACTTGGCAAACTTAAGTACACAGCTAGCGGTGGGCAGGGATTGGAGCCCCGGGCGCTTTGAGTCTGGGTGCCTTCCTGACCTGGCAGGGACAGTCGTGGCCCCACACAGCCCCTGGCCCTGTCACTGCATACCCTCCTTCATCCAGGGGCCAGGGTCCCTGCCTCGTCACCCTCTCCCAGAGAGACATGAGATGTGGCACAGTTAGCATGCCGGGTGTGTCCCAGGAGGATGTGAGGGACGTGGTCCATGGGAGGAGGAGGCATTTCCCATCTTGGTCTGGTGCAGATCTCCTCCATGGAGAAGAGCCTGAAGAATATCGAGGAGGAGAACAAGCTCATCGAGGAGCAGAATGAAGCCCTGTTTCTGGAGCTGTCGGGCCTCAGCCAAGCCCTCATCCAAAGTCTCGCCAACATCCGCCTTCCGCACATGGTAAGCAGTATGGGGCCCTGTGGGCAAGCCCCAGAGCTGGTGGCTGACCCCCAGGACTCTGGGGAGGGTGCTGTGCCTGGTAGGCTGTTGGCTGTGGTGGTTCTGGCTCCCCTGAACAGCATAGGAGTCCACAGCACGGCACTCATGGTTTTTCGGCCCAGGGATGCCAGCGTTGCCCCTGGTGGGTGTGGGCTTGTGTCAGGTGGCACAGGAGGAGATGGGCTTAATGTTCATCCGTAGATTTCTGTGGCTTCTGAAAATCATGGGACCCATTGCACGGATGGGCCTTGCTCACCTGCTTCTGTTCTCCAGGAGCCAATATGTGAGCAGAACTTCGATGCCTATGTGAGCACCCTCACCGACATGTACTCCAACCAGGAGTGCTACCAGAACCCCGAGAACAAGGACCTCCTGGAGAGCATCAAACGGGCTGTGAGGGGCATCCAGGTCTAGACCTCGTCACCCCCGAAGCCACCCCACCAACCGGGACATCTGGGGCACCCCAACATGGCTCTAGTGTTTACCTCCCTCGCCCTGCCCCCGCAGCGGAGATTCCCGACTCACAGTGACTTCTGGTTGGCAGCCCAGGGCAGCCTCAGGTGGGCTTATCCAAAGGGGTGCCTGGAAATCAGTGTCTTTCCCGTTGTGCTTGCCAGGCTGGAGGCCTCGACCTCCCCACACGAGCGCAGGGCAAGGCAGGAAGTATTACAAAGTGATTTATTTTTGTTTTTTGAAAGAAATCTGAAGAGCAGCTCAAAGTCTCCAGTGGAAGCTCATGGACAAGGTTCTCAGGGAAGTTTTGGAGTTTGCAACCACAGTATTCCTTTGTCTGTCGAGGCTGGGAGGGTAGCCGTGGGCACGGGTGCGTGTGACAGTGTCAGCCTGGAGCACCTGCCCCAGGGTGCGCGTCTGCTCAGTGAGGTCAATGTGGCAAGTGTGTTTTCTGTTTTCATTTAATTCAGTTTTGTCTTAAGGATGGAGCAAGCACCGTTCCAGAGGGTTAGAAATAGACCTGAAGCCCACGGCCAACTTGAGGACTCTAACCTGGGCTGCCCCTGGAAGTTCCACATTAGCGCACCTCACACATCTAGGGGTAGCTGGCACCCCAAGCCTGCAGAGACTTGTACAGCTTGGGGTCACGCCCCCTCTTTGGGGCTGCGGCCATCAGATCCAGGTCTGGGTCAGGGCCAGGGTCTCTGGCTCTCTGCGTCCACCCCTGCCCATGACCCGTCACTGCCACATTACCCGGGTCACGGCCGAGCTTGACTGAGGTGGCGATGGTGTCAGCAAGGTCAGGGGATAAATTCCTAATTTGGAGACCACCAAGATTCACTTCTTTTTAGATCCATTCAAGATACGAAAAAAAAAAAATTAATAGAAAGTGTTAAACACAATGTTCCTAACATGTAAATAGAGTCCAAATCGATTGTGACTACAATTCCAAGTTAGTATTTAAACGTAGAGAAATTGCACTTCCTGAAAGAGATAAAAGAGTAGTTAGTTTAATTATTCTGTAAATTATTTAATTTTGTCAAGATGTAAGTATTTATATTCACAACCTCTTATGTTAACATTTGCTATTTATTTAACATTTTTATTTATTAATTTTGTACTATTTCAGCTAGACCCCACACCAGGACACCATGAGAGGTAAATCAATGAAATCAAAGCAAAATTAACTATTGGACTATGAGATAGGCCACAAAAAAAAAAAAATCTTGCTGTGACTTCTATATATAGAAGTCTTCTTATAATTTTGATGCAACCAAGTTATTTTTTATATATTTTGTTATTTATTCTTTTAATAATGGAATTTTTAAAAAAGTATTTTGTAACTGAGGCATTTTGATAATTTAGGGATATTTTTCCCTTGGTCCAATGGAAAGAAAGACTTTTTGGTTTTCTTTACCCCTTTGGTTCCTTTTGTTTCAGGCACGGACAACAGCAAATGGAATTCTGTATTTATTATTTATTTAAGTGTAGCGCAGATGTGTGTGCTCTGGCGTGTTTCTCGTGTTGCGTCTGTGTGCTGGTTCTTGATGGCTGAGTCACGCTGCTGTGAAGGAGTGCTAGCCACAGGCGGCACCGAGCAGTCCCCACTCACAGGCTCCCTGTTCCTCTGACAGCTCCGATACTGTGATCCCCTTCCTCAGGAAACGCGTGGAACCCACAGCACAGCACTTCTCGGTGTGTTTGCAGGGTGATTTCCTAATAAAAGTCCACTCTGACTGTGCACGGGAGCGTGTGTGCTGTGGCGACGGTCTCTGTCCCTGGGAGCCCCGACCCGTCACCTTCTGGGGGAGTGGTGGGTGGGTGGACCCTTCCACCTGGGCCTCTTCTTGATACCCTGTGTGGAACCAACATCTTTCCCCCGAGGTGTGGTTCTAGGGGGTCTAAGTCCCAGTGCCCTGTCCCTGCCCACATGATGGGCATGTGCAATGCAGAACTTTCTCTTGGGCTCAGAGAGAAGTCTTCCTGTTGGCAGGGGTGGGGGTGGGGGTGGGGCTGAGGGTGGGGCTGAGGGTGGGATGGGGGTTGTCACAGGCCATCTCTTCTGGCCACAAGGAGGAAGCCATCTCCAGTATGAGAGAGCTTAGACATTCCGGAAGGAGGCAGAGCTGAGAATTGGAGAGATTAAGGTGGAGGTGGAAGGAAGAGGGTGAGAGAACGCTCATCTTTTCATCTCTTCAGAGCTCCTGGATCCAGCCATACCTAAAGGTTGTCCACCCTCGCACTTCCTAGTTCTACAGGGCAATGAACTCCCCCTCCCTCCCTCTTCCTCTTCCTCTTCCTCCTTCCTTATGACTTAAGCTCTCCAGCTTGGTGTTTTGGCCTTGCAGTGGCACCTCACTATGTTCACACTTTAGGGTCAGGTGGAGCTCTAGCTCTCCCAGGGTGAGACTTAGGTTTTGGACATTCAGCCTGAACTGTCAACCTTTGGACCTCCCTGGGAATCTGACCCTAAGGTCAACCTGGAGCTTCCATCTGACATGACAAAGGAAAGTTCTTAGAAATTCTTTTTTCTTTTTATTTTTTTAAAGATTGTATTTATTTATTCATGAGAGACACCAGAGAGGGAGAGACACAGGCAGAGGGAGAAGCAGGCTCCCCTGCAGGGAGCCCGATGGGGGACTCGATCCCAGGACTGGGATCACAACCTGAGCCAAAAGCAGACGCCCAACCGCTGAGCCACTGGCGTCCCAGTTCTCAGAAATTCTGATCCTTGTTTCCAAACCCTACCTGAGTAAGACGGGGTCCAGGACACCTGGGGGCATTTGGTGTGTTTGGAGGGCAGCTGACCCTTGGGAGAGGGGCCTATGGGCCCTCACTGCACCCCAGATCACCTCCCCACCCCTGCTGCCCGCCGCCTTTGCCTTTCTTTCCTCTCAATGTCTATAGTATCAGACCTCTAAAGCCTGGCTTCTTCTCTTCTGGCAATTTCTATGGCTCCCTTCTGCCCTGCTGCCCTGGGCCCCCTTCTCATCTGGCTGTGGCCACCTGGCCTCTCCTGTAGTCCCTTCCTGGTTTCTGCCCCACCCTGCGCCTGCTCCTGTGGGTGCTGTCCCCTGTGTGCTCCTCAGAGGCTGCACCAGTCCACATCCTGGCCTCTCTCCTTCCCTAAATCAACTTCCCTACAGCGCATGTCTGCCATGTGCAGAGGACTCCCACACTGTTTCCCAGGCCTGCTTTTCCCAGTTCTAGAACTTTCCGGGACTCCACCTGGATATTCCACAGGCCATAGGACATGTACCCAGTTGGCCATAATAGCCCACTGGCTGCTCCCAGCCTAACCCTCCCTGGGCTTAGCAAGATACCAACCCTCACCCAGCCGAAGAGATCATGGCTACACGCAAGCTACCAAGAGGGGCCACAGTGCTCGTGCTGTCACATGAGTGTGAATATTCCCATGAACACCAATCTGGTCACGTTTGCCACCCAGATGGGGCCACCCATGGCAACTGTCCTAATGAGGACGGTGTATGGCTTGAGGAAAGACAGGCAGTTTTTTGGGTTTCATGTCTAGCTGTGCAGGGATGCATGTATCATGGCCCCAGCCATGCCCTGCCTTCCGTAGGGGACAGTGGACACCGTGACTCCTGAACTCCAAGGAGCCCCTCCCACCAACTGAGAGGTCTTCCTGTTGGTCCTGGCTCCTGAGGGCTGGCCACAGCCCCAGCAGCTCCTTGAGCCAGTATAGGTCATAGGGGCACACCCGGAGCCCCACAGAATTAGAGGGGCTGGTACAGTCTCAGCCCTGTGGGGCCATCCCCGAGCCTGCCACTTCCAGGATGAGGGGCCGGGGGGCAGGGGGGCAGGGAAGCCCACAGAGCAACCCTGCTTCCCGCATGGGATCCGGGGAGTGGATGCTGAGGCAAGTACAGCTCCTCCCCAGCATCCTGCCAGCCAACACCCCCTCACTGGACCCCCCATCTCTGCACACAGGGTACCTTCTGCCAAATTGGACACGTGTCTGCCCCTGTCTTTCACACACTGTCAAAAATGTTTTCCTCGTGTTTCATTCTGTCGTGGGTCTCTCTGTAGAAGCTGTCAAAACAGCAAAGGGGAAACCTGGTGCTGTTTAGGACTAAAGCCGGCAAGGAGTCCGCCCGGGCCCACCTGCTGTGTTGTGAAGACCCCGCAGAAGTGCTCTAAGTCCCACCTGCTGCCCCCTGCTCTGCCCCCCGCCCCCCTGCTGCCCGGGTCCTGAGCAGAGGATCTGAGACCCCAGGTGGCACAGCCGGTGCCCACGTCCCTGCAGGGGCCTCTCCTCACCCCCTCAGCTGTGCTGGGCTCCCTGGCTCAGGCGCTGTCACTGAGCTGGCCACCGTGGGCACCAGTGGGGCTTGGCTGCCGCCCCGCCCCAGACTCCGGAAGGCGGTTTCTTCCCACGTACACATTTTAGTCCGTAGGAAGGACTAGGATGTGGCTCTCGTACTGGGACTGTGGCCTCCCAAACGTTCCTGATCGCTCCCTGGCCATCACACACTTGTACCCCCCGGGAGGGCCTCCCTACCCTCCTGCTGTTCCCAGAGGGTGTGACAACCCCCGGCCTCTGGTTTCTGCCAAGCTCAGTCTGGGATCACTGGGAGACACCCTCGGGCACATTTCCTTCCTGCAGTGCTGAATCTGTGGGGCCTTTCTGGAGTTTGGGGCCCCTTGACATTGTCTGGGAAATTATGTGTGCCCGTGCGGCAGGCAGGGGGATCTTTCTGGATCCACAGCCCTTCCACGTTCTTGAGCAGGGGGAGACTTCCCGGCTCACAGTCCCAAAGTGTCCTGTGAACACGACACTCATAATGGCCACAGGCTAGGGACCACTGGCTGCCCCGACTAGGCCCTGAGAGGTGGCCTCCCTGTACTGCAGTTCCCTTGGCAGTACGAAGAAGCGAGACGCGCACTACCACAGTGGGCATCAGGTTGTTCTGAAACCGCTGAACCCCCGGATGCCCCGACTCGCCGGCAGCTCGGGGTCCCTGGAGAGCTGCCTCCGAGGCATCCGTGGGGGGGGCTGTGATGACGGTGGTTTGCTTCCGGCCTCTAGGCTCACTGTGGTGCGTGGAGCCCACAGAACCCTGCCCCAGACACCATTCATTCCCCATCAACCACGGGGGAGGTGCCACGGGGCGGCTTGCAGCAGTGTCAAGGCGCCCTCGTGTGGCCGGTGCTACCGAGGGAGGGCCGACGGGTCAGTACTGGTGACCTTTAGACGTTGTTCAAGCACTTACACCCTTTAAATGCCAGGCCACAGAGAGCCCCTGTGCTTTTCTGGCCAAAGTTGAGGGTCAGAAGTGGTGTGGCCTAAGGCAGATGCCCAGCACCTGTGGGCAGCCCCAGACAGGTGTCCCATCAGCGGTTCTCTAGCTACCTCCTTCAGCAGCCAAGTGCAGGGCCTAGGAGACCAAGTGGGGAGAATCAGCCAAGTACAGGGAGTGTGCTCTGTAGGGGGGCGCAGGAAGAGTGTCTACACGAGGTGGCTACGAGTTAGGATACGAGTTGGGGGTGTTGGGCAGGTCCCCTTCCTGGGGGCTCCTGCGTTCTGACACAGTAGCATGGGCAGCAGCTCTGAGTCAGGAGCCATCTCACACCTGGGGACCTTGGGCAGGTCACTTTCAGCCTCTGTGTTTTGGTGTCCTTCTCTGTAAAGGGGTCCACAGCATGTGCTACTGAAGGAGGGACGAGGAAGTGGAAGAGGGTTAGCCCAGGTCCCAGGTCATGTACCATCTGCTGACACTCTGAGGAGACCCTTGAAGTCACCTCTCCTCCACTGCATCTCCCCATTTATACCAGCCACCACTCCTGACCCCAAGATCGGCCCCTGGTGGGTTGCCAAGCCCTCTGATGTGTGACCACAGCCATCAGGTAAGGCCTGGGTTTGTAGGCACCACCCACGGCCCCTATTTGCACCCCCAAGAGTCTAGGTGCCACTCATGTGGCACTGGAGGAGTGAATATGTCTGCTGCCACCAACTCTGCTAGCAACTGGTCTGGAGTCTGGTCTTCCCAGACTGTCTTCCCTTCTCCAAGGCTGCTGCCCACTCATGCTCTCCCCTCAAGAGCTAACGAGGAGAGTCTGAGGGTCTGGCAAAGGGGAGGGGACCCTTGAACCCTAGGACTCACAGCTTAAGAAATGTTGGGGTGGGGGCTCCTCGGTGGCCCAGTTGAGTAAGCATCTGACTCTTGGTCTTGGCTCAGGTCATGATCTCAGGGTCGTGAGATGGAGCCGCGCATCCAGCCTGCTTAAGATGCTCTCTCTCTCCCTCTCCCTCTGCCCCTCCCCTGTCTCTGCATCTCTAAGAAAAAAGGAATGTGCACGGCAGCTCCTCAGGGTGCTTCCATCCCAGGTGGAAGGCAGGTCTCTGGATGCCAGTCTGCACACACACACACACACACACACACACACGAAGTGGAGTGGAGAGGGGATTTAGTTTATGGAATTGGCTCTCTCAGTTGTGGTGGCTAAATCTGAAATCTGCAGAGCAAGTGGAGGCGGGGAACCCAGGAAGAGCTGATGTTGCAGTCTGGTGTCCAAAGGCCGTCTGGAGGCAGGATTCTTCTTTCCCTGGGGAATGTCAGTCTTTGCTCTTAGGGCCTCAAGTGCTTGGATAAAACCGACCCCATTACGGAGGGTAATTTGCTTTACTCAATGTTTGCTGATTTAAATGTCAATCACATCTAAAAAATACCCTCAGAGTAACATCTAGACTGGTGTTTGACCAAACTTCTGGGCACCACAGCCTAGCACATTGGACACATAAAATAAACCATCACAGACCTTTTCCCTGTGCCCATGCATTACTAGCTTCTCATTAAAGTGGTTTGTTTTAAGACGAGAAATTATGTTTTCGCCTCCCTTCTCAATCATTTTACATATATGAATACACCGGAGTTCACTGATTCTTTCTGATAACATCAAACTGCACTCACCTGCATAGCAGGAGTAGCAGAGAAGCTCGAGGCCGGTCTGAAAACTGGCTCATTTCATTGCTGGCTACAGAAGGCCTAGTCCTTGATGACCCACCACAAGGAAGAACTATTTCTCCTGTTTCTGGAGGACCAGTCCGGAGCCTCTCCACCCAACAGCTATGCAGGGGCGACGCCTGGTGGTCAACGCGCCGTCCCGTGGCCTGCCGTCATTCCGCTCCTGAGTCCTTTGTTTGTAACATGTCTTTGTTGTCTGAGTGTTTTTTTTTTTTTTTTTTTTTGTCTGAGTGTTTTAGATTCTTTCTCTTTATCATTGGTCTTGAGCAATTTGATTGTATTGCACCTTGGTACTTTTCTTTATGTTTCTGCGCTTGGGGCTCAGTGAAGTTTAGGGTTTTCATTAAATTGGGAAAGGTTCCAGCATTTTCTCCACTATTTCCTTCTGTCCTAGCCTGTGTCCCTTCTTTCTGGGACAGTCACTACTTGTGTGTAAGGCCACGTGAGGCTGTCCCACGGTTGCCTTGGATGCTGTTAATTTATTTTATTTTCTCTTCGTGTTTTATTTGGGGTAGTTCCTACTGCTGTGTCCTCAACCCTGTCTTTAGCAGCATCCAATCTGCTGCTAAGAGCATCCACTGTATTTTTCAACTCCGACATCGTAATTTTTATTTCTAGAAGTTATATTTGGTTATCTTTACATAAGCTCTATTTCTGCACTTAACTCCTTGCTACACCTCCTTCTTGATATTCCTGACAATTCTGGATTGGATGCCCGACATTGTGAACTCTACCTTGTTGAGTGTCGGATATTTTGTATGCTTGCAAGGCTTGAGCTTTGCTCCGGGACACAGTGGCCAGGAAACAATTTGATCCTTTCAGATCTTTCTCTGATATGTTAGGTAGGGTCTGAGCAGTGATCAGTCTGGGGTGGGCTGTAACTCACTCACTCCTGAGGCAAGACCCTCCTGCGTACTCCTCCCGCTGTTCCCTGAACCTAGAGCTTTTCCAGTGTGGCTGCTGGTAACCCACGCCACTTTCTGCCTCGTGCAACCACGGGCAGTGTTACCTCTAACAGGCACGGTTCTTTCCCTGGCCTTTGGTAGTTTCCGCACACACATGTGCTGCTTAGTTCTCTACTGAACACTGCAGGGGAGCTGCTCTATGTATCTTTCTCCCCACCTGGACTCTGCGCTGGGACCTCTAGCCACCTTGGTCTCCCTGCATTCTCCATTTTATCTCCTCAACTCAGGGAGCCCTCCAGGCTCTCCTTGGGATGCCCCTCCCTACTCTGTAGCCTGAAGACTTGCAGCAGTGAGTTGGGCAACTGTAAGGGCTCAGCCCATTGGTTTCTCACCTCTTAGGACTCGCCGAGCTTTGTTGCACAACGTCCAGGTTCTGAGAACTGTTGCTTCACATATTAGCCCATTTCTTGGTTGTCTCAGGCATGACAGCAAGTCCAGTCCATCTTGGTCAGAGTTTCAGAGTTTCTTGGTACATTTCAGTTGGAGATGATGAAAAAATTCAGGAGTTGGATCGTGGGGACGGTTGCACAACAATGAGAAATGTACTAAATGCCACTGAACTGTACACTTAAAAATGGCGAAAATGGTAAATTTTATGTCTTAAGAATGGTTAAAATGGTAAATTTTGTTATCTATATATTACCACAATAAAAAAAAACCCACATTTTTTAAAGGGTTACCTTTAAAACCAAAGGAAGCCTTAATACTGTACTTTGAAGATAACAGCGTAACCTCCTGCCTGTGGCTCCAGCCACAAGTGTCCAGGTACCCCCTGGCATTCCCTGTGCCTGGAGACTCCTCCTCCAGATAGGTCAACCATAAGTGGCCCACAGATCATCCAACCCAAGCCCATACCCTTCAGTAAATCTTCCCAACACCTGTTTAGAAACACCCCACAGCTCCCCATGGTGTGCATCCCACACACTGGGACAAGAAATACAAGCACATCCAACTATTGGTATGTCTGGTGGCCTTTGGCAGAGCACCGACACCTCCATTTTACAGATGGGGAAACTCTGAGTGGATTGGATGCTGCCAGGAAGCTAAGGCCTCTCAATAAGCGATAACCTCTAAGAGGGTAGGGCAGAAGGAGGCGCATCTATAACTGATGAAGGAGCAGGGGTTGCTGCTATTGGCTGGGAGAGAGCACGTTTGAGATTCTGTGCGTGACTCAGGGACCTCGTTTTGGTCTGTGCTTGGGCATATTTAGGACAGTTTGTCTCACTGTACCCAATGGAGTGCCTGTGCAAGATTGCTTATGTCCAACGGAATACATGGCCTTGCTGTGAGCGGCAGGCCAGCTCCAATGTCAGAGACAGCTCTTCTCATTCTCAGAGATCACGTTGGTATCTACTTCATGGAAATAACCCACGTAAAGAACTTCGTGTGACACTCTACAAAGATTAATAATGATGGTGGAACATGGATGGTGGAACTGACGTGGAGGGGGTGGGGGAAGGAACCCTGGGAGAGCCAAGCAGATGGGTCTTAAGGGAAGATCTAAACAGAAGACAGATGTGATCATACCATGCTTTTAAGAAGACCACTGGCAGAGCCCGGGGGGGGGGGTAGTGAGAGGGTAGGCAGGAAGTCAGTTAAGACATTCTCCTAGCTACAGGTGAGGGATACAGGGACAAGACAGGGTGGCGTATATGGAGGATATACCCCTGACAGTGGGGAGGGGGTCAAGGATGGCTTTAAGACTCTGTGATTTGAAACAGTCACAGATGACCAAAGGTAAGCAGGTAGGCAGGACTCTGAGTCAGGGTCAAGGTCATGAGGTTGGTCAGGGTACAGGTCATGAGATTGGTGGCAAGCCCTCTCCCCCACAGCAGCAGTGCTTGTAAACTGTTGTAGAGGTGGGGTGACTTACAAAACTGTGTTCAAAGAAAAGGTTCTGTTGCTAACAGCTCATGTGGAAAACCACATGTGAGGTTCGGCTGCAGTGAAAGGAAGAGTGGGGTGGGATTTCACAGAGTTTACTGGGTAGGCTACGCAGGCATTTTGGGAAGGGATATGTGGCATCAGAGCAGCAGAAGAGGGCAGGGCCCAGGGAGGCCGGGGGTGGGGAGGGGAGGCAGCATCTAGCAAAGCCCTGCCAGTGGACCTGAACACAGAGCCACGAGGCCACGCTGGGGATGCAGAATGATCTTAGATGCAGGATGTCCAGCAAAGGTATCTCAGACTCTTGTTACCTGGAGGGCAGCCTGGGCAGAGGCCAGTGTCTGGCCAACATCTAAGGCATGAGGCTGCTGAAGGTGACTCCAGGCTCTGAGATCCGATCTCCTCGGGGCTCGGCCTCCTACGTGGTGTCTGACGAGCACCCGAAGCTCAAGCCGGCCTCACGGGGACCACCCTGACCGACCCTGAGACGCACCCCTCCTCTGCACCGTGTGGCCCACACCTGGGTGCACGCACACCCTGGCTCCCTAGGTCTGTGGGGTCTGCAGCCGCTCCTCGTGTCACCCAGCACATCACCCCAGCGCGCTCTTCTGGAGGCCGTGTTCGCCCCTTCCTTCCACGACTCAGTAACTTCATAACTGCATAATGCTCCTTTCCGCTTGTTCCCACTCGGGTTGTGCAGAAACAGTTCTCTTTGCCTCATGGGACCCAAGGAAGTCATACGAGGCTGCCCCTTGCCCGAGCTCCGTCGTCCTCTAGGAACCCAACGCTGGGTGTGTGTCACCTGTCACATGGTGGGGCTGACTGTGGGCCAGCTCCACGGCAGGGGTGCACGGGGGGGGGGTGCACGGGGGGTGCACGGGGGGTGCAGGGTGCACGGGGGCAGGGTGCACGGGGGCGCGGGGGTGCACGGGGGGGGTGCACGGGGGGGGCAGGGGCGCACGGGGGCAGGGGCGCACGGGGGCAGGGTGCACGGGGGCGCGGGGGTGCACGGGGGCGCGGGCATTCCGGGCGAGCTTGGCGGAGCCTCATCCAACCCCGCGCTTCCCTGCTGAGGCCCCGAGGGATTCGGGCCGCGGGGTGCGGGTGCGGGTGCGGGTGCGGCCGCGGCAGGGGGTCCCGCTCTGCGGCCCTGGGCCCTCTCCGGCGCAGGTGGGTTCCCTCGTCCACCTTTGCTCCGACGTCCCCTCCGCGCCGCCCGCCAGGGCAGCCCCTGCCGTGACTCAGTGTCCGCCACGCGGCCCTTCCGGCCCTTCCCCGCCTGGGCTCCGGGTGCTGCGCGGACAGCGGTGCTCGCAGCGCCGCCCTCCACCCCGCCCCGCGCCCCCGCCCCCCTCCCCCGCGCCCGGCGCCCGCCCGCCCACGGAAGCCGCCCGCGAGGACCGCGCCGGGCCCACCGGCAGCGCCGTTGCCCCTTTAAGCGCCAGGCCGGGGCGCACGCGCAGTCGGGCCGTTGCGCGCAGCTGCGCAGTGGGGCGGCGGATGTTTACGGCGGCGGCGGTCGGGGCGGCGGACGGGCGAGGGGCGCCGAGGAGCTGCAGGTCGCGGCCGGGCGGCCCGGTCTCGCGGCCCAGCCCGGAGGTAGAGCCGCCGCCGCCGGCCTCGGCCCGGCCTGCGGGGGCGGCGGCGTCTCCCGGACCCCTCCCTCCCGTGCGTCCTCCCCTCCCCCGGCCCCGCGCGTCCGCAGCCCCTCCGCGGGCGCCCTCGTCCCCTCCCCGCCCCGCCCCTGCCCTCCGCGGCCGGCTCCCCCTCCCTCCCCTCCTCCCCTCCTCCCCTCCCCCCAGCGGCCCGTAGCCGTCGCCCCTCCTCCTCCTCCTCCCCGGGCTGCCCGCGCGCCTCCCCCTCCCCTCCCCTGGGTCGGCGACCTCTCGGGTCCCTGAGCTCCCCTCCCCCTCCCCCTTCCCCTCCCTCCCCTCTCCCCTCCTCCCCTAACCCTTCCCCTCCCCTTCCTCTCCTCTCCTCTCCCTTCCCCCCTCCTCCTCTCCCTCAACCCTCCCCTCCTTTCCCCTCCCCTCCCCTCCCGCACCCCCCACCCCCCACCCCCAACGCCTCGAGGTGTCCTGTCCTCTGCTCCGCCCCGGGGTTGTCCCTGCGCGCCGGGGTTTGCCCAGCAGCGGCGGGGCCTCCCGGGGTCTGTGTCCTGGCGCCCGGGGCTTACGCGATCCCGATCCGGTCCCGTGCAGCCAGGCCCTAGGAAGGTGCGGGCCGGGGGCGCCGGGGGCTCAGCCGCGCGGCCTCCCGCCCTGGATCTTGCAGTTGTGAGTTCCAGCCGCGTGTTGGGTGTAGAGATTACTTAAAAAGATTACTTAAAATTAAATCTGAAAAAAAAAGGGAAAAACCAACCCGAAACCAAAACAAAGCCGTAAAGGTAGTCCTTCCACGCCTCGGGGATGCCCGGGGCGGCGGGGCCTGGGCTGACCTCGGGCTGACCTCGGGCGCCCACGGCCCTGACCTCGGGCGCCCACGGCCCTGACCTCGGTCTGACCTCGGGCCGACCTCGGGCGCCCACGGCCCTGACCTCGGGCGCCCACGGCCCTGACCTCGGGCTGACCTCGGGCCGACCTCGGGCGCCCACGGCCCTGACCTGGGCTGACCTCGGGCGCCCACGGCCCTGACCTCGGGCCGACCTCGCGGAGCCGGGAGGAGGCCGCCTGGGCTGGGCCCCCGTTTTTCCCCCGTGGGATGTGCCTCCCGAGTGGGTGCGTGCTCCGAGGGCCCTCGAAGGGGTCACCTACGTCTCCGCCTCCCCTTTGTTCATCACAGGCCTGTAATGGTTTTCTTTTCTTTTTGGCAGAAGAGTGGCTGAAGTAACCAACTCCATTGGGGTGTCGAGTAGACTGTCATTCAAGAATTAGTGAAGTAAGGTTCCTATAAACTCAGACCTTGTGGCTGTCTTGTGACTCCGCTTTACAGGTGGAGGAGGGCACCTGGACCCACTTCAGCTTGTCCCTGGCCTGGGACGTCCCTGGGGCGGGGGTGCTCGAGGCCGGGCCTGAGAACAGTTCAGGCCTTGAGTTCTAGGTGTCAGGAAGCTTTTCTGTGTTGAGTAGAACTTCCATCACCTACCGTGTCTCACCGACCCAGCCTTTATCAGGTCCGGGAATGGTGTATGTATACGTGGCTGCCTTTCAAGTATTTGAAAAAAAATCACTCTACATGTGTTCCTCGCAGAGTTCTGGTTTTCAAGATGAGTCTGTTTCTTCTGTTATTCTGCCGCAGGAGGTGTGGCTTGGGTTCTGTTTTCTCAGGGCCTCCATCAGTTACGGGTGTGGTTGGACCGGCCCCTATTGTTAGGATGGAAAGACAACTTTCAGCGACAACCATCAGGAAACTAAAAATAAATAAATAAACAAATAAATAATTGTTTATTATTCACAGAACCTGGAAATTTTACAGCATATGTGGGCCCACCAGTGAGGTGGAGGGCTGTGAAGAGAGCACTCAAGGGAGCACAGGCCTGGGGTTCTGCTTGTATTGGGTTTGAGGGTGGGAGCCTAGGGCTTCTCAGGCTTGCTCTTTATTGGGAACTTAAAAGCAGAAGAGGGGATTTAAAGCATGGGTAGAAAAAAGACAAGCATCCCAAAAAGTCTCTCATGGAAATCCTCTAAGATCTGATCTCAAAAAAAGGATGCTCCGAAGGGAGGTGGTCTGACTCTTCATGGCGTTGAGTGGCAGGACACAAAGTATTTATTCCTCACCAATCAAAACTTGAGTCAGGCACTCGAGTTACAGAAAAGAGAAACCTTTTATGGCTTACGCTACAAGATCCTATTCCCCAGCTCATTTTCCACATAAAATTCCCTTGTGCATATTTCCCTTAAGTGATACTCAGGTTGGAACATGGCACTCCACGATTGTCTGACAAACCCAGCGTAGACTGGGGTCGCAAACACCCATTACGGATTCAGGCTGTACTGGCCCAGCTATAGCCTCCTTGGTTGGGTTGTCAATCATGAGGCCTTCCCATGCCCGCTGCCCCCCCCCCACCCGTGCTTGGCAGTTGGTTTTGGAAGGAGCAGTACCATAGTAAGGTGTCCTGTGGGACAGTTACCCAGAGTGGTGAATTACATTTGAGGTTTACAAAGTATAATCAAGTACAGCATCCAAAAATTATTTCCCATTACTTGGAACAATTGGATTTGACTAGATTATAGATCCAGATTTGTTTTGGCAAGGATATCTTTGAACCTGGGTGGGTCAGTAACAAGTAGTGATGGCGTTCAGTGTGAGGGAGTGATAGATGACCTGGCAAAGTTAATATTCTCAGACCCCGTAGATGGTGACACATCCTACCAATGGCAACAGAGAGGGTGACCACGTTGTTAATTAGTCTGTCATTTGGGGCAAAGATTACCAACATGTTACGTGTTAACAGAGGTTTCTCCTTTGGGAATTTTTAAAAGCTGCATTTGGTGTGGGGTAAAGAATGGAGGCCTTTGGCTAGACAGTCCTGGGTTTGAATTCTGGCTTTCCCTTCGCACACAGGTGTGTGATCATGAGCAAAATAACTGCTTGGTCCCAATTTACCTCCATGACCTCCTGTGACTGGGAGATTGTAGCTCTTTTTACTAAAGTTCTAGCTTTTGCATATGAATAAACTTTCAAAGTGAGGTGGAGTTGAAAATAAGTGATAGATGACTTAGTAGAAAATAAAATTTATCCAATCTATAGTTAGTGTTCGCTTTCCAAAGATGGAATGATGGTATTGAGATGGGATGGTAGAGCATTATGCACATGAGATCCACCGTGGAAGCTGTGTGATTTCCAGGCCTTTTTGTAAATAGACCTTTAGACAGCGAACGCAACTCCACTTTTAGATGGTCACCTAAATGTAAGGTGACTGTCGGAGACTAGGGATGTAGACTGTAGCCTCAGAACTAAGTGGCTTATTGAAGATTAAAGTTGACCTCGTTAGCACTTTATCCCATCGGTTAAGTTAACCGGCTGTGGACCATAACCTAACAAGGACTCTGAAACAACTTGATGAGGTGAAAATCTAGTAATTAGACCATCCTGGTGATTTGGAAAGCATATTATTCGGCTCTAAAATCTTGATGAGAATGAACTGTTCAACCATGAAGTAGAAGAGCATTTATACTAAGCTCCACGTTTTACATACTTTGAGTATTTGTTGTGAGAAGCTGAAGGTTATCATGTGTTCATTTTTATTCCTGGGAAAACCTCTCCCATCGCAGTTGCCAGTAGTGTGTGTGGGGTATGTGTATGGAATCTCTTCCCCCAGGATTTATGATTCTTGTTCTGCTGTTTGAAATCCAGAGGATTGTGAGGGGGAACACAATGATAGACTTTGTAATAATAAATTATAGTACGTTATTATGGAAGTCCTGAATCTGAAAATGTGTCCGTCTTTGTGAAGCCTGGTGTTTCCTGGTTTTCCCAGCAATTTATATCAAGTGTTTTGTAAAACATTACCATTTTATGTGAAGTAAAATCGTTCCTTTTGGAAAGAGTTACATGGGGTACGTATAAAATTGGAGAAGATATATTTTTATGGTTCATGAAGATGAGGTCCCTGTGAATTAGTTGGAGGCACATTGTATGTTAGCAGGTGGCTCAGAGGGCATCACATTGTTGCTTTTTCTTCTTGAAAGCTGTTGGGATGAAGGTAAGCAATGTACCTTTTATTGTTAAAGAGGCAGAAAGATTGCATGACGTATACTTCCAAAGTGGGCGTAGGATTCTTGTAGCAGCTATAGCCTGGAAACAGATTTCGTATTTGTTACAAATAGAATGTCACCATTGGTCCTTTTGGGTAAGAGTTTTGTTAGTGGTGTTTTTGCCAGAAATTTGTATATCCAAGTGAACAGATTGGATGGATTCCTTGACCTGGTATTTATGTGTCTGTGAGGGCATAGAGTTGTCAGGTAAAATTTAGGACACCAGTTAAATGTGAAATTTAAATAGTGAATAATTTTATTGTTTGTTGTTTATCTTTATTTCATTTTTTATTTATCAAAACTCATCTGTAGCATTTGAAATATTCAAAGAGAAGTTAACACCATATGTATATTCTTTTTATGCTTATATCCAGTGACTTCGCCGTACGTGAATATATCCCTGTTGAGGCAGATTTATATTCAAGATAATTTTAATTCTAAATACCTGACTTTGTAGATTGACAACTTGTAGTAAAATACTGAATTCATACTTTAATGATGTTTTCAGTTGTCGAATATGCATTAGCTACCTCAAGTTCATTTGAATTCATTTGATATTATAAATTACAAGCTTACTTCTGGATGGAAATAATAGAATTTCATATTTGACTTTTTCCTTCTGAATTTGGGCAGGTGGGTGCTGACAAAATACATCCCATCTGTGATATTTTCAGAATTCAGAATTTGAAATTGGCATGTTACTAGAACTTTAACTGTTGTGCTCTTACCGTTGATGTAAATAGCTTTTTAAAACATTTTTAATTACAGTATTGCCTAAGCGTGATCTTAAAGATGGGAGGTGCTGTGAGTGCTGGTGAAGACAACGATGAGCTGATAGACAATCTGAAGGAAGCACAGTACATCCGGACCGAGCTAGTAGAGCAAGCTTTCCGAGCTATCGACCGCGCAGATTATTATCTTGAAGAATTTAAGGAAAACGCTTATAAAGACTTGGCGTGGAAGCATGGAAACATCCACCTCTCGGCCCCTTGCATCTACTCAGAAGTGATGGAAGCCCTCGACCTGCAGCCGGGGCTCTCCTTCTTAAACCTGGGCAGTGGCACGGGCTACCTCAGTTCGATGGTGGGGCTCATTCTAGGTAAATCTGCGGGGAGTGTGGGAGAGACGAGTCTGCTGGCAGTGTTTCCTCTGTAGGGACCTTGTCTCATTGCCGTTGGCCTTCTGAGCCTTGGTCTGGGTCTGGTTCATTTATATGGAGTCATCGGTGGGCTGGTGAAGGGAGGGCTTCAGGTTTAGGAGGAGGGACTCCTCTTCCCTCCCCGCTGCCACCGGTACCTCCACTGCCTGTGCGGCACACCCTCCTTCTGGACAACAGAGCACCTCAAGAATTGTGTAAATCGGGGCCTTACAGTGATTTTTTTGTTTAATACAATCACCCAGCCTGCCTTGTCACTCTTTCTGTAAACTAAGTTTAAAGTTCCCTGGAACTTAAAGTTCTTCCAGGCAGTGTAAATAAATTCCAGGGATGGAAAGAATTTCACAGTTTTTGCCTCTTTTCCCAAATAAGTTGTAAGGTTGCACATGGGAATTGGCTTTTTTTTTTTTTTTTTTTTGGAAATTGGCATTTTTGTTATTGAAACAACAGTAGCAGACAATTGAGGGTTTAGGTGTCTGCTTTTAGAGTAGAGGTAGAACGGTTTTGCCAGAGGAGTAACAGGGGCTCACCTATGCTTTAAAAGATTTCTCTCAAGGGGAAGCAGGGCTGGGACTGCTGCAGCATCTGTGAGAGAGGGTGGCATCCAGACCGCAGGTGCAGGTGCTAGATGTCCTGTTTTTAGTCGTCACCATGGATGCCACCACTTCGTTTCTTTATGGTTGTTAGAGAAAATCTTAACTGTAACAGTTGATTTTTGTGAGTATGGAATCAAATTTTTGGTTCTTTATAAGTTTGAAGACTTTGGTGAAGTTTTGAGACTGATCATATGACTTTAGGCTATAGATTGTCATCCTCAAATATATAGGTTTATTTGTGTTTTGTTTTTTTAAAGCTAAATACTTTTTGAACTTAATTTGTCTTGGATTGAGACTGCTTTGGGAATAGCTCAGGTTATGTATCATTGTGGACTTAGGGAAGGGTGATTCCCTCCAGTAGGGCAGAGAAATTGGGGGAGCTAAGGATGAGATGCTGTTTTGGGGAGACTAGGTTAGAAATGCTATTGAAAAGAACTGAGATGCTCAGTTCTTACAGTAAATGTGAGGTGACCTGTTGGCACTTGACATTCCCTAGGAATTAGAAAGAAATGGCTTCTCTTCTCTGAGTCCCCAGTTTGCTGGGAATGTAATTAGATGTTGAGATGGGGAGAGATCTAAAGGAAGGAAGGAAAACTTTTTGGGGGGTTGCAGTGGATACTCTGTAATGCTGTGATGTATTTTAAGGAGGTGACTGGAGTTTCCTTTCCCGGGTAGACCTCTTGCATTTGCAGGGAGGAGGCTGCACGCACTGGACTGGCGTCTCTGTCTGGATACCACATGTTCTGGGCCACCCTCCCCCGTTTATTCCGCCTTCAGCATTGCTTCATGCACATCACTCCAGAGATGATGTGAGGCCTGGAGTCTGACTCTTTTTTGAACCCACCTGCCTTTCTGCCTGGCCCTGAACTTTATCCCTTTTGTGCCGCACACGGCTGACCTGAAAGTGCTGTGAGATTAGGGAGTGGAGTGCCCTCCCTGGAGGGTGGAGGGCCCCGGGGGCTTGCGGTCTGGCTTCAGTGCCATGGCCCTCCTGTGTCAGTTCTGACTCTTCCCGTGTGCTCCCTCCCCTCATAGTCCTCTTTTTATTGGGGTGCGTTGAGGGCTATGTGTTATTGCTCTATTTGGTGTTAACGCTTTTTGGGGATAGGAGCTGTGTTCTCTATTATTAGAATTAACTGCTTAATAGGTGTTGATAAAGGGTGAGGGGCTAATGAAACTATGATGACTGAGAAAGTAAAGGTGCTGCTAACTAGAGAGCAGTGGGGATGAAAGTCAGGGACTTGACAGAGGGTCTTGAAGTTGGATAATTTGGATTTGATGTTGTAAATAGTGAAAATGTGACTTCTCAGGTAGGGTGTGTTTTAATCAGAGAATGTTTTAGCAGCAGGTGTGCCTTTGACAGATGTTGAGGGAGGAGAGCCCCAGATGAGTTGTCCAGGTGGTGGAGAGGGAAGCCTTGGCCTGGGGTGGCTGCTGTGCTGTCAGGGGACCAGGTAAGCCCAAGTGGCAAAATGTAAAGATACGGAAGCACAGATGGTTGCTTATTTTCTAGTATTTCTGTTGGACTGTAGGGTTAGGTGCTGCACTGTGACTTCAGTGTATCTGTCTAGTAAATAAGTTTTACTTGCCCTGTTGATTTTTACATGGAGATATTTAAAAATGGCTGTGTAAGTTAATCTGCAGTAAATGAACAAGTGTGAGGTGTGGAGCTTGGTGAATTGTTCTGTAAGTATTCACCTTCATACAAGCACCACCCAGAACGAAATATGGAGTAGTATCAGCATCCCAGAAGCTCTCATGCTGCCCTTCTGCCTCCAGGGAGGAGACCGCTGCTTTGTCCTCCATCATCACAAATAGGCATTGCCTGTTTTTGACCTTCATATAAATGGATTCCCACAACAAAGAGACTCATCTAAGCTGTGTTAGTAGATCTCACCCAGAGGCAGTTTTATATGGAGGGAACACCTTTACTGTTAAGTGGGCTTGTAACTTTTCTCACCAATTTATTGCCGATTATTGATAAATTTCCTTAGATATAAAAAATGTTTCATTGTAACTTGGCTATATTTTATTTCTTTTGTTTAAATTTTTTTGAAGACCTTATTTATTTAAGAGAGAGAAAGTGTGTGCATGAGTGGGAGGGGGGCAGAGGGAGAGCAGGAGAAAGAATCTGCAGCGGACTCCAAGCTGAGTCTGAGCCTGACATGGGGCTTGAACCTGCGACCTTGAGATCATGACTTGAGCTGAAATCAAGAGTCGGACATTCAGGTGACTGAGCCACTCAGGAACCCCAGTTATAGTTTTATTTTAATGATTATCAAAAAAATTGTGTCCCTATTTGACTGTTTTAGTGACCTTTTGTGGAACATAGTCCTGAGTACAGTTTCATTTGGAAATACATTTTTCTTCTTCAATTTATTAGTAAGATCTTGAATTATTGGTTGTACATCTTGGCTTTTTTACGTCTTCAAATAATTCTTTAACAGTTTGAGAGCCGAGTGACCCAGGCTTAGGAAAGCTGTGGAGTTGGTAATTTCAAAGAAACCAGTATTTACAATGTGATGAGCATAGTGTACCCTGCATATTTAAAGATTAGCTTGAGTGATTTAGGTCTGATAATGTGGTTAGACCTCAAAATCTCGTGAATTTCTTCATGTAATTATACATGCTGGATCTGGTGCATTGCAGCTGATAAAATAGAAATAAAGAGTAAAATTCTTGCCCTAGTTCTAAAAGTTTTCTTATTCTGAAACATTTTAGGTCCTTTTGGTGTGAACCACGGGGTTGAACTCCATTCAGATGTAATAGAATATGCAAGGCAGAAGCTGGACTTCTTTATTAGAACCAGCGACAGCTTTGACAAGTAAGATCAAGTACTACCCTTGGATTGCTGTGTGAATTACAATTTAAAATTTTTATTAGATGGGAGAAGTAAATTTATTAGTGTTCACATACCAGCAAACACGATTCAGCTTTGGCAGAAGAACCAGGGGTATATGCATAGCTGTTCTAATTATTTTTAAAATATTTTGTGCTTTTGAGGGCTTCAGGTTCTTTTTAACTATGATACCAGGGAAAGGTGATTTTTCACCAACATAATAAGAGAAGGAAATAGAATGTTCATTTTACTCAATTTTCATGTTTCCAACACTGGAAACATTTTATCACCTAATAGTTTCAAAAACAGAATTGTTGGATTTGTCTTTAAACAGTATATATAACTACCTCTTGCCATTTTTATTTAAGGCATTAAAATTCTTATTTTGGGATTTAACATTTTTTAGAAATACCAAGTGTAGTCTTCTTTGATTTTACTTGTTTTTATATTTCATTTTTTTTAAAGATTCATGTGTTTATTAGAGAGAGAGTGAACGTGCACACAAGTGCAGGAGTGGGACAGAGGGAGAGGGAGAGAGAGAATCTCAGGGGGACTTCCTGCTGAGTGTGGAGCCCGATACAACACTGGGCTCGGTCTCATGACCCTGAGATCATGACCTGAGCTGAAAGAGTTGGGTGCTTAACCGGCTGAGCCACCCGGGTGCCCCTCATTTTACTTGTTTTTGGTAGATCTTAAGTAAGGTAATGATTTATAAAAAGAGAGCAAAGATAGTGATGATTGGAGGGTAGATGATTTAAGCCTGGATCATGTTTATGTTCCTTTCATAATAGGCAGTCTGGCTCTGTCAGTTATATCACTATCAGATTGTTCAAGGAGAACATAACCTGTGGTTAGTATAGATTTACTGTATAGACTTGCTACCGGTGATCTATTCAGTTATGGAAAATTTTTTTTTGCTTTTAGATTTGACTTCTGTGAACCTTCCTTTGTTACTGGCAATTGCCTGGAGATTTCTCCAGATTGTTCTCAATACGATCGTGTGTACTGTGGGGCTGGTGTGCAGAAAGAGCATGAAGAATACATGAAGAGTCTTCTCAAAGTAGGAGGCATCCTTGTCATGCCACTGGAAGAGAAGGTCAGACCCCTGTCATAACTGACACGCTTAACTGTTGGCCAAGGTCTGTGCCAAGAAGTTGACATACATTTTTCCTTGCGTTCCTCATGACCATTCCCTCCCCCTCACAGATGAGGACATGGGCAGGGACAGGTCACACAGATAGCCTCGCTTGGGCCAGGGCACCCTGGAGCCCGTGCTGTAAAACCTACCCCTCACCCCCCTTCTGGCTCCTTATCTCTCCCCCCCCCACACCTCCCTCCCTTCCCCCACAGCTGTTCTAGTATGGTTCTTCTATTGTTAGAATTACATATAAAAATCATGAGAGTAACTCTATTCTAACTGTTAAATTCTGTGACAGTGAGTGTTACACAGGAGTCCCTTCCTTAGGAGGGATCTCGTCTCAGTCTGGTCATGCATGTTTCTGTATGTTGTTGCTATTGTGCTTCCTTGAGAAACACACATTGTAATCAATAAGAAGATGAATCAGACCCGAATTGGTCATCAGGAATAATGTCTCCATCACAAAGAACTAGGGAAAAATGGAAGTGATAAAAATTAGGAGACTGTACATTTTTGTGTGGTTTTCTGCAATTTAAAAATGTTACCATGTAATTTATTTTGTTTAAAAAGTAATCATTCATTGTAGAAAATCCAGAACATATAAAATTGTTCACAATCCCCACCTTAAGCCATATTAGCGTATGATTCTTATAGTTTGTACCCTTTTCCAGGAAGGTTTAGAACTTACGATGTTTTACTAAATTCGTGAGATAATTTTCAGCCATGTGACATTCCAGGTCATCATTTTGAGTGCTTATATAGTATCCTGTGGGTTTGTTGACCATAGTGTGTCCTCTGGCTCCTGGAATTGCACGTGAGGCTGCACGTGTCATGTTCTGTTACTTACTGTTACATGCAGGCAGTAGTGAATATCACTAAGGAAAGCAATATTTTTATCCATAAATATTTCAGTGTGTATCTATAAAAGATAAGGGCTCTATTTTTTAGATATCACAAAACCATTATTAACCTAAAAAATTGCCAATCATTTCTTGGCTAGCTAGTGTTCAGATTTTCCTGATTGTCTCAAAATTTGTTTGAATAGCTTATTTGAATGGGGCTCCATTTAAGATTGCAAGATGTCTTGCATTTCATTGGTCCTTCTCTTTTTTCTTTTTAAAGATTTTATTATTATTTATTTTTTAAAGATTTTGTTTATTTATTCACAAGAGATGCACAGAGGGAGAAAGAGAGGTAGAGACACAGGCAGAGGGAGAAGCAGGCTCCATGCAGGGAGCCTGACGTGGGACTCGATCTGGGGTCTCCAAGGATCACGCCCTGGGCTGAAGGTGGCGCTAAACCGCTGAGCCACCCGGGCTGCCCTAAAGATTTTATTTTTAAGTAATCTCTGCACCCGGCCTGGGGCTTGAACTCATGACCTGAAGAGCAACAGTTGCACACTTCACTCACTGACTGAGCCAGCCAGGAACCCTTGGCTTATATATCTCTTAAGTGTTTATAACTTCTTTTTTTGTTCTTCACTTTTTCCTTACAATATACTTGTTGAAGAAATCAGGTCATTTGTCTTACAGAGTTTCCTATAGTCTGGATTTGGAGATTACACAGCCCTGTGGTGATGTTTTACATATTCTTTCTGTTCCCTATTTTCACTATAAATTGTTAGTTGGATCTAAAGACTTGCTTAGTTTCCAGTTTGACTTAATTTTGGGGGGAGGAGGGGTGCAAGAATACTTACTTACCAGGTGTTACACCTCCATAAGAGGCATATCATGTCTGTTGTTTCTCTTTTCCCGACACTGTCCGTGCTATTGTGGTCCTGATCCATTATCTCATTAAGGGATGCAGAATAATACATTCTGATTCCGTCACTTCTCTTCATTTAGTACCTCAAATCATTTTTTATTTTAATTTTAATTCCAGTATAGTTAACGTACAGTATTATATTTTATTTTATTTTATTTTATTTAAATTTTTATTTATTTATGATAGTCACATACACAGAGAGAGAGGCAGAGACACAGGCAGAGGGAGAAGCAGGCTCCATGCACCGGGAGCCCGACGTGGGATTCGATCCCGGGTCTCCAGGATCGCGCCCTGGGCCAAAGGCAGGCGCTAAACCGCTGCGCCACCCAGGGATCCCCAGTATTATATTTTAAACGTATAATATGCTGATTTAACACTTGGATATGTCACTCAGTGCTCATCAACATCTATGTCCTCTGAACCCCCTTTACAAACTCTTTCCCCACCCCACCCCTCACTTCCTCTCTGGTGACTATGGGTTTGTTCTCTGTAGGTATATTTTTTTTGGTTTGTCTCTGTCTCTCTTTTTTTCCTTTGTTCATTTGTTGTGTTTTTAAAATTCCACATGTGAGTGAAACTAGTGGTATTTGTTTTTCTCTGACTGGCTTATTTTGCTTCACCTTATACCCTCTAGTTCCGTCCATGTTGTTGCAAGTGGCCAGATTTCATTCTTCTTTATGGCCAAATAATATTTCATTGTGTGTATACACACACAGACACACACAGACACGTACACACACGTCTTCTTTATCCATTTGTCGATCCTTGGACACTGGGCTGCTTCCATATAATGGCTACTGTAGATAATGCTGTGATAAACATCAGGGTACACATATCCCTTTGAATTAGTGTTTTCATATTCTTTGGGTAAATACCTAGTGTAATTGCTGGGTCGCAGGGTAGCTCTATTTTTAACGTTTTGAGGAACCTCCACACTGTTTTCCGGAGTTTGCATTCCCACCAATGGTGCAGGAGAGTTCTTTTTTCTCTGCACCCTCACCAACACTTCTTTCCTGTGTTGTTGATTTTAGTCATTCCGACAGGTGTGAGGTGGATATCTCTGTGGGTTTTTTTGTTCTGTTTTGTTTAAGATTTATTTATTTTAGAGAGAGAGAGAGAGAGCATGAGCAGGAGGGGCAGAGGAGAGGAAGAGAGAATCTCACGCAGACTCCATGCTGAGTGAGGGCTCGATCTCATGACTCTGAGGCTATGACCTGAGTTGAAACCAAGAGTTGGATGCTCAACCGACTGAGCCACCCAGGCACCCCTCATTGTGCTTTTGATTCGCATTTCTTTGATGATGAGTGATATTGAGCATCTTTTCACGTGAGTGTGGGCCATCTGGATTCTTCTTTGGAGAAATGTGTATTCATGTCTTCTGCCCATTTTTAAATTGGATTGTTTGGTTTTTTGGGTGTTGAGTTGTATAAGTTCTTCATATAATTTAGATACTAATCTTTTATCAGATATGTCATTTGTAGTATCTTCCCCCACTCAGTAGGTTGTCTTTTAGCTTTGTTGGTTGTTTGCTGTGTAGACGCTTTCTATTTTGATGTGATCTCAATAGTTTATTTTTGCTTCTGTTTCCCTTGCCTCAGGGGACCTATCCAGAAAAATGTTGATACAACTGTTGTCAGAGACATTACTGCCTGTGCTCTCTTCTAGGATTTTTATGGTTTCAGGTATCATGTTTAGGTCCTTAATCTGTTTCTTGTCTTTGTGTCATCTTCCCTTTCTTTCATCAATATTTTATAATTTTCAAAGTAGAGGTGTTTCACCTCCTTTTTAAGTTTATGTCTAGATATTTCATTATTTTTGGTGCAGTTGTAAATGGAATTGTTAATTTCTGTTTCTGCTGCATCATTATTAGTGTATAGAAATACAGTGGATTTCTACACAATGATTTTGTATCCTGCCACTTTATAGTACCTGGAATACTTAATGTAAAGAGAAACACGCTAATCAATTATTTGGTTACCCTAGGTATACTTTATAGGGAGAGGCTGGATAAATTCTGATTCTTAAGCTCTGTTTATCAGTTTCCTCAATAATCTGGTTCTCTAGCATCAGTTAAAGGTGGTGGATAGGAAGATTTTGTTTGATTTCTACTGGCGGTGTGAATTCATGGATATAGACATACTTAATATTTTAATCATTGTATGATTCTTAATGAAGCTTAAGATTTCCTATCTTGGTCAGTAGGGCTCTTGGGCTCTGATATAACCTTGGTAGTTTTGTTACTTGCTGGTAAGAAAAGATGTTCCACACTAATTTTGTACCACAAAATTAGAATTAACCATTTTTGAGGATCCTTGTTAATTTTAAGTTCAGTGGGAAATAGTGTTTTTAGAGGGCAAAAGTGGGGCCTTTGTGGGAATCCGAGGCTGGGTTAGTCGGGTTAGTTTTTTCAGTGGAACTCTGGAGCTGGGAAGTTCACCCCCATACACACGCACGCACACACATGTTTTTGTTGGTTTGGTTTTTGGACATGAAACACACCATGGGTTTATATTGGTACTTGAGCTCAGATGCAGGACCAGAGGGTTTTTCTGACTTCTTCTGTCTTACAACAGCATCACTTTTGTCCCATACTGGAAGGCTGGGTCTCTCACCGCCCTCAGATTGCCCGGATATTCTCCTGGGGATGTACAAATTCATATGTTTTATTTATTTATTTTTAAAATATTTTATTTTATTTATTCATGAGAGACACAGAGAGGCAGAGACATAGGCAGAGAGAGAAGCAGGCTCCCTGCAGGGAGCCCGATGTGGGACTTGATCTGGGACCCCGGGATCACACCCTGGGCCGAAGGCAGACGCACAGCCACTGAGCTACCCAGGCGTCCCAAATTTGTATGTTTTAAAGTCACTGGAAACAATGCTTCCCTGTGAGGTTACACTGCCAGCCTGACTTACAGCTTATTTGTTTTCAATGTTTAGGGACTTCCATTTTAGGTTTTATAACTTTGTGAGATATTTACAAAATTTCAAAATCTAAATAATGAATACTCACAGAATTTTTAGATGTATGTACCCTCCACTTTACCTGTAGGTAACCACTTTGTTTTTGGTCTATCTGTTTGTTCAAATAATATATAAGCAAACACACTTTTTTTTTCAAACTTTACTTAAGTGGGGCTGCCTGGGTGTCTCAGCGGTTTAGTGCGGCCTTCAGCCCAGGGCGTGACCCTGGAGACCCAGGATCCAGTCCCACGTCGGGCTCCCTGCATGGAGCCTGCTTCTCCCTCTGCCTGTGTGTCTGCCTCTCTCTCTCCCCGTGTCTTTCGTGAATAAATAAAGTCTTAAAAAGAAACCCTAGGGGATCCCTGGGTGGCGCAGCGGTTTGGTGCCTGCCTTTGGCCCAGGGCGTGATCTTGGAGACCCGGGATCGAGTCCCACATCGGGCTCCCGGTGCATGGAGCCTGCTTCTCCCTCTGCCTGTGTCTCTGCCTCTCTCTCTCTCTCACTGTGTGCCTATCATAAATAAATAAAAAAAAAAAAATTAAAAAAAAAAAAAAGAAACCCTAAAAACTTAAGTGAAGATATGCACGTTTTTTCCCATTCCGTGTATTCATCCAAACATACGAAGTAAGAATTGATAGTTTTAGGTTTTATATGTCATTTATTGTTCATTTTAAGTATTTGATGTTTGGCATAAATAGAAATTCTTTTTTATGTCTATATTTTGTTTATTTAAAAATGTTCTTTGTTGGTATATGAGAATGTGATTTTTTTGATGAGTATGTGGGTTCTTTCTACCCTTTTGCTGTTTATAAGTAGTGCTGCTTTGAAGAGGCTGTGCATAGACATGTTTGTGGATATTCTTTATCTTAATCTTTGTCTACACCCATGACCTCTTTCAGGTGCAGTCTCAGAAGCAAAAGTGCTTGATTAGACTCTGTATTTTAACTTTCACCTACTGCCTTTCCAGAGGCTTTGCTCTCAGCAGCACAGGACAGGAGTCATCCATACCCTTGCCGACAGCCAACAGCTTCTTGCTATCATTGTTGTAGATGGCAAGGCTAGATGTCCCCATGTTTGCTCTTCTTTCTCAGAATATTGTTTTAAATATGTCTTTATTTAAATTGTTATTATTGTTTTTAAAAGATTTATTTATTTGATATATATAGAAAGAGTCCCGGAGCAGACTCCCCACTGAGCGCAGAGCATGGAGCCAGATGCGGGGCATGATCCCACCACCTTGAGATCATGACCTGATCCGCAGTCAAGAGTTGGCCACTTAACCGACTGAGCCACCCAGGTGCCCCTTTACTTAACTTATTTTAGAAATCTTTGTTGTATCAGAAAAATAAGTCAGACACTTTATTGGAATTGTGTTATGTGTATATTAATTTGAGGATCATAGACATATTTTCAGTATCCATCTCCTTGTCTGGAACATGGAATATGGATTTATAGTTTTCCTTTAGGGTTCACACATTATTTATTGATGGTTTTTAAATATTTGATGTTTATTATAATTAGAACTTCAGCTTTAAAAAGATGTTTTTTAAAAAGAAGTTTTTGGGAGGGGGGTGCCTGGATGACTCAGTTGGTTAAGCATCTGCCTTCGGCTTCAGGTCATGATCTCAGAGTCCTGGACTTGAGCTCTGCTCTGTGGGGAGTCTGCTTCTCCCTCTCCTTCTCCCCCCACCACCCCACTCCCTCCCCCTGTCCACTTGTACTTTCTTTTTCTGAAATGAATAAATAAAATCTTAAAAAAAAATGAATTAAAAAAATAGTTTTGCTGGTACACAAGAATGTGAGTGACTTACTGATGTTTATCTAGTATGTGGCTACTTTAATGCTTTCAGTTCTAAGATTCATGACATAGAATCATAGTTTTTAGAGGATTTGCTGGCTTAGGTATTTTTAGGCAAGAGTGTATAATCTTAACATGTCAAAGCCAAGCAAAAATAACACTGTGACCTGCTTGGGCCTTTCAGAAACTGGCACCATCACACAGAACATACAAGAGGGCCATGTTGTCTAACTAGGTTCTTTGGTACCCCTAATACTGTGACTTGTAAGAAATGTTTTGATGACCTTCACTGCCAGTCTTTGTGTTGTGGTGATGTCACATAGAAACTCACCCTCAAGGAAGTCACTGTGAAACTGCAGCAGTAGCCGCTGTTGGCTATGTGGTCACCTTGTTGCAAGAAGATCTTTTTGTTTCTGTCCTCCAGAAACAATAGCCTGAGGTCCTTGCAGGTGGTCCTGAATGTGAATGTCTTTAATGACTTTGACTTTAGAACACCCGCCAGTCCCTTACTGTTGGCACTGACTCTTGAGGAGAGCCCAGGGAAGTTGTCTCCTCTGATTGTCTCTTCTTATCCTTTGACTTCTTTTCTTTAACATACGCATTTCTTGTAAACAAATTAGGTCTGGAAGCTTTGAGCATATTCAGGCAAAATGTACTTGCAATAATATTAATACGTTATGTGTACTTCATGTCACATCACATGTGGGGCCACTTTTGTCAGGTTATTCATAACTAGCATATCTGTGTTTTTTTAGTTTGTATGTAGGAATGATTAAATATAAACTAACAGTAGCCAGATCTTTGAATATTCTCATTTTCTCTCTGGGGCAGTTGACTAAGATAACACGAACCGGTCCTTCTGCTTGGGAAACCAAAAAGATTCTGGCTGTTTCTTTTGCTCCTCTGATCCAGCCTTGTCACTCAGAGTCTGGAAAATCAAGACTTGTCCAGTTACGTAAGTACAAAGACCCTTACTTATCTTTTAGATCTTTTAAAAAACCGCATTAGATTTGAAGAGAATGAAAAATTATAAGGAGCTGTAATGGGTTTTCAACCTGTTTTAGGTTATTTTTGTCTTTTAAATCTGCAGGAATTATTGCTGGTCATGCCATTGAAAGCAGAAGACTCCCATGAGAGGGAGTTAATTCTGCTGTGTGGGGAGGTGTCACAGAGAGAGTATGGTTCCAGCACCACTCAGCCAGAAAACTCAGAGTCATGGGGACCATTTTCTCCTTGGGGCTGCCTTGTGGGGTACATGTTTCAGCAGGTCTGCAGTGTGTGGTAGGAGGCTTACCCTGGAGCCTTACCTGGCTAGGCCGTGCCTTCAACTCCTTCCGGATGTGGGCCCAGAAAGAGCGAACAGCAGGGCCAGCATTTATCCAGATACTGTTTTGTAATTTAAATAGAAATTTACGTGGCAATGAGAATTGCAAATGATTTTATTTAAGGTAAAGCTGTTCAGCATGGATTCTGCATTCTGATCATTTAGAAAATTTGTAAAATGCACGAAAAGGGAAAAAAAATCACCACGATCTTACCACCCAAAGATAATACATGTTGGCAAATTCCTTCCAGTATTTTTTTTTTTAATTTGTGAGGAATCATTTATTAGCTAGTAATGCTCTGCCTTGGTCTCTGCTAAGTGGAGGTCACATGCTATATAGATGCGGTCTGTGAAATGTGGTAATGAGCAGCAGTGGAATACCAAAAGGGGCTGAGAGGGGCCAGGGAGGGTTTGACAGAAGATGGGACATTTTGGGTGAAAATGAAGTCTCTGAAGAGAGAAGAAAGGGAGAAAAAGCATGAGCAGAGGCTGATGGGGACTTTGCACATGCGTGCTCCGTGGTGTGGTCCAGGTGGGGGTGTACAGGAGAAACTAGCCCACTATGTAGGTTAGACTTGAGTTTATCATGGAGGCTGTGGAAAGCCGCCAGATGTGTGGTGCTTCTGTCTTCTGGATGACCCTGGTGGCCGAGTGGAGGGTGAATTTGTTGTGTTCCCTGGGAATCTCCCCAGGAGAAGCTAACATAGCTCGCAATCAGCCAGGGCATGGCCTTGCAGAACACGGCCCGAGTGTCAGGAGGTGAGGCCATAGTCAGTGCACCCATGAGGCTTCTTGGGTGTTTGGTTGAAGACAAGCCTCTTGGGGTGAGCGCTTGATTGGGTCTGGGTGAGAGTTACGACAGCACGGAGGGTAGTACCCTGAGATGCCAGCTTTGAGGCCAGAGCTTTAGAGCGAATGCTGAATGATAAATAATCGTGATGTTGTTTATGGTTCCTGAGGTGAACAGTCCAGTTATTTGTAACTTTGTCTTCCTGGGCCAGAGTTTTCTAAAGTAGCAAAGTTGTGTCCGTGGAAGCAGTGGCAACTGTGGTGGAAGGGATTTCGGAGCAGGCACATAGTGTCTTTCTGAGGAAGGGTGTAGACCTAGGTAGATGTGGGTCCCAGGGGGGCTCAGGACTCAGTCAGGACTAGATCAGAGCCTTGGGGGCCGCTGCCCAGTGTCTGTTACTGGAACCACAGCATGGATGTCAAAGCAAGGATTGATAGGCACACAGTAGGGGAAATAGAATCAGCCCCTGAGGGAACATTATAGCCGAGGTGGAGGGAGAGCTGGCAGGAGAGAATTGGGCCAAGTCCGCTCCCTTCCAGCGGCACCTGGGGGAGAGCCAGAGAGGCCAGCATTTGCTGGCCGGAGGTCTGGCCACCCGTGAAGGAGTTGGTTCAGCAGACTGAGGGGTGAGCAAAGAAAGGTGGGTGTAGTAAGCAGAGAGTCATTTTTGTGGTGTTGCGTCATGGGACAAGTGCTGGAGCCTGTTTTGGACAACAAGGAGGAGACGGTTGAGCAGGAGAGGAGGCCTGGTGTGGACACAGGGAGAAGGTGCCGAGAGCCCGGGGCCCCGGTGCTTCCCAGGGCTCCTGTGGAACAGGGAGCATTGCACGGGATTCTGTGTAGGCCTCTCTGATGTGTATTAACTGTTACAGTCAACCTACGAGTCCTCCCTGTATTGTACATGGTCTTCTTTTTGGGGAGAAGTTAGGTACTGGAGGGAAAAAAAGTGATGGTGGCTTTGAGTATACTGTATTTAACACACAACTCCTAATCCCTCCGCATTCAAGACAAAGCTCTTGTCATGTGTGTGCCACCTGCATTAGATTGCGCTGGACTTTAATCACCAGATTTTATTTTTCCTTAGTAGGCTTTGGAGTTTTTGTACTTATTAAAGATGTTTTGGATTTGCTTTTCTCTAATAAGAAAAAGGAGCAAATACTCAATTTGTAAAGTACTGTGAAAATGTAAAGATAGATAAAAGAATTCTGGAGGCCTACGTTCTCTGTGTTCCCATTGGATGAGCTTGAACCCAGAATCGAGTACAGTAAACAGAGTCATGAACCTGGCTGTCCAAGAAGCAAAGTGCTGCAACCCAGGGTTTTCTTCTGCTTCTGACTGATGAGACAAACGGCCTTTCTTCCTTTCCTCATTTAAGTTTGGGGTTAGTCTGTTTGAAAATCCCTTTTGAGAAGGACCACGTGCATGCACGTTAGAGCTGTGATTTACATTAGCCAGATGCTCCCCTGTGCTCGCGCTGTAAATAGCCCCGTGAATGGCAGTGACCGGTGGGCTTTCCAGAGTCAGGGCCCTGTCCTGGGTGGGTCGCTCACACATGAGGTTGACACTCTCCTCCTTTGCTCCACAGCGCCGCTGGCCGTGCGAAGCCTCCAAGACCTGGCTCGCATCGCCATCCGGGCCACCATTAAAAAGGTCATCCGTCAGGAGACGGTGAGCAGCGGCGGGAATGGACTGAAGAACACTCCCAGGGTCAAGCGCAGGAGAGTGCGCCGCCGCCGCATGGAGACCATCGTCTTTTTGGACAAAGAGGTATTTGCCAGTCGGATCTCCAGCCCCTCTGATGACAACAGCTGTGAGGACTTGGAAGAGGAACAGCGGGAGGAGGACAAGGCCCCGCCGGAAACGAAGCCAGCCCCGCCAGTGAACTTCCTGCGCGAGAAGGTCCTGAGCCTCCCCCTGCCCGATCCCCTGAAATACTACCTGCTGTACTACCGAGAGAAGTAAGTCTGCGGGCACCGATTGGAGGCAGAGCCGAAGGCTGTGCCCCTTGCCCTCGCCGGGCCACGTGGGCACATGCTGTGGGGAAGGAGGTGCGGTCCTCTCCACCTTTCTGTTTTCAGTTTGTTCTTGGTTTTCCTCTAGAATTCCCACTCATTGGTATCATTTCAGCAAACATAATCTGACAAACGCAAGGTGCATAAGAGAATGTTTTCTCAAAAGGGAGAGAATCTCCTGGAGAAGGGTGTTTGCTTTTTGCTCTGGTGAAACTCTGACCTCTGCGTGCAGAGACCGCTTTGGTGACCGTCTCCCACCCAAGACACACATGTCTGCGTTACTCATGAAGCAGTGAAGTTGAAGGTAACCTGTGTTGCTCATAAAATGTGAAAGAAAGCACAAGTTTGCAAGTGTGTAAAGTCTTTCCTGGGTGTGACACACCTGTGTCCAAGTTAGAACTTTATAGTACCAACCTCCTAATTACTGGCGCTGAGCCCCACTCACCCTTTTAGTTCTCTGGAGGGGGGAAGATTATTGAAAAGCTCTCCTTTATTTTAAATGAATGTGATTAAATCTTAATGTGAGTTGTCGATTGTAATTTTAAAAGAAGGAAATTGTGATGGGGAGGAGGAATAAAAGTATCAAACTGCCAGATGTCTCTCTCGAATTCTGAAATAATCCAAGGAATAGTTTCCTGACACCTTTTCTTACCTTTAGAAGAACGAGTGGCAGATAATTCCTTAGAATAGACTCAACAATGAAACAGGTGTTGTGTGTAATAAGCTTTTACCCCAAGGGTAGGTAGGGATGACTGGTTGACCCAAGCTTGAATATGCTAATGGGCACCTAAGGCATCAATGTGCTCCGTCCTCAAAACAGGTGGAAAGTATTCATTAAAAATGCAGGAACTGCATTGGGGACAATGTTACAGACAGCCTGTGCTTTTTTTAAACTTCAGTTGGCTATTTTTCTGTAATCACATTAGAGTACTGATTAATAGATTTTATCTTTTATAATTCTGGAGAAAAAGACGTGTTTTCTAATTTTTCTTAATAACAAATATGTGTATTTTAGTAGCTCCATTGCATCAGAATAACGGTGACTTGTGAAGCCTACCTTCTCCAGGCCCTTCGGGTGGAGCGCGGTCTGTGTTGACCAAGTTCTGGGTTAGAAGAGGAGGCCGCCTGTCAGTTAGATGGCAGGATGTTTTCAAGTTACATTGGTCATTCCAAAACATTGGTTCTTTTCAAACTCACTTTTTGTACCCAAAGAAAAGAATGGTGTAAGACGTTAACAGGAAACTCAAACTCCGAGTGCTGATGTAGGGTCAGTCATGACTAGTTTTATCCCTTAGCGTCTTGGATGTTGCTGAGCTTGAGTGTCTCTCTGGTTTCACCAGCTGAACCGAGTTCTGGTTGTTTATTTATTTATTTAAAAAATTTTTAAACCTTTTCTTCTTTCTTAAGCAAGTGAATCATTTTTTCCACAGGATACTGTGTGCATGCGTAGCTGGGAAAACATGTCTGCTGCCCTAGATTTGAAAATGTAATCCTTTGTAAAGACAGTTACTTCGTGGTCGTTTTTAACCTGGCTTTTAATTGAAGGTCAAGCATCCTTGTCTCAGAAGCGCATGGTTTATGTTTACTTGCGGTCACTTCTAGTGTGCACATCTTTGCTTAAATCATTCTAATTGATATGTAGCAATCTCTGCAATACGTGGACATTTGGAGCATAATGTTAAATAAATGATATTTGTGAAATCTGTTACACCAGGTGAGGTGGCTTGACTAAGTTTTTTAACTGTATATGGATTTTATTTTTTTTAAATCACATTTGCTTTTATGCTAGACTGTAAAAACTCTTCATAATGCGTAAGACATGTTTTTCCCTGTATATGTCAAACCTTTCTTAACATTTGTGTTTGTATTTACATGTTGTCATTTTGTGATGTTTAAACCAGAATTTGGTTAAAAGTTTATATAGATATAATATATGTGAAATAGTTTGGTGTTTATCTTATACATGTAGAGAAGAATTATAAATGGGTTTTCCTGGGCTGAAGGGCACCTCACCAGAGTCCAGTATGATGCACTACTACTACTATCTGTTTCCTGACAGATGTGTCATCTGTAACCCCTATATTGTAAACCACATTCTAGACAACTGTTGACTTTTATGTTTTGAGAAGTATGTATTTCTGTATGTGATTTTTGTCTTGAAAGTAGTAAAGCCAT
>JAVLSZ010000026.1:48680466-48685466 GCA_032313775.1 Urocyon cinereoargenteus | reverse complement strand
GGTTAGGGTTAGGGTTAGGGTTAGGGTTAGGGTTAGGGTTAGGGTTAGGGTTAGGGTTAGGGTTAGGGTTAGGGTTAGGGTTAGGGTTAGGTTAGGTTAGGGTTAGGGTTAGGGTTAGGGTTAGGGTTAGGGTTAGGGTTAGGGTTAGGGTTAGGGTTAGGGTTAGGGTTAGGGTTAGGGTTAGGGTTAGGGTTAGGGTTAGGGTTAGGGTTAGGGTTAGGGTTAGGGTTAGGGTTAGGGTTAGGGTTAGGGTTAGGGTTAGGGTTAGGGTTAGGGTTAGGGTAGGGTTAGGGTTAGGGTTAGGGTTAGGGTTAGGGTTAGGGTTAGGGTTAGGGTTAGGGTTAGGGTTAGGGTTAGGGTTAGGGTTAGGGTTAGGGTTAGGGTTAGGGTTAGGTTAGGGTTAGGGTTAGGGTTAGGGTTAGGGTTAGGGTTAGGGTTAGGGTTAGGGTTAGGGTTAGGGTTAGGGTTAGGGTTAGGGTTAGGGTTAGGGTTAGGGTTAGGGTTAGGGTTAGGGTTAGGGTTAGGGTTAGGGTTAGGGTTAGGGTTAGGGTTAGGGTTAGGGTTAGGGTTAGGGTTAGGGTTAGGGTTAGGGTTAGGGTTAGGGTTAGGGTTAGGGTTAGGGTTAGGGTTAGGGTTAGGGTTAGGGTTAGGGTTAGGGTTAGGGTTAGGGTTAGGGTTAGGGTTAGGGTTTAGGGTTAGGTTAGGGTTAGGGTTAGGGTTAGGGTTAGGGTTAGGGTTAGGGTTAGGGTTAGGGTTAGGGTTAGGGTTAGGGTTAGGGTTAGGGTTAGGGTTAGGGTTAGGGTTAGGGTTAGGTTAGGGTTAGGGTTAGGGTTAGGGTTAGGGTTAGGGTTAGGGTTAGGGTTAGGGTTAGGTTAGGGTTAGGGTTAGGGTTAGGGTTAGGGTTAGGGTTAGGGTTAGGGTTAGGGTTAGGGTTAGGGTTAGGGTTAGGTTAGGGTTAGGGTTAGGGTTAGGGTTAGGGTTAGGGTTAGGGTTAGGGTTAGGGTTAGGGTTAGGGTTAGGGTTAGGGTTAGGGTTAGGTTAGGGTTAGGGTTAGGGTTAGGGTTAGGGTTAGGGTTAGGGTTAGGGTTAGGGTTAGGGTTAGGGTTAGGGTTAGGGTTAGGGTTAGGGTTAGGGTTAGGGTTAGGGTTAGGGTTAGGGTTAGGGTTAGGGTTAGGGTTAGGGTTAGGGTTAGGGTTAGGGTTAGGGTTAGGGTTAGGTTAGGGTTAGGGTTAGGGTTAGGGTTAGGGTTAGGGTTAGGGTTAGGGTTAGGGTTAGGGTTAGGGTTAGGGTTAGGGTTAGGGTTAGGGTTAGGGTTAGGGTTAGGGTTAGGGTTAGGGTTAGGGTTAGGGTTAGGGTTAGGGTTAGGGTTAGGGTTAGGGTTAGGGTTAGGGTTAGGGTTAGGGTTAGGGTTAGGGTTAGGGTTAGGGTTAGGGTTAGGGTTAGGGTTAGGGTTAGGGTTAGGGTTAGGGTTAGGGTTAGGGTTAGGGTTAGGGTTAGGGTTAGGGTTAGGGTTAGGGTTAGGGTTAGGGTTAGGGTTAGGGTTAGGGTTAGGGTTAGGGTTAGGGTTAGGGTTAGGGTTAGGGTTAGGGTTAGGGTTAGGGTTAGGGTTAGGGTTAGGGTTAGGGTTAGGGTTAGGGTTAGGGTTAGGGTTAGGGTTAGGGTTAGGGTTAGGGTTAGGGTTAGGGTTAGGGTTAGGGTTAGGTTAGGGTTAGGGTTAGGGTTAGGGTTAGGGTTAGGGTTAGGGTTAGGGTTAGGGTTAGGGTTAGGGTTAGGGTTAGGGTTAGGGTTAGGGTTAGGGTTAGGGTTAGGGTTAGGGTTAGGGTTAGGGTTAGGGTTAGGTTAGGGTTAGGGTTAGGTTAGGGTTAGGGTTAGGGTTAGGGTTAGGGTTAGGGTTAGGGTTAGGGTTAGGGTTAGGGTTAGGGTTAGGGTTAGGGTTAGGGTTAGGGTTAGGGTTAGGGTTAGGGTTAGGGTTAGGTTAGGTTAGGGTTAGGGTTAGGTTAGGGTTAGGGTTAGGGTTAGGTTAGGGTTAGGGTTAGGGTTAGGGTTAGGGTTAGGGTTAGGGTTAGGGTTAGGGTTAGGGTTAGGGTTAGGGTTAGGGTTAGGGTTAGGGTTAGGTTAGGGTTAGGGTTAGGGTTAGGGTTAGGGTTAGGGTTAGGGTTAGGGTTAGGGTTAGGGTTAGGTTAGGGTTAGGGTTAGGGTTAGGGTTAGGGTTAGGGTTAGGGTTAGGGTTAGGGTTAGGGTTAGGGTTAGGGTTAGGGTTAGGGTTAGGGTTAGGGTTAGGGTTAGGGTTAGGGTTAGGGTTAGGGTTAGGTTAGGGTTAGGGTTAGGGTTAGGGTTAGGGTTAGGGTTAGGGTTAGGGTTAGGGTTAGGGTTAGGGTTAGGGTTAGGGGTTAGGGTTAGGGTTAGGGTTAGGGTTAGGGTTAGGGTTAGGGTTAGGTTAGGGTTAGGGTTAGGGTTAGGGTTAGGGTTAGGGTTAGGGTTAGGGTTAGGGTTAGGGTTAGGGTTAGGGTTAGGGTTAGGGTTAGGGTTAGGGTTAGGGTTAGGGTTAGGGTTAGGGTTAGGGTTAGGGTTAGGGTTAGGGTTAGGGTTAGGGTTAGGGTTAGGTTAGGGTTAGGGTTAGGGTTAGGTTAGGGTTAGGGTTAGGGTTAGGGTTAGGGTTAGGGTTAGGGTTAGGGTTAGGGTTAGGGTTAGGGTTAGGGTTAGGGTTAGGGTTAGGGTTAGGTTAGGTTAGGGTTAGGGTTAGGGTTAGGGTTAGGTTAGGGTTAGGGTTAGGGTTAGGGTTAGGGTTAGGGTTAGGGTTAGGTTAGGGTTAGGGTTAGGGTTAGGGTTAGGGTTAGGGTTAGGGTTAGGGTTAGGGTTAGGGTTAGGTTAGGGTTAGGGTTAGGGTTAGGGTTAGGGTTAGGGTTAGGGTTAGGGTTAGGGTTAGGGTTAGGGTTAGGGTTAGGGTTAGGGTTAGGGTTAGGGTTAGGGTTAGGGTTAGGGTTAGGGTTAGGGTTAGGGTTAGGGTTAGGGTTAGGGTTAGGGTTAGGGTTAGGGTTAGGTTAGGGTTAGGGTTAGGGTTAGGGTTAGGGTTAGGGTTAGGGTTAGGGTTAGGGTTAGGGTTAGGGTTAGGGTTAGGGTTAGGGTTAGGGTTAGGGTTAGGGTTAGGGTTAGGTTAGGGTTAGGGTTAGGGTTAGGGTTAGGGTTAGGGTTAGGGTTAGGGTTAGGGTTAGGGTTAGGGTTAGGGTTAGGGTTAGGGTTAGGGTTAGGGTTAGGGTTAGGGTTAGGGTTAGGGTTAGGGTTAGGGTTAGGTTAGGGTTAGGGTTAGGGTTAGGGTTAGGGTTAGGGTTAGGGTTAGGGTTAGGGTTAGGGTTAGGGTTAGGGTTAGGGTTAGGGTTAGGTTAGGGTTAGGGTTAGGGTTAGGGTTAGGGTTAGGGTTAGGGTTAGGTTAGGGTTAGGGTTAGGGTTAGGGTTAGGGTTAGGGTTAGGGTTAGGGTTAGGGTTAGGGTTAGGGTTAGGGTTAGGGTTAGGGTTAGGGTTAGGGTTAGGGTTAGGGTTAGGGTTAGGGTTAGGGTTAGGGTTAGGTTAGGGTTAGGGTTAGGGTTAGGGTTAGGGTTAGGGTTAGGGTTAGGGTTAGGGTTAGGGTTAGGGTTAGGGTTAGGGTTAGGGTTAGGGTTAGGGTTAGGGTTAGGGTTAGGGTTAGGGTTAGGGTTAGGGTTAGGGTTAGGGTTAGGGTTAGGGTTAGGGTTAGGGTTAGGGTTAGGGTTAGGGTTAGGGTTAGGGTTAGGGTTAGGGTTAGGGTTAGGGTTAGGGTTAGGGTTAGGGTTAGGGTTAGGGTTAGGTTAGGGTTAGGGTTAGGGTTAGGGTTAGGGTTAGGGTTAGGTTAGGGTTAGGGTTAGGGTTAGGGTTAGGGTTAGGGTTAGGGTTAGGGTTAGGGTTAGGGTTAGGGTTAGGGTTAGGGTTAGGGTTAGGGTTAGGGTTAGGGTTAGGGTTAGGTTAGGGTTAGGGTTAGGGTTAGGGTTAGGGTTAGGGTTAGGGTTAGGGTTAGGGTTAGGGTTAGGGTTAGGGTTAGGGTTAGGGTTAGGGTTAGGGTTAGGGTTAGGGTTAGGGTTAGGGTTAGGGTTAGGGTTAGGGTTAGGGTTAGGTTAGGGTTAGGGTTAGGGTTAGGGTTAGGGTTAGGGTTAGGGTTAGGGTTAGGGTTAGGGTTAGGGTTAGGTTAGGTTAGGGTTAGGGTTAGGGTTAGGGTTAGGGTTAGGGTTAGGGTTAGGGTTAGGGTTAGGGTTAGGGTTAGGGTTAGGGTTAGGGTTAGGGTTAGGGTTAGGGTTAGGGTTAGGGTTAGGGTTAGGGTTAGGGTTAGGGTTAGGGTTAGGGTTAGGGTTAGGGTTAGGGTTAGGGTTAGGGTTAGGGTTAGGTTAGGGTTAGGGTTAGGGTTAGGGTTAGGGTTAGGGTTAGGGTTAGGGTTAGGGTTAGGGTTAGGGTTAGGGTTAGGGTTAGGGTTAGGGTTAGGGTTAGGGTTAGGGTTAGGGTTAGGGTTAGGGTTAGGGTTAGGGTTAGGGTTAGGGTTAGGGTTAGGGTTAGGGTTAGGGTTAGGGTTAGGGTTAGGGTTAGGGTTAGGGTTAGGGTTAGGGTTAGGGTTAGGGTTAGGGTTAGGGTTAGGTTAGGGTTAGGGTTAGGGTTAGGGTTAGGGTTAGGGTTAGGGTTAGGGTTAGGGTTAGGGTTAGGGTTAGGGTTAGGGTTAGGGTTAGGTTAGGGTTAGGGTTAGGGTTAGGGTTAGGGTTAGGGTTAGGGTTAGGGTTAGGGTTAGGGTTAGGGTTAGGGTTAGGGTTAGGGTTAGGGTTAGGGTTAGGGTTAGGGTTAGGGTTAGG
Source organism: Urocyon cinereoargenteus (assembly GCA_032313775.1). Taxonomy (NCBI): domain Eukaryota; kingdom Metazoa; phylum Chordata; class Mammalia; order Carnivora; family Canidae; genus Urocyon; species Urocyon cinereoargenteus. Next base: position 48,680,622 of record JAVLSZ010000026.1, on the reverse strand, counting down.
GTTAGGGTTAGGGTTAGGGTTAGGGTTAGGGTTAGGGTTAGGGTTAGGGTTAGGGTTAGGGTTAGGGTTAGGTTAGGGTTAGGGTTAGGGTTAGGGTTAGGGTTAGGGTTAGGGTTAGGGTTAGGGTTAGGGTTAGGGTTAGGGTTAGGGTTAGGG